>CM071687.1:39752500-40952500 GCA_036553675.1 Solanum okadae | reverse complement strand
ACCCTCAGAAGATGACCGACAAAGACATTAGAGAACAGTTATGCCACAAATGCAGAAGCCTAGATCATTTCATCAAATTTTATCCCTTGTGGACTCTAAAATACAAAAGAAACAAGCCAGAAAAGGAAAAAGAGATCAGGAACGATCAATACATTCCTTCAAATCATAGACTAATAAATCAAGAGGCCATTTATCTTTGAAATAGGCTTTTGCGGCAACGGGAAATTCATCTGGTGCAGAATCTGATGAGGGAGGACTTGAAAACCAATCCTTACTTGCAATGGAAGAAACAGGGAAGTATGAATTTCTTGTGCTGATGGCAATAACAGAGTGAGATGATGAAGAGAACCTATGTGAGTCCAAAGAAACAATCATGACATTAATGGCTGGAACAGACTCAAAAGAAGATGAAAATGACAAGATGTCCAAGGTAAGTTTTCATCAAATTAAAGAAAATCTTCATCTTTATTCAAAAAAGAAGATAGAATCTCTATTTTGTACCCTCATAGATGCATATCACTCAACGTGTCCTAAAAATGAGAAAATGTCCAAATACTATGCATCTCTAAGAGCAGAAAATGAGAATCTTAATCAACATCTTCATGAAAAAATAATTAATGACTTCACATCCTCTAGGAAAGAGAAAAATATTAAAAACAATGTTCGCATGGCTCTGGAGAAAAATGTAAAAGTGTTAAGTAACAACGTGCATTCCATGACTAAAAGGAGTGAAGTTCTCGTTGAGGAACTTCAAAAGACAAAACTGGAATTAGAACAGAATATGAGATGGACAAAATCCTCTGCAATGCTTGGTAATATCCAAAAGAGTCAATCATCAACTAGACAAAATCTTCAAATTTTGAACCCATGAAAATTAAATCCTATATCCTTCACTAGGGAATACATGTTTCCAACAACTAGTGATTATGAGGTTACTTGGTATTCATCGAGATTGTTGTTTGTGCATCAGAAACTCCACACAGATGAATGTAAAAATAAAATATATTAGTGATGCATCATCAACTTAACTTTGAATTGAATAAATAACAGACTTGAACATTCTAACCAACTCCATCCATCCACAAAAGCAGAGTGAAACAAATGCAAAAAGCTACTTTAAAAACCTTCTTTTTCCATAATAGCAGTAATATCACTGGTTTCAAACTTTTTCACTACTTTGATTAATTTCAATGTAACAACTATTGTAAATCTTTTAATGTTCAAAACTAAAATAGTCATTATTCTAAAGATTTTCTAACTACTTTTGCATAAGCCGAGAATCTATCAGAAACTTTATCTCCCACGTAGGTAAGGTCAGGGAGAGCTAGTAAGGGCTTAAGGGTTCATGCAAATAAATTACATTGTTAAATTATTATTTTTATGTATATAAAATAGATGTTGATCCCCCCCCCCCAAGATTTCTTTGTGTGTTTATTTCTTTAAGTTTTGAACCCCTTCAAATCCGTCACTGAGTAAGGTCACCTTCCCTAGACCCAACTCATGAAATTTTATTGGATATACATGTTCATACTTCAATTTATAGAAAACAAAAACTTGAAAGAGCCAATGCACATAACCTTGGTTGATAATTTTAACCACTCAAAAAGCAAGATAGACAACATGTTAACTGAATGACATAGAGACTTACCTATGGAGTAAATCCCTCAAACAAACTAACTATAAAGATAGATAAAACAAATTTATCTACTCTGAAAATCAGCAATTTGAGAGTTAATAAACACGACAAACAATAAAGAAGAACACAAACCAGCAAGATTTTGCTAACGCTAGGGGGCTGCACTTGTAAAATCTCTTCCTTTGGACTTTGATTCAATGTTGAAAAATTTGGTTCCACAGCACGGTGGTGAAAATGAGTCTCTGAGATGTGATCCATGTCATGTCTAGACACAACAGAGATGCCCATTCTCATCTTTTCCTTTAACAACATGGAATCAGCCTGATTCATGAAGAATGAAGTAAATCTATCTCCTCCAAACATTGCTATTTCTCTTTCCATCATAAGCTTTCTCCTTACTTCCAACTCCAACATATGCTTTCGAGCAACCTCTTCTGCAATGATCTTTTTCCTGATACACTCCTTATCAATCTCATTCCCTATTGCCTCAACCATATTGTTACTACGGTTCAATGACTCGAGCTCCTTCAAACCAACTAAAACAAAAGGGATGGTATATAAATGCACTTTTCCGCACAATAAAACAAGTTTATTTTTTCAAGACAAACCTGTAGGGATGGTGAGTTGAGTGGAACCTGAAATCTGATCAAAGGATGGATACTTCAACACCATAGCTACAACTGCAAAAGGTTTTTGATATTTAAACCTAATTAAATATTTCTAACAAATATTCTTATATTCTTTAAATAGATTAAAAACTTGCAATTTTATGCCCAAACAGAGGTCAGAAGAAGATAAGTCAAACAAAGTTGCAAAATTTTACCTTGGATTTGTTGCTATTGCTTTAGACAAAGTGGCTGTCAGTAACCTGTTTCTTCAATCTAGTTCATGTTGTGGTTTTTTCTTAGATTTGTCTAAGAAAATTATGTAACTCTTTATTAAATTCTTTTATCTTCTTCTAATTAGTTTAGGTCAAACATATCATAAATTCTATGTAATAAGGTTGCTTTGACAAAAACATGTCATCATGGACACGTGTCATGAAACCTCATGGTAAAATGATTTTCAAAGTTTGAATTTAATAAATATAACTTATTTATTTATTAAGCCCGATGATTTCATATTTCTTTTTGGCTCTTTTGTTTTCTATTCCCTAACTTGCCTTAATTACCAATGGTTTATGAGGTCCGTTATCTTAAAGCTTTTCAATAGCTTCATGTCGTTGGAACCATATATGTCATGCCGTGTTGAAATTAATATTGATTGTCGCATCAAAAGCAAGCTGAATTGAAGTGTTTTTCACTGCAAACATGGACTCTATCCTTTTTTAATTTTATTTTGCTGGTATATGGTGGACCACTAATGGTCTCCATATGAGATGAAAAAGATAAAAGTAATCTCCATGCTTGACAAACAAGTACTTGGTGCATCTTATCCTTTTGATAATGGCGAAAGAAAAAGATGAAGAGTTTAAACATTCAAATTTGGCATAGATATTATGATGTGTTTGAACCTTTAATTTGACTTTTGGCGTGAAAACAATCTCTTCTAGAAACTTGGCGAAGAAATGGAGTGTCCTATCCTTTCACCTCATTGACTTCTCACTACAGCTTCACAAAATATGTATGTCTTGATGTAGGAGATACAAAATAGCAAGGCACTTGATCCTACAAAATATGTATTCAATGCTATGGAATATGTCAAAAATACATATCAAAATACCTCATGGATTGATAAACCTAACATTACTACAAAAGTAGGGGATTGAATTGCTAACCTTTTCGAAGATTTTTGATGATTTTTTTAAAATATATTTTGCCTAGGTCATGCCCTTTCTCTTCTAAAAAACATTGTTGGGTGATAATGAGTGTATTTGGGAGTTTTCCCTACATTTACAATAACTTACACCGCTATAGTGGCCCAAACCAACTACTTTTCTGTCCGCTCGATTTCTTGTATTTCACTTGTAATGATGGGATGTGTTGTTATACTATGATATATTAAACAACAGAATGCGATAGTATCAAAATTAGTTTGATTTATAAATTTTAAAACCCAACACATAATTTTATTATGTATTTTAAATACTCATACCAACCCGGTCTATATACATGGCTAAAAATTAATTAATATGTAGTTCATTAATTCAAGTAGAGGAAGCTATTAAGAAGGCTGAAAAGTAGATGTAAGTGTTGTTCAAATTTCAGATAGAAGATGAAGTACCGCGCCTGCAAAGAAAGATAGAATATTACTCAACAAAGGTATAGTGACACAATTTCATTCACTTTGAAGGAATTTGAAGTTAGCATCTTTCCAATGCACATATTATTTTCCTGTTTATGTAAATAGGATTCATTCTATAATCTAAAACAGCAAAACCATGCAGCTAGAAGATGAGCATAAAGTAAGTAATTCACTACATTCTCAAAGGTATAAGCATGAAAATAGTTCTAAGAAACAAAAAAACAAAGATTTTTTAAAAAATATTACAAATCATATTATCATAAATATATCTAAGATTGATTTTTTTTTAAAAAGAAGTGTATACATATGTCACGACCCATAAATGGGTGTGGCGACACTCGTCTTATCGCACCAAGGCAAGTCAGCCTAAAATCCAAAACATGACGATAGAAATGCAAAAACTAAAATATCAATGACTTAAATGCAGATAACTTAGTCAACTCATAAATAACCCCAAAACCTGGTTGCCATGTGTACAAGTCACTAATGTAGTTCAACTGTATTGAAATAAATTACAAGTCTCAAATGTCTTTGTTTCTAAAGTAGAACAAGAAAATGATAAAGGAACAAGAGGGGCTGCTGAGAAGACAAACAACTACCTCTAAAGTATCCATAGAAAAGCCTCGCACAAAGTAGAGAATAAAGATAATCATGCAGATCTAGGATCGCAACCTACACAAGTGTAGAAGAAAGGAATGAGTACCAACAACATAGTACTCAACAAGCAAACCACTAAACACTAAGTAAATAAAAGCAGAATATAGGCACTCCCAATTGAATATCCACAAACTACAACTTGCACAAAAATTAGCCCAACTTGACAATCCACAAATCACGGAACACATAGTTCAATAGTATATATCATCTCAAAAAGTACATATCAATCACGTTCAAGTATCAAGTACGTCAATGAATAGTCTCATAAAGATGATCACAACATCACAAATGGAAATGATGTGCAATGCAATGATATGTCAAGTAAAGTGATGCATGTCTTTCTATAATACACATCTACTGAAACTCAGTCTCGAATCCATGGGGGACTTCCTAGTCTATGCATATGCCACGTACAAGCGTATGGACCGATCTTAATTTAATCTCAATGAGTCTGCCACAAATTTATGGCTCGTGCCCTATTTCCACTTAATGTTTCCGCAATGGGCGTGTTGCCCAATCCTTATTTCCTCTCATCCATATCATTACAACACTGGTACATAATCAACACATATATGATAGTGCAATGATTTAATTGAAGATGATAATTAATTCAACAACAATACCCAACAATAATTAATCAAACCATATCATAAAGTAAATATCTCATTTGGCCAATTACCCACATCATAATCAAGTCACACAAATCAACAAGATTCTCATTTTAACCCAAGTTGTTTAGAAAGTTCACATCATCAATTTACCATACACAATTCTTACATGGATTCCTTAACTAATTCCCATAAATCCCCAACACATACAACAAAGAAGTACAAGATTCTACATGCTTAACAACGGTCTAGAAGTTCACTTATCTCAAACAATCAAGCAATTACTCTGACACTTGAGCTTTCCTCTTATGAACGGTATCCAAATCAACACAATCTACACAAGCAAGTAAACATAATAATATTTTGGAACTAACAACACCTATATAAAGCATTTTGGAATATGGGGTCAAATCGACCCTAAAAGCTGATTTTGAAAATAATGTTGTAAAGACTCGAAAGGTCATATTTGAAAATTTCTATAAAATTACAATTTTACCCCTACCATTATCTACCTTGAGTCACTTTTTAATGGATTTTGAAATTGATTTCAAGCATTGAGTAAAAATTGTGAATTATAAAAGTTTTTAAATCCAAAAGGCTAAAGTTGTTAAGAAGTGATTTTGTTGTCTTTTGGAGTTTTGAGTCTCAGAATTAGATTCCATCAATTCCTTCTGTCCTGGAATATGGAATATGATCTAAGATAGTTGTTAGTTTTAGATTCAGAGTTTTTTAATGGATTTTTGGTCATAAGTTGAAAATTTGTGTAATTTCAGGGAAAAATTGACTTTGGTCAACATTCCGGGTTCAAATGCTCAAATTAGATTTCCATAGTTCTTTTAGATTTTGGGGATTCATTTAGGCTTAGAATAAGTCTTGGCTGAATTTTTAGAGGTCCCAAGCTTGATTTAGCCTTTTTAGGTGTAATGTTAGTTTCTTGTGACTTTCACAAGTTTCGGGTCAAGGAGACCTTAGATTCATTTTTGGATGGTTCCATTAAGTTCAAAACGCAGATTTTAATCCTGTTTATATATGATTTGTCTGTGTGGGGACCCGAACGAATCCCGAGGGTCTATTTTGAGAATTTAATGTTGGCTGATGTTAGTGGTTCTACAGGCCACACGTTCGTGAAGGGTTTTCACTTTCATGACCTTTTCTATAGCGAAAGTTGCCTCACGAAAGCAAGACTAGACGTTTTGCGAGGTTTGCTTTAGTGATTTTTGCTTAAGCGGGCCTAGGCCACTTTTGCGAGATCAAAGGGGGTTTTGGCCTATCATTTCGGGGTTTTACCCCCATTTACCCCATTTTGAGTTTGGAAAATCCTTAGAGGCGATTTTAAAGAGATTTTTCATGGTGAATCTTTTGCGTACATCTTTGTAACCCTAAAACATCATTTCTCTTTGATCATTTGTGGATTTTAATATCAAAAATTGGAATTTTGATTGACAAATGGCTAGGTTTTTCAAGAACATGAGTTCTAAAGTAAAATGGTGATTGCGAGCTGAATTTTACTCCTTTTCCAAAATGTTTTTCATCAATGAGTTCCAAATACATTGAATAACATTTTCAGTTAAAGATTTTCGGGATTGAATTTTTTGAGTTGATTTGACCCAATTTTCAAAGTATAGTATGTGTATTGTTATTTCCAGAATGTTATTGTGCTTACTTGATTAGATTAAATTAGATTGTATAGATTCAGACATTGTTCTAAAAGGAAAGGCTCAAGTCGTGGATTGAGTTTTGATTGAATTGAGGTATGTGAACTTCTAAACCTTGTAAAACTTGTAGAATCTTGTATTTTCCTTTATTGCGTGTGTAGGGGAGTAATGGGAATGGGGTGATGGGTTAAATTATTCCACTTGATTTATCTTAATGAATGAAATGGGTATAAATAAAAAAGGCAACGTGTTAATAGTTGTGCTTTGTGGATTGCCTTGTTGTGGACTCTAATTTGTTGATTGATAAAATAATTTGATGGCATCATTGTGGACTTAAATTGCTTGAATTTGTTGTCTCTTTCCTATGGTGTGAAATTACTTATTTACATTGACTTATGTGTGCCATGATGAGATATGTGATGATCATGCTGAAGAGCAATGGTTCTGACAATTGATACTATATAAAGCTGATGAGAAATTGCTTCAGTTAGTGATATTGTGCTGAAGGAAAATGGTTCCGACAAGTGATACTATATAAAGCCGATTGGAAATACTTTTGGCTAGTGATATTGTGCCGAAGGGAAATGGCTTCGGCAAGTGGTTCTATATAAATTCGAAGGGAAATGGTTCCGGCTGGTGATATTGTGCCCATGGGAAATGGTTCCGACAAGTGTTCAATTTTTGTGATTTGATGAACTTGATATTTGTGATTGATCTACTTGATACTTGTTGGTTGTTGAATTGTGATTGTTAAGCCTTGTGAACTGTGTATTGTAAAACTGTTAGGTTGGGTTAAATTGACATACTACAAAAGGAACCCCAATTACCAACAAAAAAATTTGTTGGTTAATTGATCAAATTGGTTGGCAAATTGAGTTACCAACCAAATGCCATCTTATTTTAATCCGTTTCTAAAAGGCTCGTTAGTAAATATTACCAACCGATTTTAATTTGTTGGTAAACTTACCAACCAAAAATCAGTTGGTAAACACCCAAAGATGTTGTTACAAAGTTTGAAACATGGCCCTGAAATTTCCGTTGGTAAATTCACCAACTAATTTTTGGTTAGTATATCGTTAGTACCTTTACTAACAAATTGAAAAGGGTTTAGTAAATTTTTTTCTTCATTATACGATTTCGTTGGTAATACGTTTCTAATTATAATAACAAATGTCTGATAGTAAACTTTTCAAGATACATTGGTAATTGGTCAGCAATTTCAGTAACAGAAAATTTATGTTGGTAATTTACCAATAAATTTTAAATACTTTTTTTTGGTTTCCCATCCGGTGTCCGGTACCCACATTGGAGTCCGACTAAATTCGGATTCATGCCGGGAAGTTTCCATTGGGGGGTAAAGCGCTCCCTAACAAAGGCGACTCCGTACCCAAGGTAAATTGAACCCGAGACCTCTTGGTTAAGGATGAAAGAGTACTTACCACTCCACCACAACCCTCGTTGGTAATAAATTTTAAATACGTTAGTATGATTATTTGTTTTTCTAATAAATTTACTAATTGATTGTTAGTTTTTTGGTAATATATCATTCAAGTTCAATGTTAGGTTAGTAATTGATGGACAATATGTTCAAAATATTATTAACTGAATGATTATTCAATAGTAAATATTTATTAATTTATCGCATTTAAAAATCTAAGAGCACGAATATAAATCCAAAAATATTAATAACAATTTTATAAATCATATTTGAATGAAACAATGCAAAATCTATGATAACAAGTTAAACTAATCTCAATATGACACATATCATTATATCATGATGTGTTTCTAAACATATGTAGTGTACAAGTTGACAATGTATCTAACTGACAAAACCATCCTTTCTTGTAAATGGGTATACAATATATTTTTCGCCTGAGCATCCAAATTACGATCTTGAAGATGAAGCAGATAATGCACCAACATTTTCTTAGAAAGTTGTCAAAGAAATATGGTCGTAAGTTTGTGAAAAAAACTTGTTGGAGGATGATTGAATTACTTTGCAGGTTGACATGTTGATATGATCTTAGACTTTACAGTATTGCTCTAAGAAATCATCAAGAAATAGTCAGAGGCAACACATGTGATATATAATATTTAGCATCAGCTAGCCACGGGATTTCATCACTTTTCTCAAGGAAATTTAATGTTAAAACATATCTAAGACACTACAACCCTTATATATAAAGAGCAAGCAAAGAGCTAGATGCCATATAATAGCTACTTTACAAGCATTTTGTTGTGATAGTCCATGATGATTAATTACTTTAAATTCTTAAGGTGCCCTTTTGATATCATAATTTGTATCCAAATTAATGATTAAGTTGTAAACTTTTGTAATATTCACTACCATCGAATTGTAGGAATACAAGTAATACTTACTCGAGTCTTTGTTGTCGTCGTTCTAAGAAGATCACATTCATCATAGTTCTATAAAGTTTTAGCTTTGAACCTCTAACTGCATTGATGAAATGTTAATCTGAGCACGTTTAACAAAAATATTGACCAAATCTAAATTTTGGCAACAACTTAAAAGTTAAAACGCCTAACAACACAAACTGAATAAGAAAACCTCAAAATCAAAACCAACCATCCTATTAGACGAAAGATGACCTTCCCAAGCTAACCGCACAGACGGAATTCTCATCTAAGCAAGTTTGCAAAAAATGTTAGGCAATTCCAAATTTTGGCCAAAAGTTAAAAGATAAAACCCCTAACGGTACAAACTAAATATGAAAACCTCAAAATCCAACCCAACCATCCAATTAGATGAAAAACGATCTTCGTTAGCTCTGATGAAATTCAAATTTGATCATGTTTCCAAAAATAATTGACCTAGTTCAAATTTTAGCCTAAAGTTAAAAGTTAAAACGCTTAACGACACAAACTGAAAATAAAGGTCTCAAAACCCGAACCAACCATCCTATGAGACCAAAATTGAACTTATATGGCTAACCGCGGTGACAAAATTTAAATTCGAGCACGATCACCAAATATATTGACCAAAGTGAAATTTTGGCCAAAACATAAAAGTTAAAATGCCTAAAGGCAAAAACTAAAAACAGAAACCTCAAACCCCGAACCATCTATCTTATTACATCAAAAATGACCTTTTGCAAATAACTGCACTGACGAAATTCTCATCTCAGCACGTTTATCAAATATATTGGCCTAAGTTAAATTTTGGCCAAAATTTATAAGTTAAAACACCTAACGACACACACTAAAAATGAAAGCCTCCAACCCGAACCAACCATCCTATTAGATAAACAATGACCTATGGAGTTAATTACACTGACGAAATTCTCATGTGAGCACGTTCAGAAAAATATTGACCAAAGTCAAATTTTGGCCAAAACATCAGATTTAAAACACCAAGCGACACAAAAAAAATGGAAGCCTCAAAACTGGAACCAACCTTCATGTTAGATAAAAATGACCTTTCCAAGCTAATGACAATTATCGAGTTCTAATATGAGCACGTTTACCAAAATTATTGACCAAAGTCAATTTTTGGCTAAAATTTAAAAGTTAAAACGCCTAACGACACAAACTGTATATGAAAGCCTCAACAAACTAAAATAAAAGAAATAAATGAGGGATCCTCCGGAAGCAAGGAGGCTTACCAAACAAATCTGGAGCTTGAATGGATCAACGAAACAATGGTTGATGATCCTACTTACCTGTATCTGCATCATGAAAGATGCAGGCCAAATGGCGTCACTACATGAAATGTACGAGCATGTAAGGGGAACAATGAACATAACCTTCAAGCTTGAACTGATAAAAAGGAAACACACTCATCTCAACTCTACTCAACTCACCCTCGACTCATGGATACTCAACTCAATGCAATATAAAATGATGATAAAAATGCAGTTTATATAAATCATTTAAAACAGTAGATAACAACTCAATGTAATTAAAAATACAATAATAACTCAGTTTGTATATAAAGATACAACATAACTCTGTTTTGGGAGATTCTCTAACCGACAACCATCACTATAAGTGTCACGATCCAAGCCTACACCTCAGACGTGGCGGCACTCGAGAACCATTATTGGTTCCCAATCTAACCCTCATCCTGGTTGACTACAAGAGGAAGACTAACTTAAGCATACAAAGCTTAAAACATAATAAAATTCATGAAAAACAAAAAATACCAGCTTTAACTCAAAAGAAAACTCTGAATAAAAATAAAATATTCAACTCGCTATAAAATAGGCAACTAAAGTCTTTAAAATATTTGATAAAATAAATGAACAGATTTCTGAAACTCTAAAGTGTATTTATGAAGGCTCTAAATGACAAAGATGGTAGTTGGGACAAGAACCACGACCTCCTAACAACTGATATAACTATAAAGTAAATGAAATCCTCCGGAAGACATGAGGCTCACCATAGCTAACTCGAACTCCATGTGGTATCAATGAAACTCTTGTTGATGACCCTGAATATATGTATCTGCATCATGAAAGGATGTAGGCCAAATGGGTCAATACGTGGAATGTACGAGCATGTAAAGGGAATTCTAAAGCATAACATAAGCTTGAACTTGATAAAAAGGAAACATACTTACCTCTTCTCAACTCACTCAACGAAACTCAACTGAAAGAAACATGGTTCAATTAAACTCAAGGAATATTCAAGGGTATTCAAACATACTCAACTCAGAAGTACTCATAGATAAGATACTCAACTCAACAATAAGGTTCTCAACTCAGTGAAACTCAACAATAACATACTCTACACAATGAAACACATATCAACTCAAGATACTCAGCTCAAGAATACTTAACTTGAAATACTCAACTCATGATACTTAAGGATAAAACAATAGTAAATGATGCAATATATCTGGAATGTTGTAAAACTGTAGATAGCAACTCAATGTATTGAAAAATACAATAATACTAAGTGTGTATATAATAATACAATATAACTCTATGGGAGTTTCTCTAATTGACAACCATTATTATGAGCCTAAGTGATGATACAATGTCTTGCTAATGCTACCAGAACTGTCATATACTTTTCCGTCATATAGAACACCTTACCTAAGTAGATCCACTAGTCTAAGCTAAAAAGCACTTAAGGAATCATCTAAAATGTATGATCCTTTACTACCCATGATGGCTACATGGTTTATGGAGACTTGAGTTATCTTGAACTCACATCCTTATATCGGTGCTCAATACTACTCCCAAATATATACTCAGCTCATATGTTTTTAAAAACAAAACTCGTTCTTTGGTTCGAGATAATTACTCAAAAATTAGCTTAAAAGCTCTCTTGGAAATCATTGTTTCCTTTCTTGCTCAGATGTGAAAACACTTTAACTCTTGGGAATACTTAGTTACCGTATAATCTTTGAAGAAAAGAACTTTAATCTTACTCTTTATTCTACTCAAAGATTAAGTCTTAAAACAAAGTTAAAATGTTTGTAAAAGACTTCTTAAAATATGGTTCATGTTGAATTATGGTCGTGAACGACTCAATGCAAGGTTTTCAATAACCATAGATATAACTCAATACTTGGAACTCAAGAACTTCAATGATACTACTCATTTCAAGAATGCTCAACTCAGAGGGTTCATGCAGAATTATGAGAATGAACTACTCAAATCAAGGACTCAAAGATATTTCTCATCTCAAGACCGTTCGACTTATAGGGTTCATGCGGAATTATGTGCATAAACAATTCAAATAACGGATTCATGGGTAACATTTAATAGTCCCATGATTAGAAATATGATCTCAAAGGGGATTATGAACTCAATACTCAAGACTTAGAAATTGAAGATACTACTCCTCTCAATGATACTCAATTTATGGAGTCCATGCGGAATTTATGGGCATGAAAGACTCGACTCGAAGGTCTACACAACTACATGAAACTCATGGATATGACTCTTCTCATTCTCTTATTTACTTCCTCAAAACTTAGTTTAAATTAACAGTTGATCTCAATGGATTCACAATTGAACTCAAAGGCCTTCTTGAACTTTACTCTTAACTCTCTCTTGAATGTGAATTATGAATTCAAGAGTTATGGTTCATGATATGATAGATCTAGGTGATAGTGTTGACTCATAAATACATTCTCCTCTCTCTCATGCTCACTTACTTGAGTCTTGAAACAAGTTATTAGAAATTGTAGAAGACTCCTCAAAAGGACTCTCAAAATGTCTAGAAGAACTCTCAAAACTTAACACTTAACTTTACCTTGAATTTGAATTATTAATTCAAGGTTATGATTCATGTTATGAATGTTTTCTAAGTATTTGGAAGTATTTTAAAGTGTTTAGAATCAAAAGGGGTGAACATACACTTCAAAGGAGCTCAAACGGGACAACCGATGGAAAAGGAGTGGGGGCAAGAGACCCTGGCACCAGCCCCACACTTTAGAGGCTGCATATGGGCGCACTAGAGGGGCGCCGCCCCAGCCCCTTGGGCGCATCTGGGGCGCGCCACCCCAGTATCTCCCCAGGACAAGATCGACGAATTTCACCTCTCATTTTCTGATCCTAAATCACTTTTAATAGATTTATTTTCTCAAGTTTTCCTTAGATTCAATTACCCAACCTAAGTACACACTAATTCACTCAAAAAAATCACTTTCATCTCAAAAAATCATCAAAACCCCAACAAAACAAGATTTAGAATGAACTTCAAGAACACCTATCAAGAACTTGAATCCTTCAACTTTTGAGAGTGAAATTACGCTGATAACAACATGTTTGGCATGTGGGTGAAAAAACCCAACGCTATGGAAGCTTACATACCTCTTAGGGATTAAACTCATGGCGAAAATCCGCAACTACGCGCAAGAATCTCGACGAACACTTGACCCTCTCCTCTTTTCTCTTCTTGAAATCTCAACTAAAACCCTAGGCGTATATTAGGATTATAAAACTGAACCTAATCAGATTAGACCCTTAAAACATTACTAAAAATGAATTAAATCTGATTGGGTAAGGAAAAGACCAAAATACCCCTCGAAAATCCGGTTTTGACTTTCCTTATCTAGACAACCCAACTTCAAATGGACATATCTCCCTCATACGAACTCGAATCAGAGTAAACTCGGTGGCGTTGGAAAGATAATTCAAAGATATCTCCTAAGGTATCTGGTAGCACACCTTATTCATCCGGATATAGGAGGTATTGTTTTTTTAAGTTGACCCAAAACTCATACTTAAGCTTAACTTGCAAAATTTCAGATTTTGTTATTTCCAATTGAGTTCTGTTTTGGTACTCAAGGTGCTACATATAGTGACCTGACCTTAATATTTAAGAAATTTTAAATTCCCTGGTAAAATCCTACTCACAACGAAGGATGGTTTGAGTCTCAGTTTGAATATTTTTTTGGGGTGTTACAATATCTCCCCCTTGGAATCATTTGTCCTCGAATGACGGCTGGATTGGGTATGGAACGAGGTTACTCTTTATCATCTCTGCCACCAACTAGAATTGTCTGCATTACTATTCAAAACCAACTAAGGGCTCTCATTTAACTATTTCTCATAGAAAACCTCATATTGTTCTTCCTCATCATTAACAACCTTAGACGGAATAAACACACCATCACTATCATGATAAGATCATTAACCTTCTCTTTTTAACATCACTCCACTACTAAAAAGACCTCTAAAAAGATATCCACCAAACACTTTGGAAGTCATTACTATCTTACTCTCAAACACTTGACTTGATTTCTCATCTTGTCATCTCCCCCTTAGGTCTAAATCTAAGACTTGAAAGCTATGAACCTATCCCATCATCTCTAAACTAGTCTACATCCTCTTTTACTCTAACACTCGGGAGAAGTGTATCTCATCACTACTGAACTCTCTATAAGCGAGTACTAAAACCTCTTTCTAAGGTGTTTTTATTAACCTCTTAATGATATAGTTACTCTTGTGACTTAGCCACACTTCACTGCCCTTATCTAAAGGTTAGGGTCTCTTGCTTGTACCACTCATATCTATTGTAGCTAATCACCTCAATTCCTCACCTACTCTATGTCAGGTCTTCTAGATCAAATCTCTAGACTAACTTCCTCACCATCATGACACTCATCTCGAATTCAAGCTTAATATTTATGACTAAACCCGAATATCAATATGATTGCTCGCCTACTATACTAACTCACCACTACTATGCACAAATTTTAGAAACACTCGTCCACTAGGACCATATGACAAGTAGTCAATCCTTACCTCTCCATCTCCATACTCACAAATTACCATTATATTTCACTTCACCACCTTAGTACTACTTACTCACTTACTGCACAGTATCTGTAACATCCGACAATTTGAAATAGCTTTGAAGAGGCTTAGGATTGGAAATTTTCATTTATGGAAAGAATTTTAAAGTTTTGGAAATTTGGCTAAGTATGGAAAATGTGAATTTTTGGCCAACTTTGAACAGCCATAAATTCTAGCTAAGGATGAGTTAGGTGGAATTCCAGTTATGGTTGCAAAGTTCGTGGAATGATCTTTCTAACGCCGCCGAGTTTGCTCAATTCCGAGTCCGTATGAGCAAGTTATGACTTTTGAAAGTTGGGCAGTTGACAAGGAAATCCGTCCGGGAATCATTAAGGGCATTTTGGTCTTTTCCCTAGCCTTTTATTTTGGTTATATAAATGTGTTAGGCTGATCATTTTGATCAGTTTTACCATTTTAAAAGAAGTGAGAGTGAGGGTTTTGAGAGAAGAAGAAGAGAAGAAGAAGAGAAGAAGAAGAGAAGAAGAGAAGAAGAGGAGATCAAGCAAGGAGATCATCGTGGATTTTCGTCGGGGGTGATCCCTACCAAGGTATGTGAGCTTTTAGTGTTGGGTGATCCTTTCCCCCACACACCTAACCCCTTTTATTCATTAAGAAAGGATTGGCTTTGTTGTTAAAGTTGTGAGTTGTTGTGGGTGAAGTTGTTAAAGTTGTTAGTTGTTGTTGTTGAAATTATTGTTGGTATTGTTGTTGATTGAAATGTTGAGATTCTTGATGATTTGGGACTTGTTTCCGGTTGGGCTTTTGAGTTGAAACCTATTGAATGTTGAGGGATTTCATGTTTCTAAGTGATTGGGGCTGGAACCCTTGAAGTTAGAAAGTTTAGAGTTGGTAACGTGAAGGAGAAAAGTCGGGCTTCTTACATGAAACAAGTCCGTGTCGCGGACTTGTTCCCTCTGTGAACAAAATCTGCTCCGCGTCACGGACTGGACGCGGACTCCACTGTTTTCAGAATTTATTCTCAAAAATTTTCTTAAGTTTGGTTGTTCCAAATCATTCCTAAATCATTCCTAAACATCATGAGGTCCTTCCAAACACCAATCAAGTCCTTGAATCCATAATTCAATTCACGTGAAGTTAGTTTCCGATTCAAGTGAAGTCAAGCTTAGAAATTAAGTAAGTCCAAGCAAGTCTTTAAAGCTTTTTCAAGAGTCTTCATTGAACGTTTTAACTTCATTCTAAGGCTCAAGTTCCAAGTTAAGTATAGAGTTTCAAGTCAAGCAAAGAGTATAGAGTTTCAAGCTAAGTAAAGAGTTTCAAGTTTCAAGTTTAGTAAAGAGTAAAGAGTATATAGTTTCAAGTTTAGTAAAGAGTAAAGAGCATATAGTTTCAAGTCGAGTAAAGAGTATCGAGTTTCGAGTTAAGTCAAGAGTCAAGAGTTGAGTTCATTTCTCAAAAAGTAATTAGGGAACTAAGTATTTCCCAAGGAAGTTATAAGTGTTTTCACATCTAAGTTGAGAGGAAACAGAGATTTTCAAAAGAGTTTTGAGAAGTTTGAGTACTATCTCTTTTAAAAATAAAAGATGAGTTTTTCGAAAGAGTTTCTAAAATATGATTAGATATGACAAATCGAGTATGTCATCAATGTTTAAACAGTATGGTCTCTAGATATACCATCAATGTTTAAGCAGTATGAATATCCCGAGTCATCAATAATCATGTTAAAAAAATATGGTTTCTGATTTGTTCTTTTTAGAAAGAGTTTTCAAGTGCCTTCGGGCTAAGTTTTGAGTAATTATCTCAACTAAAGAAAGATGTGTTTAAAACACTTATGAGCTAAAGTATTTTTGGGAGTAGTCTTCAGCACCGAGTTGGGGACACGAGTTCATATTAACTCAACTCTCCATAAGAACCATGTAGCCAAACATGGGATTTCTTGGATCATACTTTTTAGATGATCACGAAAGTTAAGCTAGTGGATCCATTAAGCAAAAGTTAAAGTAAGGTCCTATATCGATGGCAAGGTATAGGATGGTCCTTGGGCAACGTGAGGTAAAACGTTGTATCACCACTTAGTTTCATAGTGGTGGTTATCGGTTAGAGAAACTCCCACAGCAGTAAAAAGAGCTTGGTTCCTCGATAAGTTCTGCTTAGTATGGATGGGGGTATGGGACTTCATTCATGCATTGCACAAGTAGACTTTGAGAGGAAGCATGGTATTTTCATGATATTATAAATATAATTTTTACGTCATGTTTTAATAGTTTCAAAGGCTTTATATATTGCATGTGTCTCATTGCTTCATATTAAGTTCAGTTATTTTTGAGTTGTACAGAGCCAAGGTAAGTTCTCTTTTGTATCCCTTTTCAAGCTTAAGTTGTTTTTAGCGGTCCAGCTCGCATACTCGTACATTCCATGTACTGATGCCAGTTGGCCTGCATCGTTTTATGATGCAGACGCAGGTACCCAGGATCAGCATTCTGCACGCCGTTGATCCAGTTGAGAACTCTAGAGTCAGTGGTGAGCCTCCTTGCTTCCAGAGGGCTCAGTTATTTTGTTCTCTTAGTTTTGTTTATTAGGGTGTTGCGGGGTCTGTCCCAACATCCATCTAAGTAATTTAGAGGCTTCATAGACAGTCAGTCAGTTAGTTTTGAGTCTCTTATCTATGTATAAATGTAAGTATTCTATTTTGAGACTCGAGTTGCCTTTTTGGCCAGACATGTATCATTTAGGTTGTTTATGTCTCTGCATAGCATTGAGTTATTCTGTTGAGTAGGTTTCCGCTGAGTTAAGAAAGCCAGGCCAAGGGTTCGCTTGGGGCCAGCAATGGTCTCCGAGTGCCGGTCCCGCCCAGGGTGTAGGCTCGGGGCGTGACAAACTTGGTATCAGAGCACAGAGTTCAAGAGTTCTAGGGAGTCTATGAAGCCGTGTCTGTAGAGTCCTAGTTATCGGTGTGAAGCGCGCCACATCTATAATTGGGAGGCTGCAACATTTAGGAAGATTTCTCATTTCTTTCGTACTCATCTCGTGCGTTAGAGTTATCTCTAAAAAGTTTCTTTCTAATTCGTGCTTGCGCGTGTTTCAGTGTGGATCATGCCTCCACGAAGAGCAGTTAGAGTTCGTCCAGCTATGAAGAGTGTTGAGGAACAAGAGTTACCGAATGCCCTAGATGTTCAAACCCAAGAAGAGATCAAGTATGCTGATCGTCGCGAAGCTATCCGGATATTAAGTCAAGTTGCGACCTATCATGTTGGGCAGAGAGATAATCGACACGAAGTGGTTGATATTTCAAGAATCCGTGAACTCTTAAGGATGAACCCACCAAGCTTCTCAGGTTCAAGTATTAGTGAGAATCTGGAGAATTTCATTGAGGAGCTTAAAAGGATATTTGATGTGATGCATGTTGCTGAGTCGGAGAGGGTGGAATTAGCTGCGTACCAATTGAAGGGTGTCGCTAGAATCTGGTTTGACCAATGGAAACAGAATAGGGCTGAGGATGCGCCAACAGTAAGTTGGGTTGTGTTTGAGAGTGCTCTCATGGGGCGTTTCTTTCCTCGTAAGTTGCGAGAGGCAAAGATAAAAGAGTTTCTCACCCTTAATCCGGAGTCTATGAGTGTTCATGAGTACAGTCAGAAGTTCACACAACTTTCCCGCTATGCTCCGGAGATGGTTGCTGACATGAGGAGTAGGATGAGTTCATATGTTGCTGGGTTATCTCGTCAGTCAAGCAAGGAAGGCAAGGCAGCTATGCTGATAGGGGATATTGACCTAGCAAGATTCATGATTCATTTACAACAAGTTGGGGAGGATAAGTTGAAGGATAGAGAAGAGTCTAAGGATAAGAGGGCTAAGATAGTAGGGGACGAGTTCAGGCAGCAAAAGAATGATGCTAATCAGTCATCCCTCCCACAAAAACAGAAGAGACCTGTTCCGCCATCTGCTAGTGTGCCTGCATTTGAGAACAAAGATGGGCACAAAAGAAATTCCTATAACTTCAGGGCTAGACCTGCCTATCTTCAAGGAAGTATAGTACCAAGGGTTAGTAAGGCTCCTTCATGTGCTAGGTGTGGTAGAACTCACCCAGGAAAGTGTCGTCAGGGCCAGACGGGTTGCTTTAAGTGTGGACAAGAGGGACACGTCATAAAGGAGTGCCCTAAGAACAGGCAAGGTAGTGGAAATCTGAGCAGTAAGGCCCAATCTTCTTCAGTTGTCCCACCAGACAGGATGACACCTAGAGGAGCTACTTCTAGTACTGGTGGAGGGGCAAACCTCCTCTACGCAATCAACAGTCGCCAAGAGCAAGAGGATTCGCCAGATGTTGTCACTGGTATGATTCGAGTCTTTGACTTTGCTATTTATGCTTTACTAGACTCCAGAGCAAGTTTATCTTTTGAAATTTCTTAGGTTGCTATGAACTTTGATGTTATACCTGAGCAACCTAGTGAGCCAGTCATAGAGTGGAGTAGTAGTTTAGCAGTGCCGAAGGGTTGTTTCTTTTCGTACCTTAAGGCGAGAAAGTTAGTTTCGAAGGGATGCATCTATCACTTAGTCTGAGTTTATGACTCCAGTGTTGAGATACCTCCTTTCCAGTCAGTTCATATAGTAAGAGATTTTTTCCAAAAGTTTTCCTGAAGATTTACTTGGAATTCCTCCTGAGAGAGAAATAGATTTCGGCATAGATCTCATTCCAGATACTCGTCCCATCTTTATTCCGCCATATAGAATGGCACCAGCAGAGTTGAATGAGTTGATCAAGCAGTTAAAGGATCTATTAGAAAAGGGTTTTATTTGACCAGGTGGACTCGGGGAACAACGAATTTTCAATGGTCTAAAGCTTGTGAGGAAGACTTTCAAGAATGAAAAGAGAAGTTGAGTACCGCCTAGTTATGATGTTTGGTTCTTGAGTACCTACTGAGTATCTGAATCTAAAATGGATTTGAGATCAATAGTCGAGTTTAGGCGAATCGGGGTGTAATGTGATGAGATAGAGTTGGTTGTTGTAGTTTTGCTTCGAAGATATGGCGTCATTGTTGTATGATGTTCATGTGGGTGTGTTCACTTAAAATGGGCTTAGTCTTAGACAAAGAGAGTGGTTAAGGTACTGAAGGATGAGGACATGAGTTTTCTTTATCACCCTGGTAAGGTTAATGTCGTTACGAATTCTTTAAGCAAAGTTGTCTAGGGGTAGCACCGCTCATATTGGAGAAGAAAAGGGAGAGTTAGCAAAAATATGTGCACAGACTTGCACGCTTGGGAGACAAACTTATAGATTTTGTAGAATGAGGAATAGAAGTGACGAGCGGGGCCGAGTTATCATTAGTGTCAGAAGTAGAAGGTGAGAAAGACTCAGACCATGTTCATAAGCAGTGATGGCTTTTGAACAAGGGGGAGATATCAAGGCGGATTGTGGAATCGATTCCAAGGATAAGTGAGATGATTACCTATCTTACATGGAGTCGCTTACAACGATAGCTACCATTCAGGCACTCATATGGCTCGTTATGAAGTTTTTATGGGAGAAGATGTAGATCTCTTGTTGAGATGGTTTGAAGTTAGTAAAGCAGGGTTGATAGGACCAGAGTTAGTTCATCAAGCTATAGAAAGGGCGGAAGTAATTCAAGAGAGGTTGAAAACGGTACAGAGTCGTCAAGAATCCTACATTGATGTTAGGAGAAAGACGTTAGAGTTTGAAGTAAAAGATTGGGTATGTTTGAAAGTTCAACCATGAAAGGAGTCATGAGGAGGAACCAATTTGTTGAGAAAGCTACTTGGGAAGCCGAAGAGGACATGAAGAAGAGATATCCACATCTCTTTGAATTCGAAGGAAGTGTAGATCAAGGTACTAATCTCCTTCCTAGTGCTCTTTGAATTATAGTGAGCATGTAGTTGTTGTTGGTGTTGCATGGTTGTTTGTTGGGTGTTGAGTTGATGTTACACCCTTAGTTTTGTAAAAGTAACCTCATTCGAGGACGAATGTTCCCAAGGGGGAGATATTGTAACATCCGACAATTTGAAATAGCTTTGAAGAGGCTTAGGATTGGAAATTTTCATTTATGGAAAGAATTTTAAAGTTTTGGAAATTTGGCTAAGTATGGAAAATGTGAATTTTTGGCCAACTTTGAACAGCCATAAATTCTAGCTAAGGATGAGTTAGGTGGAATTCCAGTTATGGTTGCAAAGTTCGTGGAATGATCTTTCTAACGCCGCCGAGTTTGCTCAATTCCGAGTCCGTATGAGCGAGTTATGACTTTTGAAAGTTGGGCAGTTGACAAGGAAATCCGTCCGGGAATCATTAAGGGCATTTTGGTCTTTTCCCTAGCCTTTTATTTTGGTTATATAAATGTGTTAGGCTGATCATTTTGATCAGTTTTACCATTTTAAAAGAAGTGAGAGTGAGGGTTTTGAGAGAAGAAGAAGAGAAGAAGAAGAGAAGAAGAAGAGAAGAAGAGAAGAAGAGGAGATCAAGCAAGGAGATCATCGTGGATTTTCGTCGAGGGTGATCCCTACCAAGGTATGTGAGCTTTTAGTGTTGGGTGATCCTTTCCCCCACACACCTAACCCCTTTTATTCATTAAGAAAGGATTGGCTTTGTTGTTAAAGTTGTGAGTTGTTGTGGGTGAAGTTGTTAAAGTTGTTAGTTGTTGTTGTTGAAATTATTGTTGGTATTGTTGTTGATTGAAATGTTGAGATTCTTGATGATTTGGGACTTGTTTCCGGTTGGGGTTTTGAGTTGAAACCTATTGAATGTTGAGGGATTTCATGTTTCTAAGTGATTGGGGCTGGAACCCTTGAAGTTAGAAAGTTTAGAGTTGGTAACGTGAAGGAGAAAAGTCGGGCTTCTTACATGAAACAAGTCCGTGTCGCGGACTTGTTCCCTCTGTGAACAAAATCTGCTCCGCGTCACGGACTGGACGCGGACTCCACTGTTTTCAGAATTTATTCTCAAAAATTTTCTTAAGTTTGGTTGTTCCAAATCATTCCTAAATCATTCCTAAACATCATGAGGTCCTTCCAAACACCAATCAAGTCCTTGAATCCATAATTCAATTCACGTGAAGTTAGTTTCCGATTCAAGTGAAGTCAAGCTTAGAAATTAAGTAAGTCCAAGCAAGTCTTTAAAGCTTTTTCAAGAGTCTTCATTGAACGTTTTAACTTCATTCTAAGGCTCAAGTTCCAAGTTAAGTATAGAGTTTCAAGTCAAGCAAAGAGTATAGAGTTTCAAGCTAAGTAAAGAGTTTCAAGTTTCAAGTTTAGTAAAGAGTAAAGAGTATATAGTTTCAAGTTTAGTAAAGAGTAAAGAGCATATAGTTTCAAGTCGAGTAAAGAGTATCGAGTTTCGAGTTAAGTCAAGAGTCAAGAGTTGAGTTCATTTCTCAAAAAGTAATTAGGGAACTAAGTATTTCCCAAGGAAGTTATAAGTGTTTTCACATCTAAGTTGAGAGGAAACAGAGATTTTCAAAAGAGTTTTGAGAAGTTTGAGTACTATCTCTTTTAAAAATAAAAGATGAGTTTTTCAAAAGAGTTTCTAAAATATGATTAGATATGACAAATCGAGTATGTCATCAATGTTTAAACAGTATGGTCTCTAGATATACCATCAATGTTTAAGCAGTATGAATATCCCGAGTCATCAATGATCATGTTAAAAAAATATGGTTTCTGATTTGTTCTTTTTAGAAAGAGTTTTCAAGTGCCTTCGGGCTAAGTTTTGAGTAATTATCTCAACTAAAGAAAGATGTGTTTAAAACACTTATGAGCTAAAGTATTTTTGGGAGTAGTCTTCAGCACCGAGTTGGGGACACGAGTTCATATTAACTCAACTCTCCATAAGAACCATGTAGCCAAACATGGGATTTCTCGGATCATACTTTTTAGATGATCACGAAAGTTAAGCTAGTGGATCCATTAAGCAAAAGTTAAAGTAAGGTCCTATATCGATGGCAAGGTATAGGATGGTCCTTGGGCAACGTGAGGTAAAACGTTGTATCACCACTTAGTTTCATAGTGGTGGTTATCGGTTAGGGAAACTCCCACAGCAGTAAAAAGAGCTTGGTTCCTCGATAAGTTCTGCTTAGTATGGATGGGGGTATGGGACTTCATTCATGCATTGCACAAGTAGACTTTGAGAGGAAGCATGGTATTTTCATGATATTATAAATATGATTTTTATGTCATGTTTTAATAGTTTCAAAGGCTTTATATATTGCATGTGTCTCATTGCTTCATATTAAGTTCAGTTATTTTTTAGTTGTACAGAGCCAAGGTAAGTTCTCTTTTGTATCCCTTTTCAAGCTTAAGTTGTTTTTAGCGGTCCAGCTCGCATACTCGTACATTCCATGTACTGATGCCAGTTGGCCTGCATCGTTTTATGATGCAGACGCAGGTACCCAGGATCAGCATTCTGCACGCCGTTGATCCAGTTGAGCACTCTAGAGTCAGTGGTGAGCCTCCTTGCTTCCAGAGGGCTCAGTTATTTTGTTCTCTTAGTTTTGTTTATTAGGGTGTTGCGGGGTCTGTCCCAACATCCATCTAAGTAATTTAGAGGCTTCATAGACAGTCAGTCAGTTAGTTTTGAGTCTCTTATCTATGTATAAATGTAAGTATTCTATTTTGAGACTCGAGTTGCCTTTTTGGCCAGACACGTATCATTTAGGTTGTTTATGTCTCTGCATAGCATTGAGTTATTCTGTTGAGTAGGTTTCCGCTGAGTTAAGAAAGCCAGGCCAAGGGTTCGCTTGGGGCCAGCAATGGTCTCCGAGTGCCGGTCCCGCCCAGGGTGTAGGCTCGGGGCGTGACAGTATCTCCCAAATAGTTCTATAACACTTCTAATATTATGGGCTCTCCCTCAAAAGATCATATGCCTAGCTTAGAGCTATCACCTCATGAATACTCTTGCTCTTCTATTCACCACTTACACTTGGTCATTACTAACACAATGACACATCATCATAACCCCTTTCTAGTTAAGGTATACTCTAACTCATCTTGACTTACAACTCTTACTTTACCTCCTATCCTGAGCTCTTCACAACTCATCACTTCTTAGTCTACCCATAAGGGAAAACTCCTCATTCATAACTTACTAGGTGAATGACTATACCAACATACTTTTCCAAAACACCATCTCTCTTAATTAGATAACTAAACCTCGGCATACTTTCCTCTAACTCTGGGCTCTTTCACTATTACTGCTCATGGTCTCGTCATTCATACTATCTTTCAGGGTGAAAATACTACCCAAGCACTAAACATACTTCCTTATAAGGATCTCAGCTAAAACAAGGTTTAAGGAAAATAGTACAATTCACTTTTAGCTCAAATGAACTATTCATAGAATATGGGTGCGTTCCTCTGAAACTCAACACTTAACTCACTCATGGGCTTCTCTCAAGCCTTTCTGGAGTCTCATGACTTCCTCAAGATTTCTGCTAAGAACAACCCATCGATAAAGGACTGACTTTTCTGTTCAACCACCTCTAGTATGATGGATAGTCAAATGAATCTGAGATACGCATGAGTATGAATAAATCTCTATGACTTAGCTCTATTGCATGATTAAGAGTATGAAAGAAGGGAAACTTGTAACACCTAGAAAATTTTTGAGCTACGACTTGAACCATCCTTTGTTGTGATTAGGAATTTACTGAGGAATTAAAATTTCTTACGTGTTAAGGTCACTAGATGTAGCACCTTGAGTTCCAAAAAGTATCAGATTGGAAATAGGAAAATTTGAAATTTTGCAAGTTAAGTTAAGTATGAGTTTTGGGTCGAATTCAAACGACCATAACTTCTAGCTCAATTTCAGTTAGGTTTGATACCAGATACTGTAGGAAATATCTTTGAAAGACCTTTCCAACGCCACCAATTTTGCTCAGTTTTGAGTTCGTATGAGGGAGATATGTCCATTCGAAGTTGGGTTGTCTAGATAAGGAAAGGCAAAACCGGATTTTAGAGGGGTATTTTGGTCTTTTCCTTATCCAATCAGATTTAATTCATTTTATTACTATTTTAGGGGTATAATATGATTAGGATCAGTTTTATAATCCTAGTTTACACCTAGGGTTTTAATTGAGAGTTCAAGAAGAGAAAAGAAGAAGAGAAAAGAGGAGAAAAGAGAAATGATCGAAGCATTCGTCGAAATTCTTGAGAGTTGTTGCGGATTGTCGCCATTGGTTTGATCCCTAAGAGGTATGTAAGTTTCATAGTGTTGGGTTTTTTCAACCACACACCAAACATATTATTTTCAACGAAGTTTCATTCTCAAAAAGTTGAAGGATTTAAGTTCTTGGTAGGTGTTTTTGAAGTTCATTCTAAATCTTGTTTTGTTGGTGTTTTGATCATTTCTTGAGATGAAAGTGATTGTTTTGAGTGCATTAGTGTGTACTTAGGTTGGGTAATTGAATCTAAGGAAAATGTGAGAAAATAAATCGATTAAAAGCGATTTAGGATTAGAAAAGGATAGGCGAAATTTGTCGAACTTGGCATAGGGAGAGGCTGGGGAGGCACACCCAAGGGGCTGGGGCGGCGCACCCAAGGGGCTGGGGCGGCACCCCTAAACTGCACCCATATGCAGTCTCTGAAGTTAGGGGCTGGCACCCCGTGCCCGGAACGAGCCAGGATCGCTTGCCCCCACTCATTCTCCGTCGGTTGTCCCATTTGAGCTCCTTTGAAGTGTATCTTCACCATTTTTGTTTCTAAACACTTCAAACTACTTCCAAACACTTAGAAATCGTTCATAACATGATCGAAACCTTGAATTCTTAACTCAAATTCAAGGTAAAATTAAGAGTTAAGTCTTGAGAGCTTTTCCGAACATTTTGAGAAAGTCCTTGTGAGTCTTTTTGAGGAATCTTTTACAACTTCTAGTAACTTGTTTCAGGACTAAAGAAAGTGAGCATGAGGATGAGTAGTATGTATTCATGAGTCTACTTTTTCATCATGAGACCTTTCATATCATGAACCATAACTCTTGAATTCATAATTCACATTCAAGAGAGAGTTAAGAGTAGAGTTCAAGCAAAGCTTTGAGTTCAATTGTTAATCCTTTGAGATCAAATATCAATTTGAATTAGGTTATGAAAAAGTAAGTATGAGAATGAGAAGAGTTGTATTCACAAGTTCCATATTATTATGTTGACCCTCGAGTCGAGTCGTTCATGCCCATAACTTCCGCATGAACTCCATCAGTTGAGTACCTTTGAGAGGAGTAATATCTTCAAGTTCTAAGTCTTGAGTATTGAGTTCCTAATCCCCTTTGAGATTATATTTCCAATCATGGGACTATAACATGTTACCCATGAAGTCTTTGAGTTGAATTGATCATGCCCATAATTCCGCATGAAGCCTATAAGTCGAGCAGTCTTGAGATGATAAGTATATTTGAGTCCTTGAGTTGAGTAGTACATGCTCATAATTCTGCATGAACCCTTTGAGTTGAGAATTCTTGAAATGAGTAGTATCAGTGAAGTTCTTACGTTCCAAACATTGAGATCTATCTATAGTTATTGAAAACCTTGCATCGAGTCCTCCACGTCTATAATTCAGCATTAATCATATTTTAAGAAGTCATTTACAAATGTTTAAACTTTGTTTTAAGACTTAAGCTTTGAGTTGAGTAAAGAGTACGAGTAAAGTTCATTTTCTTTAAAATGATATATGGGAAATAAGTATTCCCAAGAGTAAGTGTTTTCACATTTAAGATGAGAGGAAACTGAGATTTCCGAAAGAGTTTTTGAGCAAGAAAGGGAACATCGATTCCAAGAGAGATTTTAAGCTAAGTTTTGAGTAATTATCTCAAACCAAAGAAAGAAGTTGTTTTAAAACATATGAGCAAAGTATATTTTTGGGAGTAGTATTGAGCACCGATATGGGGATGCGAGTTCATATTAAATCAAGTCTCCATAAACCATGTAGCCATCATGGGTATTATTGTGTCATGCCTTTTAGATGATCACATAAGTTAAGCTAGTGGATCCACTAAGTTAAGTAGTTCTATATGACGAAAAAGTATAGGACAATCTGGCAGCGTGATGGCAAGAACGCTGCATCACCACTTAGGCTCATAGTGGTGGCTATCGGTTAGAGATTCTCCCACAGAAACTATATTACTTTATTCTATAAGCAAAGTTGAGTTTGTTATTGCATTTTCTTTAACGAACAAAGTTGCTTTTATTGTTTTATAAAGTTTTCCATATATTGCATGTGTATTGTTGCTTTATATTGAGTTGAGTATCTAGATTTGAGTGCCCAGGGTCAAATATCATATCTTTGAGTTGAGTATCTAATCTTTGAGTTGAGTAAGCTTGAGTAGTTTTGAGTATTCCTTGAGTTAAGTAAGTTTGGAAAGAGGTAAGTATGTTTCCCTTTTTATCAAGTTTCAAGCTTATGTTTATGTTTGAGAATTCCCCTTACATGCTCATACATTCCACGTATTGAGCCATTTGGCCTGCATCTTGTCATGATGCAGACACTGGTATTCAGGATCATTAATAGGAGATTTGTTGATACATCCGGGAGTTCGAGTTAGCTATGGTGAGCCTTCTTGTTTCTGGAGGATTTCATTTACTTTTCAGTTTAGTCAGGATGTCGAGGGTGTTGTTCTGACTTCCATCTTTATCAGTTAGAGGCTTCATAGATAATCTGTATAGTTGAGAAGTCTGTATTATATCATTTATTTTATTAAATATTGTAAAGACATAAGTTGCCTATTTTATGGTGAATTGAATATATTGTTTTTATTTGAAGTTGTTCATTAGAGTTAAAGTTTTGAAAAGTTGAGTTTATTGAATTTTATTCGATTTAAGCTTTTACATGCTTAAGTTAGTCTTTTGCTTGTAGTTACCCATGATGGGGGTTCGCTTGGGGACCAACAATGGTTCTTGAGTGCCGGCCACGTCCAGGGTGTAGACTCGGGTCGCGACAAAACTTTTCTTAAATGTCTGTAGTCCCTCATTTAGAGAAGTGGGGCCCTCATAACCATAAACAAGACCATATTGACACGACTTCGTAGACACCCTAGGACACTTGAACTCTGTGCTCTGATACCAAGTTTGTCACGACTCCAGTCTACACGACGGATGTGGCGGGCAGTCGTAAACCATTGCTGGTCCCCAAGCGAAACCTCATCCTGGCTGACTACAAGCAGAAGACTAACTTAAGCATACAAAGCTTAAAACATAATAAAATTCATGAAAAACATAAATACAAGCTTTAACTCAAAAGAAAACTCTAAATAAAAATAAATTATTCAACTCGCCATAAAATAGTCAACTTAAGTCTTTAAAACATTTGATAAAATAAACGAACAGACTTTTGAAACTCTAAAGTCTATAAATGAAGCCTCTAAATGACAAAGATGGAAGTCGGGACAAGACCCACGACCTTCTAACAACTGATATAACTAAAAAGTAAATGAAATCTTTCGGAAGTAACGAGGCTCACCATAGCTAACTCGAACTACATGTGGTATCAATTAAGCTCTTGTTGATGAACATCAGCAGCCGGCGAGGAGAGCAACAACATCTCCGGCCAACTGGCCCCGACCTCGATCCACTGCCCTTCTCCTTTAATTGAAGGTTAGGGTTTCATAATATTATTTTTAACTTCTTTCAATTTGAGTATTAAATTTGTTAATTGGTGTATTGAATTAGTTTTTTTATTGATTGTTAGTTTGATTGATTGTTAGTTAGTAAGTGAATGATTTAGGAGTTTTTGATGGTTAGTTTGAATTAGGGATTATTTGATTGTTAGTTTGTGTTTGTTGATTGTGAAATGAAAATTTTAATGTTGGGGTTTGTTTGAATTAGGGTATCTTAGAATTTGTTTGAAATTCGGTATTTCTTGAGTTAATTAGTTTGATTTTGGAATTGTAAGATTAGATTGAATTAGGGTATTTAAGGAGTTCTTTGAATTTAGGATTTTAGCACTAGTTAGATTTTGGGATTTTAGGACTAGTTTGAATTTGTGATTTCAAGACTAGTTTGACTTTTGAATTTAGGACTAGTTTGAATTATTATTGAAGTTGAACTTAGAATTCGAACATGAAATTGAACTTGAACTTGAACTTAGAATTTGAAGTTAAACTTAGAACTTGAACTTGAAATTAGAACTTGAACTTAGAACTTGAACTTGAACTTAGAATTTGAATTTGAAATTAGAACTTGAACTTGAACTTAGAACTTGAACTTAAACTTAGAACTTGAACTTGAAATTAGAACTTGAACTTGAATTTAGAACTTGAACTTGAACTTAGAACTTGAACTTGAACTTAGAACTTGAACTTGAACTTGAACTTAGAACTTGAACTTGAAATTAGAACTTGAACTTAGAACTTGAACTTGAACTTGAACTTAGAATTAGAACTTGAACTTGAAATTAGAAATTGAACTTGAAATTAGAACTTGAAATTAGAACTTGAACTTGAAGTTAGAATTTGAACTTGAACTTAGAATTTGAAATTGAACTTAGAACTTGAACTTGAAATTAGAACTTGAACTTGAACTTGAACTTAGAATTTGAAGTTAAACTTAGAATTTGAAGTTAAACTTAGAACTTGATGTTGAAATTAGGACTTGAACTTGAACTTAGAATTAGAACTTGAACTTGAACTTAGAAATTGAACTTGAACTTAGAACTTGAAATTTGAGCATTGAATTTGGTAATTAGTGTATTGAATTAGTTTTATTATTGGTTGTTAGTTTGATTGATTGTTAGTTAGTAAGTGAATGATTTAGGGGTTTTTAATGGTTAGTTTGAATTAGGGATTATTTGATTGTTAGTTTGTGTTTGTTGATTGTGAAATGAAAATTTTAATGTTGGGGTTTGTTTGAATTAGGGTATCTTAGGATTTGTTTGAAATTCAGTATTTCTTGAGTTAATTAGTTTGATTTTTGAATTGTAAGATTAGATTGAATTAGGGTATTTAAGGAGTTGTTTGAATTTAGTATTTTAGCACTAGTTAGATTTTGGGATTTTAGGATTAGTTTGAATTTGTGATTTTAAGACTAGTTTGAATTTTGAATTTTGGACTAGTTTGAATTATTATTGAAGTTGAACTTAGAATTTGAACATGAACTTGAACTTGAACTTGAACTTGAACTTAGAATTTGAAGTTAAACTTAGAACTTGAACTTGAAATTAGAACTTGAACTTGAACTTGAATTTAGAACTTGAACTTGAACTTAGAACTTGAACTTGAACTTAGAACATGAACTTGAACTTGAACTTGAAATTAGAACTTGAACTTGAACTTAGAATTAGAACTTGAACTTGAAATTAGAAATTGAACTTGAACTTAGAACTTGAACTTAGAACTTGAACTTAGAATTAGAACTTGAACTTGAAATTAGAAATTGTACTTGAACTTAGAACTTGAAATTAGAACTTGAACTTAGAACTTGAACTTGAAATTAGAATTTGAACTTGAACTTAGAATTAGAACTTGAACTTGAAATTAGAAATTGAACTTGAACTTAGAACTTGAAATTAGAACTTGAACTTGAAATTAGAATTGAACTTGAGCTTAGAACTTGAAATTAGAACTTGAACTTAGAAATTGAACTTGAACTTGAAATTAGAGTTTGAACTTGAACTTAGAACTTGAACTTGAACTAAGAATTAGAACTTGAACTTGAAATTTAACTAATTTTAGAACTTTTCGTGCTAGGCAACTGAGGAAGCTCAACATCTAAAAAAGTTGATACAAGACTATATTGTTTCTTTCATCAAAGTAGGAGATAAGGTTGGTGCTTCTAAATTTCTAAAGTTCAAGTACAATTGTTTCCAATAATGTGTTTGTGTCCATCTAGTATTGATATTTAGCTTTAATTTTATGATAATATTTTTGTGTCCATCGATTGTTTGTTAATCATAAGTACCAACACTAGTTGATCCTATTGATGACAAAACTGATTTTCTTGCAAAATCGATTTGTGTCCATATAGTGTTGACACTTAGCTTTAAATGTAGAAATAATATATTTGTTAAGCATGAGTACCAACACTAGTTGATCCTATTGATGACAAAATTGATTTTCTTGCAAGATCGATTTGTGTCCATCTAGTGTTGACACTCAGCTTTAAATTTAGAAATAATATATTTGTTAAGCATGAGTACCAACACTAGTTGATCCTATTGATGACAAAATTGATTTTCTTGCAGGATCGATTTGTGTCCATCTAGTGTTGACACTTAGCTTTGAATGTAGAAATAATATATTTGTTAAGCATGAGTACCAACACTAGTTGATCCTATTGATGACAAAATTGATTTTCTTGCAAGATCGATTTGTGTCCATCTAGTGTTGACACGTAGCTTTAAATTTAGAAATAATATATTTGTTAAGCATGAGTACCAACACTAGTTGATCCTATTGATGACAAAATTAATTTTCTTGCAAGATCGATTTGTGTCCATCTAGTGTTGACACTTAGCTTTAAATTTAAATAAGTTGAATTAAAAAATGTGGTTTTGTTGATGGATTTAGTTGTTGGGATTAAGCCAAAACTAAAGTAGTCAAAGTTGTTAAGTTGTTTAAATAAGTTAAATTAATTAATGTGGTTTTGTTGATGGATTTAGTTGTTGGAATTAAGTCAAAACTAAACTAGTTCAAGTCAAAAAGTTGTTTAAATAAGTTAAATTAATTAATGTGGTTTAGTTGGTGGATTTAGTGTTGTATTAAGTCAAAACTAAACTAGTAAAAATTGTTAAGTTGTTTAAATAAGTTAAATTAAATAATGTGGTTTTGTTGATGGATTTAGTTGTTGGAATTAAGTCAAAACTAAACTAGTCCAAGTTGTTAAGTTGTTTAAATAAGTTAAATTAAATAATGTGGTTTTGTTGATGGATTTAGTTGTTGGAATTAAGTCAAAACTAAACTAGTCCAAGTTGTTAAGTTGTTTAAATAAGTTAAATTAAATAATGTGGTTTTGTTGATGGATTTAGTTTTTGGAATTAAGTCAAAACTAAACTAGTTCAAGTTGTTAAGTTTTAAATAAGTTAAATTAAATAATGTGGTTTTGTTGATGGATTAATTAGTTGTTGAAATTAAGTCAAAACTAAAATAGTTCAAGTTATAAAGTTGTTAAGTTGTTTAAATAAGTTAAATTAATTAATGTGGTTTAGTTGGTGGTTTTAGTGTTGTATTAAGTCAAAACTAAACTAGTTAAAGTTGTTAAGTTGTTTAAATAAGTTAAATTAAATAATGTGGTTTTGTTGATGGATTTAGTTGTTGGAATTAAGTCAAAACTAAATTAGTTAAAGTTGTTAAGTTGTTTAAATAAGTTAAATTAATTAATGTGGTTTTGTTGATGGATTTAGTTGTTGGAATTAATTCAAAACTAAACTAGTTCAAGTTAAAAAGTTGTTAAGTTGTTTAAATAAGTTAAATTAATTAATGTGGTTTAGTTGGTGGATTTAGTGTTGTATTAAGTCAAAACTAAACTAGTTAAAGTTGTTAAGTTGTTTAAATAAGTTAAATTAAATAATGTGGTTTTGTTGATGGATTTAGTGGTTGGAATTAAGTCAAAACTAAACTAGTTAAAGTTGTTTAAATAAGTTAAATTAAATAATGTGGTTTTGTCAATACTAAACTTGTTTTAGGAATACTACTAGTAAAATTATTATTAAATTTTATTTATAATATAATTGAATAGCTATATTTTTGTAGATGGATCATCGTTTGTGGATGTTTAATATGCATTATAAAACTGGTGCAGGTTTGAAACCTGAGTTTATTGACGGTGTTAGAAATTTTATTGAACATACAATGACACTTGACATTTTCAAGATTAATGGATTGGTTAGGTGTCCTTGTAGTGCATGTAAGTGCTTAAAATTTTTTAAACCAGCTAGAGTTATGATTCATTTGTACCGTAATGGATTTAAGCCTAGATATTTTGTATGGATTGATCATGGAGAAAGTGATGGATTGGATGGTATCTTTTATAATTTGATGCCTATTGATGTATATAATATGGTTGCACCACATGGCCAAATTAGGGTTGAACAAGTTAGAGTTGAACATGATAGGGTTCATGAATGATCAATGATGCTTTCGGGGTTCAAGGTGGGATGGAACCGGAACAATATTTTGATGAAGCTCCTAATGAAGAAGCAAGACACTTTTATGATCAATTAGAAGAGTCTAGTCGTCCACTATGTGAAGGGAGTCCGTATTCTGCCTTGTCAGTTGCGGTTAGATTAATGAATATTAAATCAGATTGGAATGTTCCTAATGCTGCTATGGACTCAATGGTTGATCTTTTGGGTGAACTAGTTAATCCGGAGTTTAACATACCAAAGAACTTCTATCAGGCAAAGCGTTTGGTGTCCAAGTTAGGATTGATGTATGATAGAATTCATTGTTGTGTTAATGGATGCATGTTGTTTTACAAGACTGATAGTGAATTACAAAATTGTAAGTTTTGTGGACATACTCGTTATAAGAGGACTCCGGCTGGAAAGATGGTCCCAGTTCAGGCGATGCATTATCTACCTCTCATTCCTAGGTTAAAGAGGTTGTATGCATCAATGAGGTCTGCCCCACATATGAGATGGCATCGTGAATATAGAAGGCCGCCGAGTGTCTTGTCTCATCTATTTGATGGTGAAGCATGGAAGCATTTTGATAATGTATATCCTGATTTTGCTAGTGATCCAAGAAATGTTAGATTGGGGTTGTGTTCAGATGGCTTCACACCATTCTCTAATAATGCTTCGCCTTATTCATGTTGGCCGGTATTTGTTACTCCGTATAATCTTCCTCCTGAAATGTGCATGACCAGTCCCTACATCTTTCTAAGTTGTGTTATTCCAGGTCCCGGAATCCAAAAAGTTTGATTGATGTCTATCTACTACCATTGATAGATGAGCTCAAACAATTGTGGTTTGAAGGCGTTTTGATTTATGATATATCAACTAAGCAGAATTTTATCATTCGTGCTTCTTTAATGTGGAATATTAATGATTTTCCTGCATACGGGATGTTGTCTGGTTGGATGACAGCTGGAAAGCTAGCATGTCCGTATTGCATGGAAAATAGTAAGGCATTCACTTTAAAGCATGGCAGAAAAAATACATGGTTTGATTGTCATCGCCAGTTCTTGCCAATGGACCATGAGTTTAGAAAGATGAAAAATGCATTTAGGAAAAATAAGGTTGAAAGTGACCCCACCACCTCCATTACTCACAGGGCATCAAATTTGGGAGACAATTTCTCAATTACGTAAAGTTATAGAAGCTTCACCTTCTAGACTTCCTGGATATGGTGTTGAACATAATTGGATCAAATAAAGCATATTTTGGGAGTTGCCGTATTGGAAGGACAATCTGCTATGACATATTCTAGATGTGATGCACATTGAAAAAAATTACTTTGACAATTTGTTTAACACAGTGATGGATGTTAAGGGTAAGACAAAAGACAATTCGAAAGCTAGAATGGACATATATAAAGGAATATTGTAGGAGAAAAGAGTTATGGCTGCAGGAATTACAGAATTGTAAAATAGTTAAGCCCAAAGCCAGCTTTTCATTCACATTGGATGAGAAACGTGAAATTATTGAGTGGGTTAAAGATTTGAGGATGCCAGAGGGCTATGCTTCGAATTTAGGAAAGCGGGCAGATATGAATGAAGGAAAATTGATAGGTATGAAAAGTCATGATTGTCATGTGTTCATGGAAACTTTAATTCCTATCGCTTTTAGCCATCTACCCGAAAGGATATGGAAACCAATCACAGAGATAAGTCTTTTTTTTAAAGATCTATGTTCTTGAAAGTTGTTGGAGAGTAGTTTAGATAGGATGGAGGAAAATATTATTGTCACTACTACTAAGTTGGAGAAGATATTTCCATGTGGTTTTTTTGATGTGATGGAGCATCTTCCAATTCACCTTGTACAAGAGGCCCGCCTCGGAGATCCGGTTCAATCAAGATGGATGTATCCATTTCAGAGGTATCCATTTGAAATATTCACTAAGTTATATATATTCGCCAAGTCTTTTATATATTAACATATATATACATATATGCATGCAGAAAAATTGGTAGTTCGAAGCAAACGATTGAGCAAAGGGAAGGATTGAAGGATCATTTGTTCAAGGTCATATTGGGAGAGAAACAGGTGATTTTTATTCTTATTACTTTGGTCATGATGTGTCATGTAGGAGAAACAGGCCCAATCGCAATGATGAAGGCGATATTGATCCTTTATTTCCACCAATATCAATTTTTAATCAAAATGGTCGAGGATCTAAAAAGCGTAGAAAACGAGGCTTCACTGATATGGAAATGCAATCAACTGTGACACATATTTTGCTTAATTGTCCAGAGATTCAATCATATGTCAAGTAAGTGTTAAAAATATGTTATTAAATTACATACTAATAAGTGATCATTAACTAACGAAATACTTGATTGTAAAATGATCAGCTTGTTCGTAAACACATCGGGTAATGAAGCCATCTATACAGAATTTTCCAAATGGCTGAGGAACTATGTAAGTGTGCAATCAGTAAGTATTTAATATAATATTCATGTTATACTAAATTATATTACTTGAAATAACAATCGCGTAGGTTTACGATGAATACTCAAGTGTCCAACATTTGCAATTAGTGAAAGAAGTAGCTCTTGGACCTGAATCTCAAGTACTGGCAATGAATAAGTATTGTGTCAATGGTTTTAAGTTTCAAACTGAAGGAGTATCTAGAAACAAGAAAACAAATAATAGCGGTGTCTATATACAAGGTGATGTTGATGGTACTGGTCAAACTATTGAATATTATGGTGTCATTCAAGAGATTATTGAAGTGAGGTATTTAGGTTGGCCTAATAAGAAGATTGTGTTGTTTCGATGTGAGTGGTTTGACCCATTACATAGAGGAACAAAGGTGGACCATCAACATAATATAATTGAAGTTAAGCACACCAGGAAATACAGAAGTTATGATCCTTTTATTATTGCACAACATGCTAAACAAGTGTATTACGCTTCATATCCATTGCGTAGAGACAAAGCTGGTTGGTGGGTTGTTATAAAAAGTAAGCCTGTGGGAAGAATTGAAATTGACAATGTCTTAGATGTGGCGTATCAAAATGATGTTGCAATTGTTCAACAACAAGTTGATGTTGAATTAGAAACCACACTACAACATCCTCAACACATATTAGAAGAAGTATCTGATGATGAGATATTGAATGTTGAGGAAGAAATATCCGAGAATGAGGAAAATGAATCATTTGATGACGAAGAATGGGACGATAATGAAAATGAAACAACTGAGGAGGAAGAATGGGAGAATGATGGAATTGAAACAAACGCGGAGGAATAGTGTAGAATGAAAGCTAGCTAGTACATATGTAAGTGTATTTTACTAATTTTATTTAATTAATGATTTTTATATATATTATACATGTAAATTTGCATACAGATGTCATCAGGCGGTGACGGTGATAGACATCGCGAGCATCTTGGAGTTAGCCAAACTAAAGAGGCTAAGAAGAAGAAGTCTAGGAGACCGATAGATCCTGAGGATATTGCAGGATCTATTTCTTCTGCGCTACAGCGCATCAGCCATGATACTTATTTATTTGTTGTTCCATTTGGTACGGCGGATCCTCGACAATATTATCCTAATTATCGTCGACCAGTCGGTGCTTTATCTACTTCACAGGCATTACCTTCACGACGCTACGAGGACCTACCTTTACAGGCTATTCGTCGAGCACGACCCTTATCGGCAGGTAATCCATCTCCCATAAGTACATCTCCTCAGTTATCTGCCATAAGGCTTGGAGATTCTAGTAGCGAGCAGTTAGATGCTATGGCCGGTACGCCTCCATTGACTCAGCGTTTTGTGCATCCTGATGTATCACCCTCGTCTACAGTTGCACCAAGTGCTACACCACATGATACGATGTCTACTCTAGCTCCTGGCCAGAAGGACAGACTTGGTAGAGTCATGATTGAGTAAGATGGATCATCGTAAGTTTGTTTTGTTATCTATTTGTTAGTTTATTTTATTTATTTCTTATACTTTAATATATTATTCATGACCTAACATATTTATTATGTGTTTTGCAAGTGGCATCCTGCAAAGGATGCTGCCCGGGCTTTAAAAGAGTGTGTTAGAAGACTTTATACACAAGCTTATCACTCTTGGAGCGGGATTCCAAACAGTATACGCCAGGAGATGTTTAATAACTTTAAGGTATATATTTTTTAGTTAAGTTTAGTAGACTTTACTTTTTTTACTATCGATTTAATTAACGTTATTCAATTTATTTTTCAGACTATGTGTACTTGGGAGTCGAGGTACAATTTGGTCATTGGGACCACATTTGAGAGGAAGGCATCCGCTAGACTGTCTAGCTGGCTAAAAAGCGTTTGGGATAGTGGTGAACGTCCCGGTTGGATGTTGCCTCATGTTTTTGATGAATTGGGTCAGTATTGGAACACAGACAAGTTTAAGGCAATATCAGATCAAGCCAAAATGGCTAGAGGCAGTCTTAAAGGTGGCTCGTTGCACATCGGAGGTGCAAAGACGTTTGGAACAATTGCACGAGAGATGGTAAGTTCTAATTCAAACTTTTAAATAAATAATTAGTTGATACATATATATCGTTATAAATTTCAGTTTTTATTTATAGGAAAAAGAATTGGGACGCACTCCCATTGAACCAGAGGTTTTCAAAAAGACTCATGTCAGGAAGAAAGAAAATGAGTCGGATCCGGATGTGTGGGTGGAGGAAAGGGCCAAACGAACTTTTGTAAGTTATTTAATATGAATAATATATATCAATAGTGAATATATTTATGATATGTATGTATATATTGATGTCAATACTTATATTTAATATGCAGAATGACTTTTATAAGTACGTCGCTGAGAATCTAGATAGTTCGGTTCAATTGACACCTGAACTTTCCACTCAGATTTGGAAAGAAAAAGTGGTAGGAGGGACACACAAGGGTAGATGCTATGGTCTAGGCTCTCGCAACGATGTTAGATGCCTTCAGTCAGGCTTAAAAGGTATTGGATCGTCACGTCAAGCTAAGGCACTTGACGGTGTTCAGATTGTTGCTATGTCGGATCAAATAGCTAAACTTACAGCGGCACTAGCAGAGTCAGAGCGGAAAAGAGTAGCTGAACAACAAAGCATGAGTGAAACCATTCAGCAAATCAAAGAAAAAGTGATGAACCTCGCTCGTCAACCTACTACTTCGGCTCCCGATGACACCGACGACGAGAGTGATGAGGATGATTATGTAGATCTCACTCCCTAGTTTAGATCTCTGGACATTTATGAACTTTTTGAAATTTTAAAACGAATTTTAAAAGACTTTATAAGTCTTTAATTTATGATTTAGATACTTTTGAATGTTATTTTAAGTTTGTTGTTTTATGTTTTGTTTAGATTGTTTATAATTGTCTGTGTTTGATTGGGCTGAATAGTGTAGAATTGAATTGAATTGCATTTGCAGGTGGGCAGCAGAAGTTGCGAGCTGCTACTGTCAAAAATATTGCAGAAAAAGCGACGGACAACGTGGTTTAGTTCGTCACTTTTTTGGGTTTTAATTTTTTTTAAAACCCAGAAAAGCGATGGACATCGTGGTTTTGTCCGTTGCTTTTTTGGGTTTTTAAAAATAAAATTTCCACAAAAGCGACGGACAGTGTCCTTTTATCCGTCGCTTTTTTGGGATTTTCAAAAAATAAATTTCCAGAAAAGCGACGGACTGCGTTGCCCTTTAGAAATTTAAAAAATGAAAATTAAAATAAAGCGACGCAGTTCGTCGCTTTTTTAAAAAAATTCAAAAAAAAAGAAGTAAAAAAGCGATTCAGTCCGTCGCTAAAAGAGATGCAGTCCGTCACTCTTTTAGCGATGCAGTCCGTTGCTTTTTTAAAAATGACGTTGTCCATCACTTTTTAGCGACGCAGTCCGTCGCTTTTTGAAAAGCGTCGAGCTAAAAAGCGACGGAAGTGACTGCGTCGCTTTTCCGTCGATTTTGACCAAAAAAGCGACGCAGTCCGTCGCTTTTGGTCATCGTTTTTTGACAATTTTTTAGTAGTGTTAGTAGGACCCTCCTACAGACTGAGATTTAGTTATTTTCTCCTAGGATAAACACTTTCTAGTCTAAGATTGTTATTTTTTATTTTCTCCTAGAATAAACACTTCCTAGTCTGAGATTGTTATTTTTTATTTTCTCCTAGGATAAACACTTCCTAGTCTGAGACATTTATTTTTATTTTCTCCTAGGATAAACACTTTCTAATCTGAGTTTGTTTTTCTTTAATTCCCATTTGCTAATAACTCACAAAAAATTTCCAGTGAAAAGTGGGGCAAAAAATTTGTTTATTTCTTTTGTTTGTGATGAATTTCCAGTTTTTTCAAGCGAAACATGGATTTGAAATTCAGGAACAAAGTTTCAACTCTTTTCAGAATGATCAATCCCATGAAAGCCAGAATCAGCTTCTTCAATGCATATAGTAGCCGGACCTCATGACACCTGCTTCTATTCAGCTTCTGATCAAGAAAACATGCAGTCATTCAAAAACATTTTCAAATTGTTAGTTTGAAGAGTGCCAAAAGCTCACTCTAAGCGGCAAGTTAAGCCTCAATCCAATTCAAGATGAAGATACTCACCCAAAAATCAAGGTGATATCTGAAACTCAAGACTCAAGTGAAGACTCAAGAGAAGTTACATAGATAGGAGTTTGTACTTTTATTTTCCTTTTGACTATTAGTTTTCATATTTTTTTTTTGTAATTAAGGATTAGAGCCGCGATCTGGAGCCTCGATGGAACCAAACTTAACTTCCAACTCATCACCCCATCTCCTCGAACTACACGTGACTTGATTCCCTTATAACCTGGGATATGTAGGCTGTCCAAAACAAGGACTCAGTCGAATATTTTTCTTTCAAATAAGAGTCCGGTCAAAACTTGTCGTTTTGTCTACTTCTTTGTCTGAAAACTCTTCGTGTTTCCAGTCAAAGAGGGACAAACTGTAGACACGTAATTTTTGACCGAACATAAAGTCTTACACTATTTTTTATTCCTTAAATATTTCTTTTATGTTTAAATTCGATATTTTGATTTTGTCTTATTTTAGTAAGTTTATTTTTAAAAAATTTTGAAAATAGCAAAAATATATGCTTTATTTTAATTTTAGTTTAATAAATAAGCTAATATTTCTCATTTATAATTTATTTTTGTTAGTTTAAAAAGTAATTAAATAATATTCTTATATTATATTATATTAGTCTAAACTACCCCACTACCCCAACCCACCTACACTTACCCCATTACCCACTTACAGTTTCCTCCACTACCCACACCCACCCACCACAGGTACTACACCTAAACTACAACAATACAAATACACACACACGGACAACAGATAACAATAGAAAAAACATTCAGCAACAGAGACTAAAAAAAGAAGGAAAACAAACATCTTTGTTCTATTCTTCTTTCAAAAATTTACCAAAACATTCATATCTTTTCTTACTTTTTCTTTATTTTCATACCAACACAATACATATATCGCTCCATACAATCTACAAAAGATTTGTGGGTGTTTTAATCGAGCTTCGATCAAGATTTTGTGGTACTTATTTTCTTCATTTGAGGTATAACTTTGCCTTAAATCTTTAATTTATTTATGAAATTTGTTGTAATTTTTATGACCAGTTTTCTTATATTTTATTTTCATTCATAATTTGATTGAAATGAATAATTTGTTAGTTGTTATATCTCTATTTGATGAATGAAGATAGATCCAACCGATGATTATTTTTATTTATTTCCTTTTATTCGTTTGTTGTAATCTCTTACAATTGAACAAGTCATGGTGTTGTTCTTGTCTTGATTTAGATAATAATGATAAACTAGGATTTGTTAGGCTAAAATAACTGAATAAAGTATTGTCATTTTTATTTTATCAAACAAAAAATAATAAATATTTTACAATTCTTTATTATTTTGTTGGATTAAAAAGTGTGTGCTAATTTTAACGTTAACTTGTAAAGTAATAAAAAAAAATAGAAATAATCCAAAATTTCATATTGTATTCTAGAAGTGTAGATTTATTTTACTTTATTTGATTTTGTCCTTATAAGGAATAAATGTTTTCTTTTAATGTTAGACAAAATTTTAGACACATTAAAAAGGTAATAGTTTCAATAAAGAATGTGGTTACACATATTTTTTGAAACATTAAAAAAAAATTCAAGGATGTGGTGAGACACCTTGGTAAAATTATTCTAACAAATATTTTATTTAATTAAAATCAAGATATGCGACATAAAATTATTAGGTGTGAGATACTTGAGAGGAAAAGGCAGTTATATATGCTTCTAAATGTCAAGACCAAGAATGCGGTTACACATCTAGGTTCAGACTAATAAAAAATTCAACCATAAAAAATAAGTAAACCATGGCCTATAGACACAATATATCCAAAAATAATATAAATAAGTATAAGTCAATAAAAGCGACCGTCCTAGAATCACGGGACTCGAGGGGTGCCTAATACCTTCCCCTCGGTCAACAGAATTCCTTACCCGAATTTCTGGTTCGCAGACCAAAACTAAAGAGTCATTTTCTATTGATTAGGCATTCAAAAAGGTGACTTGGAACACCATAACTCAATTCCAAGTGGCGACTCTGAAAAACAATTAAAATAAACCTTAAATAAATACCGTCACATTAATTGGAAAAATCCTTCCGCTGTGCGCAAAAAGGGGTGTGACAGTGTCAGTGAGCCATTCAGCAAGAGCAAAGTACACAAATATTTAATTGTCCAGAAGAAGAAGAAGAAGTTTAAAATTTTCATTGTTTTATAATGAGAGGAAATTCATCTAATTATAGACAACAAAGGGTAGTGTGAACAAATGATTATTGTGTCTTATCAAAAAATTTACAAGACATTAATGATGTAAATGAAAATGAAAATTATAACATTTTATCATTTATCCTTAATAACATAAGCGTAAATTAATGACTATAAAAATACATACCAGGATCTGTAACATAAGCAATGGTGTCAGTGAGCCACTCAATAGGAGCAAAGTACACAAATATTATGTGAAGAAGAAGAAGAAGAAGAAGAATAAGAGCTTCATAATTTTCGTTGTTTTAAAATGAGACCTCTATTTATCGACAAAAAAGAGTAGTGTGAACAATGTTTATTGTGCATTATCGAAAAGGTTACAACTATTTGGAGAAGATGCATGCAACTCTTCATAAAGGTCACAACCTTTCATAAAAGCCACAACTTTTCATTAAAGTCGCAACTCTTCATCGAAGTCGCAACTTTTGATTAAAGTCACAACTTTTGATAAAAGTCACAACTTTTCATGAAAGTGGAAGGCTAGTATTATAAATGAATAAATTAAAAGGGAATTCTTGTTTGTGGTGGCGCCACGTAGGTGGGCCAAGAGTTCTCTTTTATATATATATATATATATTATATGATATACGATTTGCTTTGAGAATAGGGATCTTCAATTTATGGGATTCCAGACTTTCTCTCTAAGGAAAGAATAAACCAAATATGCACGAAAAACATATTTTCCTTTCATGAAAAGTAAAAACATTTATGGTAATATTTTGTCTGTTTTTTTATGAGAAAATAAACTTCAAATAAGGTAAGAAAATTAGGGCAAAACCCTAACAGATATTTCTAAGAACAAATGTTACTACCAGGTACAAGATAGAGTTAACAAATAGTAAAACTTTTGTAATTATTAATTATCGGTCCGTGAGATATGTACCAAAAGAGTCATTGCAAAGCTTTATAAGGTGATTATTGTTGGATATTAAAATGTGTAAATAAGAAATAAAGTATTTTTTCTGAAAAAATCTAATTTAAATAGCATATTTTTATATTGAAGGGTGGTTGTGACTTTTTCGAAGAGTTGTGATTTTCTGATTTTAAGACACAATAACACATGTGTTGCTATCTTTATTTGGGTATAAATAGAGAAGAGTTTTCTCATTTTTTAATATGCAAATTTTTCTGATCTTCTGCTGTTCTTCTGCACTTTAAAAAAACTCATGTGATTTAATGTTGTCGAGTGAGTTCACTGTTCACTGGAGTTTGTGTTACCACTGTTCTGAGAGGATGTATTTACTTATCTCGAGTAAATTGAAGAGAATATAATTTTCCTAAAAACATAACGTAAATTCACAATCAACTTCACCTTCGTCTTGCGGTATCTCAAAAGTAATGTCACCCAATATGCTTAAACCATGTAGAAAAAGTGCACAAGAATTTTAGCAAATTTCACTTATTTACCAATAGGGTAGTTATAGAAATTTTATTTATTATTACCTAAAAGATACCTACATGTAATTGACTACAAATAAGTGGAACTAATTAACTGAAAAAATCTCTATATTATCGTTGTGTATGTTTTAAATTGGTCTTCTAAAAAAGTAACATGATAGAAATGAAGAAGGTAACACTGTATTTATGTCATTTTAATAATGTAACATATATATATTAAATAACACAACAAAGGAGATTATGGATAGATTAATTTAACCAAAAGATGAGGAAAAAGAATTAAAAGAACCCATGATGATCAAAACCAAAAGTATGGTTATGAGGATAATTTGTAGCATCCATAACAGGCCTGAAGTCATAATTACTAAAAATTGCAACGTCATTCTCATCTAAGAAAGATGAATAATTACTATTCTTGCATGAGTCACCACCTATAGGGGCTTCCCACCATTATTTGGTGAAATGTTTCACTCTTTTTCTTTTTAACTTCAACTTCATCACGAATTTGAGTGAGTTGCAAGTTGAGCTCACAAACATTTACATGTTTATTATGAGGCTCACAAATGTTTAGAGAATATGACTTGGAGGTGATTTTTGACGTCTATTTTGACAATTTTGATCTTCTGCCAACCCATGTTTGGCTTCATGGACAGATTCTGTAATTTTGATTAGTGGCAATACATTCAGCGGCTTTAACCTTAATTTTTTCTAGTTTCAACATGATCTTTGGACAGATTCTCTGGCAATACTTCATCATTTAATATCTGTTCTTTTGAAGTCTGGACAACATATAGATACTAATTTATGCAATCATTGTCCAAATATACTTGTCTCTTACATATAGAAGTACACTATTAAATAACTTGCACAAATTGTTTATTAACACATCACATTTTGGAAAAGAAGAGAAAAAATCCCTTGACTGGTGATTGGGTGGATTATTAATAAACCATTCAGGGACTTTTGAATCTATTTGTTTCATTTCTTTCAAATACTTGGAGAATTTAGGATTTGTAGTTGCCCTAGCAGCTTTCCATAGGATATCCTTTAGTGATTGTCCTCCAAAACCTTCAGTTTTGAAATTGTTGTGTAGATGTCTCACTCAAAATCTATGCGCAACATCTGGCATTATCTCAATGATGGAATTAAACTCTTTTGTTTATCAGAAATGAAAGTCTATGCAAAAGGGTTATATGATATTCCTAGGTCCTCATTAAGAAGTGTTAAAAACCACTTCCATGTTTCCTTTAGTTCACCTTCTACATTTGCGAATGCAATAGGATATATGTCATTGTACACCAATGCCTACTACTGTCAATAGTTGACTCCCCTTTTGTTGTCCTTTCAAATGACATCCATCGACCCCTATTATAGGTCGACATACCGCTAAAAAGCCCTATTAGCAAGCTGCAAAGCATATATAAAGTCTTAAAAATATTTTTGTACCATTAACCATTGCTTTTTTATTTTCACCTAGCTTCAAAATACACGTAGTCTCTAGATTACTCCTCCTTAGCTAATTACAGTAATCCCATAACATATCAAACTTCTCTTCTTTAGTTCCTGTAATTAGATCTAAAGTCTTCCTCTTTGTCATATAAGCTTGGGTTCGAGTAATAGTACAATTATGAGTCCTCATCACTTGAGTTTGGAATTCTTTTACTCCCCAACTTGGATTTATTCTAAATTCTTCAACATACTTCTTAGCTAAAACTCCATAGTCAATAGTCTTGTTATCTCTTTTTTTGCCACAACAATGGTCAAGGCCTATTGTCTTGATCTTTGAAAGGTGCATCACCTTTAAACTTTGATGCAACTATGAACCATTTGCAAGGTGACACCTTACAAATTGCCTTTGACCTTGTACTTTCGTTCTTCTTAAACTTGATGTATTTTTTTTTGTAACACAACATGTAACTCAATTGCTCACTTGAATTCTTTGCTATTGCCGAAAATCATATTAAGCGTAAACTTAAATTTTGGATTATCCAAATGTCTAGTTGGAGTAAAAACAGTAGATCTTCATCATCATATTCTGCATGCAAACTCTTTAAATCCTCATATGATGTAGCACAATCATTTTCTTGAGTGTCATTGGGAAACATAGCCAACATGTTTGAGACAACTCTAACCTTCATTGTTTTTTCTTTAACTTGATTTTCTCTATTTCTCCCGTTAAGGCCAACCCATTCTACATTAGAGTCAATGATTTTATCAAAAATCATATCATCTTCTTCCAAGAAATAATCAGAGTCATTAAATGACTCACGTTCTTCACATGTGGCATCACACTAATCACTTTTCTCTATTATATCCACATCTACAAAATCTTCTCCACCTTGTTGTGGGTTGCCCTCAGAATCAACTATATCATAGTTCCATTGGTCCTCTTTCATGTGCTCAACAAATATTTCTACTTCTCTACTGTCAGACATTTCATAGACAAGGTTATATATATATATATATATATATATATATATATATATATCTAAATTAGTTGACAAAAGTCTTATACTTTTCTCAAAATTTCACCTTTTTATCATTGACTTTAAACTTTTTCATACAGTGCCTCATCTGAATAATGGAATTCTCATCTCCATTGCAATAGTCATAATAAGTTATATGTCCATTAACATAGTTCATTACTCAAACACCCACCAACCCTTATAGTGTGATTTAATGGTGTACATAGATGAATCTTCACCTTCATATGTTATGTGAAAGAAAAGGTAGAATCTATTACTGTTATTATAATAAACATCTCTAATAGAAAATGTAAATGATATAAATCCAACACAAAAATATGTAACCAATCATGTACATCCAAATAAATTTTGAATTTGAGTAATGCAAACTTCAGTTTATAAAAAACAGTTTAAATAGATGTATCTTAGTTTATGCTTATTACACATTTAACTGTGTGCACTTATGAATTTTGATTTTCATCTATTTTAAAAAAAAGAATATGTGTTATGACCTAAAAATGGATTGATGACATTCGTATTATCCCACCAAGACAAGTTAGCCTAAAACCCAAGTAATACGATAAATGCAGAAATAAAGCGAGAATAAAAGTCTAACACTATAAAATAATGTGGAAATTGTTAATTAACTTAAATATACCCCTAAAACCTTCTTGTCAAGTTTACAAGTCTCTAATGTATTACAATATATGTGAAAGAAATAAACAAGTCTCAAATGATGTTGTCTCTAAAGTAGAACAAGATAATAAGTAGGATTAAAAAGGTCTCCTCAAATGACAATCAACTACCTCACAAATCTCCATAGGAAGCCTCAGACAAGAAGATAAGAGAGAATATCATGAAGATCCAAGCTCATAACCTACACAAATGTAGAAGCAAGGGGTGACTACCAAACCACAAGGTACTCAGTGTTAGGGTTTTGCCCTGATTTTCTTACCTTATTTGAAATTTATTTTTTTCCTAAAAGAAAAGACAAAACATTACCATAAATGTTTTTGCTTTTCCCGAAAGAAAAATATAATATTCTTCCATATTTAGTTTATTCTTTCCTTAGAGGAAAAGTTTGGAGATCTATAAATTGAAGATCCCTATTCTCATAAAGAACAACAATATCATCCACAATGTAGACCTTTAAGAGTTTAGTTTATTGGGAGATTTTTCCCTCTACACTTTTAATGTCTTTTTATGAATTTTTAAATATGTAGACCAACTGGTTAAATCAAATAATAATATTTTGATTTTTAGTATAAGTTTTCGTCATCTGATTTATCGACCATATGATATGGAATTGTAAGTTTCCGCATGACGCTCTAATCACTTTCGAACCCAACAAGTGGTATCAGAGCACATAGTCCAACGATCTCATGATCCAATGGTTCATCAAGGTTGAAGATGCATTCAAGCGGTTTCAAACCAATATGTAACAAATTTGATGATAATGATGATTTTGTCCAACTACATGGGAGGAAGAAGTTTTAAACCATATTTTCAACATTTCTGTTGCTGTAATTTTAAAAATAAAAACAAAATATTTTTAAACCATTTTTAACCCATATATTTTAAACCTTATTTTTAATCATGGCAAGCATCACTGATGAAGACTACGTGAAGAACAAGATTATCATGTGTGTGAAGAAGGTGGATCAAGTTTTGTCAATAAAATCCAACCAAAAGGGGAGATTTGTTAGGGTTTTGAGTTGATTTTCTCGCCTTATTTAAAGTTTATTTTTTCTTAAAAGAAAAGACAAAATATTACCATAAATGTTTTTACTTTTCTTGAAAGAAAAATATAATATTCTTCCATATTTGGTTTATTCTTTACTTAGAGGAAAAGTTTGGAGATCTATAAATTGAAGATTTCTATTCTCATAAAGAACAACAATAGTATCCACAATGTAGTCATTTAGAGACTTTTGCTTATGGATAGATTTTCTCTCTACAATTTTCATGTTTTTTTAATATGTAGGCCAATTAGACAAATTCCATTTAATAATTTTTGATTATTAGTATAAGTTTTCGTCATCCAATTTATCAACCATATGATATGCAATAGTAAGCTTCCGCATAACGCCCTAATCACTTTCGAACCCAACACTCAGCAAGTGAACTCCTAAACACAAATTAAGAATATAGAATACGAGTACTCCTACCACCCCATGCGAACCACCACAGCTACAACCTTAATCCAATTATACCAACAACTTACAATGGACTAACCCAATTTTATATTCACTTTCTTAGTAAAATCCTTAATTGCCTTCACACAAGTATATTTCATGGACTTTGTTTCACCCATAAGCTTGTCATTTCGATGTCAATCCACTTATTTGGAGCTTACGATGAAATTACCAATCCTAATTAAATCCGCGAAATACACTTCACAACCTGAACACATTAATACCTTACCAGAGATCCACCACCATAGTTTTCCTTAAAAACAATGCTTAACCCAAGTTTTTATATTAACAAACTAGTTGGTGCTTAAATATGAACGAAACATTGAATATCATTTTATGAACATGTGGTACAACTGATAACTCCTTAAGTAGTTAGTATTTACACTTGAAAATTGACATACCACTAGTACTATATCGTGAAAGTCAGTTAGATCCACCACTAGAACATATCATACCAATCGAAAAATTGTACCCAAATAGCCACATATTTCTTCCCATTAAGTAACTACAATAGCTACCAAATCGATATATATTCCTTCTCAGATCAGGTCGATAGCAGGAGTAACACACTTCATAACTCTAACGAAGTAAGAATCAGTATCATTGTAGTAGTTGCATCGTGACCCTTTTGACATACACCCAAATCATAGTACTAATTCTGAGCTCGATTAATGCAACATAGGTCTCATCATACGGTAAGCAATCCATACTTGTTATGACATCTTTACTAATTGTAGTTTTCAAAGTCACAATGTGCATACCTATTTATTCCTTTAATAATTCCACTTCCAATTGCTGAACCACTCCAAATATTGTATATACCACATAATTACTATTCATTGTTGTTGGATAACTATCCCAAAAAAGATAATACGTTTACGAAGCTCCTTGGACCATTGTCCAGCCTCATCATTTAGATATCCTCAAAATGCTTTGTCGATCCATCACCTAACTCAACCTCTTCAAATTACTGAACATTTTGAATCTGACCACACATCATTCTCATAAGTCTATCACTTTCACCTTAGTATCAGGTCTAATATCAAAGCCATATACAATACATCAATTTCATAGAAGAAGAACGACGCACGAGTCATCACTATAAGTTACAGAGAATGGAAGGAAGAGATAAGAATCAGATCGGACCAAGGACGCACGATAGACATTCCAAAAGTGAAGATTTTTCCTAAAAGTCACTATAGCTTCTCAAAGATAATAACAGACGTCTCCATGCCGATACACGAAAATCTACTAACCTGGGGCTCTAATACTATTTCCTTACGACCCAAAAATGGATGTGATGACACTTGTCTTATTCCACCAAAACAAGTCAGCCTAAAACCCAAAAAATATATTAAATGTGAAAGAAAAGCGAGAATAAAAGTCTAATACTATAAAATAATGTGGAAATTAATAATTATCCTACCCCCAAAACCTGGTTGTCATGTGTACAAGCCTCTAATGTATTACAATAAATTTGAAAAAAAATAAACAAGTCTCAAATGATACTGTCTCTAAAGTAGAGCAAGATCATAAGTAGGAGTAAAAAGGTCTAATGAGATGACAATCAACTACCTCAGAAATCTCCATAGGAAGCCTAAGAGAAGAAGATAAGAGAGAGTATTGTGAAGATTCGAGCTAATAATCTACACAAATGCAGAAGCAAGGTGTGAGTACCAAACCACATGGTACTCAGCAAGTGAACTCCTAAATACATGTTAAGAATATAAAATACGGATACTCTTACCACCCCAACCGAACCTCCATAATTACAACCTGCATAAAATCAACCCAACCTAACTATTCACAATTTCATAGCACACAACTCAATTACAACAATTACAGGTCAGTAATATACAAGATCAACTTCATCAATCACAAGTTCAACTGAAAGGCACTCACAAGTTCACAAATGATAAAAATATGCAATACAATAAAATGTAATGTTAAGTATGGTGATGCATGTCTGACCTAGTGATACACACCCGTTGTTTCTTAGTCCGGGACCTAAGGAGGACATACATATCTGTCAATGCATCCATTGTGGCATACAATACGATCCTCGATACTAGAAATTCATCGCGGTGTGCGTCACGCCCCTCGATAATAGAATCCATCTCAGTGTGTGACACATTCCTCGATAATAGAATCTATCACATTGACACGTCCCTCGAATCATAATATATGTCGCAGCGTGCAACACGTCCCTCAAAATGTTACATTCTCTTTAATTTCTTATTCTTCCGCAATTCACGTAGCAATTATCACAACCATGTCTCAAAACCAATGCAAATGACATGTTCACACAAATAATGATGAGATGGCCTTTTCCATAACAATGCACAATTCACAATAATACATCGTGGTACGACATCAAAAATTAATCAATAAGTCTTTCAAATCATTCTCAACACATCACACACCAATAATAAATCACATTCCCTTTTATTACCCTTTTTTCATCATTAGAATTATTCAATACGGTCGTTACAATATGATTATGTCATTCTATTAAGTAGAACAAACACAAAATGTAAACAAATTTAGAATATGCACTACAAATATTTGATTTTATAATTCTTATAGCTTTTTCAAAAAAAATTATATTTATTCTTTATGTAAAATATTAGATGTTGCGTTAGTAATCCTATAACTCAATCTTTTACTCATATTTTCATATAATCAAAGATTTAGGCTATAACTAAATTAATTGAGTACTTACATGCCGGCGTGAATTGTAGCCCATTCTTGCTTCAACGTTTTATTGTTAAATTGAATGATATTGTTGCTCTTAAGTAAGTGTACTGAGTTGTTTTCAGTGTTGCAGAAGGAGTGTCTAGATTGTATTCTCATATAATTGGGGAGGCAACTAAACAAAAAAATTGTTCATTAACCAACGAACACATAGAGTAGTGTATTGGAGGATTAATTCACATTCAAATTGAGGAAGAGAGTCAGGCTGCGATATGGTTGTGTATTAGAAAAGATGTTACATGAGAATTTACAAACTTGTTCTATCTTTAGGTTTTGTTCTCTGCATGGAAGTGTTTCTTGCTGTAATACCAAAATTACCCCTGACATAAGTAACTTATCTGTTTAAATTTATATTCACCGTTAGTAGAAGGACTGAAATCACTTACTTTGATTAATTAAAGGTTAAGTATGATTAGTGAGCTATCATAGGGACCAAAACCAAAATAAGACGATAACACATGGACGAAAACAATTATTTTCTCTTTTAAAATATGCATTCTTATCATGAGTTCATCCATATATTTTATTTCTTAGAATGCATACAAAATCTATTTCTTATATACAATAGATTTTGTATGCATGCGTATGAAAACTTTATAGTCTCTTTTCCCTCAATTATATCTATGATAAATTTATTTCTAATTCAATGAATATCTTATCACTGTGCATGCGTGGACATATTGACGAGTAATGATCATAAAAGTGGAGGTTATCTTCATTATAGAGGGAAGTAATGAAGATAATAAGTGAAATCAACTTCTTGGTGTAGTTGACATCTATATTATACTCCACTATATCAAGGACATAATTTAAATCATGATTTAATTTATAAGTAGTTCTCTTTGATTCCTAGAAAATATCAAACTTCAATAAAGAAGAGCACAAATATTAAAAAGAAATTTAATATCCATCTTGAACATTGAACAATTCAACTATTTTGAATAGTGAAAAAAATCTCAAAAATTCAATTAATATGAAATAGAGGGAGTAATATTTTATAATAATACTTGATTATTTCATACAAGATCATTAATTATTGAGGAGACAATATATTTATTTTTAGGAACAATTATTACTATCGGCTAGAAGATAAAGTTGACACAGAGAAACTTTTGGAGGGATTAATTCCAACTTTTGTAATAATTAATTAATCATCGGTAAGAAAACCCTTTTCGTTAATTTTAATAGTTGGATATTTGGGAAGAATTAATTTAGGGGGGCGTGTTCAGTGTTTGGTTCGAGATTCTCAAATTTTGAGTTCGGTAATTGGTAATTAAAAGTAGATATCATATACTAAATTTTTAAATTTTGATTCGGTTATTAGTAATTGATAAATTAAACTTTAATTTGGTACGATATTCGATTATACCGTATTGAAGTTGCAGTTGATTGTATTACAAAGTTAATATTATTTCTCCAATTATTTTTATTTTTTATGTTGATGCACGATAAAATAGAATATCAACAAGTAAAAAGTCATCAAGAAAAACAAATTCATACAACTATATATATATATATATATATATATATATATATATATATATATATATATGTGTGTGTGTGTGTGTGTGTGTGTGTGAGTGTGAGTGTGTGTGTGTGTGTGTGTATTTGAGTTGTTTAAGTTTATTCTTTAACTCTCTTTGGATTTGTACTAAAGAGTAATGAACATGTTGATATATGACTTTCATTAAGTAAATAATTTGGTATTCAGAAAAAAATCAAATACCAAATGGTACTAATGTCTGATACCAAACTCAAACTCGAATACCATAATTCTAAAAAGTTTACTCCAGAATATCATACCAAATATTGAATTATTGAATACCAAATATCAAAAGTTTTAGTTCACCAATTCGATTTTTGATATTTTATGTCCAGCCCTAACAATCACTGCTAAGCTTTATGACGTGATATTGTTGAGTTTTTAAAAGGTGTAAATGAGAAATAAAGTTTTTTTTTAAGAAAAAAATATCAATTAGAGAAAGTGAAGACATGCAATTTAAAAGGTGTTAATGAAAAATGAAGTTCTTTTTTAGGAAAAAAACATCAATTAGAGAAAACATGCCGTTTAAAAGGTATTAACGAAAAATGAAGTTCTTTTTAGAAAAAAAAAATCAATTAGAGAAAACATGTAATTTAAAAGGTGTTAATGAAAAATGAAATTCCTTTTTAGGAAAAAACATCTATTAGAAAAAACATGCCGTTTAAAAGGTTTTATGAAAAATGAATTTTTTTAAAGAAAAAACATCAATTAGAGAAAACATGCCATTTAAAAAGGTATTAATGAAAATGTAGTTCTTTTTAGGAAAAAAATCAATTAGAGAAACATTGCAGTTAAGAAGCTGTTAATGAGAAATGAAGTTCTTTTTAGGATAAAACATCAACGAGAGAAAACATACTACTTTTTGTTTGATATAAATAGAGGTTTCCCTCATTTTTCATATATTTGCTGATTTCTTACTCTTCTTCTTCTTGCACTTCAATAAATCTCGTGTGATTTCTGATGGAAAGAGAAGAAGCAATGTGTGAAGGAGATAGATTGAAGAACCAGGTTGAGGCCTTTGAGGAGATGATCTCGGAGGTTCCTTTTCAGTACCGTACCGGGGAATCAAAAATTTTAATATTGAACTAAAGTACAGAGGTGGAGATTTCACAAGAACAGCCTTCTGGCTTTAGCAAAATCTTGCTGATTAGTGTTCTTCTGTAACATCCGGCAATGTGAAATAATTGAAGAGGCTTAGAATTGGAAATTTTCATTTTTGGAAAGGATTTGAAAATCTGGAAAATTTTGGCTAAGTATGGAAAAGGTGAGTTTTTGGCCAACTTTGATCAGTCGTAACTTCTAGCTCATGACGAGTTAGAAGTATTTCCAGTTATGGTTGGATAGCCCTTGGAACGATCTTTCCAACGCCGCCGAGTTTGCTCAATTCCGAGTTCGTATGAGCGAGTTATGGCCTTTGAAAGTTGGGCAGTTGACAAGGAAATCCGTCCGGGAATCATTAAGGGCATTTTAGTCTTTTCCCTAGCCAATTCTTTTGGGATTATATTGTTGTAAAGGGCTGATCTTTGGATCATTTTTTTCCATTCTAAGAGAGAGTGAAGGTTAGGGCTTGAGAGTGAAGAAGAGAAGAAGAAGAGAAGAGAAGAAGAGAAGAAGAGGAGATCATCGTGGATTTTCGTCGGGGGTGATCCCTAACAAGGTATGTGAGCTTTTAGTGTTGGGTGATCCTTTCCCCCACACACCTAGCCCCTTTTATTCATTAAGAAAGGCTTGGTTATGTTGTTAAAGTTGTTTGTTGTTGTTGTGGAATTATTGTGGGTTGTGGAACATGATTGGATTGTGTTTTTGAGTGGTATTCTATTGAATGTTGAGGGATACTATGGTTTCTAAGTGATTGGGGCTGGAGCCCTTAAGGTTAGAGGATTTAGAGTTGGAGACGTGAAGGAGAAAGTCGGGCAGCTTGCGAGGAGCACGTCCGCGTCGCGGACTTGTTCCCTCTGTGATCAAAAATCTGCTCCGCGTCGCGGACAGGACGCGGACTCCACTGTTTTCAGAATTTATGTTCAAAGATTTTCTTTAGTTTGGCTGCCCCAAATCATTCCTTAACACCATGGGGACCTTCCAAATACCAATCAAGTCTTTGAATCCATAATTAAATTCAAGAAAGTTAGGATCAAGTCAAGTGAAGTTAGAAGTCAAGTGGAGTTAGGACCAAGCTTAGAAGTTAAGCAAGTCTTTAAAGCTTTTAAAGAGTCGTTATTGAACGTCTTAACGTCGTTTCAAGAGTTCAAGTAAAGTAAAGAGTTTAAAGTTGAGTTCTTTTCTCAAAGTTATTAGGGAACTATGTATTCCCAAAGAAGTTTTAAAGAAATGTTTTTACATTTAAACAAGGTTGGAAACTGAGATTTCCAAAAGAGCCTTCGGGCTAGTTTTTGAGTAATTATCTCATATCAGCAGGAATAAATATGTTTTAAAAACATAAGAGCCACTACATTTTTGGGAGTAGTATCGAGCACCGAATTGGGGGAGCGTTCAAAGAACCCACAGCCCCCATAGAACCATGTTAGCCACCATGGGTAGAAAAGGATCATGCTTTTTAGATGAATCCTTTTCAGATTAGACTAGTGGATCCATTAGGCAGTTCAGGTCTTATACCTTTGGCCGGGTATAAGATGCTCTGGCAGCGTGAGGTCGATCGCTGTATCATCACTATAGCTCTTATGTGATGGTTGTCGGTTAGAGAAACTCCCACAACAGTTATTGTATTTTTCATACTCAGAGATTATTGCATTTTCATATACATCAGTTCATTGTATTTTTATATACATTTCAGGCTTATTGTATCTTTGTATACACACAGAGTTTATAACATGTTTTAAACAGTCTTTCTTTATATCGCACTTGTTTTAAATTGCCTTATATTGAAAGAAGTCAGTCAGGTTGAGTTGAGTTGAGCCAGGTAAGCTATTCAGTTTCTCCCAGGTTTCCTTCTAGCCGTTGTTGCTTAGCATTCCAGCTTGCATACTCGTACATTCCATGTACTGATGCCAGTTGGCCTGCATCGTTTCATGATGCAGATCCAGGTATCCCAGATCAGCAGCCTGCACGTCGTTGATCCAGCTGAGCACTCCAGAGTCAGTGGTGAGCCTCCTTGCTTTCCGGAGGACTCTATTATTTCGTGTTCTTAGTTTTGTCTTATTAGGATGTTGCGGGGTCTGTCCCAACATCCATCTCAGTAATTTAGAGGCTTCATAGATAGACAGATAGACAGTCAGTCAGCTAGTTTTGAGTCTCTTACCTATGTATTTATGTAGATATCCTATTTTGAGATTTGGGTTGCCTTAGGGCCATATTTTATAAGTTAAGTTGTTTTGAAATATTGCATCGTTTGAGTTATTCTGTTGAGTTAGGTTTCCGCTGAGTTAAGAAAGCCAGGCCAAGGGTTCGCTTGGGGCCAGCAATGGTCTCCGAGTGCCGGTCCCGCCCAGGGTGTAGGATCGGGGCGTGACAAACTTGGTATCAGAGCAAAGAGTTCAAGAGTCCTAGGGAGTCTATGAAGCCGTGTCTGTAGAGTCCTAGTTATCAATGTGAAGCGCGCCACATCTATAATTGGGAGGCTGCAACATTTAGGAAGATTTCTCATTTCTTTCACACTCATTTCGTGCGTTAGAGTTGATCTCTAAAAAGTTTCTCTCTAATCCGTGCTTGCGCGTGTTTCAGATAGTCATGCCTCCACGAAGAGTTGGCAGAGGGCGTCTTCCCAGACGTTATGTTGATGAGCAAGAGTTACCTGGTGCACCTGGAGTGCAAAATCAAGGGGAAGTTTCTAATGCCGAGTTCAGAGAGGCAATTAGGATGTTGAGTCAAGCTGTAGCCAATCAGGTGGGTCAGCAAAGGGGAGTTCGACATGAAGGAGCTGACACTTCAAGGATCCGTGAGTTCTTGGGGATGAATCCTCCGAGTTTCATGGGTTCGAGCACTACTGAGGATCCAGAGGATTTCATTGAAGAGTCAAAGAAGATTTTTGATGTGATGCATGTGTTAGATACTGAGCGGGTTGAACTAGCTGCGTATCAGCTGAAGGACGTTGCTAGAACATGGTTTGACCAGTGGAAAGGGGACAGAGCTGAGAATGCACCACTTGCGAGTTGGGCCGATTTTGAGGAAGCTTTCTTGGGGCATTTCTTTCCTCGAGAATTGAGAGAGGCCAAGGTACGTGAGTTCCTCACACTTAAGCAGGAGTCCTTGAGTGTTCATGAGTACAGTTTGAAGTTCACACAATTATCCTGCTATGCTCCGGAGATGGTTGCGGACATGAGGAATAGAATGAGTCTGTTCGTTGCTGGGCTGTCTCGGTTGTCGAGCAAGGAAGGTAGGGCGGCAATGCTTATCGGGGACATGGACATATCAAGGTTGATGGTTTATGTGCAGCAGGTTGAGGAAGAGAAGCTGAGGGACAGAGAAGAGTTCAGAAATAAGAGAGCTAAGACCGGGGACGAGTCCGGGCAGCAGAGAGGTAATTCAAACCGTTCCTCCTTTCAGCAAAGGCAACAAGGACCTGCTCCATCATTTGCTAGAGCACCTGCACCCAGATACAGAGGTGAATTTAATGTTCAGAATTCGAAGGACTTCAGGGCTAGACCAGCACAATCGTCGGGTAGTGTGGCGCAAGGGAGTAGTAAGCCTCCTGTCTGCGCCAAATGTGGTAGGAACCACTCAGGTATTTGTCAAGAGGGCTCCATTGGTTGTTTCAGGTGTGGTCAGAATGGACATTTCATGCGAGAGTGTCCAAAGAATAGGCAGGGTAATAGAGGCAATAAAGCTCAGTCTTCTTCAGTTGTTCCCCCAGACAGGACGGCACCTAGAGGAGCTACTTCTAGTGTAGGTGGAGGAGCGAACCGCCTTTATGCTATCACCAGTCGCCATGAGCAAGAGAATTCTCCGAATGTTGTCACTGGTATGATCAAAGTCTTTGCTTTTGATGTGTATGCTTTGCTAGACCCAGGAGCAAGTTTATCGTTTGTAACTCCTTATGTTGCAAATCAGTTTGAGGTTCTTCCCGAAAGACTTTGTGAACCCTTTTGTGTCTCTACACCTGTTGGGGAGTCTATTCTAGTGGAAAGAGTTTATCGTGATTGTCCTGTTTCCATCAGTCACAAGAACACCAAGGCCGATTTGGTTGAGTTAGACATGGTAGATTTTGATGTCATTCTAGGTATGGATTGGCTTCATGCTTGTTATGCATCGATAGATTGTAGAACTCGAGCAGTTAAGTTTCAGTTTCCGAATGAGCCAATCTTAGAGTGGAGTAGTAGTTCATCAGTGCCCAAGGGTCGTTTTATTTCGTACCTTAAGGCAAGAAAGTTAGTTTCGAAGGGTTGTATCTATCACTTAGTCCGAGTTCATGACTCTAGTGTTGAGATACCTCTTTTCCAGTCAGTTCCTATAGTAAGAGAGTTTCCAGAAGTGTTTCCTGATGATCTACCCGGAATTCCTCCTGAGAGAGAAATAGATTTCGGCATAGATCTCATTCCAGATACTCGTCCTATCTCGATTCCGCCATATAGAATGGCACCAGCAGAGTTGAAAGAGTTGAAAGAGCAGTTGAAAGATCTCCTAGAAAAGGGTTTCATTCGACCGAGTGTCTCACCTTGGGGTGCTCCGGTTTTGTTTGTGAAGAAGAAAGATGGTTCCCTTAGAATGTGTATAGACTACCGTCAGTTGAATAAGGTTACCATCAAGAACAAGTACCCTCTTCCGAGGATTGATGATCTTTTCGATCAGCTTCAGGGTGCCACTTGTTTTTCAAGATTGACCTTCGATCAGGCTATCATCAGTTAAGGGTAAGGGAATGTGATATCCCAAAGACAGCTTTCAGGACCAGGTATGGTCATTATGAGTTTTTGGTCATGTCCTTTGGTTTGACCAATGCGCCGGCAGCTTTCATGGATTTGATGAATAGAGTCTTTAAACCTTATTTAGATATGTTTGTTATTGTCTTTATTGATGATATACTAATCTATTCAAGGAATAAAGAAGATCATGCTAGTCACCTCAGAACAGTTCTTCAGACTTTGAAAGACAAAGAGTTGTATGCCAAGTTCTCTAAGTGTGAGTTTTGGCTTAAGTCTGTGGCGTTCCTAGGCCACGTTGTGTCCGGTGATGGAATTAAAGTTGATACTCGGAAAATTGAGGCAGTGCAGAATTGGCCTAGACCCACATCTCCAACGGAAATTAGGAGTTTCTTGGGTTTGGCTGGCTATTATAGAAGGTTTGTTGAAGGGTTCTCGACTATTGCATCTCCTTTGATGAAGTTAACTCAGAAGACAGTGAAATTTCAATGGTCTGAAGCTTGTGAGAAAAGCTTTCAGGAATTGAAAAAGAGATTGATTACAGCTCCAGTTTTGACACTACCAGAAGGTACTCAAGGTTTTGTGGTGTATTGTGATGCATCTAGAGTTGGTTTGGGTTGTGTCTTAATGCAGAATGGCAAAGTTATAGCTTATGCCTCTAGACAGTTGAAGGTTCATGAGAGGAACTACCCAACCCATGACTTAGAGCTAGCTGCTGTAGTATTTGCTTTGAAGATATGGCGTCATTACTTGTATGGTGTGCATGTCGACATATTCACTGATCACAAGAGCCTTCAATACGTGCTTACTCAGAAAGAACTTAATCTCAGGCAGAGGAGGTGGTTAGAGTTACTCAAGGATTATGACCTGAGTATTCTTTACCACCCAGGTAAGGCTAATGTTGTTGCTGATTCTTTGAGCAGGTTGTCTATGGGTAGCACCGCCCATATCGAAGAAGGAAGGAGAGGGTTAGCAAAAGATGTGCACAGACTGTCATGCCTGGGAGTCAGCTTTACAGATTCCGCAGAAGGAGGAATAGTGGTGACGAGCAGGGCCGAGTCATCATTAATGTCTGAAGTGAAAAAGAAGCAAGATCAAGATCCCATTTTGCTTGAGTTGAAGGCAAATGTTCAGAAGCAAAGAGTATTAGCTTTTGAACAAGGGGGAGATGGCGTTCTGAGATATCAAGGTAGATTGTGTGTACCTATGGTAGATGGACTCCAAGAGAAGATTATGGAGGAAGCTCACAGCTCCAGATATTCTATTCATCCAGGTTCCACCAAGATGTATCGTGATTTGCGAGAAGTTTATTGGTGGAATGGCATGAAGAAGGGCATTGCTGAGTTTGTTGCTAAATGTCCAAATTGCCAACAAGTGAAAGTTGAACACCAAAGGCCCGGTGGTTTGGCTCAGAGGATAGAACTTCCAGAGTGGAAGTGGGAGATAATCAATATGGATTTCATCACAGGGTTGCCAAGGTCTCGTAGACAGCATGATTCCATTTGGGTAATTGTCGACCGAATGACAAAGTCAGCTCATTTTCTGCCAGTAAAGACTACCAATACAGCAGAAGATTATGTCAAGTTGTATGTTCAAGAGATAGTGAGACTTCATGGAGTCCCAATCTCTATTATTTCAGATAGAGGTGCACAGTTTACTGCACAGTTCTGGAAATCTTTTCAGAAAGGCTTGGGTTCGAAAGTGAACTTAAGTACTGCCTTTCATCCTCAGACTGATGGGCAAGCAGAGCGCACTATTCAGACCTTAGAAGATATGTTGAGAGCTTGTGTGATCGGTTTCAAAGGCAACTGGGATGATCACCTACCTCTCATTGAGTTTGCCTACAACAACAGTTATCACTCTAGCATCCAGATGGCTCCATATGAAGCTCTTTATGGGAGAAGATGTAGATCTCCTATTGGATGGTTTGAAGTTGGTGAAGCACAGTTGATAGGACCAGATTTAGTTCACCAAGCTATGGAGAAAGTGAAAGTGATTCAAGAGAGGTTGAAAACGGCACAGAGTCGTCAGAAATCCTACACTGATGTTAGGAGAAGGGCATTAGAGTTTGAAGTAGATGATTGGGTATATTTGAAGGTTTCACCCATGAAAGGCGTTATGAGGTTTGGTAAGAAGGGGAAACTTAGTCCCCGGTATATCGGACCTTATCGCATAGTCCAGAGGGTCGGCAGTGTGGCTTACGAGTTAGAGCTACCACAAGAGCTAGCAGCGGTTCATCCGGTATTTCACATCACTATGTTGAAAAAGTGCATAGGTGATCCTTCATTGATCCTACCGACTGAAAGTGTTAAGATCAAGGATAACTTATCTTATGAGGAGGTGCCGGTTCAGATTTTAGATCGCCAAGTTCGTAGGTTGAGAACGAAAGATGTGGCATCAGTCAAGGTCCTTTGGAGGAACCAATTTGTTGAGGAAGCCACTTGGGAAGCCAAAGAGGACATGAAGAAGAGATATCCTCATCTTTTTGAATCCAGAGGGAGTGCAGATTAAGGTATTAATTTCCTTCTTAGTGCCCTTTAAAATATAATGGGCATGTTGTTGTTGTTGTTGTTGTTTGCATGATTGCTCGCTGGGTGTTTGAATTTAATGTTACACCCTTAGTTTTGTAAAAGTAACCTCATTCGAGGATGAATGTTCCCAAGGGGGAGATATTGTAACATCCGGCAATGTGAAATAATTGAAGAGGCTTAGAATTGGAAATTTTCATTTTTGGAAAGGATTTGAAAATCTGGAAAATTTTGGCTAAGTATGGAAAAGGTGAGTTTTTGGCCAACTTTGATCAGTCGTAAATTCTAGCTCATGACGAGTTAGAAGTATTTCGAGTTATGGTTGGATAGCCCTTGGAACGATCTTTCCAACGCCGCCGAGTTTGCTCAATTCCGAGTTCGTATGAGCGAGTTATGGCCTTTGAAAGTTGGGCAGTTGACAAGGAAATCCGTCCGGGAATCATTAAGGGCATTTTAGTCTTTTCCCTAGCCAATTCTTTTGGGATTATATTGTTGTAAAGGGCTGATCTTTGGATCATTTTTTTCCATTCTAAGAGAGAGTGAAGGTTAGGGCTTGAGAGTGAAGAAGAGAAGAAGAAGAGAAGAGAAGAAGAGAAGAAGAGGAGATCATCGTGGATTTTCGTCGGGGGTGATCCCTAACAAGGTATGTGAGCTTTTAGTGTTGGGTGATCCTTTCCCCCACACACCTAGCCCCTTTTATTCATTAAGAAAGGTTTGGTTATGTTGTTAAAGTTGTTTGTTGTTGTTGTGGAATTATTGTGGGTTGTGGAACATGATTGGATTGTGTTTTTGAGTGGTATTCTATTGAATGTTGAGGGATACTATGGTTTCTAAGTGATTGGGGCTGGAACCCTTAAGGTTAGAGGATTTAGAGTTGGAGACGTGAAGGAGAAAGTCGGGCAGCTTGCGAGGAGCACGTCCGCGTCGCGGACTTGTTCCCTCTGTGAACAAAAATCTGCTCCGCGTCGCGAACAGGACGCGGACTCCACTGTTTTCAGAATTTATGTTCAAAGATTTTCTTTAGTTTGGCTGCCCCAAATCATTCCTTAACACCATGGGGTCCTTCCAAATACCAATCAAGTCTTTGAATCCATAATTAAATTCAAGAAAGTTAGGATCAAGTCAAGTGAAGTTAGAAGTCAAGTGGAGTTAGGACCAAGCTTAGAAGTTAAGCAAGTCTTTAAAGCTTTTAAAGAGTCGCTATTGAACGTCTTAACGTCGTTTCAAGAGTTTAAGTAAAGTAAAGAGTTTAAAGTTGAGTTCTTTTCTCAAAGTTATTAGGGAACTATGTATTCCCAAAGAAGTTTTAAAGAAATGTTTTTACATTTAAACAAGGTTGGAAACTGAGATTTCCAAAAGAGCCTTCGGGCTAGTTTTTGAGTAATTATCTCATATCAGCAGGAATAAATATGTTTTAAAAACATAAGAGCCAGTACATTTTTGGGAGTAGTATCGAGCACCGAATTGGGGGAGCGTTCAAAGAACCCACAGCCCCCATAGAACCATGTTAGCCACCATGGGTAGAAAAGGATCATGCTTTTTAGATGAATCCTTTTCAGATTAGACTAGTGGATCCATTAGGCAGTTCAGGTCTTATACCTTTGGCCGGGTATAAGATGCTCTGGCAGCGTGAGGTCGATCGCTGTATCATCACTATAGCTCTTATGTGATGGTTGTCGGTTAGAGAAACTCCCACAACAGTTATTGTATTTTTCATACTCAGAGATTATTGTATTTTCATATACATCAGTTCATTGTATTTTTATATACATTTCAGGCTTATTGTATCTTTGTATACACACAGAGTTTATAACATGTTTTAAACAGTCTTTCTTTATATCGCACTTGTTTTAAATTGTCTTATATTGAAAGAAGTCAGTCAGGTTGAGTTGAGTTGAGCCAGGTAAGCTATTCAGTTTCTCCCAGGTTTCCTTCTAGCCGTTGTTGCTTAGCATTCCAGCTTGCATACTCATACATTCTATGTACTGATGCCAGTTGGCCTGCATCGTTTCATGATGCAGATCCAGGTATCCCAGATCAGTAGCCTGCACGTCATTGATCCAGCTGAGCACTCCAGAGTCAGTGGTGAGCCTCTTTGCTTTCCGGAGGACTCTATTATTTCGTGTTCTTAGTTTTGTCTTATTAGGATGTTGCGGGGTCTGTCCCAACATCCATCTCAGTAATTTAGAGGCTTCATAGATAGACAGATAGACAGTCAGTCAGCTAGTTTTGAGTCTCTTACCTATGTATTTATGTAGATATCCTATTTTGAGATTTGGGTTGCCTTAGGGCCATATTTTATAAGTTAAGTTGTTTTGAAATATTGCATCGTTTGAGTTATTCTGTTGAGTTAGGTTTCCGCTGAGTTAAGAAAGCCAGGCCAAGGGTTCGCTTGGGGCCAGCAATGGTCTCCGAGTCCCGGTCCCGCCCAGGGTGTAGGCTCGGGGCGTGACATCTTCTTTATTGTTGGCCCTGATTATTAACTCTTAAATTTCTGGTTATATCTGTTTCCTAGACGTTATCAATGGCAATTGAGTAAATGTTGAGCCAAATCAGGAAAGTGTACTCCAAAATATGTTTCCTTAATCAAAACAAGTGTAGATTCATTTAATGCTTTCAGATCCGCAAGCCATTTACGAGGTGTTTAAATTTATGAGAAATGCTTATTTTGGCATTGATACAGGCTAATCCTGACACTATTTACTCTGGAGCAAAACGGAAAGCTATAACTCTAATTGAAGAGGTTGCCGATAAGCCTTCATTAAGTAGTGCTCCACTGAAAATGGTTACGGAGTGGAATTGTGAACTTTGTCAGGTATGTACTACAAGTCAAGATGGCCTGAATGACCACTTGTAGGGAAAAAAACACAAACGCAAGGAGGCAACTTTTAGAGAACAGAAGAAGGACAACAAAAACTGGAGCATTTGTCTTTCTCCAAAGAAATCAAAATTTATCCAGCTTGTAAAACGTCCTTGCGGTGATATGATATCAGGGAAGAAATCAGAGGAAGGATCATCAAGTCCAAAAAATAATGATCCACCATCCTTGTTGATAGATGACAATGCGGATGACATTAGAAAGAGCGTAGATCATGAAAAGCAAAACATTAGGGGGTTCACATTTTGGTGTGACACATGCAAAATAGGTTCCTTCGCTGAAAAGGTGATGGAGGCACATAAGATTGGAAAAAAACACAAACGCAAAGAGGAGAACAAAAACTGCAATGTCGGTCTTTCACCAATGAAATCACAATTCATCCAGCTTGTGGAATATCCTTTTGATGATATGATATCAGGGAAGAAATCAGAGGAAGGATCATTAGGTACAAATGATAACGATCAACCATGATTTTATTCGCAAGGACAAGTAGTGTAAAAAATGCAGAGGAATGATTGCATCAACAACTAGTAGCTTATTTTTGTTGTCAAGTAAAACTGTTGTTACCAATATTACCTTTGGATTCGTGGTCTTGTCTACCAATACTATTTCATTTTTGTTGTTTAAGGAAATCAAATTTATGAATGATAACTTTTGATACATGTGGTGTGATTTGTCTCATCTATGATCTTGGTTAGATGTGTGGTTGAATTTTGAAAGGTGTGAATAGAAAAGGAAGAGTTGTGACTTTTATTAAAAGTTGAGACTTTTCTTAAGAGTCGTGATTTTTTTAAAAGGTTGTGACCTTTTTGAAGGGATCTGACATTTCGGAAAGATTGATATAGGCCTGTGACAAAAGTTCACAAGGGATTGCTAAATTTGATGAGGTGATTAGTGTTGGATATTAAAAAGTGCAAATGAGAAATAAAGTAGTTTTTCTTCAAAATTACAATTTGAATAGCATCTTTTCATATTGAAGGGTGGTTATGAGTTTTTTAAAGGGTTAACTTTTTCGAAGTGTTGTGATTTTTCTCATAAGACACAAGAATCATTTGTTCTGCTTCTTTGTTAAGTATAAATAGAGTAGTTTTCTCTTATTTTCTGATCTTCTGCTCTTCTTTTTCTTGCACTTGAAAAAAAACTCGTGTGATTTAATGTTGTTAAATGAGTTTACTGTTCACTAAAGTTTTTATTACCACTATACCGATGAGTAACTGTTCAATTCTACCGGGATATATTTCATTATCTCGGATACATTGAGGAGAATTATATTCTTTAGAACACAATGTAAATTCAATAGGCTTGACTTTTATCCTATTGAATTCTATTTTATTTTTGTTAGTGTTTTGCTGTTTGTTTTTATTTAAAATCGAACAAATTACCTAGTTTTGAGGAAAAGGAAAACATAGAACCTCCGATTACATCATTGACATTTCATATTCACAATCAACTTAACCTTCTGCTTGCGGTATCTCAAAATTAGTGTCACACAATTTGCTTGAAGCATGTGGAAGAAATACACAAATTTTAGCAAATTTCACTTATTTACTTATTGGGTAGTTAGAGAACTTTTATCATAGCATTCCACCTTAGAAAGAGCTAAATTTAGAAAGAACTAATTTGGAAAGAGCTAATTTGAGATTTGTTCAAGTTAAGCTTAAGTTGTGAGTTTTGGGTCAACGTCAAACGACCATAATTTTCAGTACAAAATGCGTTAGGTGACCCATAAGCTATCAAAACAACTTCATTAAAATTTTGAATAGATCAACATACACCTTGGTTGACACGAGTATATAAATCATGTTATACTGTTGAATAAAAATCCTTCCATTTTCTATTTTGACAAGTAAATGGGCCTGCGCTTCGCGCGGATAGATTATGTTTCTTTAAAATTTTTTAGAACAGAATTTTTCTTGTATTTTGATGTTATAGCATTTTTTTATAAATCTATTTTCAATAGTATAGAGGTTATTCAATTGTAGTTTACCATTTGTTTTATTAAAAGGAAAGGCAAAATTACAAATCATACCACTATTTTCTCCTAGTTTACATAATTTCATTTTACAGATTCATTAATTTGCTTTTGAGATTTTACAATGTTAGTTTAGTTTTATCATGTATATGCATGCATGGTTACATAGTGTCTTTAATTAGAGAGTCACATAAATATTTTTCTCAATTTTATTTTTTGCAAATTTCGTCAGTATATATATATATATATATATATATATATATATAACTTAGGTGTTTATCAAGAGTAAAGGTTCCATAATCATATGATATACCAATAAGTAATATGTAGTTATTATGTGTTTTAAAATTAAAATGCAATCTTCCGAAATCCAAATTTCATATGTAATATAGTTATGATAGTGTTTGGGAATTGAAGTTGTTCACGAACAAAACATTAAGGATCCTTGAAAAGGGTGAAAGAGAAGTAACAGATAATGGGAAAAAAGTTCAAAAGAGTACTTTGGTGCGAGAGAATAGTCATTATTGTGTATCATACAATTGTAATTAATTGCTAGTTTTAGTTCTATCATTTGACCTTCTATTTTTTTTTTTACTCCTGTTAATATTAACATTATTATGACAACAACAAAAAATCATATAAATTTCTAGGCTTGATCTATTGGAGAAGAAAAGATTTCTTTGGAGAATGTTGTAAAGAAATGTATGTACTTAAAAACAACAATTAATGACTGTAAAAAAGCATACTAGGATCTGTAACAATAGAATGAAAAAGAAAGGAAAAATCAAGCTCATTGAATGCACAGTGTTTCCTTAAGGAAGTCATTCCCCTCTAGTACCCGAGGTTTAAAGCAATAGATCCTCTTAGGATGAAGAGATTTTATTCACCAGTGTAATAATACAAAAATAATAGTGTCAATGAGCCACTCAACATGAACAAAGTACACAAATATTTAATTGTGTAGAAGAAGAAGAAGAAGTTCAGAATTAAATATTTAATTGTGCAGAAGAAGAAGAAGTTCAGAATTTTCATTGTTTTAAAATGAGATGGAACCCCTCTATTTATAGACAACAAAGGGTAGTGTGAACAAATGTTTATTGTGCCTTACTAGAAAGGTCACAACTCTTTGGAGAAGTCACAACTCTTCGGAAAGGTCACAACCTTTCATAAATGTTACAACCTTTCATAAAAGTCGCAACTCTTCGTAAAAGTCACAACTTCTCATAAAAGTCACAACTTTTAATAAAAGTTGCAACTCTTCATAAAAGTCACAACTTTTAATAAAAGTCAACTTTTCATAAAAGTCGCAATTCTTCATAAAAGTCACAACTTTTCATAAAAGTCAAAACTTTTAATAACAGTCACAATTTTTCATAAAAGGGAAGTCTAATTTTGGAAATAAATAAATTAAAAAGGAATCCTTGTTTGTGGTAGCGCCACATAGGCGGGCCTAGGGTTCTCTTTTTTATATATATATATATATATATATATGATTTGTAGAAAACTCTTGTGCTTGGGAGTCCTTGATGATTAAATAAACCAAGATTTTACCATGACTGCATTTTAGAGAGACGGAAAAGTGAAATCCTATGGGGTTGCTTCTGTAACTGGATAACTAGCACTGACAACCGTCTTTACATTGAATGGGTAGAAAGAGTTGTAATAATATGCTTGATTCAGGGAAACTACAAACTATAGGATAGAAAAGAATATACCAATCCTGAGAATCCATAGGATTAATTGTGGATCCAAGACAACAATAGAAAGATTTGAGTCTTTAATTTTGATTTGGTTTTCTAGATTTTGTATTTCAAATCTTGATCAAAATATATGCAATAGAATCTTAGTTGTATTCGGCTCAATGGAAAGGTCTTTGAATCCTCTTTTCAATGGCACCGAGTTTGCCAAGTTTTGAGTTCGGATGAGGGAGATATGTCCGCTTGAAGTTAGCATGTCCAGTTAAGGAAAGTTACCCAGATTAGTAGGGGTATTTTGGTCTATTTATTACACGATCAAATTAAAACATTTTTTAGTGACATTTTGCGGTCAAATTTGATTTGGGTCAGTTTTACAAATCTTAAATTACGCTTAGGGATTTAGAAGAGAGTTCAAGAAGAGGAAAAGAGGACAAAAGGAAGAACGAACAAGATCTCTTGCAAATTGAGGATTTATTTTGCCAGATCGAGGTATGTAACCTTTCATAGTGTTGGGTTCGGTTTCCCACACACCAATCATGTAAATTCCATCTGTAACTTCGTTCTTGAGGTTGAATGATTTGATTTCTTGCTGGGTGTTCTTGAGGTTTTTTTTTGCATGCTTTGTTTATAAAGTTTTGATGAATTCTGAGGTGAGGGTTTCGATTGTTGAGAGTTGCTCTTGAGGAAAAGTGGGTAGATTCTTGTGTACTTGTATTGAGTAACTGAATCTAAGGAAATTTGAGGAAAACAATCAATTCTAGGTGAGTTAGGGTCACAAAACGAGAAAAAAAAATTGTTGGGTCATTCTGGGGGAGGGGTGGCGTGATATGCCACTGATGCCCTAGGAGGGCTAGCACGCCACCCCAGCAGTGCGCCAAAATGGAGCCTTTGAAGTTCAGGGTCGCCTGCCCCCACCCTTTTTCCATCGTTTGCTCCGTCTAAGTTTTTTTAAAGTATACCTTTACTCCCTACTGATTCTAACTACTCTAAACTACATTTAAACATCGAGAGATCGTTCATAACATGAATCATAACCCTTGAATTCATAATTCAAATTCAAGGGAGAGTTAAGAGCAAATTCTTGAGAGTTCTTTCAATTTATTTTGAGAAGTATTTTACAATCTCTTAAGACTTGAGTACTTGAGTTTGAGGATGAGGAGAGTTGGGTTCCTTTTTTAAAAATAATATATGGGAACTAAGTATTCCCAAGAGTAAATATTTTCACATTTAAAATGAGGGGAAACACCGATTTCCGAAGGAGTTCATGAGGAGTTTTGAGTACTATCTCGTTTAAGAGAAATCGTTTGAGTAATGATCTCAAATTTGAGGGTGAGGAAATGTTAAATATATGAGCTAAGTTATATTTTAGGAATAATATTGAGCACCGATATGGGGACGAGTTCAGATAACTCAAATTCCTCATAAACCATGTAGCCAACGTGGGTAGAAAGGGTCATACTTTTTAGATGATTCCTTATTGATTTTTAAGCATAGCTTAGTGGATCCACTTAGTTGATAAGTTTTATACCCCGAAAAGGTATATGAAACTTCTGGCAGTGTGGGAGAGACATTGTATCATCACATAGCTCATAGTGATGGTTGTCAGTTAGAGAATCTCCCAAACTGAGTTATTTTGTATCCTTACATAGAAATTGAGTTATTATTATATTTTTAAATACATTGAGTTGTTATCTACTATTTTAAATGCTTTATATAAAATGCATTTTTATCGTCGTTTTATGTTGCATTGAGTTGAGCATACATGAGTTGAGGTTGAGTTGAGTAGAGTCGATGTGAGTATGTTTCCTTTTTATCAGTTCAAGCTTGTAGGTTATGTTCAGTGTTCCCCTTACATGCTCGTACATTCCACGTAGTGACGCCATTTGGCCTGCATCTTTCATGATGTAGATACAAGTAAGTAGGATCACCAACCATTGATTCGTTGATCCATTCGAGCTCCAGCTTTGTTAGGTGAGCCTCCTTGCTTCCAAAGGATCCCTCATTTATTTATGTTATTTCAGTTTGTTAAGATGATCGGGGGTCCTGTCCCGGCATCCCTCATAGTTGTTAGAGGATTCATAGATAGATAGATAGACTGTAGTAATTCATGAGTCTTGTTCATTTCAATTGTTATGTTCTAGACTTGAGTTGCCCTTGAGGCCAGTTTAAATGCTTTATTTCTAAAATATTATGAGATTATCTTTTGAGACAGTTGAGTAAAGTTTACTTTTGAGTTCATATGTTTTTGAGTAAGTTTTCCGCTGAGAGTTGAGACAGGCCAACGGTTCGCTTTGGGCATCAATGGTTCTCGAGTGTTGGCCATGTCGATAGTGTAGGCTCGGGTTGGTTGTTGAATTGTGAACAACCAATAAGTATTAAGTATGTCAAATTAACCCAACCTAACAGTTTTACAATACACAGTTCACAAGTCTTAACAATCACAATTCAATAACCAACAAGTATCAAGTATGTCAATCACAAGTATCAAGTAAATCAATCACAAGTATCAAGTTCATCAAATCACAAAAATCGAACACTTGTCAGAACCATTTCCTATGGGCACAATATCACCAGCTGAAACCATTTCCCTTCGAATTTATATAGAACCACTTGCCGAAGCCATTTCCTTTCGGGACAATATCACTAGCCAAAAGTATTTCCAATCGGCTTTATATTGTATCAGTTGTCGGAACCATTTCCCTTCGGCACAATATCACTAGCCGAAACCATTTGTCATCGGCTTTATATAGTATCACTTGTCAGAACCATTGATCTTCAGCATGATCATCACATATCTCATCACGGTGCACATAAGTCAATGTAAATAAGTAATTTCAAACCATAGGAAAGAGACAAGAAATTCAAGCAATTTAAGTCCACAATGATGCCATCAAATTATTTCATCAATCAACAAATTAGGGTCCACAACAAGGAAATCCACAAAGCACAACTATCAACACGTTGCCTTTTTTATTTATAGCCATTTTATTAATTAAGATCAATCAAGTGGAATAATTTCACCCATCACCCCACACGCAATAAAGGGAAATACAAGATTCTACAAGTTTTACAAGATTTAGAAGTTCACTTAGATCAATTCAATCAAAACTCAATCCACGACTTGAGCCTTTCCTTTCTGAACAATGTCTGAATCTATACAATCTAATCTAATAAAGTAATCACAATAACATTCTGGAAATAACAATACCCATACCATACACTTTGAAAACTGGGTCAAATCAACTCAAAAAATTCAATCTTGAAAATGTTACTCAAGGTATTTGGAACTCATTGATGAATTTTTTTTTGGAAAAATAGTAAAATTCAGCTCGCAATAACCATTTTACTTTAGAACTCATGTTCTTGAAAAACCTAGCCATTTGTCAATCAAAATTCCAAGTTTTGATATTAAAATCCACAAATGATCAAAGAGAAATTATGTTTTAGGGTTACAAAGACTTACGCAAATGATTCACCATGAAAAATCTCTTAAAAATCGCCTCAAGGATTTTCCAAACTCAAAACAGGGTAAATGGGGGTAAATCCTCGAAATGATAGGCCAAAACCCCCTCTGATCTTGCAAAAGCGACCTAGGCCCGCTTAAGCAAAATTCACTAAAGCAAACCCCGCAAAAACGTCTAGTCTCACTTTCGCAAACCAACTTTTGGTATAGAAAAGGTCATGAAATTGAAAACCCTTCATGAACGCGTGTTCTGTAGAACCAGTAACATCAGCCAACACAAAATTCTCAGAATAGACCCTCGGGATTCGTTCGGGACCCCGTACACACAAATCATATATGAACTTGACTAAACTCTACATTTTGAACTTAATGGAACCATCCAAAAATGAATCTAAGGTCTCCTTAACCCGAAACTTGTGAAAGTCACAAGAAACTAACATTACACCTAAAAAGGCTAAATCAAGCTTGGGACCTCTAAAAATTCAACCAAAACCTCTTCTAAGCCTAAATTAATCCCCCGAGTGTCATCACACCCATTTTTGGGTCGTGACATATGCATACACTTTGTCTTTTAAAAAAAAAACAATCTTATAAATATTTATGATAATATAATTTGTAATATTTTTTTAAAAAATCTTTGTTTTTTTGTTTCTTAAAACTACATTCATGCTTATACCTTTTAGAATGTTGTGAATTACTTACTTTCTGCTCATCTTCTAGCCGCATGGTTTGGTGTTTTAGATTATGGAATGAATCATATTCACAGAAACAAGAAAATAATATGTGCATTGGAAAGATGCTAACTTCAAATTCCTTCAAAGAGAATGAAATTGTGTCACTATAGCTTTTTTGAGTAATATTCTATCTTTCTTTGCAGGCGTGGTACTTCATCTTCTATCTGAAATTCGAACAACACTTACATCTACTTTCCAACCCTCTTAATAGATTTCTCTACTTGATTTAAGTAACTATATAATAATTAGGTTTAGCCATGTATATAGACCGGGTTGGTATGACTATATAAAATACATAATAAAATTAATTATTGGGTTTTAAAATTTATTAATCAAACTAATTTTGATACTATCACATTATATTCTTTAATATATGATAGTATAACAACACATCCCATCGTTACAAGTGAAATAAAAGAAATCGAGCGGACAAAAAAGTAGTTGGTTTGGGCCACTATAGTGGTGTAAGTTACTGTAAATGTAGGGAAAAATCCCAAAATCACTCATTATCACCCAACAATGTTTTTTAGAAGAGAAAGGGCATGACCTAGGGCAAATATCAAAAGACAAATCATCACAAATCTTCGTAAAGGTTAGCAATTCCATCCCCTACTTTTGTAGTAATGTCATATTTATAAGTCAACTTCATAAATTGAGTGTGATCAATCCAGGAGGTATTTTGATATGTATTTTTGACATATTCCATACCATTGAGTACTTATTTTGTAGGATCAAGTTCCTTTCTATTTTGTATCTCCTGCATCAAGACATACATATTTTTGTGAAGCTGTAGTGAGAAGTCAATGAGGCTAAAAGGATAGGACACTCCATTTATTTGCCATGTTTCTAGAAGTTTTCATGCCAAAATTCAAATTAAAGGTTCAAACACATCATAACATCTATGCCAAGTTTGAATGTTTAAACTCTTCATCTGCTTCTTTCACCATTATAAAAACGATAAGATGCACCAAGTACTTGTTTGTCAAGGTTGGAGATTATTTTTATCTTTTTAGTCTCATATGGAGACCATTAGTGGTCTGCCATAAACCAGCAAAATAAGATTAAAAAGGATAGTGTCCATGTTGCCAATGAAAAACATTTCAATTCAGCTTGCTTTTGATGCGACAATCAATATTAATTTCAACACGGCATGACATATATGGTTCCAACGACATGAAGCTATTGAAAAGCTTTTAGATAACAAACCTCATAGACAATTGGTAATTAAGGCAAGTTAGGGAATAGAAAACAAAAGAGCCAAAAGAAATATGAAAATCATCGGGCTTAGTAAATAAATAAGTTATATTTATTAAATTCAAACTTTGAAAATCATTTTACCATGAGGCTTTATGACATGTGTCCATATTGACATGTTTTGGTCAAAGCAACCTTATTACATAGAATTTATGATATGTTTGACCGAAACTAATTAGAAGAAGACAAAATAATTTAATAAAGAGTTACATAATTTTTTTATTCAAATCTGAGAAAAAGCCACATGAACTAGATTGAAGAAACAGGCTATTGACAACCACCCTGTCTAAAGCAATAGCAACAAATCCAAGGTAAAATTTTGCAACTTTGTTTGACTTATCTTCTTCTAAAATGTCAGATCCAACTCTGTTTGGGCATAAAATTGAAACTTTAAAAGTTTTTCAATCAATTTAAAGAATATAAGAATGTTTGTTAGAAATATTTAATTAGGTTTCAATATCAAATTTTTTTTTGCAGTTGTACCTATGGTGTTGGAGTATCCATCATCTGATCAGATTTCAGGTTCCACTCAACTCATCATCCCTGCAGGTTTTTCTTGAAAAAATCAACTTGTTTTATTGTGTGTAAAAGTGCATTTATATACCTTCCTTTTTATTTTAGTTGGTTTGATGGAGCCCGAGTCATTGAACCGTAGTAGCAATATGGTTGAGGAAATAAGGAATGAGATTGATAAGGAGCGTATCAGGAAAGAGATCATTGCAGAAGAGGTTGCTCGAAAGCAGATGTTTGAGTTGGAAGTAAGGAGAGAAATTATGATGGAAAGAGAAATAGCAATGTTTGGAGGAGATAGATTTGCTTCATTCTTCAAGAATCAGGCTGATTCCATGTCGGTTAAGGAAAGGTTAGGAATAGGCGTCTCTGCTGTGTCTAGACATGACATGGATCGCATCTCAAAGACTCATTTTCGCCACCGTGTTGTGGAACCAAATATTTCAACATTGAATCAAAGTCCAAAGGCAGAAATTTTACAAGTGCTGCCACCTAGCCTTAGTAAAATCTTGCTAGTTCGTGTTCTTCTTTATTGTTTGTCATGTTTATTAACTCTTAAATTGCTGATTTTCAGAGTAGATAATTTTTTATATATATATATGTATAGTTAGTTTGTCTGAGGGATTTACTTCACAGGCAGGTCTCTATGTCATTCACTTAACATGTTGTCTTTCTTGCTTTTTGAGTGGTTAAAATTATCAACCAAGGTTATATGCATTGACTCTTTCAAGTTTTTTTTTTCTATAAATTGAAGTATGAACATGTATATCCAATATAATTTCACGAGTGGGGTCTGGGAAGGTGACCTTACTTAGTGACGGATATGAAGGGGTTCAAAATTTAAAGAGATAAACACACGAAGAAGTTTTGGGGAGAGGGGGGGGGGTTCAACATATATTTTATATACATAAAAAATAAATTTAAAAATATAATTTATTTGCATGTACCCTTGAGCCCTTACTAACTCCCCTCTGAACTTACGTACGTGGGAGATAAAGTTTCTGATAGATTCTCTGCTCATGCAGAAGTTGTTAGAAAATCTTTCGAATAATGACTATTTTAGTTTTGAACATTAATAGCTTTACAATAGATGTTACCTTGAAATCAAATAAAGTAGTGAAAAAGTTTGAAACCAGTGATATTACTGATATTATGGAAAAGGAATGTTTTTAAAGTAGCTTTTTGCCTTTGTTTCACTCTGTTTTTGTGGATGGATGGAGTGGGTTAGAATGTTCGAGTTTGTTATTTATTCAATTCAAAGTTAAGTTGATAATGCATCACTAATCTATTTTCTATTTACTTTCATCTGTGTGTAGTTTCTCATGCACATACAACAATCTTGATGAATATCAAGTAACCTCATAATCTATGGTTTTTGGAAACATGTATTCCTCAGTGAAGGATTTAGGATTTCATTTTCATGGGTTCAAAATTGAAGATTTTGTCTAGTTGATTATTGACTGTTTTGGATATTACCAAGCATTGCGGTGGATTTTGTCCATCTCAATATGCTGTTCTAATTCCATTTTTGTCTTTTGAAGTTCCTCAACGAGAACTTCATTCCTTTTAGTCATGGAATGCACGTTGTTACTTAAGACTTTTACATTTTCCTCCAGAGCCATGTGAACATTGTTTTTAATATTTTTCTATTTCCTAGAGGATTTGAAGTCATTAATTATTTTTTCATGAAGATGTTGATTAAGATTCTCATTTTCTGCTCTTAGAGATGCATAGTCTTTTGGCATTTTCTCTTCTTAAGCACATGTTGAGGGATATGCATCTATGAGGGTACAAAATAGAGATTCCATTTTCTTCTTTGAATAAAGATGAAGATTTTCTTTAATTTGATGAAAACTTACCTTGGACATCTTGCCATTTTCATCTTCTTTTGAGTATGTTCAAGCCATTTGTGTCATGATTGTTTCTTCGGACTGACATAGGTTCTCTTCATCATCTCACTCATTTATTGCCATCAGCGCAAGAAAGTCACACTTCCATGTTTCTTCCATTGCCAGTAAGATTTGGTTTTCATGTCCTCTCTCATCAGATTCTTCACCTGATGAATTTCCTATTGCCGCAAAAGCCTTTTTTATAGATAAATCAGCCTCTTGATTGCTTAGTCGATGATATGAAGGAATGTACTGATCGTTCCTGCTATCTTATTCCTTTTCTGGTTTGTTCCTTTGGTATTCCAGTCCACAAGGGATAAAATTTGATGAAATGATCTAGGCTTGCACATTTGTGGCACAACTCTTCTCTTATGTCTTTGTCAGTCTTCTTCTGAGGGTTTCTCCTTTGATTTTCATGTCCTCTTTTCGACATTCTTTGGAACCTATTTGTCATTAAAGCAACATTCTCTACCTTGAAATCATCCTTTTCAATTGCTTTGAGGACTAGGTTCTTATCTTTCCTTTTGTCTCCTATTTCCTTATCTTGATTGTTTTTCATCTCATAGGTCATGAAATTTCCAAAAAGTTCATCCATTGTCATAGTTTCTAGGTCACGTGCTTCAGTTATTGCTTCAACTTAGGGACAAAATTCAGAAGTTTTCTCCTAGTGAGTAGATTTCATTAATGATAACAGTGAATCGGGTAGGCATGTTTTGAATTATCCTTCCTTTCATCATTCTAGACAACTCATACTGCCTATTCTTTTTTTTTTTTACTCATAATGCCTATTCAAATTATCAATAAAGAATTTATTTACTTGACTTGTTCCCTCGTGAGCTATTTGCGGGGTCTCCCATCTCACTTTAGCATCTAGACATGCTGAAATTCTATTATACTCATTTGGAACTATTCCATATATCAAGATTTTCTTAGCCTTTGCGTTGTTATGAATTGCCAACTTGTCAGCAACATCCCATTCCTTTCTCTTTTTCAGTTGTAGCATATGTTCTTTCACCATCCATAAGACATTCCATTGAATAGTGGCGTTATTGTGCAACCATTGATCATTTACAAGGTTTGAACCTTTTAAGTGAAAAGACCTACTCTGAGACCAATTGAAGAAACTATAATAAGCTAACCAATACAAGAACTAGGTTTTTGCAGTAATAGCAAAAATAATAACGTAACAGAATGACAAAGATATTTATCGTGAAAAGCCTCCTTGCTAACCACGACCTACAACGCGTAGGATTTCAACAAAACCTCACTGAACTTCAAAGAAAAACTTTAGATTACAACTCAATAATCAAAGGGACTAACTCTAGAACCTAAATGGTAATGATTAACTATAACTGCTAACTTTGATCTCCAGGAAGTCAAATCCACTTCTTGTTACAAACTCTCCGAGAATCCAAATTCAATTCTTATTACAAACCTTACAAGCTCAGATTCACACTTAGAATAATTACCACTCATCAACGATTCTAAGTTGAACTAACCAAACATCTAGCTTCAGAAAGAAAACCTAATTCTAGTTCTTCTTTCTTCTGCAGTGTTCTGCTTAGAACAACTCGTTTGATGATTGCGAAAGCTAATGTTCTCATTTGCTCATTATCTATTTACAGGACTACATGAAACCCTAGTTCAGTCCTACAAGAAGAGTACTTCTCCTTAAATAGGACCTCCTAGTTCCTCGTGTCTTTCTCTGTTTGTTCTTCTTCTCTTGAGAACCTGGTCCATGTTTTCATTATCAAAACATGTTCATGATATTGTTGTGCATCATATTTGTTTTGATTTTTGAAAAAGGTCCTAGATTCCCTAATTTTCTTCCTTTAGGTATTCCGTCTAGTTATGTATTTGGTTTTCTGGTGACTAGTTTACATAACCGGAATGCTATTTAAGTCATCTCTAAATTGAGCAACCAAACCTCGTAATAATTTCCTGGACTAGAAATAGTCATAAATGAAACATTATCAATAGTAATGACATTCATTCTTATATAGGTGAGTAATGGCATGGCTGAGCAGAATCAGGTCAGATGATGCTTTCATTTTAATGTGCTCCAAAACATGTTCTCCCTAGGCCGTTGCTCCATGCTTTAGTAGAAGCCACTATTGCTTTTATACATTCATTTAATGTTTATGAATTCGTCATTGGCTTCAGATCCGTAAACCATATACGAGGTGTTTAAATTTATGAGAAGTGATTCTTTTGGTGTTGATACAGGCTAAACCTGACACAATTTTCTCTGGAGAAAAATGGAAAGCTATAACTCTAACTGAAGAGGTTTCTGACAAGCATGTGAAAAATGTTACGGAGTAGAATTGTGAACTTTGTCAGGTAAGTACTACAAATCAAGATTGCCTGAATGGCCACTTCAATGGGAAAAAACACAAACACAGGGAGGAGAACAAAAACTGGAGGATTGGTCTTTTTCCAAAGAAATCAAAATTCATCCAACTTGTGGAGCATCCTTGCGATGATCTGATATCAAGTCCAAACGTTAATGATCCACCATCCTTATTGATAGATAACAATGCAGATGACTTGAGAAACAACACAGCTAATGAAAAGGAAAACAATAGGGAGTTCACGTTTTGGTGTGAGACATGCAAAATAGGGACCTTCTCTGAAAACACGATGGAGGCACATAGGTTAGGAAAGAAGCATGTTCGGCATCTTCAACAACTTACTGGAAAAGACAAGCAGTGTTAATCTGGTGTGATTTATCTCTATTATCTATTTTGTTGCTCCTGTCTACCAACTAGTAGCTCATTGTTGTTTTTCATGGAAATTGGATTTCTGAAAAGTACCTTTTGATACATGTGGTGTGATTTGTCTCTTTATCTATTTATGCAAAATGTTTAAGTTTACTCATAAATATAAGTAAGTTTTGTTAGTATTGGTAGCGAAGATACGGATCGGTAGTCTCCATCCCTGATTCAGTTAGCCCAGAATCACAAGATATCATCATTACCGCCTCAAATTTTATGTATCAAAAATGAGAAAATCAACCAACATACATACATAGAGTAACACAGACAAACTAAAACCAATAGTATATATATGCTTTCCAAGTTCAATGATCCAGTAATTACCAGGAAATTAACATGAATCCAAGATTTGTTGTTTTTTTTTTTTGGAAAATCATTGGCTAAAACAAGAGAGGGGCAACCACCCTTGTAAAGAAAATTCCTAAACTCTCTGTTTTGCCTCATTGTATTTTTTTTTCTGGGCTAACATTTTCTTTACTGGAAAAGTTATTTTATTTTTTCACTTAATAAGTTTTTCTTTTTATACACAACTATTTCATGGAAGAATCTAGATGGTTTATGTGGCAATGTATTGCTTAAGTTTATTGATTTCTTCAAATCTTTTAATTATCTCTTTTGTATCGTTTGTTTACAGGTACACCTTATCTAAACTCACCATAGAAATTCTTGAGAAGCCAAGATATTGGTGGGTTATGAAAGTGATTAGGGCGTCGTGCGGAAGCTTACAATTGCAAAATTGTAGAGACGATAAATCAGATAAAATAAAGTACTCTAAAAACATAATATTATTATTGATATGACCAATTGGCCTACATAATTAAAAACTAATTAAAAGCATAGAAGTTGTAGAGAGAAAATCTCTCCATAAACAAAAATTTATAGACAACTGCATTGTGGATTCTATTGTGACTAGGTAAGCGCGGGCATTAATAATCTTTCTAAGCTTTTGAACAATCTTTTCAATAATTGAATGGTATAAGAAAAAAAAGTAAATTTTAGTAGGTTTTTAGAACATTCCAACTGAAATTACATGATTTGACATTATCACATATCTCAAGAATTGTAAATATATAATTAATGATTAAAAATATCGTGATATCTAATCATTTTTAACTTTTACATAATATATCATAATATATGTATCTGATAATTTTATTGTTAGAATAACTCCTTGTGAAAAAAATTATGTGAATGTTTTTGATAATCAATATTAGTTATAAATAAGTTAAGACTGTTAAAAAAATGTACAACACAACAACATAAATAATTTTTTAAGAGACAATCTATCTACTTGTCTGTGGTCAAACGTTCACCACTTTTCGTTATTGTTACTCTAACAAAATTTATAGAAGGAGAAAAATAAATTTGAAACAACAGCAAAATAATATTGTTGACCCTTTTAGAAACTCTTTCTTCATTAAACTGAGATCTGAAGGCTCTTCTAGATGCTTCATCAATGTAACTTTATGATTTTTTCAGAAATATGTATGTATAATTGTTGCATTATGAAAGTACAAGTAGATTAAAATGTTATATTCTAGACTCATGTTAAAGAAATATTCTCGAACATTAAAAAAATAAAAAAAAGTCTAACCTAGATAACTCAAATGCTCAACAATGACTTGGGATATGAAGGACAACAAATCTATGTTAATAGACTTATCTTTTGTAGTTTAAGATTTTACTTTTATTTAGAGTAGGTTTTGTTTCATATTTTTGAAACTAAGCTTGCCGAAAATAGTCATAACTCACACAAAAAATATTTAGAACAGACTAATGAGAAAGAAAAAAAGAAAAAACATTAAAAGGACGAAAAGCTTTGTCCAAGTGAGATCATATACATAGAAAACGAAAAATAATCAATATAATTCTAAGGATACAACAAAACAGCGAGGAAAAACATACATTAAAGGGAGTAAACTATGAGATATCCAATGATGATAACAAATCATCCTAATCATAAAAGTTCCTCTGTTTTGAAATAACATACCTCAAAAAATTGATTAACACTTCAATAAACTTTCAATTCCTAAAGTACTCATAATATCCATTGATAAAATTTAGTAAAAATAGATAACAACAACAAAAAACCAAAAAATATGGGAATGCAACGTTATTAACTCTCAGAGAATTTTCTAAAAAACACAAAATCACATACTTGTATGTGAAGAAATGACGTTGTTGATGAAGAAATTATAGATTTGTAAGGGCTTTTTTTTCATTGTACCTTCAACATTTTCAGTTAGAGAAAACTTGTTTGAATACTCAATTAATGTTTGTTCTTTAATTTGTACTAACAAATACTTATAACAATAACTTTGCATAAACATAAACAACAAAGTTTAAAGCATGTACTCAAAAACAACAATTTATAATATAAACATAAATTAATGATTGTAAAAAGCATACCAGGATCTTCAAAAGTAGAATAAAACAGAATGGAAAAAATCAAGCAAATTGAATGCATAGTGTCCCCTTAAGGAAATTATTCTCCTCTTGTACCCGATGTTTAAAGGAATATATCTTCTCAAAGATAAAACAATTCTATTTATCAGTGTGTTGATACAAAAACAATGGTGTCAATGAGCCATTCAGCAGGAGCAAAGTACATAAATATTTAATTGTCTAGAAGAAGTAGAAGAAGTAGTTTAAAATTTTCGTTGTTTTATAATGAGAGGAAAATCCTCTATTTATAGACAACAAAGGGTAGTGTGAACAAATGATTATTGTGTCTTATTGGAAAGTTTACAACACATTAATGATGTAAATGAAAATGAAAATTATAACATCTTATCATTTATCCTTAATAACATAAGCATAAATTAATGACTGTAAAAATACATACCGGGATCTGTAACATAAGCAATGGTATCAGTGAGCCACTCAACAGGAGCAAAGTACACAAATATTTAATTGTGGAGAAAAAGAAAAAGAAGAAGAATAATAATAAGAGCTTCAAAATTTTCGTTGTTATAAAATGAGACCTCTATTTATAGAGAAAAAAGGGTAGTGTGAATAAATGTTTATTGTGCCTTATCGGAAAGGTTACAACTATTTGGAAAAGATGCAACCCTTGGAAAGGTCACTACCTTTCATAAAAGCCACAACTTTTTATTAAAGTCTCAACTCTTCATCAAAGTCACAACTTTTGATTAAAGTCACAACTTTTCATAAAAGTCACAACTTTTCATTAAAGTCGCAACTTTCCATAAAAGTTGCAATTTTTCATGAAAGGGGAAGTCTAGTATTAGAAATGAATAAATTAAAAGGGAATTCTTGTTTGTGGTGGCGCCATGTAGGCAGGCCTAGAGTTCTCTTTATATATATTTTATATGATATATGATTTGCTTTGAGAATAGGGATCTTCAATTTATAGAATTTCAAACTTACTCTCTAAGGAAAGAATAAACCAAATATGGAAGAACAATATATTTTTCTATCATGAAAAGTAAAAATATTTATGGTAATGTTTTGTCTTTTCTTTTAGGAGAAAATAAACTTCAAATAAGGGTAAAACCCTAACAGATATTTCTAAGAACAAATGTTACTACCAGGTACAAGATAGAGTTAACAAAGAGTAAAACTTTTGTAATTATTAATTATAGGTCCGTGAGATATGTAACAAAAGAGTCATTGCGAAGCTTTATAAGGTGATTATTGTTGGCTATTAAAAGGTGTAAATAAGAAATAAAGTATTTTTTCTGAAAAAAATGTAATTTGAATAGCATATTTTTATATTGAAGGGTGGTTGTGACTTTTTTTGAAGAGTTGTGATATTTCCGATTATAAGACACAATAACACATGTTCTACTATCTTTATTTGGGTATAAATAGAGAAGGGTTTTTGTAACACCCCATAATATTTTTGAGCTAAGACTCGAGCCATCCTTCGTAGCGAGTAAGTTTTTACCAAGGAATTTAGTTTTTCTTGAATGTTAAGGTCAGTAGATGTAGCTGTTGCGCCCAAATCGCACACGCAAGTGCACGTGGTCGTTCAAGTATTAAAGTGCCTCTTTTAAAGATCCTGGTATCGTACCCATAGGGAATTATGCTTAGAATCACTCAATTTCTCTAACTTTAAGATAATCACAAGTGCTACCAAGATTTCATAAGTGATTTAGTTTCTAATTCTAAGACTTCAACAAATGTAGCAAACGCGATTCAATTTCAAGGGTTTAAAAACAGTGATTGGGTAAAGTCTAGGGCTGCAGCTTTTATCATAATTCACGCAATCAATATCATTTATATGGGTATTTTTCAACTATCGAATCAATGAATCACAGGGTTAAATCTATGATCATGGTCTCCCGACCTCTAATCGCCTACGATAAATAACACCCTAACTACATCATTGAGCGGGGATAGGATGGATTAAGTACCGAGCATTACGATTTCTTCTTGTATAGTGACCCAAGCATGGTTTCTAGGTATATCCCTATCCTAGATAGAAACTAACCCTAGTTATTTAGAATTAATCATGCTCCTTATGTCCCACGTTCTATCCTCTTATTCCTCTCCCGAGTTCAATTTGAACAATGTATTTATTTCAATGGTGATCAGTCACGAAATACGAAAAGCAAGAACATAAGAAAGATTCATAAGATAATTGACACTAACCCAATGAAAACTTAATAGATTACAATCATCCTGTAGCCACAACCCTAGAACTAGGGTAATTAGCTACTTATAATCCAAGATACGATCAAGCAATGTTCAATAAACATACAGAGATCGAAAGGAAAAGAGTTTAGGAAAGAACCCTAAAAATGGTGAACACGTTCTCCCAAGTCGTCATTTTTCAAAACCGAGAAAAAGAATATGTAATAAAATAAAATAACGGCCTATTTATACTAAAAGTCAAAACGGCCAAAAACTGGACTCAAGAGCGCGACGCGGGGGTGCTTTCCAGATTCACTTCAAGGCGTATTAGTCTTCTCCGCAACGCGGGCACTCCACGGAGTGCTCTGCCTCAAAGTCAACTTTTGCTAATTAAAATGTAATCCCTCTCCGCGAGATGGAGTCACCTCCATAATTCAATTTGTGAGAAAATTCACTCCTTCGCGACGCGGCTGCTACACGGAGGGCTCTGCCTCAATTCGCCATTTCATGAGCCAAACTAAAATTCTTCTCCGCGACACGGAGAGGATACGAAGATGCCTTGAATGGCATTTCTTTAATCTCCTTCCTTGCTTCTTTTCGACTCGGATCTTTTGTGTTCCCCATTGTCAATTTTTGAGCTCGTTTCTCCAATTAAGCTCACCTACAGAACTAATCATGTTGGTTAGCTCATACACAACCAAAAGACTCAATAAGACTATAAATGTTACATATTAAATTCAAACTTAGCTTAAATATGGGCATTATTAGATTTCTAGGCAAATAAATATGCCTAAGTTCACTATCCCACACTTCGAGCGTTGTTCGTCCTCGAAAAACTTACTGACTACTCCTAGACCTACACTCACTACTATGGTATTTGTGCATCCGCCATTTTCTTCCAAGGATCTGTAAACAGTTAACACAGGAATGATTTCATTCAAAGTGAGCATGACCGCTGTAATTGACTCACAATTTTTTGCAACCAACACATTCAACAATATGTGCACCATTACGTATAACCCATCCTTCATACCACAAGTGTCCCTTACTCCAAAGAATAGTCCACACACTCAACTCAGCAAACTGAATATATTTTAAGGACTTTGCAACCAAGGTACACTCTCACTCAACAACAACATCAAACATGTATGCATTGATAACCATAAGCTTGCCCATTATGTACATCTCTACTAATAAAGTGTGTTATGCTCAAAATCAAATAGGACTTGTTCCGGTTGTAATATTGATTCAAGGTAAGGAAGGATTTATTTAGATAAAATTAGGGACTTATCCTCCCTAATGCACCATATTCTACTTTCTTCTTACATTCACAACTTTTTCTTCCCTTCAGCCCTCAGACGTCATAGGTTTCCACTAGTGTTACTAACCTTGTCTTTATTTCTCATTGGCCCCTTTATTTGTTTTTTTTTTGACACTCAACAATAGTCACCCTTGACTTAGAGATTTCTCTCGAGCTAAAGTGCACAATGCCTTTGTAAGGACCAGGCCAATCTCAGATTTACTCTCATGGGGTATACAGTTACCTCATCTTTTCACTCTTCCCCAACAAACTAAACAATTCCACCCTATTTACTCTTTCCGCTATTTTAAATTTTCCTTCTAATACAGTGCATTCAACATTTGGGATCAAAGCTAACGGTATCAATAAGAGGAATTCGGTTTCATTATGTGGATTAGAACAAAATCACGGCTAAAAAGGCTCTATTGGGCTAAACTAGAGATATTATTTCTGAAAGGCTAAAATTTCCAGACAATTCAAAGAAGGCCTATTATCATCTTCTAAACAGAACAACACTTGTATTTCGCTTCAATAACAAGCCGGGCAAGTTCCAGACACAGATGCATTCATGGGTATCACAAAAACTTACCGCTCATGGCACAAGTTATACTCAGAATGGATCAATCACAACAGTACAATCATATCATGCACAAGGTTTAGATTAAGCTTAAGTTGCATCATTCAAATCATATACAAGAATTCACTACATTCATACACCAATTTCAAACATGCTTTTCATAAATATTCCTTTCAGAATTTCAGCTTCATCACAACCCAACCTAAGACTCAATTGACGAAATTGCCCTTAAGAAGGTCGTCATCCATCTATCATTGGGCAACGTGACTCAACTATGACTACTGACTCATTCCTATAAAGACAAAATCTTTTTGTATTTTGTACGGTTAAAAGGGACTATCCTTGGCCAAAGAACCGAAAACAACCTCCAAGGAAACAAAAATAAAACAAAGAAAGACAAAATAGACTCTAACAATGTTCAACAATAGCAGTGTCCCCAGATCTGTACAAAATATCAAAATAGTTCAATATATAAGGTGAAAATACTCCCTGATCAGTCCTCCATCGCATCACCCCTGTCGGCCTCAGTATCGACCTGAACGGGGTCTATCTCCTCCTCCGAGTCGGACTGTACATCTGAGTTGGTACGCATGTTCTGTACATCGGTCGTAATATCATTATTGACTGGCTCACGAAAGTCAGGACCAATGCCCAGCAGTGCATTAGCATGGTCATTCAGGGGGTAGCGCCTCTCGACCTCGTCCAACTATAGATCAGTAGAAGCTCGGCTGTCATTCTGATGGAACAGCATCTCTAAGCCATACATCCTAGCCATGATCAACTCATCGCGTCGATGGCACTCAGTAGTGGTGAGAGTTGGGCCAAACTTAGTGTCAGGCCCATTTGTCCGAGTAATGTCCACCAGCGCTGGATAGAATAGTGCCATATACTCCAAACTTTCTTCAGGGACACTTGTAGCACGACACATCTGTGTAATCAAACCACCAAAAGCATACCAGTGCCTTTTGTGGACCCGGGCCTTACGCAAAGCAGATTTCACAATATCTCCAATGTTCAGCTCCGTGCCAGTCATCAAGGCATATACCAAGCACACCCTGTCACGAGTGATGTCGGTGTAGTGGAGCCTTGGTATTAGACAATTCATGACAACTTTCACCCAGACGCGTGTCTGCCTAAGCATGTGAGCATAGGGAAGAGATTGGTGATATCTCTTCCAACTATGCTTTGTCCATTGTGCAATGGACTGTGGATCGCACAAAGTGTGTCTGATGGCCTAGTAAGGATGGCGTATGATCAACCCTATCAGCACGAGTGGGTCTGCGTCTTGTGCTGTCCCTAATATATCATTTATATCTGTAGGTGTGATGGGCACATTTCTTCTCGCACCGTCACATAATGGGATCTCGCCTTCGGCGCCCAGTTGGCGTAGAACTCTCGAACCATGTGCAAGTTGCACTCTGCTGGGTCAACGAAGAGAAACTCCATCCCTAGCACACTAATCCTCCTCAGGATCTGTGGGAATTCACGTGCCAGGCTGTCCCTGTCAATAAAAACGTCAGAAAAATATGACGCCTCAGTGTGCTTTTTGTACCATGCTTTGCCTTCCTTGGTGAACACTTTGACCCCAAATCGCCTAGTTTGGTCCTTGGGAACAGCAGGTGCGGGTGGGACATTTCCACTCGAAATGCGTTTCCTGTGGCTTGACGTGGCCACTTCCTTGCCGGGTCTTTGTGAACTTGACATGATTACCTACCAAATATAGCAAAGTTCTGCCCAAATGACTACATAACAATGATAGAAATATGGGTGGTGTGCGCACACCACCCCACACTTAGTTCAAAGTAACTAGAAGCCTAGGTACTCAGACTTCCCATTGGCGTCTACACATACTCAATTAACACTGGCACACTTGAGCAATGACAAGGACATTCTTCTCAAACTTCGAATTTACCCTAGAATTAGGAACAATCAAACTCAGGCAACCACACTACCAACTATTCGCATGCTAACTCCTGCCCCTCTGTAAATGTGCACACTAGCTAAACATATAGCATACAATCTAAGTCCAACAGCCAACACACATGACCAACCAAACATAATGAAGTCATCTGAAATGTGAGTCAAAAAAATAAAATCACTCCTTAGTAACTCAACCACAAACAATATCAATGAAGCTAGCCCACGTGAGTTCTACCTTGACTTTGGTCACAAAACCATTCGATACCCCCAAGCAACCAAGAATAGGGTAGTTCTACTCAAGAATTCGAACTATCTTCTAAACAATACAAAATTTCACCACTATGAACCAACATACTACTCCACTCTTCGCCTAGGCATATTCATGACCTCCCAAAGCACTCACATGTAAGCAAAATTTCCATGAGGTTTTGCAAGATTTCAAACGAACTACTAAACATGTACACAAACCAAGCATAAACCATAGACAAGACCCATCAAGTTCGCCACATTAACCCACAATCCACATTCAAGTAACCAGAAGTGTATCTACTCAGACTTCGTAACACCTCTAAGCAAACATTAAAACACACGACATTACAAACAGAAAACACACTTCCAAACCCCAATATACAATCAAAGAACAACCCATGTCAATACACCTTCAAACATGCCTAAAATCTCAAGAACGAAACAAGAACACATACCTAGCAATGCTTGGTTGTAGAAAAATGAAGAAGCGAAGAGCGGGTGATGCTGCACGATACAGACTAAAATGGGAGAAGTCGCACAAGCCAAGGGGAGGGGAAAATCCCATGAAATTTAGAGTAGAATGAGTTTGGGGATGGGGGATTTGGACATAAAAAGGGGATTGGGTCGGGTTATTTTACATCCAAAACAGGTCGAACCTGTATTGTTTAATGAAAGACCAAACTTCATACCTCAGGGCGCGACGCGGCCATGGTATGGAGTCCTCTGGAAATTTAGTTCCAGGCGACACCAATATTTATCCCTTGCTCTATGACGCGGGACTAGCATGGAGTAGCCTTTTTCTTGACGTAAACACTAAGTCCCATCGAATTCAAAATTTGGATCCTTCTCCGCGACGCGGCAACTACATGGAGTGTTCTGCCTCAAATTGGAAAGTTAATTCCAATTGAGGCAGTGGCTCCGTGACGCGCCATGGGTCAGAATACTTGATCCCTGCACATTGTAAGCTCAAAACTCATTAGTGAAAACACGATGGGTTGCCTCCCATCGAGCGCCTTAGTTTTGGTCGTGGCACGACTTATTTATTTGTATTTTTTATCGATTTATCATTTTTTTAATTCCTAAGAATTTAAATATCAAAACAAAAGTAAATAAATCCTAACTATTACAAGGGGTCACAGTTTGCCTCTCGTGTAGTGCCTGATTTAACGTCATGACACGACCCATCTCATGACTTATTCGTCATTTAAAGTGAGCGCTTCAAGCTCATGATCCATATCATTTGTAAAATAGTGTTTGACCCTTTGTCCATTCACAAGGAAAGTAGAACTCTTGTCCTTGTTGCTTAACTCTATAGCACCATGTTAGGTCATTCTCACAACTTCAAAAGGACCACTCCATTTAGACCAAAGCTTTCCGGGGAACAACTTCAACCTTGAGTTAAACAATAGCACTAGTTGACCAGGGTCAAAGGTGCGTGACACAATATTCTTGTCATGCCACCTATTGGTCTTCTCTTTGTACAACTTAGCATTCTCATAGGCATGAAGCCTAAACTCTTCTAATTCATGCAACTGAGTTATTCTGTTCCTTCCGAATAACTCAACATCAAGATTCAACTTCTTGATCCACCAATATGCCTTATGCTCTAATTCAGCTGGTAACTGGCATGCTTTTCTAAACACCATTCGATAAGAAGAAGTCCCTATTGGTGTCTTATATGTAGTCCGGTATGCCCACAAGGCATCATCTAGCTTGTCAACCCAATCATTTATTTGGGCATTCACCGTCTTCTGGAGAATCTACTTGACTTCTCTATTAGACACTTCCACCTGCACACTAGTTTGGAGATGATATGCTGTAGCCACCTTGTGTCCCACCCCATATTTGGTTAACAAATTATGCACTGAATTGTTAATAAAGTGCGTACTTTCATCACTGATCATAGCCCTTAGAGTTCCGAACCTGGTGAAGATGTGTTTTCGGATGAACTTCACAACCACTTTTGAATCATTGGATGGTAATGCAACAGCCTCCACCCACTTAGACATGTAGTCCACTGTGACTAGAATGTATTGATTTCCACGGGACGATGGAAATGGTCCCATGAAGTCTATCCCCCAGACGTGAAAGATTTCCACCTTCAATATACTGCTCAAGGGCATCTCATGCCGTCTCGAAATGGTGCCCATCCTCTAACACTGGTCACAACCCTTCACAAACATAGCATCATTTTAAAACATAGTAGGCCAAAAGAAACCAGATTGCAATAACTTATGCGCAGTTCGTTCGCCTCCGTGGTGTCCACCATATGGTGAAGAGTGACAACTCTCCAACACTTATGTAGCCTCCGGTTTAGCTATACACCTTCGTATCATCTAATCAGGTCCCTGCTTGAATAAGAAGGGCTCATCCCATATATAGAAGTGTGCATCATATTTTAGCCTCTGATTTTTATGTGTTGATGCCCCAAGTGGAAATAAGCCACTCACCAGAAAATTCACAATATTAGCATACCAAGGCACTTGAGCAAGGTCCAAAGAAAGCAATTGCTCATCATGAAACTCTTTACGAATCTGCCCCTCATTTTTCACATGAGATGAATCCTCCAGTCTGGACAGATGATCAGCTATCTGGTTCTCAGTTCCTTTCCTGTCCCTTATCTCTAGATCAAACTCCTGCAGTAGCAGAATTCACCTAATCAGCCTCGGCTTGGCATCCTTCTTGTTAAACAAATTTCGGATTGCAGCATGATCAATGTAGACTATAACTTTGGTTCCCACCAAGTATGATCTGAACTTATCAAATGCGAACACTAATACTAGCATCTCTTTTTCAGTCACAGTATAATTTGATTGGGCTGCATCAAGTGTCTTGCTCTCATAATAGATGGAATGGAACATCCTATCTTTTCACTCCCCAGCACTGCCCCAACCACTATGTCACTGGCATCACACATAAGCTTGAATGGAAGCTCCCAAATTGGAGAAATGAGAATAGGATCTTCTATGAACTTCTTCTTCAGTAACTCAAATGCCTGCAAACACTTTTCATCAAAAACAAACTTCATCTCTTTCTCTAATAGGCTGCACATGGGTCTTGCAGTCTTAGAGAAGTCCTTGATGAACCTCCTATAGAATCTAGCATGTCCTAGGAAGCTTCTAACTCCCTTTACTGTGATGGGAGGTGGAAACTTCTCAATAACTTTCACTTTAGATTTGTCAACTTCCAACCCACTTTTGGAGAACTTGTGCCCCAACACAATTCCCTCTCGAACTAGAAAGTGACATTTCTCCCAATTTAACACCATATTTGTTTCTTCACACCTGGCAAGAACTCTATCAAGATTAGTCAAACATAGTTCAAAAGACTCACCAAACACCGAGAAGTCATCCATGAACACTTCAACAAAATGTTCCACCATATCATGGAAGATTGCCATCATACATCTCTTAAATGTGGTCGGGGCATTGCACAAGCCGAATGGCATGCGCTTGAATGCATACGGGCAAGTGAATGTAGTCTTTTCCTGATCCTCTGGTGCAATAACAATCTGATTTGTACCCTGAGTAGCAATCAAGGAAATAGTAGTATTCTTGACCTGCCAGCCTATCCAACATTTGATCAATGAAAAGTACCAGATAATGGTCCTTTCTAGTGGCGTCATTCAATGTTTTGTAGTCCATGCAGATCCGTCACCCAGTCACTGTTCTTGTGGGGATTAACTCATTTTTTTCATTAGTCACCACTGTCATTCCGCCCTTCTTGAGCACACTGTATTGGACTTACCCATTTACTACCTGATATTGGGTACACAATCCCTGCATCCAACCACTTTATCACCTCTTTTCTTACCACATCGTTCATCAATGGGTTTAGTCTCCGCTGATGTTGTGCACTCGGCTTATGCCTTTCCTCCATATATATTTTATGCATGCATAATGCGGGTCTAATTCCATGGATGTCGGACATTTTCCACCCCAATGTTGTTTTCCTCTTCTTCATGATAATTAATGTTGCTTCCGCCTGTGCATCAGACAATGCTGCAGACAAAATAACCGATAAAATTTTATCTTCACCCAAAAATGCATACCTGAGGTGGGCTGGCAATGCTTTTAACTCCATCTTGGGTGCTTCTTCAATGGAGGGCTTGGCTGGAGGACCCAACACCCTATTTAAAGGATCCCATCGATCTCTAGATGTACCTACAAATTCCACATCTAGAAATTGCACAATTTCCTGTGCCTCAGCATCTCCATAAATATCATACCCTACTAACACTCTCTATAAAGGGTCCTTAGATGCAATGTAGCGAGCCTCTGCCTCAAAGATCTGTCACAATTATGGCAGATAAATCCTCATACACAGCTGACAACTTTAATGCTTTATACACGTCAAACACCTCCACTTAATCATGTGCTCGCATAGTAAGTTTCCCAGCTGCTACATCTATCATAGACCTCTAGTAGCTAAGAATGGTCTTCCTAAGAGGAACGGGACCTCAGTCTCTGGCTCAAAATTCAGCACAACAAAATCTACTAGGAAAATCAAAGATCCCAATTTCACTAACACATCGTCTACAACACCCTCAGGCCTAGCTACAGACCTATCAGCCAACTGTAAGATAATGGTAGTAGGTTTAGGACTACCCAACCCCAATTTTTTTTAAAAGAAGTTGGCATCAAATTTATACTAGCTCATAGATCACACAATCCTCGAGCATGAATGCTCTGCCCTATAGTGATTTGAACCATAAAGCTACTCGGATCTTTCAGTTTAGTGGGCAACTTATTTTTGATTATGGAGATGCACTCTTTAGTAAATGCAACAGTCTCATATTCTGATAAGTTCGGCTATGTGAGTATAATTTACTAACCCTTACCTTTACCTCATATTAGACAGCACATCGATGTTTAGCTTAGTTATTACATTGCACCAATCGACACTAGCCTATTAGATAGTATCACACTAAATCTATGTTGATAATTCTTTTCTTGTTGATTACCTCCTTGGTCCGGCAAGTAGCAACAAGGCGAGTTCTAACGTGTGCACTCGTTAAAAAGACTTCTAAATGAAAGAATTATCAATGCATGCAACAACACTATTCAAGAATTGCTTAGTTACTATTCATACTTTGTTAATCGCTCATGGTTCCCACAACCCTAGTAGTGGAGTTTAGTTACCGATAATCATATGAACACAATTCATTATTTTAGATGAAACAAGTACGAACTTACGCAAGAAGAATAATAAACCCAGAAATTCAACTTGAATTGCATCACCAAAATCTTCAGAAAGAACTTAGGAAATTAAGAATTGCTAAAGTTGCAAGCTAATCTCCCAAGTCAAGAAGTAGAGTAAAAGTAATAAAGTCTAACCCCCAAAAATGAGGTTTACATGCCCTATTTATAGAAAACAAGTCCTAAAATTAAAAAGAGATACAAAATAAGGAATGTTTGTTCAGGCATACGTCTTCATTCCACGAGACTAACTCACGGACCGTTAATGGATCTACGGTCCGTGAGTCCCTTTTGTCAGCCAGGACTTAGAAAATATTTCAGCTTCCCAAAAATCAGCTTCTCTGAAGCGAACGACGGAACTCCAATACGGATCGTAGATCGATTTATGGTCCGTCAATCCCACTCCGTAGCTCCACACTTAGAATCTTCAAACATCAGGTACTGGAACCCTCACAGTATCATCCTATGGATCAACAGTACGGTCCGTAGATTAATCTACGGACCGTTAATGGCCACCGTGGTTCCACACTTGGTCAGATTTTCCTGATTTGCTTTCCATGCCTTGCCAGCTAATCTATGGTCACCATCTACGTAGCGTCAATGGGCCTACGGTTCGCATATCACCTCCGTAGATGCCTTGTTCTACATTTCTTTCAGTTGTCTCTTTACTTCCACACCTAAACATCTTTCCTGCAAAACATGATAAAAACACATAGAAAACCAATACAGAAAGGCCCTAGACACACACAACTCTTAAGTGACATGTATTAAAAATATCGTACACTCATGGTACATCACCCTCCTTGGGTTGACTCTCTTCACTCACAACATCAGTGTTTCTTTTCTTAGGAGCTAACTCCTCCAATTGTAAACCACTGCGTGTACCTACCACGTTTACTTGCTTAGGATTTGGATCAGTGTTTCCCGGCAAACCTCCTTGCGATCGTGAGTTTTGGGCACTAGCAACCTGCCCGAATTGCATCTCCAGCTTCTGTGTAGCCAACGGGTTATTTCTCACATCAGCAGCTAACTGGCTTTGATCATCCATGATCTTTTTCAGCATCTTCTCCATGCTTATGTTACCAGATTGCTTATTCAGCTGCTCCCGTTGGGCCTATGGTTGGTACACCTGTTGGGGTTTATATTGATTATTTCCTTGACCCTGGTTTTGATATCCACCCCAAGAAAAGTTCGGGTGGTTGCGCCAACTTAGGTTATAAGATTTCCCATAATTTTACTGGCTTCCTCCTCGTTGTGGATTTCCTACAAAGTTAACAGAATCCGGGTTTGCACCACATACCTCTGCGTTATGGTCACCAACTCCGCAGATATCACACTAAGATGGTGGTTGTTCAACTGCATTTACTTGTGCAGGTTGTTGACCCAATGCTAGATTGTTGAAATGGGTGTTCATCAATTCTGCATAGCAGAAATCTGTGCAGTTAAGAAGGCCACGATATCTACCTCTAACATACCTACGGTTTTCTGAATCATATGTTTCGCCCCTCATCCTGTTTAGCAAGGTGAATAGCTCAACATATGTCTTCTCCAAAGCCTGACCACCTGCAGCTGAACCAAGTAGAATTTTTGTGTTAGGCTCCAATCCCTCTATGAAGGTATGGACTAACACCTCATTAGACTAATGATGATGTGGGCAGCTTATCAACATCGATTTAAACTGTCCTAAGCTTGGTATAAGTTCTCTCCACTTTTCTGTCTAAAACTCAAAATGTCACTCCTTAACGTAGCTATTTTTCTAGGTGGAAAAAATCGGCTGAGGAACTTCTGTGCTAGATCATTCCAAGTGTTGATTGAGTTTGCAGGCTTTGAGTTTAACCATATTTTTGCTTCCCCAAGCAGAGAGAAGGGGAATAAAGTGAGCCTCAAATAATCCTCGTTTACTCTAGTTGGAGTGTAAATATCACTGATCTTGAGGAAGTTTTGAATGTGTACTGTTGGATCCTTGTGCGACAGACCAGTGAACTGCCCATTAGTGTGCAATAACTGCACCATACTCTGCTTCAGTTCAAACCTTCCACCAGCTGTAGGTTTCTAAATGCATGATGTCACATGGGATTGCCACGTCTCTTACCTTCATCTCAGCCATTATTTCAGGTTCTTCTTCCTGAACTCTTGCTACTGAAGATGTTGGTTCACTAGCAACAACAAGGACTGGATAAGTAAGTCATCTTAGCCTTCACCAGTAGTGTATGAATCTTCCCGGTTCCGCTTGAGGTGATACTAATCCTTGATCTTCGTCCAGTTTAAATTTCCAATACAACCCAAACAATGAAATGCTAAGATCAAGTTCTCAACACTTGCTTTTTAACTTCAGGAATCAGAAAATTCAGATAATTTCTAATTCTAAAGGCCCCAGTAGCGGCGCCAAAAACTTGTTGTACCCAAATCGCACATGCAAGTGCACGTGTTCGTTCAAGTATTAAAGTGGCTCTTTTAATGAGACGGGTATCGTACCCATAGGGACTTACACTTAGAATCATTCAATTTCTCTAACTTTCAGCTAATCACAAGTGTTACCAAAATTTCAAAAGTGATTTAGTTTCTAATTCTAAGACTTCAACAAAATGTAGCAAATGCGATTCAATTTCAAGGGTTTAAAAACAGTGATTGGGTATAGTCCAGGGCTGCAGCTTTTATCAGAGTTCATGTAATCAATATCATTTATATGGGTATTTATCAACTATTTAATCAATGAATCAAAATGTTAAATGTATGATCATGGTCGCCCGACCTCTAATCGCCTACGATAAATAACACCCTAACTACATCGTTGAGTGGGGATAGGAATGATTAAGTACCGAGCATTATGATTTTTTCTTGTATAGTGACCCAAGCATGGTTTCTAGGTATATCCCTATCCTAGATACAAATTAACCCTAGTTATTTAGAATTAATTATTCCTCTTATGTCCCATGTTCTATCCTTTTATTCATTTCCCGAGTTCAATTCTGACAATGTATTTATTTTAATGGTGATCAGTCACGAAATACGAAAAACAAGAACATAAGAAAGATTCATAAGATAATTGACATTAGCACAATGAAAACTTAATAGATTACAATAATATTGTAGCCACAGCCCTAGAACTAGGGTATTTAGCTACTCATAATCCAAGATACGATCAAGCAATGTTTAATAAACATAAAGAGATCAAAAGGAAATGAGTTTAGGAAAGAACCCTAAAAATGGTGAACACGTTCTCCCAAGTCGTCGTTCTTCAAAACCCAGAAAAAGAATATTTAATAAAATAAAATAACGACCTATTTATACTAAAAGTCGAAACTACCAAAAACTGGGGCTCAGGAGCGCGATGCGGGGGGTGCTTCCCAGATTCACTTCAATGCATATTAGTCTTCTCTGCGACGCGGACACTCCACGGAGTGCTCTGCCTCAAAGTCGACTTTTGCTAATTAAAATGTAATCCCTCTTTGCGACGCGGAGTCACCTCCATAATTCGATTTGTGAGAAAATGCACTCCTCTGCGACGCGGCTGCTACACGGAGGGCTCTGCCTTAATTCGCCATTTCACGAGCTAAACTAAATTCCTCTCCACGACACGGAAAGGATGCGGAGATGCCTTGAGTGGCATTTTGTCAATCTTCTTCCTTGCTTCTTTTCGACTCAGATATTTGTGTTTCCCATTGTCCATTTTCGATCTCGTTTCTCCAATTAAGCTCACCTACATAACTAATCATGTTGGTTAGCTCATACACAACCAAAAGACTCGATAAGACTATAACCGTTGCATATTGAATTCAAACTTAGCTTAAATATGGGCATTATTAGATTCTTAGGCATATAAATATGCCTAAGATCATAACACCTTGATTTCCAAGAAGAACCAAAGAGAAAACGTTCAAGTAATTCCTAGTTCTTCTAAGTTTTTGGGTCAACATAAAATAACCATAACTACAAGTACAAAATGAGTTAGGTGATATACAAGATGGAAAATTAAATCCCTTAGAGTCCTCTTTCCAACGCCTCCGAGTTTGCTAAATTTTTATCTCTAAGTGAAAAGTTATGACTGATTTACTAACGACGCGCAAACCTGGCATCAGCTCTGCGATGGCTTGGCGCTACGGAGCCAATAAGGACCTCACTACGTAGTGAAAAAATTTTCTGACTCGCTGCTCGTTTTATTTATTTCTTTAGGGGTAGTTTAGTCCTAAAAACCCTTAGTCATCTAAATTGTCGTAAACCTGTAGAAAATCAGTTTTTCTTAAATCAAACCCTCTCATCCACTCCAAAAATTCTAACACTCAAGGAATTCAAGAAACACTAAGGCTAGGGTTAATCTTTCAAGATTTTCCTTCAACTTGCTTCAAGAAGATGGTTCTTTCAGGTATGTAAGCTTCCATAGTGTTGGGTTTATTGACCCACATGCCAATCATGTTAATTTTAGCGTTTAATTCATTCTACAAAGTTGAATCTTTGATGTTCTTGATATCTGTTCTTGAATTTGCTTGCGTTCTTGAATTAGGCTGAGATTGACGAGTTCTTGAGATTATTGTGTCGACTTATGGAGTTGTTAGAGTTAGATTCTTGTGTACATGTGTTGCGTATCTAAATCTAGAAAGATGTTGAGCAAAAGAATCGAATTTAGGCGAATTGATGTTAGAAACCGAAGAAGGAAAATGTTAGGCGAATCTGGTAACTCAGTCCGCGTCGTGGACCTGCCTCCCCATTTCAAATAATTTTCTTCCCGTCGCGGAGAGGTCACAGATCTCTTTGTGCCTCAAAACTTAATTCTAAAGCAAATGTTAAAATGCATCTCCGCATCGCGGTCTTGCTTCGAGATAGTGAGTTCTTGATCTTTTCTCATGTTTAACTATCTAAAAACACTCCTAAACATCACGAAATCTTTCCCATCACAAATCGCAACCTGGAATTCATAAATCAAATTCAAGGTAGAGTTAAGAGTTAAGTTTTTGAGAATTCTTTCGAATATTCTAAGAAAGTCCCTCTGAGCCCTTTTGAGGAGTCTTCTACACTTTCTTGTAACTTGTTTCAAGACTCAAATAAGTGAGCATGAGAGTGTGGAGAATATATTCATGAGTCTACACTATCACCTAGATCCTTCATATCATGAACCATAACTCTTGAATTCATAATTCACATTCAAGAGAGAGTTAAGAGTAGAAGATAGCCTTTGAGTTCAATTGTGAATCCTTTTAGATCAAATATGGATTTGAACTAAGCTTTGAGGCAGTAAGTTAGAGAATGAGAAGAATCATATACATGAGTCCCATTTAGTTTGTAGACTTTCGAATCGAGTCGTTCATGCTCATATATTCCGCATGAACTCCATAAAATGAGTATCATTTAGATGGGTAGTATCTTCAAGTTCTAAGTCTTGAGTATTAAGTTCCAAATCCTCTTTGAGATTGTATTTGTAATCATGGGACTATTACATGTTACCCATGAAGTCCTTGAGTTGAGTAGTTCATGCTCATAATTTCGCATGAACCCTATGAGTTGTGCATTCTTGAAATGAGTAGTATCATTGAAGTTCTTAAGTTCTAAGTATTGAGTTCTATCTATGATTATTGAAAAGCTTGCATTGAGTCGTTCACGTCCATAATTCGGCATGCACCATGTTTTAAGGAGTCTTTTACAAATGTTTTAACGTTGTTTTAAGACTTAAGCTTTGAAGTTGAGTAAAGTCCATTTTCTTTAAAATGATAAATGGGAAGTATTCCCAAGAATAAATGTTTTTACATTTAAGATGAGAGGAAGCTGAGATTTCCAAAAGAGTTTTGAGCAAGAAAGGGAACATCAATTCAAACAGAGCTTTTAAGCTAAGTTTTAAGTAATTATCTCAAACCAAAGAAAAAAGTAATGTTTTTAAACATATGAGTTGAGTAGTTTGGGAGTAGTATTGAGCACCAATATGGGGACCAACAATGGTTCTTGAGTGCCAGCCACATCCAGGGTGTAGGCTCGGGTCATGACAAACTTTGTATCAGAGCATAGAGTTCAAGAGTCCTAGGGTATCTATGATGTTGTGTCAAGTAGGGTCTTGTTTATGGTTGTGAGGGCCATACTTCTATAAACGAGGGACTATAGACATTTAAGAAAAGTTTTGCTTATTTCATACTCTTAATCATGCAATACAGCTATGTCATAGAGACTTATTCTAACTCGTGCGTTCTCTTATCCCTTCGACTACCCATCTTACTAGATGTGGTTGAAAAGAAGAGTCAGTTCTTTGTCGATGAGTTGTTCTTAGCAATAGTTTTGATGAAGTCATGATACTCCAGAGGGGCTTGATAGAAGACCATGAGTTAAGTGTTGAGTTTCAGAGTAATGCACCCATAATTATATGAATCGTGCATTTGAGCTAAAAGTGAGTTGTACTCTTTTCCTTAAGCCTTGTTTCAATTGAGATCCTTTTTAAGAAGTATGTTTAGAGCTTGGGTAAGATTTTCACCCAAAAAGGTTGCATGTGTTATGAGATTTTGAGCAGTAGTAGTGAATGAGCCCAGAGTTAGAGGAAGGTATGCAAATGTTTATTAATCCTAGAAAGGGAGATAGTGATGAGGCAAGCTATGTTATTATAGTCATGTACCTATTAACTAATGAAGAGTTTTCCCTTATGGGTAGACTAAGAAATGATGAGTAGTGAAGATTCCATCATAGGAGGTTGAGTGTGTTGTAGCTAGAAAGAAGTTGGTGATGAAGTGTCATTGTATAGGAAATGACCAAGTGTAAGTGTTGAATAGAAGAGCAGGAGTATTCATGATGTGATAGATCTAAGCTAGGCTTATGATTTTGAGGGAGAGCCCATAATATTCAAAATGTTATAGACCTAATTAGGCATTGATGTATAGTGAATGAGTGAATAGTACTCAAGTTGTGAAGGGAAATGTGATAGTAAATTGTAAGTATAAATACTAAGAGGTAAGGTTTGACTATTTGTCATAAGGTCCTAGTGGACAAGTATTTCTGAACTTGTATCCAGTAGTTGTAAGTTAGTATAGAAAGCGAGCAATCATATTGATATTCGGGTTTACTCATAAATATTAAGCTTGAATTTGAGATGAGTGTCATGATCAAAAGAATGGCAACATAAGGGTGATGATGTTAGTTAAGATATTTGATCTAGAGGACTTGACATAGAGTAGGTGAGGAATTGAGGTGATAAGCTGCAATAAATATGAGTGGTACAAGTGAAAGACCCTAACGTTTAGATAAAGGGCAGTGAAGTGTGGCTAAGTCACAAGAGTAACAAGAGCATTAATAGGTGTGCCGAGATGGTATGTTACAAGATGAGGTTCCAATTAAGTTATAATTTTCCATGTGTGCCTAGATAGCATAATTGAGTTGTTAATGTGGATTAGGTCCATAGCTTTCAAGCGTCAGATTTAGACCTAAGAGGGAGATGATAAGATGAGAAATCAAGTCAAGTGTTGACAATTCTTAAGGAGCTGGTTAGTAGGAGTCCATGGAGTTGTTAGAGTACTAAGCTTGAATGTGGTGGTAAAATGTAATAGTCTTGGGATGAGATTCCCTATAGAGAGGTATAGATCCTGAACCCAAGGATTTTGGTTAAGCTTGAATAGAGTAATAGCATACCATTAGATGCAGACCTTAGTAAGAGTAACCCATTCCATACCCAGTCCAGCCATCATTCGAGGACGAATGATCCCAAAGGGGAGATATTGTAACACCCAAAAAAAATTTGAGCTAAAACTCGAGCCATCTTTTGTAGTGAGTAAGTTTTTACCAAGGAATTTAATTTTTCTTGAGTGTTAAGGTCACTAGATGTAGCACCTTGAGTTCCAAGAAGAACCAAAGAGAAAAGCATTAAAGTCATTCCTAGTTCTTTTAAGTTTTGGGTCAAATTCAAACAACTATAACTCCTAATACAAGATGATTTAGGTGAACTTCAAGATGGAAAATTAAATCCCTTCGAGTCCTCTTTCCAATAGCCACTGAGTTTGCTAAATTTCGAGGTCTGAGTGTAAAGTTATGACTGATTTACTAACGATGCGCAAACCTGGCTGCAGCTCCGCGATGGCTCCGCGTTACGAAACCAATACGGACCTCACTGCCTGGTGAAAAATTATTCGGACTTCCAGCTCGTTTTATTTATTTCTTTAGGGGTATTTTAGTCCTAAAAAGCCTTAGAAAGTCATCTAAATTGCCCTAAACGTGTAGAAAATCAGTTTTTTCTTAAATCAAACCCTCTCATCCACTCCAAAAATTCTGACGCTCAAGGAATTCAAGAAACGCTAAGGCTAGGGTTCATCTTTCAAGATTTTCCTTCAAGTTGCTTCAAGAACACGGTTCTTTCAGGTATGTAAGCTTCCATAGTGTTGGGTTTGTTCACCCACACGCCAATCATGTTAATTTCAACGTTTAATTTGTTCTAGAAAGTTGAATCTTTGATGTTCTTGAATTTGTTTTCATTCTTTAATTGGGTTGAGATTGAGGAGTTCTTGAGATTATTGTGTCGACTTATAGAGTTGTTAGAGTTAGATTCTAGTGTACATGTGTTGGGTATCTGAATCTAGGGAGAAGTTGAGCAAAAGAATCGAATTTAGTCGAATTGGGGTTAGAAAAGGAAGAAGAAAAAAGTCGGGCGAATTTGGCAACCCAGTCCGCGTTGCGAACCTGCCTCCCCATTTCATATAATTTTCTTCACGTCACAGAGAGGTCACGGACCTCTCTACCTCAAAACTTAATTCGCGAGCAAATATTAAAATGCATCTCTGTGTCGCGGACTTGCTTCGAGATAGTGATTTCTTGATCTTTTCTCATGTTCAACTATCTAAAAACACTACATCACGAGGCCTTTCCTATCACAAATCGTAACCTTGAATTCATAAATCAAATTCAAGGTTGAGTGAAGAGTTATGTTTTTGAGAAGTCTTTCAAACACTCTAACAAAGTCCCTCTGAGCCCTTTTGAGGAGTCTTCTACAATTTCTAGTAACTTGTTTCAAGACTTAAGTAAGTGAGCATGACAGTGTGGAGAATGTATTCATGAGTCTACACTATCACCTATTTCCTTCATATCATGAACCATAAGTCTTGAATTCATAATTAACATTCAAGAGAGAGTTAAGAGTAGAGTTCAAGAAAGCCTCTGAGTTCAATTGTGAATCCTTTTAGATCAACTATCAATTTGAAATAAGTTTTGAGGAAGTAAGTCGGAGAATGAGAAGAGTCGTATACATGAGTTCCATGTAGTTTGTAGACCTTCGAGTCGAGTCGTTCATGCCAATAAATTTTGCATGGACTCCATAAATTGAATATCATTGAGAGGAGTAGTATCTTCAACTCCTAAGTCTTGAGTATTGGGTTCCAAATCCCATTTGAGATTATAGTTCTAATCATAGGACTTTTACATGTAATTACCCATGAAGTCCTTATGTTGAGTAGTTCATTCTCATAATTCCGCATGAACCCTCTGAGTTGTGCATTCTTGAAATGAGTAGTATCATTGAAGTTCTTGAGTTCCAAGTATTGAGTTCTATCTATGGTTATTGAAAACCTTGCATTGAGTCATTCAAGTCCATAATTCAGCATGAACCATATTTTAAGGAGTCTTTTACAAATGTTTTAACTTTGTTTTAAGCCTTAATCTTTAAAGTTGAGTAAACAGTAAGAGTAAAGTTCTTTTTATTTAAAATGATATATGGGAACTAACTATTCGCAAGAGTAAATGTTTTCACATTTAAGATGACAGGAAACTGAGATTTCCAAAAATGTTTTGAGCAAGAAAGGGAATATCGATTCCAAGAGAGCTTTTAAGCTAAGTTTTGAGTAATTATCTCAAAACAAAGAAAAAAGTTGTGTTTTTAAACATATGAGCTGAGTATTTTGGGAGTAGTATTGAGCACTGATATGGGGAACAACAATGGTTCTTGAGCACCGGCCACGTCCAGGTTGTAGACTTGGGTCGTGACAGTTTTCTCAGTTTTTAATATACAATTTTTTCCTATCTTCTACTGTTCTTCTGGCACTTTAAAAAATTCATGTGATTTAACGTTGTCGAGTGAGTTCACTATTTGCTGGAGTTTGTGTTACCACTATTATGTATTTGTACATTGAAGAGAATATAATTCTTATAAAATCATAACGTAATTCACAATGAACTTCACCTTCATCTTGCAATATCTCAAAAGTAAAGTCACTCTATCTGCTTAAAGCATGTAGAAAAAGTGCACAAGAATTTTATCAAATTCCACTTATTTACCAATTGGTAGTTATAGAAATTTTATTTATTGTTACCTAAAAGATAGACACATGTAATTGACTATAAATAAATGGAAATAATTAACTGAAAAAATCTTTATATTATCGTTGTGTATGTTTTAAATTGGTCTTCTTAAATAGTAACATGATAGAAATGAAGAAGGTCACTGTCACGCCCCGAGCCTACACCCCGGACGTGGCTGACACTCGAGAACCATTCCTAACCCCAAGCGAACCCTTGGTCTAGCTTACTTACTCAGCGGAAGACTTAAACTTCAAAGATAACTTCAAATAAAGAACTTATGACAAATCTTAGAATGTCTTTAAAGAAAGAGGCTCAGCAACTAACTCTGGAGTGCTCAACTGGATCAACAAGGCGCTGAATGCTGATTCTGATTACCTGCGTCTGCATGACAATAAAATGCAGGCCAACTAGCATCAGTACATTGAATGTATGAGTATGCGAGTTGGAATGCTAAACATAACATAGGCTTGAAAAGATTTTGAAGGAAACACTTACCTTGGATCTTCTCAACTCATGAATAACTCAACTCATAATAAAGCAATGAAACATATGCAATATCTGAAAAACTTTATAAAATAGTAAAAACAACTTAGTTCATTAGAGAAAATGCAATAACAAACTTAACTTTACTCATATAACAAAGTATTATAGTTTTTGTGGGAGATTCTCTAACCGACAACCACCACTATGAGCCTAAGTGATGGTACAATGTTTTACCTCACGCTGCCAAGGACTGTCATATACCTTGCCAGGGGTATAGAACCTAACTTACTGAGTGGATCCACTAGCTTATGCTAAAAGCATCTTAAAGAGTCATCTAAAAAGTATGATCCTTTACTACCCATGATGGCTACATGGTTTATGGAGACGTGAGTTATCTGAACTCAAGCTCGTCCCCATATCGGTTCTCAATACTACTCCCAAAATATACTTTAGCTCATATGTTTGTAAAAATAGAACTCTTTCTTTGGTTTGAGATAATTACTCAAAACTTAGCTTAAAAGCTCTTTTGGAAATCTCAGTTTCTTCTTTACTGAAAAACTAGCTCAAAGTCTCTTTTGGTAATCAAAGTTTCCTCTTTACTTGAAAAAAAAACTAGCACAATGGCTCCTTTTGAAATCTCAGTTTCCTTTCTTGTTTAAATGTGAAAACATTTAATCTTTGGGAATACATAGTCCCGATATACTTTTTTGAAGAAATGTCTTCAATCTTTACTCTTTACTCACTCAAAATTTAAGTCTTAAAACAAAGTTAAAACATTTGTAAAAGACTTTTGAAAACTTTATGAACTTCTCTTGACTTGACTCTTTAACTTCTCTTGACTTGACTCTTAACTTCTCTTGACTTGCTTCTTAACTTCTAGATTTGACTCTTAACTTTCGTTGAATTGAAGTATGGATTCAAGGTTCATTATCTCATGTTTATGGATGATTTCATGATGTTTAGACGTACCTTAGAGTGTTGGAATCAACTAGAAAACATAGGTACATCACTAAGGAACTAGTACGAAAAGATAGGGGAGGAATGGGGAGAACTTGCGTCCCTGGTGCTCTGAGAGGCGCGGGGCGCCAGCCCTCAAAATTCAGAGGGCGAATTGGGGCGCTCTGGCTGGCGCATCGCCCCAGAGCCCCACATTCAGAGGCTGCTTTGGGGCGCGCTGGCTGGCGCGACGCCCTACCCCCTTCCCCAGGTGTTTGACGACTTTTCTTCTTCGTTTTTCAACTCTAAACCCTCTAAACTTCAATGATTCTTTCCCCAATCAGTTAGAATCATTTATACCGAAAATATATGATAGATTCAAACCAAAATTACACCCGGAAACATGAATCAAACATCAAGCAAACCTCAACAATACAACCCACAAGAATTCAAACGAATTTCATCAAGAACTCAAAGGATTTACTTTCAAATCAATATAACTTTGCTGAATTGAATCATGATTGGCACGTGGGTGAACTAACCGAACTCTATGTGATCTCACATACTTTGTAGGGATCACCCCCGGCGAATTCCACACGCTAAACTCAACGGGGTTGACGAATCTTGCTTCCTCTTCTCGTTTCTCCTCTTTTCTCCAAGCCATAGCGTGAACTCTAACTTTTCTAAACTGACCAAAATCTGGTTTTACCCCAAATAATCTCGTAAAAATGAATTAGAATAATTAGGTAAGGAAAAGACTAAATTATCCTTCCAAAATCCAGATTAGACTTTCCTTAATCCAACAGGCCAACTTCCAAAGGGTATAAGTTATTCATACGCACTCGAAATCGTGCAAACTTGGCGATGTTGGAAAGATCAATTCAAGATCATTCCTACCATAACTAGAAGTGATCCTAACTCATCTTAAGCTAGATGTTATGTCTGTTTAAAGTTGACCAAAAACTCACTTGTACTAACTTAAACAGATTTTCCAGATTTTCATTCTTTCCAAAAATGACTATTTCCAATTATTAGTGTCAAATCCCAAGACTAACCCCAAGACATGGACACGGGACCTAGGACCACAAGTGATCCAGAGCTAACCTTGTTAGCCTGATCATGGGCATACTAAAGATAATAAATTGATGTGGAAGCTAAATCATAAATAAAAATGAAAAGATAAGTAATACACATATACTATAACTGAGATAAATGATAACTGATGAGTTTAATACAAAGACGATATTAACTCAATACTAAGCTGAATCTAACTATGTCTGAAAATACCTCTAACTGACTAGAAATGTTGGGACAGGCCCCAGCTAAGTCTAGCAAAACTGAAACTGAAGGACTAAAAATAATACTAAAAAGAGACTCATGACTATATATTGTCTTCGGAAAATGAGGACTCACCATTGATTCTGCTGAACTGGAGATTGGGAACCAATCTAAGCGTGATCTCGATGCTGAGAACCAAAACATACATCACGAGAAGATCTAGCGCACGTATGCATTTGTACTTGAAAGGTACTAAGCATGTAGGATAGAATACAACTGAAATAATATATAACTGAACAAAGTAAATAAGCAATGACATAATCTGAACATGATATAGCTATTGAATGCTGAGATAAATGAATGCAGTGACCAATTTATAACATGCTAAAATTGAATACTAGATATTCTGATAAATGGTCAATGTAATATGGTCTGACTGAACTGTGGGAGCTACTAATAAACGATAATAAAACCACATGAGCTAAATCTGGAGTCTGATGTATACGCCCCATCGAGAGGACCCAATATACCCTGCTAGAGGTTTAGAGGCACGCTGGCATGATCACTAAAATAATGCCCATAGAGGGGACTTACAACCTACGTGGCTAGTAATTCTGGGACTATTTTGGTACGCTGAACACTATTCCAACTCGGTATTATGCTACTCCCAATGGATTAAGTAATTAATACATTATGACTGAATTTCTATAAGTTACTTGATATCTTGAACTGAACATGCAAACTGAGTATGCAACAATTAAGCTGATATTGATGCATTAATAACTGAGGCATGTATAACTGAATAATTGAAATATCTGACCTAGCATGTATAATTCAAGAACTAAAGAATTACATAGCTAAGGTTCCGAAAATCATGCAATAAAATGAATATTAACATACTAATCTGATTTGAATCATTCTAACAGCTAAGAATCCAATAATTCTAACATTCAAGAAACCCTAGGTCTAGTCATAATAAAAGAATCAAGAAACTGACTGAAAACTAGGGACCTAATGGGTGAAAGGAACCCACTAGTGAAATCCCACATACCTGGTGACGAATTTCATGGAGAAATCCTTTGATTTCTGGGCTGGAACTGAAGAAAATATGTTGTGTTCTTGAACTAGGGTTCTTGACTTCATTCTCCTCTTAGCGTTCTAATTTTCTAAGTTTTGATTAATGATTTGACTTAGGTAAGTTCTGGTTATGTTTCTAGGCTTAAACTGACTAAAAACGCATAATTTAGGGTCTAAACGACGTAGCTTAGAGGTCCAATGAAATAGGACAAGACCAAAAGACCCCTGACTTAATTGATGTCGGAGTGATCGACGGATGGGACCTATGGGCCGTGGATCAAATGATGGTCTGTATTGGTCGGACGTCGTTTGCCTCAGAGACTGGGTAAAGGGGGCCTTGATCCATGGACCTTGGTCTGACCTATGGATAGTGGGTCTATCCGTGGGTCGAGAATTAGCCGATTTTCTGAGCTGAGTTTGGGGAGGGGTTGCAGTGGTGGACCACGGACCACCAGCACAGGTCATGGTCTGACCTACGGTCCGTGGATGGCAACAGTGGGTTGCACCTGTAACTTCTCAAAATCTGCATTTTGGTCTATGTAGGATACAGGGTGTTACATTATCTCCCCCATGAGAACATTTGTCCTCGAATGAAGACTAAACTAGCTGAAATAGAGGGAAAGGGTTGCAATCCCTACCACTAAACATTGAGAACTGAATTTCTGACTGAACTGATTTCCAAGAACATGCAAATACGCTGAAAATGCAAGTACCAACTAAAGGAACATGATTCTAAGACTGAATTTACGCATGAATGACTGAAAAACTGAAGAGGAACGATTACCTCAAGCTGGAGTGAAATCAGAAGGAAAGAGGTGAGGATACTTGGCTTTCATGGCCACATCTGCTTCCCAAGTGGCTCCCTCTACGGACTGACTCCTCCACCAAACCTTGACTGAAGCAACTTCTTTGTTTCTCAACCTTCTAACTTGACGATCAAGAATCTCAACTGGTACATCCTAATAAGAAAGGCTATCTTTTACAGCCACAGTCTCTAATGGCACTACGGATGTTGGATCACCCACACACTTCTTCAAAAGTGAAATGTGAAAGACTGGATGCACTACTGCCAAATCTGCTGGCAGCTCTAACTCATAAGCCACTTTACCAATCCTTTTCAAGATCCGGTATGGGCCTACATATCTGGGACCGAGCTTTCCTTTCTTGCCAAATCTCATCACCCCCTTCATGGGTGACACTTTCAGGAGAACCCAATCATCAACTTGGAACTCTAGTTCCCTTCTTCTCACATCTGCATAAGACTTCTGGCGACTCTGGGCAGTCTTAAGTCTATATCTAATGAGTTGCACTTTCTCCATAGCATCAAGGACTAAATCTGGTCCTATCAAAACCGCTTCACCTACTTCAAACCAGCCAACTGGAGATCTACATCTACGCACATACAATGCCTTATAAGGGGCCATCTGAATGCTAGAATGGTAACTATTGTTTTTAGACAAACTCAATAAGAGGAAGGTGATCGTCCCAACTACCCTTGAAGTCGATCACACAAGCTCTCAACATGTCCTCTAAATTCTGAATGGTATGCTATTCCTTACCATCCGTATGTGGATGAAATGTTGTGCTAAGGTTAACCTGAGTACCAAGACCCTTTTGAAATGACTTTCAGAAATGAGAGGCAAACTGAGGACCTCTATCTGAGATGATAGACAAAGGAACCCCATGCAACCTCACAGTCTCATTAATGTAAAGCTTGGCGTAATCCTCCGCCGAATCTGTAGTCTTGACCACCAAAAAGCAAGAAGACTTAGTAACCCTATCAACAATCACCCAAATAGAGTCATGATGTCTGTGAGTACGAGGTAAACCTGTGATGAAGTCCATGTTGATCACTTCCAGCTTCCAAGTAGGAATGTCAATCTCTTGAGTCATGCCTCCTGGTTTCTGATGTTCTACCTTGACTTGCTGGTAATTAGGGCACTTAACAACAAAGTCTGCTATATCTCTTTTCATACCATTCCACCAATAGACTTCTCGCAGATCACGGTACATCTTAGTGGCGCTTGGATGGATAGAATATCTGGAGTTATGGGACTCTGCAAGAATATGTTATCTCAACTCGCCCACATTAGGAAAACATAGCTGACCCTGGTAGTGAAGCACACCATCTCCCCCTTGGGAGAACATCTCCACTCTCTGATTGTGAACTGCACCCTTAAGTTCAAACAAGATTGGATCACTGTCTTGGTTTTCCTTAACCTCTACTACCAAAGAAGATTTTGCCCCATTCTGAACCGTTACACCACCATTTGATATGATCATAAGATGAACTCCTAGGCGAGCAAGTCTGTGAACATCCTTTGCTAGCTTTTTTCTTTCTTCCTCAACATGTGCTACACTACCCATAGATAATCTGCTAAGAGCATCTACTACTACATTCACCTTACCAGGATGGTAATACACACTCATATAATAATCTTTGAGGAACTCATGCCACCTTCTCTGGCGAAGATTTAACTCTTTCTGGGTGAATACATACTGGAGGCTCTTATGGTCTGTGAACACATCTACATGAACACCATACAAGTAGTGTCTCCAAATCTTGAATGCAAACACCACTATTGCAAGCTCGAGGTCAAGAGTCGGATAATTCTTTTCATGTACCTTAAGTTGTCTAGAAACATAAGCTATTACCTTACCTCGCTGCATCAATACATAACTTAGGCCAACCTTGGATGCATTACAATAGATCACATAACCATCTGAACCCTCTGGTAGAGTCAAGACAGGAGTTGTAGTCAATCTAGTTTTCAGTTCTGCAAAGCTTTTCTCACAATCATCTGACCATTGGAACTTAACCTTTTTCTGAGTCAACCTAGTCAATGGCGAGGCTATGGATGAAAATCCTTCCATGAACTGTCTGTAATAGCCCGCTAGACCTAAGAAATTTCTTATATCTGTAGCAGAGGTAGGTTTGGGCCATTGTTTCACTGCTTCTATCTTCTGGGAATCTACTCGAATTCCTTCACTAGACACAATATGCCCAAAGAAAGCAACTGATTGTAACCCAAACTCGTACTTGTTAAATTTTGCAAATAACTGGCGATCTTTGAGGGTTTGCAGAACAACTCTCAAATGAATCGCATGTTCTTCCTCATTCCTACAGTAAATGAGGATATCATCAATAAAGACGATAACGAACAACTCTAAGTACTGCTTGAACACTCTGTTTATCAAATCCATAAAAGCTACAGTAGCATTGGTTAGTCCAAATGACATAACTACAAATTAGTATTGACCATACCGAGTTCTGAAGGCTATCTTTGGAATATCACTATTTCTGACTTTAAGCTGATGATAACCCGATCTGAGGTCTATCTTTGAAAAATGACTAGCACCCTAAAGTTGGTCAAACAAGTCATCAATCCTAGGGATGGGATACTTATTCTTGATTGAGACCTTATTCAACTGCCTATAGTCAATGCACAATCTGAGAGAACCATCTTTCTTCTTTACGAACAACACTGGTGCACCCTATGGAGAAATACTAGGTTTGATAAAACCCTTATCTAGAAGGTATTTCAACTGTTCTTTCAATTCCTTAAGCTCAGCTGGAGCCATTCTGTAAGGAGGAATAGAGATAGGTTGGGTATCTGGAATGAGATCATTTCCATAGTCGATTTCCCTATCGGGAGGGACTCCGAGAAGATCTTCTGGAAATACTTCTGGAAACTCATTAACCACTGGAACTGACTCAAGAGTTGGAGTTTCAGAGCTAAAATCCTTAACCCGAACTAGATGATAGAGATAACCTTTAGAGATCATCTTTCTGGCCTTAAGGTAAGAAATGAATCGACCCATAGGCGCTAAGCTACTACCCTTCCATTCTAAGATTGGTTCGTCTGGAAACCAGAAACGAACAGTCCTAGTTCTACATTTAACTGAGGCATAATAAGAATGTAAAAAATCCATGCCTAGAATGACACCAAAGTCTACCATTTCTAACTCTACAAGATCTGCTGAGGTGACTTTTTGAGAGACTGTGACAGGGCAATTTATGTATATTCGTCTAGATATAACTGGGTCACCGACTGGAGTGGATACTTAGAAGGGTTCTAAAAGAGTTTCTAGGCCAACATTGAATTGGACTGCTATGTAAGGAGTTCCAAAAGTCAAAGTAGCCCCTGGATCTAACAATGCATAAACATCAAGATCAACGACTCATAACGTACCAATGACTACATCAGGAGAATCTTCCTGTTCTTGACAAGCCTGAAGAGCATAGACCGTGTTTTGGCGCTATCTACCACTGTACCAGATGAGTTACCCTGCTGAATCGGGTGACTTGTTGATGTTGTTGAAGTTGTAGACTGAGCTCTAACATTATTTCCTCCTTGACCCTGTCTAGAAGGACAATCCTTCAATCTATGACTAGAATGGCCATACCCAAAATAGCCTTCCTTACCTGCAGGGCACTCACCCGGATGGTTCTTGTTACATTTCGGGCAAGTTGGGTAAGTTTTGGTGCCTGAAAAACTACCTTGAGACTTAGAGCCTGACGTCCTACCTTTTTGATCGTTACGGAACCTGTGGGATGGAACACTAGCTGATGAAGGGGCTGGAGTCAAAGACTTCTGCTAAAACTGCGAGCGATTTCGACCACCCAATTTCTATTAGGAATACTCGTAGTTACTTGTTCTTTCTCTCTTAGTATCCTTAGCCTGTTCCCTCAGCTTATCACCCTTAACCTGCTGAGCATGAGTCATGAGTCATGAGCCTAGAGATGTTCATCTCTCCAACAACATAGCATTCATGAACTCTGTTTTCACTAAGTCTGATACTTCATACAAAAACTTATTCATCTAAGCGTTGGAATCAACAACCATGTGAGGAGCATACCTGGAGAGTTGGTTAAACTTGACCCCATACTCTTGGACAATCATGTTACCCTGCCTTAAGTTCATAAATTCTTGGGACCTTGCTTCTCTCAACTCTATGGGGAAAAACCTATCTAGAAAGGTTTCACTGAAACAATCCCAAGTAATAGGAGTTGCATCTGTACCCCTATTCTCCTTCCACTGAGTATACCAGATATGAGTCACATCCTTAAGTTGGTAAGATGCTAACTCAACCCGATCATTCACAGTTACCTGTATCACTTCAAAGATCTTCTTGACCTCATCAATGAAGGTTTGGGGATCTTCTCCAACTTGCGATCCTAAGAACTCTGGCGGATTCATCCTAACAAAGTCTCGCACCCTGGCAGCAGCTGACCCAATATTGGCATTTACCGAAAGTGGAGCCCGCTGATTGTTCTGGTTGGCCACACTCTGAGCCAACATCTAAATGGTGTTCCTGAACTCTGCATTCGACACTTGTTGATCAGGGACTGGAGGAGCTGCGTTTGCGTTCCTGGCATTAGCTCTACAAGGTGGCATGATCACTAAAACGTAGAACATCGAGTTAGAATGTAATTTAGATCATACCTTACACATGATAAGAGTAACAAGAAAATGAAGATTTCCTAAAACACTTTGTAGCCTCCCCCTCATTAGATGCGGTGCACTTAACACCCTTGAAAAAGACTCTACTTAGTGCGGCTTTTCAGACATCCTAGGACCCTTGAACCTATTACTCTGAAACCATGTTTGTCACGCCCTAAGAAGCGGACACGGGACCTAGGACCACAAGTGATCCCAAGCTATGCTGGCCTGATCATGAGCATACTAAACATAATAAACTGATGAGGAAGCTAAATCATAAATAAAGATGAAAATATGGAGAATACCCATATACTAACTGAGATAATCGATAACTTATGAGTTTAATACAAAGATGATATTAACTCAATACTAAACTGAATCTAACTATGTCTGAAAATAGCCTCTAACTGACTAGAAATGTTGTGACAGGCCCCAGCTAAGTCTAGCAAAACCGAAAATAAAGGACTAAAAATAATACTGAAAAGAGACTCATGACTATTGTCCTCGGATAATGAGGACTCACCATTGATTCTGCTGAACTGGAGATTGGGAACCGATCTAAGCGTGATCTGGATGCTGAGAACCTGAACCTATATCACGAGAAGATGTAGCGCACCTATGCGTCAGTACTTGAAAGGTACTGAGCATACATGATAGAATACAGCTGAAATAACATATAACTGAACAAAGAAAATAAGCAATGACATAATCTGAACATAATATAGCTACTGAATGCTGAGATAACTGAATGCAGTGACCAATTTATAACATGCTAAAATTGAATACTGGATATACTGATAAATGGTCAATGTAATAGGGTCTGACTGAACTGTGGGAGCTACTAATAACCCAAAATAAAACCACGTGAGCTAAATGTGAAGTCCGATGTATAAGCCCCATCGAGAGGACCCAATATACCCTGCCAGAGGTATAGATGCATGCTGGTGTGATTACTGAAATGATGCCCACAGAGGGGACTTACAACCTACGTGGCTAGTAGTTCTGGGACTATTTCAGTACGCTGAACCCTAGTCCAACTCAGTATTATGGTACTCCCAATGGATTAAGTAATTAACACATTATGACAGAATTTCTGTAAGTTACTGGATAGCTCGAACTAAGCATGCAAATTGAGTATGCAACAATTAAACTGATATTGATACATTAATAATTGAGGCATGTATAAATGAATAACTGAAATATCTGACCTAGCATGTATAATTCAAGAACTAAAGAATTACATAGGTAGGGTTCTGAAATTCATGCAATAAACTGAATATTAACATACTAATCTGATTTGGATCAATCTAACAGCTAAGAATCCAATAATTCTAACATTCAAGAAACCCTAGGTCTAGTCATAATAAGAGAATCAAGAAACTGATCGGAAACTAGGTACCTAATGGGTGAAAGGAACCCACTAGTGAAATCCTACATACCTGGTGACTAATTTCACAGAGAAATCCTTTGATTTCTGGGCTGGAACTGAAGAAAACTTGTTGCGCTCTTGAACTAGGGTTCTTGACTTCTTTCTTCTCTTAGCATTCTAGTTTTCTAAGTTTTGATTAATGATTTGACTTAGATAAGTTCTAGTGATGTTTCTAGGTTTAAACTAACTAAAACCTCTTAATTTAGGGTCTAAACGACATAGCTTAGGGGTCCAATGAAATAGGAAAAGACCAAAAGACCCCTAACTTAACTGCTGTCGGAGTGATCGACGGACGGGACCTATGGGCCATGGATCGAATGAAGGTCTGTGCTGGTCGGCCGTCGTTTGTATCAAAGGCTGGGTAAAGGGGGCCTCGATCTACAGACACAGACCACGAACTGTTGTCTGACCTACGGACCGTGGGTCGAGACTTAGCCGATTTTCTGAGCTGAGTTTGGGGAGGGATTGCAGTGGTGGACTGCGGACCACCAGTACGGGTGGTGGTCTGACCTACGGTCCGTGGATGGAAACCGTGGGTTGCACCTACAACTTCTCAAATTCTGTATTTTGGTCTATCTAGGATACGGGGTGTTACAATTAGCTTCTTCCGAGTTATTTCAAATCGCAAGATGTTACAGTGACATTGTATCTATGTCATTTTTATAGTGTAAGATATCATATATATATATATATATATATATATATATATATATATATATATATATATACACATATATATATATTATAAGCGGGAAGAGTTTAACCCAAAAGTTGATTTACCGTTTTAACCCTACAGTTTTAATAAATATTTATTTATTATAAATTAACTGATAATCCTAGACCTAATTTAATTCTCCAGTAGTGAACAGTTGCTGCTCAGCCTCATCGATCACTATAACAAAAACGCAGAGTTTCTGCTCAACCTCCTCGATCAGTGCGACAGACCTTTTACGATGCTCAGATTCAGCTGATTGAAAATCATTTCAGATACTTCAGTCATCTATATAAATGTCTCCAACAACATATTATTGTCAAATACATCATTGTCAGGTAAAAAAAATTCTCCTCGCAGTGTTGTTTAATCAATAAGTACGGTCAATAAAGTAAAATTTCTATCTTTTACTTCTTGATTCTGCTTGAAAGAATGCATTCTAAGTCCTTAGAAATTTCTTTTCTTCTTGATCAGCATGTCTGAGATCTCTGTGAAATCCGAAAGTTGTTAGCAATGTTGTGCCTAATGGTTCTATTTGATATGCATCTTCTAAGAGTAGTTGATTGGAAACTTGTGCATGAAACAGATCCTGCACAGGTTCATGAGGTTGTCCTAAAGACTCCATTAGGGTTTTAACGCAGCAACTCAATTTTTATTGTTCCAGAAGGAGCTTGTCATTTGTTTAACAGTAGTTTGTTGTTTAATTGTGTCTGACATTTGCGTTTGTTGGTGAGAAAGGGGAATTGAAAGTAGATAGTCTATTTTCTTCCTCCCATTTTTACTGATTGAATATAAGTTTTATGTGTTGACATACTCGACATTGTGAGTGTTCTAATAAAAGAAATTTGATTGCAATTTTGCTCTATGATTAGTTGGATATCTACCCTAGATCCCACTAGTGGGACTACACTAGGCATGTTGTTGTTGATTAGTTAGATAACTAGAAGATCCTTCATGTAAATAACATTATAGACACCAAGTAACGTGGAATGTTTTCCTTTTATGATGTTGTCTTAATTTTTCCGAGTCTGCTTTTTCTAAATCTTCCCTACCAAATGGGTTGCTATGATACTTAGTACATGGATGGAGCACTGATAGAAGTTGCCTCTGTATGGTATATATGATTCAGGGGGATTCAACTTTTTGCAGCAATAGAAACTTAGGGAAGAGGGATCAGAGGATTCTAGAAACAGGGGCAGAGCTAGGGTGTTGGTTATCGATTTATCCGAATCCAATAACTTCGATTCATACATTGTATTTGTCTAAAGAAATTCATCGAATGTGCCTAAATTATTAATTTAAAACCATGTAACTTAAAATATGATAATGTCACACCCATGAGCCTCTATATGGACACTTAGATTTGCTTAATAGTGTTGATTCAAAAATTGACCTTTTTTATGCTTATTAAGAGTATGTCCATCTTATTGAGCTTCTCCTGAAAAATAAATGTTGGGAATAGTTTTAAGTTGGTGTTTTACCAACTTCTCTATGCTTTTTACTTGAGTTTTGGTTATGATAATTGAGAAGAGTAGAGTATTTATTGTGGTTAGAGTAGTGGTGGAGCTAGGAGTGGCAAACGAGCGAGTCGAGTCGAATATGAGTCGATCAAAAACGAGTTAAATAAAAATGGATAAATTACTCGACTTGACTCACATTTTAAATGAATAAAAATGAGTTACCCAGTGGATAATATGGGTACATATTTACCCTTATTATCATAAAAATCTTGTTAAAAGCTTTGAAAACAAAAAAATATAAAAGTCTCTTTATCACTTCACTCCACCTCCTACCCCCTATCCAAAAAAAAATGTCAGAATAATTTTTAAAAAAAATTACCACCCCACCCCCTTACCAGCTCCCCACCCCCTACCCCCTTTAACAAATTTTACCACCCCACTCCCCTACCTACCCCGCCTCCACACTCCATCCCCACAAACAAAATTAACAAAATTTTAAATTTCTTCCATTCAAATCTTTTAAAAAAGAATTTACCACCCCATCCCCTTACCAACTCCCCCTCCCCCCACACCCCATCCAATAAAAAAATTAACAAAAAATTTAAATTCTTTTTGAAAAGAAATCTTAAATTTTTTTAACCAGCCCACCCACTACCCCTACCAGCCCCCCCTCCACACCCCATCCAAAAAAAAAATTAACAAAAATTTTAATATTTTTTTAAACAAAATAAAATTTAAAAAATTTACCCCCCCCAACACCCTTACCCCTTCCAGTCCCCCCCCCCCAACACCATTACCCCTACCAGTCCCCCCCTCCCCCAACACCCCTATCCATAAAAAAATGTAATTTTTTTTTCATTTTTTGTGGAATTTTAAAAAAGACTATCTTACTACCCCACCCTTTATCACTATTTTTTTGTGTGTAAATGAACATCTTTTATCCATTTAAGTACCCATTTTTAAATGGATAATATGAGTATTATTCATTTTTACCCATTTTTAAATGAGTTGGATACACAACCCATTTAAAATGGATAAATATGAGTGGATACTCATATTAATTACCCATTCTGCCACCCCTAAGTGGAGCTAAGCAAGTTAAAAGAAACATTAAAATTACAAGTATACACCAATTTCAGTATATGGGACATATGGCCACTTAAGTGGAGAAGAACCTACTTGCCTATAGAGTTGCAGGTTTTCTATCCAAGTAGACCTTCAACATATGTGATTAGTAGATTGTGTTGCTCTTGCTTGTCAGAGTTTATATCTGTCAACTTTTTTTACTTTGCCGACTTTAGATTAATAGGGTAAATTCTAAAAAGCACCACAACATGACAGGAGCTTTACGAAAAGGAGGTAGTTAACTATGTAGTGGATAGAGTTAAGACTTTTCCGTTTTGAAATTGTTTCGTTTGTAATACTTCCATTATGGTAATTTTTTTATTTTTTATAAATTTATTTGAATTTGAAATTACATGTACTATCTCTTCATATTGTAATACTTTTAACAGGTTTATTGCTTTCGGCACACTTCTCCACCTTGTATTTAATTGCTTCAATTAACATGATATTTATACTATTGTTAGTTGAAGTTGCTCGCTTTTAAAATTTAAAAAAAATAAGAATTAGTATAAGTTTGGTGAATATTATATTCTTGGTCATCTTTTTTTGTTTGACCTAAAAAATACTAACTACCTAGAAATAAAGAACATTTACATCACAAATATATATTGTATTAGTACATCCTAGCTACTATAGCCATACAATGAAAAGTGTGGAGGAGCTCGAGAAACAATGTCAACCGATTAGCAAATTGAAGAAATATGCAACAGAATGGGTGATTAAAGTCTTAGTCATTCGACGAAGCTTAACAAAAGAGTACAAAAATGCAAACGGTGAAGGTATTCGTTGGCAACTAATATTCGTCGACGAAGAGGTAACTATAATTAAATTTTATATTATATTGATTACTTAATATGTTGACTTCTTTTGAAAGTCGAATGATTATGAGTCTTAGCACCGGGAACAAAAATACAAACTACTCTTTTCAACAAAGATGTTCATGCATGGAGCAACTCTTTTCAACTTAATCAAAGTTACTACATTATAAATTGAAAGTTAAATGGAGCTAAAACCAACTTCGTATATGTGCATAAGGACCTCGAAGTAGCATTCATGAACAACACAGAGGTCGTTGAGGACATAAATCAATTTAAGACTCAACAATTTTCAAATGGATTTATTTCCTTTGATGAAGCTGAAAAACTGACTAATGGGAGTTTGTTCGGTAAATTTCACTACATGTTTGTTGTGTATTACACCTATAAACAAAATGTGTATTTAATAATATATTTTTGGTTTTGGATGTGGTTTGTATTTTACTCAAAGTAAGATCACTAAATGCAGAAGGACGAAGCATAAGGCGAGAAGTAATCGATACAAACGAAAATTAACTTTATACTTTCTACGCATCCTTCATATAAATAGTTCATGTTATTAAACTTTTATCATAAAGATATCCCTTTTTTACATATATAGGTATGATAAAAAAGCCATGACTTTATGGGGAGATTTCACTGAAATCGAAGGCTAAATGTTACAGACCCTTGGAAGTGGCAAACCAGTGCTTGCCTTTTGTGATGTCAAATCCTCCATTTACCAAGGTATAAATCTACTGCATTTATATATTTGAGTCAAGTTTCAAACTACATAAAAGTTTCACTGAATTAATTACTCCTGCCAAAATAGGGGATTTTGTCCTTTCCACGGCTCCTATTAGTAGTTTGCTAATCAATCCTCAGTTTGAAAAGGCCAACAATCTCCAACAATGGTAAGTAATGCATATTTCTTTACACTTATTTATAGCCTACATGCGACGTCATTGATGTTTTTAATTCATTACTTTTAAATTACAGGAATGACAACATGAGGGCACAAAAGATTGACATAAGTCTAATGCCAAGTAGACTAATGCAAACCGCCCACAAAGTGAAAATTGCCAATATTTTCAACAGTTCACTTGCCATTGTGTAGGTACTTACCTCTGCAAAACCCAACTATACTCAAATTATATGTTTAAACCATAATTAAGTGATTTTCCTAATTTATGTATAGGACATGTACTACAATTTCAATGCTATGGTTCCCGGCATTGACAATAACTAAGACCCATGGTATCATACTTGCAAGAAAAGCTACAGGCGAGTTACTGTAATAAAAAGCAGTTCAACTTGTACATCCTGTAGGACTAAAGATATTGATTATGAGGAGAGGTTAATGATTAAATTTTGAAATAAATTTAACTTTTAGCTATCAAATAAATGAAGTCATACTTATTAAATCTTCAAATGTATTTTAGATATCAGTTAAAGATTGATGTCACTGCTGAGAATCAATTTCTAAGGATTACATTATTTGATGCGGCACAATACTATTTGGGTTGTGACGTAAAAGACTATGTTCAATCTACATCTAAAAAGGTAAATCACTAACTCTATAAAATATCAGCCCATTTTAATATCGCTTTCCTATATTTACTGAAATACTAATAGATAAGAGTTTCCTATTCTACAGAAAGAAGAATCTGAATACTATCGCAAGTTGGTATTGAGTAAGGGGAAATAATTTAGTATCTTTGTGAAGATTGATTGTAACTTTCCAAATGTGGAGACAAACATGAATGTGATAGCTACAGAGATACATAAGGTTCAAAAGAAAGTTACACCAGATGAAACCAAGGTTGAAACTCCAATTAAAAAACAAAGAAGACAAAGGATCAACAAACTTAGAGATGATGAAAAGATGAAAAACAGAGTTGCGGAGATACCTCATGTTGAAATAGATATTATACTTGTTGAAACCGAAACCAAGGTTGAAACTCCAATTAAAAAACAATGAAGCCAGAGGATCAACAAACTTAGAGATGATGAAAAGATGAAAAACAGAGTTGCGGAGATACCTCATGTTGAAAAAGATATTATACATGTTGAAACCAAGATTCAAATTCCAAGAAAAAGAAATAGATGAAAGAGGACCAATAAAGTTAAACAATCCACTACAGAGGAAAATCAAGTTGAAGTGAGGATATATAAGGTTTGAAAGCAGAATTTACCAGATGAAAGTGATGATGAAACCCCGATAATTCAGTTACAAAGAAAAAGGACCAGGAAGGTTAAAGGAAAAAATAATATGCCACATCCGATGAAAAAACAGATCAAACTAGAAAAAAAACTAATATATAGTTGATTTAGAAATTCCTTATGTTTAACTACCAATGCTTATTATCTAGCTAATTCTAATATTTGAAAGTTACTTTACTTTTCTCAACGAGCAACTTCACCTAACATTGCTTTTATTAGGAACTAACTTTCTCTTACTTCACTCAATTTGGTTAACAGCTTTACAAAACATTCAACGTACACACTTTATTACTTCCAAACAGATAAACTATAGTCTTCTGCAGCAATCTAAACGACATACATGTAAAAAGGTATCCATGCATCATACATTAGATGTGTTTCTTAACTATATATAAAATAGTGTACACTGCAGAATAAAGGTGTCTATTGCCCATATCTATGCCAAAGTAAACACTTCAAACATAAATAATAGTCAATGATGATTCCGCTATGTTCTAGATCACTACAGAATAACATATGTCCATTGTGACAAGACAAGAGAAGTGTCACTCCGACGATCCAAAAATTTGACATAACCAAATCAACAAATGACACACAACCAACATCGAGGTATATCTAATATGTTAAATATTTATAATAGTTCATAATTAAATCTAACCCTACTGTTCAATTCACTTTACAGGTGATAAAGGCAAATCCATTGCTATTGGATGCAACGTTGATCAGCATGCCAAAACAACAATAGATCACACACACTATACCGGTCAACAATGTGTGACTTCTCCCTCTTTAACACTCAATACTTAAGTGACTTACATTTACATCTGATGTTCAAAAATAAATGTTTTTAATACACTTTTTACGTATGTACTACATATAGTCGTCACTTTATCTTATTCTAATAACCATTGCAAACTATTATATTGTCATGTCGAATCCAACAGGTGATTAAGTAAACAACATTCCTGCTACCAGTAAAGTTGATCATCATGAAAACCACACAAAAAATGATATGACCAACACAGGTAAGAATTTAGATAATCATGTCATATTCTAGATACATGAGACATACATAAGTATTACCTGCTTTATCTAAATGTATAAAACGTTCTTCCCCTCATAGAAAAAAAAAAGAATTGTGAAGCGCATTGCGAAAGGTGGAAAAATATATATTAGCAAACCAAACAATAACACATCTACAAGATGAACTTCCACGTTTGAAGAAGCAACCTAAAATAAATTGGCTATTTAGACCATTATCTAAAGAGTCTCAAGCTGGAGGTACATTGGAAAAATCCTATTCATATCCTACATAACTTGGGCATTCAATACCATTCAATACCTATTCATCTCCCACCCTATTTATATATGTAGGAGCTATTGCTTACAAATTATCTTTATCATATTTGCACGTGTTAAAAACCGTCCAAGAATGCATTTATTGTGGTGCAAAAAGATTTGAACATGAACCTCCAACATTCTGTTGTGCATGCAGATATATCAAATTGGCAACCACTGAAGCTCCGACAAAACTATATAAAATGTTTGTGGCTTCTACCGAAGACGTCATAGAGCTTTGCAAAAATATTCGTGCATATAATAGCATCTTTGCTTTTACATCTTTTGGTGTTAATCTGGATAAGAAAATAGCATCTGCAAGAAAATGAGTGTACACATTCAGGGCACAAGGTCAAATTTATCACGATCTACCATCATTGGTACCTCGTGATAACAACCCCTGTTACTTCCAACTATATTTCTTTGTAACAGACAATGAGTTGACCAACAGGATATCAAAGGTGAATGAAGGAATTCTATCAGACATAATCGCAAACAAGATCAAGCAGGTAATAGAGGGAAACCCATATGCGCAAATATTTCGCCAACTAAAAGACCAATCAAGTTTCCACAATTTCCAACTTCGAATTGCTGCAAATGCCTATTTGGATCAACGAGTGTACAAAACACCCATAGTAAATCAAGTTGTAGCACTTTGGATAGACGAAAACAATCAAAATATACCTTTTGAGGGAGAAATAATTGTCCATGAACATTCAGGGTACAAACATAGAGTCAAACACTATTTCGACTTTTATGACCCTCTTCAATATCCTTTGCTCTTCCCAAAAGGTGAAGGTGGATGGCATCAAGGAATAAGAAAAGGGAAAAGGTAGAAGTACGTCCCTTTACTATGACCCAAACTCCAAAGACACACCTTAACTAAACTAAGGTTATATTACCCCCGTGAATTCATTGTTTTTTAAATTTTGTACACCTTTTTGGCTTACGTGGCATCCAAATATATCCCACACGCCTCAACTGCATGGAGTCACGGCGTGTGCCACATAAGACAAAAGGTGTACAATATTATATATAAAATGAGTTCAGGGGGGTAATAAGACGTTAGTTTAATTAAGGTGTGTCTCTGGGATTTCGGTCATAGTCTAGGGGGGTAGTTGTGCCTTCTCCCAATAAGAAAACAAAACAAAAGGCAACATCACAGAAGAAGTGGCCACTCCCCAACTCTAAACAATGATATTGCAACATTCATATCAGCTGATGCAATATTATCCAACGAGGATCAAGGTAACGTGTATCAGCTTCTACCCTTTTATAAACTAATTTAGTCACACTCTTCACAAGTTAGATACTAATTGAAAAAATACATACACAATATACGATAATAATGACACGTCATAAAAGCCTTCTACCAATAAATGTTAGTACGAACAACGTATTACAATTAAGAGTTGTGGCATAAATCAAATTTACTTAAATACAAACAAATATTAATTAGCTCCCCTCCTAATCTTATGGTTTTAGTATGCACAAACTTATGTGAATACTATCAGCTTACATTAGTTTTGTTTCTAGCTATATGGTGTATTACACTTACTTGCCAAATTTAAATTAAAAAGGAATAAATGTCAGTTTTTGAGATGCATTTACAAAACGCTATTACAATAGTTTCCCTCGCCTTAAAAATTATGTAAACTATTCACATGTATCCAAATACTACAACCAACACGTACAAAATACAATTATTTTTGGAAAAATTCTTCTATAAACACTTTTGTACATTAAAGTCATTCCAAATACATAGTATGCATAACACACTACAAAGAGAAATAAGAGAATAGGACACACCTTTACAATTATCATACAATACACTTTTCATTTATACCAATATTATAACTGACATAAAATTTAAATAATCTTAATACGATTTCTAACACTTGTAGATGTCCGCCGCGAGACAAAGGGAAATGTTTCTTGCAGAGATACTATTTTTACAAACTACAAGCACAAGAAACAGAGATGTCAGTATTACTGCTATGTGGAAGGTTACTACAACAATTTGTGGTTGACATGTACATAAAATTGGAAACAACAATGCTAGAATATTTCAGAAATGAACAATCAAATTTTCGAAGAGAGGTTTATCAAGGTATCATTGATAGTGTCTGCGCGGGAGAATACAGAGGAGAGAGAATTGGCAAAGAAAGCTACTTCCATCATCTTTTATTGGGGGGACGAGATATGAGAAGACAATATATGGATGCAATGGCTTTGGTTTAACATTTTGGACGACCAGATCTGTTCATAATAATGTTGTGTATTCCTGACTAGATTGAGATCCAACGAGAATTACGCCCCAGACAGACTCCTCAAGATAGGCCTGACTTGGTGACAAGAGTATTCAGAGCTAAGTTGCAAGATCTAACAGACCAAATTTTTTAAAAAGAAATATTTCGAATTGTAGCTGCTCATGTATTCATGGTAGAATTCCAAAACCGAGGGCTACCACACATACACCTACTCCTTATATTAAAAGAAGGGCACAAGAAAAAATCAGGAGATCAGTATGATAGGTTTATCTCAGCAGAGATTCCAGATAAATGTCAGTATACCATCTTGCATGAATTAGTGCTTAGGCATATAATGCATTGTAACACCCCGTATCCGAAAACAAACCTCAATGTAGATTTGCAGAAGTGATAGGTGCAACCCCCGGTTGCCACCCACGGACCGTAGGGTGACCCACGGCCCGTGCTGGTGGTCTGTGGTTCATATCTGCAACCCCTTCCAAGACTCAGCCCAAAAATCCCTCTAAGTGTTGACCCATGGCAGGACCCACGGACCGTAGGTCAGGTCACGAACCGTGGTCCATGTATGTGGATCAGACCCTCAAAATCCAGCTTCAGTCCCGATTGACGGTTAACCAGCACTTACCGTCAGTCGATCGACGGTTTGTCGGTCCCATCCGTCGGTGATCCGACAATAGTTAAGTCAGGGGTCTTTTGGTCTTTTCCCTATTCGTTAGGCACCTAAAGTACGTCGTTTAACCCTTAAACTACCTGGTTTTGATCAATTTTAGCCTAGAAACATAACTAGAACTTACCTAAGTCAGATAATTCATCAAAACATAGAAAAACTAGAGCATAAGAGGGGCAAGAGGTCAAGAACCCTAGTTCAAGAACGCAGCAAGGTTCCATCAGTTCCTGCCCCGAAATCAAAAGATTTCTCCATGGAATTCATCACCAGGTATGTGGGATTTCACAAGTGGGTTCCTTTCATCCATTAGGTCCTTAGAATTCAGTCAGATTCTTGATTCCCTTCATAGTATCTAGACCTAGAATTTCTAGAATTTCAGCAGATTATTATGAATTAGTTACTTTAATGTTCCTAATCAGATTATCATGATTTTAATATTGTTTTGTGTAGATTCTTTCATAAATTCAGAACCCTAGCTATGTAGTTCGTTTAGATCATGAATTACACCTGCTAGATCAAATATTTCAGATATATATGCCTGAGATTTGAATGTTTCATTATCAGCATATTAATGTTGCATTTCACTTAGCATGTTAGTTTTGAGCTATCCAATATTACATAAATTCAGTCATAAATTATTAATTACATAATCAATTGGAGAAGCTTAATACTGAGTGGACTAGGGTTAGTCACCCTCAAGTCCCAGAACTACGTACCCCGAAGGTTGTAATTCCCCTCGGTGGGCATCATTTTAGTGATCACTTCAGCATGCTTCTATACCTCTGGCAGGGTATATTGGGCCCTCTCGATAAGGCGTATTCATCGGACTCTACATTTAGCTCATGTGGTTTTATGTTTGTTATTAGTAGCTCCCACAGTCCAGTCAGATTTTATTGCATTGACCATGTTATCAATATAGTTAAGTATTTAGTCTAAGCATGTTATAAACTTGGTCATTGCACTCAGTTTAGCCATGTTCAATATTTCTTGTATCCTTGTCATGTTTAGATTATATCATTGCTTATTTGCTTGTTCAGTTATGTTATTATTCAGTTTTACTCTATGATGCATGCTCAGTGCTTTCAAGTACTGACGCATACTCTGCGCTACATCTTCTCGTGATGAAGGTTCAGGGTCTCAGCTCCCAGATCACACATAGATCGATTCCCGATCTTCAGTTGAGCAACATCATTGGTGAGTCCTCATTATTCGAGGACTAGAGACATGTTTATGTTTCCTGCTTTTAGTTTTAGTTTCAGGTTTGCTAGATCAAGCTGGGGAATGTCCCATCATTTCTAGTCAGTAGAGGCTTTATTTCAGGCATAGTTAGTTTTAGCTTTAGTCTTGGAGTTTGATTTCTCATTTTTACTCAAACTCACAGTTTTCATATATTCAGACAATATATGGGTATTCCCGATCATTTCAGACTTTCACATGATTTAGCTTCCGCACAGTTTTATTGCTCCGTTTATCTTTAGTATGCTTATGATTATGCCAGAAGGGTTAGCTTGGGGTCACTCGTGATCCTAGATCCCGTGTCCGCGTCAAAGGGGTAGCCTCGGGGCATGACAATTTTAGTAGCAGAGCATTAGGTTTAAGTGTCTTAGGATGTCTGAAAAGCCGCACTAAGTAGAGTCTTTTTCATGGGTGTGAAGTGCACCACATCTAATGAGAAGGAGGCTACGAAGTGTTTTAGGAAAAAAACTTCAATTTCTCTGTTACTCTTATCGTGCGTAAGGTATGATCTAATTCATCATGCTAATCCTTCGTTATGAGCTTTCAGATCATGCCGCCTCGTAGAGCTTATGGAAGGAATGTGAATGCCAGGAATGCAAACACAACTCTTCAAGTCCCAGATCAGGAAGTTTCGAATGCTGAATTTCAGAACGCTATCTAGTTGTTGGCTCAGAGTGTGACCAACCAGAATAATCAGCATGTTCCAGTTTCGGCAAATGCTAATGCTGGGTCAGCTGCAGCTAGAGTTCGTGATTTCATTTTGATGAATCCGCCTTAGTTATTAGGATCGCAGATTGGTGAGGATCCCCAAAGCTTTATTGATGAGGTGAAGAAGATATTTGGAGTGATACAGGTAACTGAAAATGAACTGGTTGAGTTGGCATCTTACCAGCTTAAGGATGTAGCTCATATCTGGTATACTCAGTGGAAAGAGAAAGGGGTACAGATGCATCTCCTATCACTTGGGATTGCTTTAGTGAGGCCTTTCTGGACAATTTTTCCCGAGAGAGTTGAGGGAGGCAAAAGCACAAGATTTTATGAATTTGAGGTAGGGTTCGATGACAGTCCAAGAGTATGGGCTCAAGTTCACCCAACTCTCCACGTATGCTCCTCACATGGTTTCTAACTCCAGGGCTCAAATGAAAAAGTTCATGTATGGGGTATCCGATCTTGTGAAAATAGAGTGTAGGAATGCTATGTTGCTTGAAGATATGAATTTCTCTAGGCTCATGATTCAAGCTCAGCAAGTTGAGGGTGATAAGCTTAGGGAACATGCTAAGGAGAGTAAGAAAGCTAGGACATGCAACTATGACTATTCTCAACAGAAACTGGGAGGTGGAAATCACTCGCAGTTTCAGCAAAATTCTTCAACACCAGCACTTTCATCGGCTAGTATTCCATCCTCCATGTTTTGAAATGATCAGAAAGGTAAGGCAACAGGCACTAAATCTCAGGGGAGTGTTTCAGGTACTAGAACCTACCCAACTTGTCCAAAGTGTGGTATGAACCATCTGAGCGAGTGTATTGCAAGAAAGAAAGGATGCTTTGGGTGTGGTCAATCTGGTCACATGTTGAAGGATTGTCCTTCTAAACAGGGTCAAGGAGGTAATAATGGTAGAGCTTAATCTACAACTTCAGCAACACCAGAAGGTCGACCGACTCAGCAGGGTAACTCATCTGGTACAGGTGGAGGTCAGCTCCAAAACAGGTTGTATGCTCTCCAGGCTCGCCAGGATCAAGAAGATTCTTCTAATGTTGTCACTGATACGTTACGAGTCTTTGACCTTTATGTTTATGCACTGTTAGATCCAGTGGATTTGTTTTTTGTAACTCCTTATATAGCAGTCAAATTCGATGTTAGTCTAGAAATTCTCTCAGAACCCTTATCAGTCTCTACTCCAGTCGGTGACCCAGTTATTGCTAGATGGGTATACAGAAATTACCATGTCACAGTCTCCCAGAAAGTAACCTCAGCAGATCTTGTACAGTTAGAAATGGTAGACTTAGATATCATTCTAGGCATGGATGGGTTACATTCGATTGTAGAACTAGGATTGTTCGTTTTCAGTTTCTAGACGAACCAATCTTAGAATGGAAGAGTAGTAGCTTAGCGATGATGGGTCGATTCATTTTTTACCTTAAGGCCAAAAAGATGATTTCTAAGGGTTATCTCTATCATCTAATTTGGGTTAAGTATTCAAGCTCCAAAACCCCAACTCTTGAGTCAGTTCTAGTAGTTAATGAGTTCCCAGAAGATTTTCCCAGAGTTCCTCCTAAAAGGGAAATCGACTTTGGAATTTATCTCCTTCTAGATACCCAGCCTATTTCTATTCCTCCTTACAGAATGACTCCAGTAGAGCTTAAAAAATTGAAAGAGCAGTTGAAAGACCTTCTAGATAAGGGATTCATCGGACCAAGTATTTCCCCATGGGGTGCACCAGTGTTGTTTGTAAAGAATAAAGATGGTTCTCTTAGAATGTGCATTGATTATAGATAGTTGAACAAAGTCACAATCAAGAATAAGTATCGTATCCCCCGGATTGATGACTTGTTTGACCAACTTTAGGGTGCTAATGATTTCTCAAATATAGACCTCAGATCTGGTTATCATCAGCTCAGAGTCAAAGATAGTGACATTCCGAAGACAGCCTACAGATCTCGGTATGGTCATTATGAATTTGTAGTTATTTCATTTGGACTAACCAATGCTCCTGCAGCTTTCATGGACTTGATGAACAGAGTGTTCAACCAGTATTTGGACTTGTTCGTTATCGTCTTTATTGATGATATCCTCATTTAATCAAGGAATGAGGAAGAAAATGCAAATCATTTGAGGGTAGTTTTACAAACTCTCAAAGATCACCAGTTATTCGCTATGTTTAGCAAATGTGATTTTTGGTTGCAGTTAGTCGCTTTCCTTTGGTATATTGTGTCTAGCAAAGGGATCCAAGTGGATTCTCAAAAAATAGAAACGGTGAGACAATGGTCCAGACCTACCTCTCCTACAGATATCATAAGTTTCTTGGCTCTAGCGGGTTATTACAGAAGGTTCATGGAAGGATTTTCGTCCATAGCCTCTCCATTGATTAAGTTGACTCAGAAAAAGGTCAAGTATCAGTGGTCAGATGATTGTGAGAAAAGCTTCATAGAACTGAAAACTAGGTTGACTACAGCTCTTGTTTTGACTCTACCAAAGGGTTCAGACGGCTATGTGATCTATTGTGATGCATCCAGAGTCGGCCTAGGTTGTGTGTTGATGCAGCAAGGTAAGGTTATAATTTATGCTTCTAGACAACTTAAGGTGCATGAGAAGAACTATCCAACTCATGACCTCAAGCTAGCAGCAATGGTGTTTGCACTTAAGATTTGGAGACACTATTTGTATGGTGTTCACGTAGATGTGTTCATAGACCAAAAGATCCTTCAGTATGTGTTCACCCTGAAAGAGTTGAATCTTCGCCAGAGAAGATGGCTTGAGTTCCTCAAGGATTATGATATGAGTATGCATTACCATCTTGGTAAGGCCAACGTAGTAGCAGATGCTCTTAACAGACTATCTATGGGTAGTGTAGCACATGTAGAGGAAGGAAGAAAGGAGCTAGCAAAGGATGTTCACAGGCTTGCTCGCTTAGGCATTCCTCTTATGAGCATATCAGATGGTGGTGTAACAGTTCAGAATGGGTCAGAGTCTTCACTGGTAGTGGAGGGTAAGGAAAAACAAGACAGTGATCCCATATTGCTTCAACTAAAGGGTGCAGTCCATCAATAGAGAGATGAGGTTCTCTCCCAAGGGGGAGGTGGTGTGCTTCGCTATTAGGGTCGATTAGGTGTTTCTAAGGTGGGTTAGTTGAGAGAGCATATTCTTGCAGAAGCTCATAACTCCAGATACTCTATTCATCCAAGCGCCACTAAGATTTACTGTGATCTGCGGGAAGTCTTTTGGTGAAATGCTATGAAAAAGGATATAGCGGATTTTGTGGCTAAGTGCTCTAATTGCTAGCAAATGAAGGTAGAACATCAGAAACCAGGTGGTATGACTCAAGAGACTTTCCGTAGATCACGGTACATCTTAGTGGCGCTTGGATGAATAGAGTATCTGCAAGAGATCAATATTCCTACTTGGAAGTGGGAAGTGATCAACATGGATTTCATCACAGGTTTACCTCGCACTCGCATACAATATAACAATATTTGGGTTATTGTTGATAGAGTTACTAAGTCTGCATGCTTTTTAGCGGTTAAGACTACAGATTCGGCGAAGGACTACGCCAAGCTTTACATTAATGAGATAGTTAGGTTGCACGGGGTTCCTTTGACTATCATCTCAGATAGAGGTCCTCAGTTTACCTCTCATTTCTGGAAGTCATTTCAGAAATGTCTTGGTACTAAGGTTAACCTTAGCACAACATTTCACCTGCAAATGGATGGTCAGGCAGAGTGTACCATTCAGACTTTAGAGAACATGTTGAGAGCTTATGTGATCGACTTCTCATCTTATAGAGTTCGCCTACAATTATAGTTACCATTCAAGCATTCAAATGACCCCTTATGAGGTAATAAATGGGCGTTTATGTAGATCTCTAGTTGGTTGGTTTGAATTAGGTGAAGAAGCCTTGGTAAGGACCAGATTCAGTTCATGATGCTATGGATAAAGTGCAACTCATTAGAGATAGACTTAAGACAGCCCGGAATCGCCAGAAATCCTATGCAGAAGTAAGGAGAAGGGAACTAGAGTTCTAAGTTGATGATTGGGTTTTCCTGAAAGTGTTGCACTATGAAAGGGGTGATGACATTTGGCAAGAAAGGGAAGCTCAGTCCTAGATATGTAGGCCCTTCCAAGATCTTGGAAAGGGTTGGTAATGTGGCTTATGAGTTAGAGTTGCCGACAGAACTAGTAGCAATACATCTGATTTTTCACATTTCGTTGTTGAAGAAGTGTGTGGGTGATCCAGCGTCTATTGTGCCTTTAGAAAGTGTGGTTGTGAAGGATAGTCTTAATTACGAAGAGGTACCAGTTGAAATTCTTGATCGTCAGGTTCGAAGGTTGAGAAACAAAGAAGTCGCTTCAGTCAAGGTTTTGTGGGGGAGTCAGTGTGTAGAGGGAACTACTTGGGAAGCAGAAGCAGCCATGAAGGCCAAGTATCCTCACCTCTTTCCTTCTGATTCCATTCCAGCCTGAGGTGCTAGTTCCTCTGCAGTATTTCAGTCATTCATGCATAAATTTAGTCTTAGTATTATGTTCCTTCAATTCGTACTTGCATTTTAAGCACATTTGTATATTCTTGGAACTTAGTTGAGTCAGAAATCAGTTTTCAGTGTTAAGTGGTAGGGGTGCAGCTCTCTCCATCTATTTTATCTAGTTCAGTCTTCATTCAAAGACGAATGTTCCAGGGAGGAGATAATGTAACACCCTGTATCCGAAAACAGACCTCAATAAAGATTTCCAGAGGTTGCAGGTGCGAAAAGTTGCCACCCACGGACCGTAGGGTGACCCACGGCCCATGCTGGTGGTTCGTGGTTCACATCTGCAACCCCTCCCCAGACTCAGCCCAAAATCCCTCAAAGTGTTGACCCACGGCCGAAACCATGGACCGTAGGTCAGGTCATGAACCGTGGTCCGTGTTTGTCGATCAGACCCACTAAATCCAGTTTCAGTCCCGATTGACGGTTGACTAGCACGGACCGCCAGTCGATCGACGGTCCGTCGGTCCCATCCGTCGGTGACCCCGGCAACAGTTAAGTCAGGGGTCTTTCGGTCTTTTCCCTATTCATTTGGCACCTAAACTACGTAGTTTTGATCAGTTTAGCCTAGAAACATAACTAGAACTTACCTAAGTCAGATCATTCATCAAAACTTAGAAAAACTACAGCGTAAGAGGAGAAAGAGGTCAAGAATCCTAGTTCAAGAACGCAACAAGGTTTCATCAGTTCCAGCCCCAAAATTGAAAGATTTCTCCGTGGAATTCATCACCAAGTATGTGGGATTTCACTAGTGGGTTCCTTTAACCCATTAGGTCCCTAGAATTCAGTCAGATTTATGATTCCATTCATATTATCTAGACCTAGGGTTTCTAGAATTTCAGCACATTATTATGAATTAGTCACTTTAATGTTCCTAATCAGATTATCATGATTATAATATCGTTTTGTGAAGATTCTTTCATAAATTCAGAACCCTAGCTATGTAGTTCGTTTTGTTCATGAATTACACATGTTAGGTAAGATATTTCAGCTATACATGCCTCAGATTTGAATGTTTCATTATCAACATATTAATGTTGCATTTCAGAAAGCATGTCAGTCTTGAGCTATCCCGTATTACATATATCTAGTTATAAATTATTCATTACATAATCAATTGGAGAATCTTAATATCGAGTTGACTAGGGTCAGTCACCCTTAAGTTCAAGAATTACGTGCCCCGTAGGTTATAAGTCCCCTCTGTGGGCATCATTTTAGTGATCACGCTTGCATGCCTTTATACCTCTAGCAGGGTATATTGGGTCCTCTCGATGGGGCTATACATCAGACTCCACATTTAGCTCATGTGGTTTTATGTTGGTTATTAGTAGCTCCCACAGTCCAGTCAGATTCTATTGCATTGACCATGTTATCAGTATAGTTCATTATTCAGTCTCAGCATGTTATAAACTTGGTCATTACATTCAGTTTAGCCATGTTCAGTATTTCCAGTATCCTTATCATGTTCAGATTATATCATTTGCTTATTTGCTTGTTCAGTTATGTTATTATTCAGTTTTATTCTATCCTGCATGCTTAGTACCTTTCAAGTACTGACGCATACTTTGCACTACATCTTCTCGTGATGTAGGTTCAGGTTCTCAGCTCCCAGATCACGCATAGATCGGTTCCATATATTCAGTTCAATAGCATCAGTGGTGAGTCCTCATTCTTCCAGGACTAGAGACATGTTTATCTTTCCTGCTTTTATTTTTAGTTTCAGTTTTTCTAGATCTAGCTAGGGCATGTCCCAACATTTCTAGTCAGTAGAGACTTTATTTCAGTCATAGCTAGTTTCATCTTTAGTCTTGGATTTTTATTTCTCATTTGTACTTAAACTCACAGTTTTCATATATTCAGATATGGGTATTCCCCATCATTTCAGACTTTCATATGATTTAGCTTCAGCATAGTGTTATTGCTCAGTTTATCTTTAGTATGCTTATGATTATGCCAGCAGGGTTAGCTTGGGGTCACTCGTGATCCTAGGTCCCATGTCCACGTCCTGGGGTAGCCTCGGGGCATGACATGCATGGTCCAGGTGGAAAAAAGAGGCCAACAAACACGTGCATGCAAAATGGACAATGTAAATATCGTTATCCTAGTCCATAGAACAACAAATAAATTCAAGCAAAGGATGGATATCCAATTTATAAAAGAAGAAGGGATGGAAGGATAGAGAGTGTTCAGGGAATGAATATGACTAATCAATGGATTCTACCTTATATCCCTTATCTGCTTACAAGATAGAATTGCCACATTAATGTTGAGGTTTATTCATGAGTCAATGCAATAAAATATCTATACAGGTTTATATATAAAGGTCATGATCGGTGTGTCGTTTATGTTAAGTCTGATGATGGTGAAAAACTTATTGATGAGATTCAAACTTTCCAAGATGCTCGGTGGGTTTCACCGCCTAAAGTGCTATGGAGAATATATGAATTCAACTTGAGTGAAATGAAACCTTCAGTCATCAACCTTCAACTACATCTGCTAGGAAAACATTTAGGTACACATATTTATGCATAACAAAACACTATTTATTTAAAATAATAAATATAATGGTCACAATACAAATATTAACTATAAACGAGTTTACTGTATTTTACTGGAAAAACCAAAATTTACAAAATATCATTGTCTGGGATGGTGTCAAGCAAACAATGTTGACCGAGTACTTCAGAATGTGCTCAATTTACATTGAAGCACAAGCATACCTTTATAGAGAATTACCTAAGTATTATGTTTGGAATCCCAAGGTAAAGACTAGGACAAAAAAGAAAACAAGATCTGTTGTTAGTCGCATTGCAATTGGTAAGGCAGATGTAGTAAACTATAACTTCATACACATCGATAATTGTTAAACTTATTACTAAACATTCATTAAATTGTACAGCTAATCCTCAAGAAGGGAAAAGGTATTATGAGAGATTATTACTAAACCATGTAAGAGGACCATTGTCATTCAATGACTTACTCACTGTCAACGGCAAGAAATGTGAGACCTTCAAAGAAGCGGCCAAAGAAAGAGGGCTACTCGAGTCCGACAACAGCATTTCAGAATGTTTAGGAGAGGTTGTTATCTTTAAAATGTCATCAGCTCTCCGAAGTTTGTTTGCTACAATTTTGGCTCACTGTAACCCAACGGATATAACAAAACTCTGGGATACTTATTATGAACATATGTCTGAGGACTTTAGCAAGCTATATGGAAACTCACACAATACTATACTATAGTGTACCCTAAATTGTATTAATCAATATTTGGAAAGTATAGGGAAAAGCATAGACATATATGACCTTCCTCAACTAGATCACAATTTACTCAAAGTTGGTACATCAAAATGTAGAGAAATAAATGAAGAAATGTCCGTGAAAGTACCTCTAGAAAATTTTGATGCACAGTCACAATTGATTGCAGAATAAGAGCACACTTTTACAAAAATAGTGCAAGCAATCGGTAGTGGAGCAACTGGAATATTCTTTGTGGATGTACCAGGGGGAACTGGGAAAACATACCTATACCGTGCATTGCTTGCCAATGTTAGATCAAGAAGTATGATAGCTTTGGCTACAGCAACCAGTGGCGTAGCAGCTTCAATTTTGCCTGGAGGACGTACAACACACTCACGGTTTGAGATCCCCCTGCAAATAAATGAGTCAACTATGACAAACATATCAAAGCAAAGTGATTAGAAAATCAAAAGTGATTATATGGGATGAAGCGCCAATGGCCAAGCGACAAACAATAGAAAAAGTCGACAGGAGCTTTAGAGACATAATGGACATCGATAAACCGTTTGGTGGAAACTTCATGGTTTTTGGAGGAGATATTCGGAAGGTACTAGTAGTAGTTCCAAAATCAACTAGAGCAGAAATTGTAAATGAAAGCTTGCTGAACTCTTATCTATTGCCTTTCATGGAGAAGATTCAATTTAGGAGAAATATGAGAGCAAGAACAGATCCAACATTCAGTGAATTATTTCTTCGTGTGGGTAACGGATATGAACCAACAATAGGCGATAATTTAATCCATTTTCCAGAACAATTGAATGCCAATCATTGTAGGGATGGAATTCCTGAAGAATACATAATAAAAGAGATATTTCCAAACCTACACAAAAATGATGCTAGCGCAAAATATGTCACCGAGCGAGCGATCTTAGTAAGCAGAAATGACCATGTGGACAATCTTAATGACAAGTTAATATCCCTATTCCTAGGTGAAAGCAAGACACTCAATAGCTTTGACTAAGCAGAAGATGACACAAACAACTAATACCAAGAAGAATAACTAAATACTTTAACACCAAACGGTCTCCCGCCACATAGGTATAGAAAAAAATACATTACGAATTAGAATCATGAAGAGGAGCTAACAAAAATCAATATGCATATATTTTGACATATCTTATTAAATGCATGTTAGAATTAAAGAAAAATTGACCCATCATGCTGCTAAGGAATTTAGACCCTTCAAATGGCTTATGCAATGGCACCCGAATGATATGCCGAGGCTTTGCACAGAATTTCTTACATACCAAAATATCAAGTTGTCATTGTGCAACGAACCATGTGTTTCTTAAAAATCTTTTTCTACCATTAGCCATTGTTTTTTTATTTTCATCTAGCTTCAAAATACATGTAGTCTCTAGATTACTCCTCCTTAGCTAAGCACAGTAATGCCATAACATATCAAACTTCTCTTTTTTAGTTCCTGTAATTAGATCTAATGTCTTCGTCTTTGTTATATAAGCGTGGGTTCAAGTAATAGTACAATTATGAGTCCTCATCACTTGAATTTGGAATTCTTTTACTCCCCAACTTGGATTTATTCTAAAATTCTTCAACATACTTCTTAGCTAAAACTCCAGAGTCAATAGTCTTGTTCTATCTTTGTTTGCCACAACAGTGGTCAAGGCATATTGTCTTTATCTTTGGAAGGCTCATCGTGATTAAACTTTGATGCAAATATGAATCATTTGCAACTTTAAACCTTACAAATTTCCTTTGACCTTGTACTTTCGTTCTTCTTAAACTTGATGTCTTTTTTTGTAACACAACATGTAACTCAATTGCTCACTTGAATTCTTTGCTATTGCCAAAAATGATATTAAGCGTAAACTTAAATTTTGGATTCTCCAAATGTCTAGTTGGAGTAAAAACAATATATCTTATAGGATCTTCATTATCAGAATCTCCATGCGAACTCTTTAAATCCTCCTATGATGTAGCACAATCATTTTCTTGAGTGTCATTGGGAAACATAGACAACATGTTTAAGACAACTCTAACCTCCATTGTTTTTTCTTTAACTTGATTTTCTCTATTTCTCCCGTTAAGGCCAACCCATTCTACATTAGAGTTAATGATTTTATCAAAAATCATATCATTTGCTTCCAAGAATAATCAGAGTCATTAAATGACACACGTTCTTCACATGTGGCATCACACTCATCACTTTTCTCTATTATATTCACATCTACAAAATCTTCTCCGCCTTGTTGTGGGTTGCCCTCAGAATCAGCTATATCATAGTTCCATTGGTCCTCTTTCGTGTGCTCAACAAATACACCAAATATTTCTACTTCTCTATTGTCAACCATTTCATAGACAAGGTTATATATATATATATATATATATATATATATCAGTTGACAAAAGTCTTATACTTGTCTCAAAATAAGGCCAAACATGAACCAAAATTTCACCTTTTTATTATTGACTTTTCACTTTTTCATACAATAATGGAATTTTCATCTCCATTGCAATAGTCATAATAAGTTATATGTCCATTAACATAGTTCATTACTCAAACACCCACCGACCCTTATAGTGTAACTAGTTTTCGAACACGTGTGTTGCACGTGTATTCCAGGCTAAGTAATAGTTATTAAAATAATATTAGAATAAATGTGTGATGAGTTATATGAACTTTGAAAGGGATAGGTTACATTTTGTCTGAATTAAACTTCAGAGTCCTTTCATAGTCGAATTTAATAGAAATAATTAGTTAAAATGAGTATATATGATATCAAATGTAACATGACAAGCTATTCAGATCAGTGTGATCATGCGATGCAACATCACATTAGACAAAGAACTTCAAAGTGTGAATTAAACCTCAAAATATAAGTTCATCTACAATATATCGTCTCATATATAACAAAAAATTATCTATAGTAATTAATGCAATTACACATTCAAGTGTAACCCAAATTAAAGCTTAATAGCATAAAGACACAACAACTTTACTAGTCAACATCACCTTGGGGCAAACTACCACAAAATGCATTCTTGACAAAATATGGAAACTATTACTTCATTGTATTGTTGTCTCACAACTGTAGTTGGCTAAATAGATTTTAATCTTTATATTAGTATGTATATATCAGTCAACTTAAAGAATCTAAATTTCAATTATATGAAATAATTCGAACAACAATATACTTACTCGAACTACCGTGTGAATTAATCAATTGGAACTGCATCTTATGCTTTATCCAAAAGTGTTATGCGTATTATATAAAACTTAATAAATCACATGAAAATCTTTTTAACCATAAAATAAAAAGAACCAGTAAATGTAAAATAATGGGATAAGCTCATATAATTGTACACTAATGACTCAATAGATTCATGAACTTCACGTTAAAGTTTTCCCAATTTATTGATTTATTTACTAAAAGGTAAATGTATTATTTGGTAGATTATAAAAAGGTAGTGCTTAGATGTGGGTAAAAATGTCTCATTAAGAAGGTGACTTTAATCTATGTATTCATGAATTGGGGAAAACGAACCAACATTACTTTTTTAATAATTATTGAAAACTGAAAAAATATATATACAACTGTTCTAACGTAAGAGAAGATAGAAGTAACATCAAGAATATGAATAGGCTTTATTAAGTCATTACAAATTAATTATTTTTTGAAATGTAATTAAACATTATTGTTAGAAGTTAAATTATTAATATAATTGTGATATACTACGGGGGCAAGATTGCGATCCAACTTTGAAGGTACCACATATCAGTGAATGTTTAATTTTTAAAAATTACATGTGTATTATTAAATACTATGTTTCAATAAAGGAAGAGATTTTGTGTTTCAAAAGTCCATTGTTGAAGTTGTTCAGGTATCTTCTTAATTTTCTTTTTGCGGGTGTCATACAATTTTTTATTATCACTACCTTTAGTGAAAAATATTCTCACAATTTGGAGCATACATCCCAAAAGAAGGAATTTGATTGAAGAGTAAAAATATAATGCCTTTAAATTTTACGTGGGCATTCAATTTGATAGGATTTGTTTGGTTTTTCATTACTTTAATTTAGGACATTCTATTTATCTAATAGTATAGCTAGATAGATACATATTAAAACTTTGAATATACTTTTTTTCCTTTAAGGCTTGTAGCTCCAAACATGCAACCACATTTATTCATAAATTTAAGTTATTATTGTATTTCTATAGAATAACATAAAATATGATACATTAAAGAATTCATAGATTGCATGAGAATTTCCTTTCAAAGTTATAGAATACTATCAAAATAAAATGATACGATGTAAAAATATATATAGTGTGCATCTTTTGTTCACCTTGTCACCACAAAGTTCGTAACCATCATAAATAAAAAATAACATTAGAATTTTCTGGCTTTTTTACTCTAAAAATAATCATTATGACGGGTATAGTAGTATTCCATGCAATATATATTGGGGACTTGGGGTGAAAAGGATAAAATAAACAACAACAAAAAATTAAATCTAAAAAGCAAACAAAATTGATCAAATATAAAGAATAAATATATAATAGAATCTATAAACAGAACATAATATATGTGTGCATCTATAGATTTTGTTTCATTCAACAACTCTTCAACCTTGAAAATGGGCAATAGTTAATGACTACAAGACAAATATGAAATGATACAAGAAGCAAAACAGAAGTAATATCTAAATTAAACAATAAAGAGATACAGTAATGATATGTGACTAATTTTGAAAAAATCTCTTACCGTCAAGTTGTTGAGGTATATATCTTCTCTCTATATCTATCTATCTATATTTATCTATCTATATCTTCTATACTACCTTAAAAGCATGAACTCCTAAATTGAATGTTAAATTACTATAATACTCCTAATTAAACATACTTCATTTATTTTATTTATTAATTTAATTATTTGTATTATATAAAAAGTAGATACCCTTTCATATTAAAAAGTTGTGACTTTTTTGACGGGTTTTGACATTTTTGATGAGTTGTGACTTTTCTGAAGAGTTGTGATTTTTTCAAAGTGTTGTGACTTTTCCGAAGGGTTGTGCTTTTTCCGATGAGTTGTGACTTTTTGCAAAAGGTTATGACTTTTCCGATGAGTAGTGACTTCTTTTTTCAAAGGTTGTAACGTTTCTGATAAGGCACAATTAACACCTATTTATACTACTATTTGTTAGCTATAAATAGAGGGGCTTCCTCTCACTTTTAAACTACGATTTTTTTAAAAGTTTTCTACTCTTCTTCTTAAATAATCACAGGGTTATTTGCAATAGTTGATTAAGTTGAAAGTTCAACAAAATTTCAGATACCACATAAGAAAGAGTTGGTGAACAAATTGTAGCAAATCATTCACAAATTCACACTCGTATTTTTTGTTATGATTTTCATGAGTTAATAGTGACGAAAAGTTGTGGGAAAGACAATAATAATAAACAAATATGAAAATAGTCACATGATTTGGGTAAGATATTTCTTCTTTGTTTTTTTGAATTATTTTTTTACCCTTCAATGAAGTAGTTTTTTTCTACTTTCGCTAAAACAACGTGCATCAATGTAGTCTATTGAATCATTAGTTTTGATGTTAATTCCACTATTTCAAAAATAGATTTTCACTTTTACTTATAATATGATAATATAGTCATGATAATAATTATTTTTTAATAGATATGTAAGTAAAAATGAACGGAGAAAGTAAAGTGGTGGTGACAAAAGATTTTAATCAAGTGGAACACTATAGTGAATATAGCATGATCATATATTTTTGTCCTCCTTCTTCATTGGGTATGTATCATTCAGTATATTTTTAAAAAATATTTATATTGAGTATGGAATTTTTTAAGTATGAATTTCCTATTATTTTGTGTTCATTTTAATTTGAGAAAATGGTATGTCACAAGATACACTCCTTGCTAGCTATATAAAATAGATAAGAAAATAGTGATTTATCATAAAATAATGTTAAATCAAATTAAAGATTCTATAAACAATCATTTAAATTTTATTCTTCTATTAATTTTTATTATTTAAAACTTTAATATTTTATACCACGATACAACTTCTATAAGATACTAGATACTTTCATTAGACAACAAGTAATAGATAGATTGTGTATAAAGATAAAATATTGAAATATTTATGGTAATCCTTATTTGTGTCATGCACATGCTAAATTTCAACTATAAATATTTAAGAGAAAGATTATACTTAAATGGTGTCCATAATTTATGTTCATAACCTCAAGAGGAAAGACTATTGGTGACATATTTTGTATTGACATTTTTTTTTAAAAATTGTTGGTTAGATTTGCTTGCAAAATTTAGTAAAGTAAAAAATATTACTACTAAAGAAATGTCACTTTCTCCCCATATTTAAACTTTGAATGTATTTTGAAATGTTTCAATGATATCTGGTCATTTTGATCTCAATATACAAGTAACTCTTTGACAATTTGTATTAATCATTTAAAAGCACTTGTCCTATGTTCTTTAAACTATAATTATTTATTAGAAAAAATTAATTTAGTAATATTAATTCTATTTTACAACATCGTATACTATATATACATATACACGTGCAACGCACGTGCCGTGAAACTAGTATATATATATATATATATATATTGAGTCATGGGGTTCTTCATTATTCCTCACACCTTGATAATGAAACGGATGACAATTCGTTCATATCATGAGCATCGACATGGTTCGTTATCTTAACGAAACAAGCAAAATCAAAAAAATAATTAAGACTACTTCACGAAAAAGTTTATAGGAAAGTACATTCTCATGAAGCACACAAGTTTATTTATAAGTTAGGAAATATATCTTAATGTTATATAGAAATTCAAAAGTCATACAAATAACTCTTGGGTTCTTCACCATACATGCACTTGCATTTATTTGTAATTAATTCTTTTGGCTAATTCATTATACAATATAATTAATAATTACTTAATATTTAATTAATTAGGTTTTTAAAATATTTTAATTAACAAGAAGGACAAAACTGTAATCCAACTTTGAAGACAAAACCTTCCCACTTATAATAATAATATGATATGGTGATTTAAAGATGTAGATATATGAATCTTCACCTTCATCTGTCATGTGAAAGAAAAGGTAAAATCTATTAGTGTTATTATAATAAACATCTCTAATAGAAAATGTAAATGATATAAATCCAACACAAAAATATGTAACCAATAATTTAAATCCAAATTAATTTTGAATTTGAGTTATGCAAACTTCAGTTTATAAAAAAAGGTGAAATATATGTATCATAATTTAGGATTATTACACATTTAACTGTGTGCACTTCTGAATTTTCATTTTCATCTATTTTAAAAAAATAAATAAGAATATGTGTCATGACCTAAAAATGGATTGATGACACTCGTCTTATCCCACCAAGACAAGTCAGCTTAAAACCAAGTAATACAATAAATGCGGAAGTAAAGTGAGAATAAAAGTCTAATACTATAAAATAATGTGGAAATTATTAATTAACTTAAATATACCCCCAAAATCTGCTTGTCACATTTACAAGTCTCTAATGTATTACAATAGATTTGAAAGAAATAAAAAAATCTCAAATGATGTTGTCTCTAAAGTAGAACAAGATAATTAGTAGGATTAAAAGGTCTGCTCAAATGACAGTCAACTACCTCACAAATCTCCATAGGAAGCATCAGACAAGAAGATAAGAGAGAATATCATGAAAATCCGAGCTCATAACCTACACAAATGTAGAAACAAGGGGTGAGTACCAAACAACACGATATTCAGTGTTAAGGTTTTGCCCTGATTTTCTTACCTTATTTGAAATTTATTTTTTGCTAAAAGAAAAGACAAAACATTATCATAAATATTTTTACTTTTCCTGAAAGAAAAATATGATATTCTTCAATATTTGGTTTATTTATTCCTTAGAAGAAAAGTATGGAGATCTATAAATTGAAGATCCCTATTCTCATAAAGAACAACAATAGCATCCACAATGTAGACCTTTAAGAGTTTAGTTTATGGGGAGATTTTTCCCTCTACACTTTTAATATCTTTTTATTAATTTTTAAATATGTAGACCAACTGGTCAAATCAAATACTAATATTTTGATTTTTAGGACAAGTTTTCATCATCTGATTTATCAACCATATGATATGGAATTGTAAGCTTCCGCATGAAGCTCTAATCACTTTCGAATCCAACAAGTGGTATCAGAGCATATGGTCCAACGATCCCACGATCCAATGGTTCATCGTGGTTGAAGATGCATTCAAGCGGTTTCAAACGAATTTGTAACAAATTTGATGATAATGAAGATTTTGTCCAACTACATGTGTAGAAGAAGTTTTAAACCATATTTTCAACATTCCTATTGCTGCAATTTTAAAAATAAAAATGAAATATTTTAAAACCATTTTTAACCCATATATTTTAAACCTTATTTTAACAATGGCAAGCAGCAATGATGAAGACTACGTGAAGAATACGATTATCATGCGTGTGAAGCAGGTGGATCAAGTTTTGTCAAGAAAATCCAGCCAAAAGGGGAGATTTGGGTTTTACCTTGATTTTCTCACTTTATTTAAAGTTTATTTTTTTCTAAAAGAAAAGACAAAACATTACCATAAATATTTTTACTTTTCCTGAAAGATAAATATAATATTTTTTCATATTTGGTTTATTCTTTCCTTAGAGGAAAAGTTTGGAGAACTATAAATTGAAAATTTATATTCTCATAAAAAACAACAATAGTATCCACAATGTAGTCATTTAAAGACTTTTGTTTATGGAGAGATTTTCTCTCTACAATTTTAATGTTTTTTTTAATATGTAGGGCAATTGGACAAATTTCATATAACAATCTTTTATTTTTAGTATAAGTTTTCATCATTTGATTTATAAACCATATGATATGCAATTGTAAGTTTCCGCGCGCATGACGCCCTAATCACTTTCGAACCCAACAATCAACAAGTGAACTCCTAAAAACAAGCTAAGAATATAGAATATAGGTACTCCTACCACCCCAAGCGAACCTCCACAACTACAACCTTAATCCAATTATACCAACAAAATACAATGGACTAACCCAATTTTATACTCACTTTCTTAGTAAAATCCTTAATTGCTTTCACGCAAGTATATTCCTGTCACGACCCGATTTCTCAAGTCATGATGGCACCTACTATAACCCACCAGTAGGTAAGCCAACCCGTAACCCTGAACAACAAGTAATGGGTCTGAGGGTGAAAACTAAACAAGAGTAGGCAAATAACAATATAAACAGGCGGAAGCAAACCGAAAACATATATACAAATAAAGATCCCTCCCAGAACCTGGAAGTCACTAGTACAGAGCTACTAACAAAATGAGTACAAGTCCCAAAAGTGGACAACAGAGACTGGACTGTCTCAAAAGATAAAAGACAAGTCTATATATACAGATGGAGACTGAAATAGTACAAAGCGTCGTGTGCTCACTCCCGTCTCCGAATCAGTCTGCTCCAAGCTCGATCAACGCTGGCTACTAGTGCCCGGACCTGCATCACGAAATAGATGCAGAGCGTAGCATGAGTACCAAAACAACAGGTACCCAGTAGGCATCATAGGCCGACTGAACTTGAAAAGTAAAGGTAATATGAAAAGAAGGAATAACACAAACCGAAGGTCAAGAGCGGAAATCTAAGTAATAATGGAATGCACACGAGTGTACAAAGAACTAACTAAAGTAATCTATAAGCTAACTACACCTAACTGGGCCCCCATAAGCCCAGAAGGTACACTCGTGCGCAAGTTAAATAAAAACCCGAACGGACCCCCATAAGCCCGACGAGTACACAGAATAACTATAACTAAAGAGAATTGCATAAAAGAACCCAAGAACAAAGAACATCGAACCAGAACCTCAACCCTAATTAGTAGAATCTGACAGCACTGAGGCCGGACCTCGAACCGGATGCTCAGTAGAAGTACCCAAGTAACCAATCACAAGTAACAAGTATAAGAGGCCGGAACTCTAACCGGATGCTCTATATAGGTGTCTGAGCAATAGAGGCCGGACCTTAAACCGGATGCTCTATATAAGTAATTGGGCAATAGAGGCCGGACCTCAAACCGGATGCTCTATAAATGTGCCAATGTAGCTGCTGAAAGAGCCCCAATTGATCCATACTCATAAATATTCGTGGAACGCCGTCCACACATAGCCAATCAATGTAAGTCCTTGGAACCAAATCGAAAATCAAATAAAAATCGCGAAATAGAACTAGTGTCGCCGATGTAACTCGTGAAGCCGTAACATCGAGGAAAATAAGGATAACTATAGTCAGAGAGAGAGTATCGCCTAACTAAGGCCCAAACTATCAGACTCAAGTCTGCTACACCAGTCTACAGGGATCTAAGCCGGCCGAGCGACGTCGGGGCAAAACTAAGGCCTATCAGATCCGAATCATGCATTTCTAAGGCAAGCCCTAGTCAAACCTAAACTAAGGCCCAACATGCTTCAAATAAACAGTAATTAAGCATGCAAACACTCCACATAGCGAGGAGGGTCCGTTAATAACACAAAGCATGCTCACAGTTACCCTATAATTCCCGAAATAAGCCGAAAATATGATTTCTTAACACCTATGCAGGATTCAATAACTACCCAACCCAAATCCCAACTAATCAACATGCATTCACATTATCGAGCTCAATCTAAGAGAGGAAAACCGTAGCCTACCTTAAAGCCGATCACACGCGCTCCAAAAATCACTTCTCCGGAGCTTTTCCTTTCCGAACATCCTCGAAACGCTGCCCCACTATCAAAAATAGAGTCACAGCATTAATACGGTCGTTTAGACACCAAAATCACAACAAACGGAGACGGGTCAATTTTGGAGTCAAAACGGAAATCGTGGGACCCGCGCAGAAAATTCCGAAATTAACCCCAAAAGTGGGTCCTAACCAGTTCCCCCAGCTCATTTCCCATAATGGGACACAATTCGGGGCTCGGGAACAACACAATATCAACAAGCAACTAAAACCCAAATTTTCTCAAAAGAATAGAAATGGGACAGCAGCTAATTCAGTGTTTTTACCAAGAACGGGCGATCTACAGTAAAATCTAACAACACCACAATGTTCTCCTCGAAAAACCACTCAAGATAGCCTCAAAAATCACCAAAATCGGATCTAAAATGGCTAAGAAAACAAGTCTCAAAAATTTCCAAAATCAAGCTCACAAAAGGGGTCTGGCAGCAGGTGTTTTTCGAAAATTACCTCAAACGGGGACTCCAAATCACTATCCGAGATCACCAACGCGTTGTCCTCGAAAAATCTCACAACTTAGCCTTTTGAATCACCCAAATCGGTTGAGAGATGAGAGAGTTATGAGGGTTTAAGTTTGGGAGTATTGGCTGATATATCTGCAATTTATTGCAGAAATTTCTGCAATTTCCCAAAAATAAAGAAACTCCGACGGGGTGCTCCGAACTCGTTCGGAACCCCGTGCACGCAAACGAGATATGCAACCATACCAAATTTGATATTCCAGACTCAACGGCGCAGTCGAAATTTCCATCAGAGGTCATTTCGATAAAAAGTGGGTCCCACTTCCAAAAACCATTTTAAGTCAAAACCCACAAAAGGGCTCGGAAAGATATCGAAAACCTCCAGACACAAAAGAAGGGTCAATCTAGACCAAACTCGACATTCTGGAGCTAACCACGCTGACGGAATTCTCATCCGAGCGCGTTTACTCAAAATGTTGACCAAAGTCAAACTTATGTCAAATTTCAAAGGCTAAAACGCCTAATCGCACCGACTCACACTGAAAACCTCGGGAGTCATGTCAACCATGCTACTAGCCTAAAATGACCCTTCCGGAGCTGATGAAATCGTCAGAATTGGATTCCAATGTCATCTTCTCAAACTTTTGATCGAAAATGATCGTTCAAGGTTCATAAGCTCCAAAACACAAAAACTCACACCAGGACCAAACGAACGACCAGGTGACCGAACTATCAGTCCCAGCAAGTCATAAATGACTTGGGGTCGCTATAGGAACGCTCTAAACGACACACAGAAGGCAAGACGCAGAAATGACCAAGAGGGTCATTACAATATCCACTACTAAAAAGGACTTTCGTCCGCGAAAGAAAGGATCAAGAAGTACCTGAAGGCTCAAACAAGCCGGGAAACTGCTCCCGCATCTCCTGCTCGGTCTCCCAGGTAGCCTCCTCGACTGGACGATGCCTCCAACGGACCTTAACAACAGGAATGGCTCTCGAGCGCAATCTCCTCACATCTCTGGCTAGAATGGCAATTGGCTCCTCTACAAATGTCAAACGATCATCCAACTCGACTGCATCATACTGGAGCACATGGGACTCATCAGGAACATACCGCCGCAACATCGAAACATGAAACACTGGGTGGATGGCTGAAAATACTGGAGGTAAGGCCAACTCATATGCAACCTCCCCAACTGTCCGGAGTATCTCAAAAGGCCCAATGTACCTGGGGCTAAGCTTGCCCCGCCTCCCAAACCTCATCACGCCCTTCATGGGCGACACACGGAGGAATACCCGGTCACCAACAGAGAATCTCAAAGGTCGACGCCTCTGATCAGCATAACTCTGGTGCCTACTCTGAGCCGTCCTGAGCCTATCCTGAATAACCCTCACCTGATCCAGGGCCTCCTGAAGCAAATCTGTACCACGCGGCCTAGGCTCTGTAGACTCAAACCAACCAACTGGAGAGCGACAACGCCTACCATATAAGGCCACAAACGGGGCCATCTGAATACTAGAGTGGTAGCTGTTGTTGTACGCAAACTCCGCCAAAGGCAAGAACTGGTCCCACTGACCTCCAAAATCCATAACACAGGCCCGCAACATATCCTCAAGGACCTGAATAGTACGCTCTGATTGACCATCCGTCTGTGGGTGAAATGCTGTGCTAAGGTGGACACGGGTGCCCAACTCCTCCTGAAAAGCCCTCCAAAAGCTGGAAGTGAACTGAGAACCTCGGTCTGAAATGATAGAAACAGGCACGCCATGAAGACGGACCACCTCCCTAATGTAGATACGAGACAACCTCTCGGCACTGAAAGTAGTATGAACAGGAAGGAAGTGTGCTGACTTGGTCAATCGATCCACGATGACCCAAATGCTGTCAACACCTCTAGAAGTCCGAGGCAACCCCACAACGAAGTCCATAGTGATACGCTCCCACTTCCACTCTGGAATGGGTAATCTCTGGAACTCGCCACCAGGCCTCAAATGCTCTGCCTTTACCTGCTGGCAGCACAAGCAACGGGAAACAAAGTCAGCAATATCTCTCCTCATGCCACTCCACCAGTAATGCTGCCTCAAATCACGATACATCTTCGCTATGCCCGGATGGATAGAGTATCTAGACTCATGGGCCTCAGAAAGTATCAACTGTATCAAATCTCCAACTCTCGGAACACAGATGCGGCCGGCGAATTTCAACACTCCATCAGGATCTAAGGTAGCCTGACCACTATCACCCGCTAACACTCGATCTCTAAGGGCCACCAAGGTATCATCCTCAAACTGGCAACCACGGATCCTATCAAGCAAAGAAGACTGAACTCCCATAAAGGCCAAGACGCGTCTAGAATCTGAGATATCCAACCGAACCATGCTATTAGCTAAGGACTGAATGTCCAAAGCTAAGGGTCGCTCCTCAACAGATAAGAAGGCTAGACTACCCATACTCACTGCCTTCCGGCTCAAGGCGTCCGCTACCACATTCGCCTTGCCCGGATGATAGAGAATAGAGAGATCGTAGTCCTTCAGAAGCTCAATCCAACGACGCTGCCTCGAATTAAGGTCCCTCTGGCTCATGATATACTAAAGACTCTTATGATCGGTATAGATCTCACATCGAACTCCATACAAGTAGTGCCTCCAAATCTTAAGCGCGAAAACTACCGCCGCCAACTCCAAGTCATGAGTGGGGTAGTTGCGCTCATGGATCTTAAGCTGCCTCAATGCATAAGCAATAACCCGGCCCTGCTGCATCAATACACAACCCAAACCAACGCCGGATGCGTCACAATAAACTGTGAAGCCCTCGCCCTCAACTGGAAGAGTCAATATAGGAGCAGTGGTCAATAACTCCTTGAGCCTCAAAAAGTTCGCCTCACACTCCTCTGACCAAACAAAAGGAACATCAACACGAGTCAATCGAGTCAACGGGGCTGCAATAGTAGAAAAGCCCTCAACAAAGCGTCTGTAGTAGCCTGCTAGTCCGACGAAGCTCCGAATCTCAGTAACTGAGGTAGGCCTAGCCCAATCACGAATAGCCTCAATCTTCGCCAGATCAACCCTAATACCCTCCTTGGACACCACGTGCCCCAAGAAGGCTACAGACTCAAGCCAAAACTCGCACTTTGAGAACTTGGCATAAAGCCGCTGATCTCTCAAAGTCTGGAGCACTATCCTCAAATGCTGCTCATGCTCACTCCGGCTCCGCGAGTATACCAGTATGTCATCAATGAAGACGATGACAAATAAATCAAGGTATGGCCTGAACACACGTGTCATCAAATCCATGAAGGCGGCAGGGGCATTAGTCAGCCCAAACGACATCACCAAGAACTCATAATGGCCATAACGGGTCCTAAATGCAGTCTTAGGGATGTCCGCTGCCCTAATCCTCAACTGATGGTACCCGGACCTCAAGTCAATCTTAAAAAACACGGCGGCACCCTGAAGCTGATCAAACAAATCATCAATACGAGGCATGGGGTAACGGTTCTTCACCGTCACCTTGTTCAGCTGCCTGTAGTCAATACACATCCTCATAGTCTCGTCCTTCTTCTTCACAAACAGAACAGGAGCACCCCAAGGCGACACACTCGGACGGATAAACCCCTTACCTAAGAGATCCTCTAACTGAGCACTAAGCTCCCTGAGCTCTGCAGGAGCCATCCGGTAAGGCGGAATAGAAATAGGACGGGTGTCGGGCTCCAAATCTATGGCAAAATCAATGTCACGATCTGGAGGTAGGCCAGGTAGGTCTGTAGGGAACACATCTGCAAACTCTCTAACCACAGGAACTGAGTCAACTGAAGAGTCATCTCTACTCACATCTCGCACATATGCCAAATAAGCTAAACACCCAGAAGCAACCAACCGTCTAGCCCGCATAAAAGAGATGATCCCTGTCGGTGTGTGACTATAAGCACCCTGCCACAACACTGGGGAAATGCCAGGCATGGCTAAAGTAACGGTCTTGGCGTAGCAATCCAAGACCGCATGGTAGGGGGATAACCAGTCCATGCCCAGAATCACATCAAAATCAATCATATCTAGCAAAATAAGATCAACTCTAGTATCACAACCCTGGATAGTCACTAAGCAAGATCGCAATATCTGATCCACTACTAAGGACTCACCCACCGGGGTCGAAACATGAACTGGCTCTGCCAAAGACTCAGACCTCATACCCAATCGGGGAGCAAAATAAACAGATACATACGAGAATGTGGACCCGGGATCAAATAATACCATAGCAGGCTGATGGCATAATAAAAGCGTACCTGTGATAACATCGTCAGATGCCTCAGCCGTCGCCCTCGCCGGGGCTGCGTAGAAATGGCCCTGAGCACCTCTGCTCGATGCATCTAATCTACCACCTAGCCTGCCTCCTCGAGCTCCACCTCTGGTACCCTGTCGGCTGTCCCGACGACCCTGGTCCTGGCCACCACCTCTAGCTAGAGGGGGCACTGCTGAAACTGGTCTAGGTGCAAGGGGAGCTGGTACAATCGCTCCTCGCCCTCGCCGGGGGCACTCTCTGGACCAATGGTCAAGCGCACCGCAATCAAAACACCCCGAAGCTGCACGCCCTGAAGTAACCCGACTGCGGTAGGAAGGGAGGGAATCTGATCCCCTCGAACTCTGGCCCGTACTAGGACCATCCTGGTGATACTGGCCTCCCTCAGAAGCAGGTAATGCCGCCTGAACAGGACGACTGGACTGACCCTGCTGGAACCTCTGGCGGGACCTATCGTAGGAGTCTCTCCCTCTAGTCTGGGACCCGCTGTAGCTGCCCTGGTAGCGTACCCTCTTATCGCTGCCCCCTTGGGCCTCGCGATGAATATGCTCCATGGATCGGGCATGGTCAACTACATCAAGAAATGAACGGCCGGCAGAAACTAAATGCTCTGTGTCGACCCTCAGCCGGTACCGCAACCCACGTACAAAACAACGAACTCTCTCCTCCTCCGTGGGTAGGATCATGGTAGCATGTCGAGATAACTCATGGAACCTCGTCTCGTACTCTGAGACGGTCATAGGGCCCTGCTCCAATCTAGAGAACTGATCACGAAGCCTATCCCTGACACTCCGTGGCATGAACCGGGCTAAGAAAGCCTCTAAGAACTCACTCCAAGATACAGGAGGCGATCCAGCTGGCCTGGACTCTCGATACGAGCGCCACCACTGCCTGGCTGGCCCACGAAACTGATGAGAAGTGAAGTCGGCTCCTCTCGACTCCAAGAGGCCTAATGACTGCAGCTGCTCCTGACAAGTGAGCTGGAACTCGTAGGCATCCTCCCCCATCGCCCCTGAGAATATCGGCGGTGCCAACCTCTGGAATACTCCGAGCATCTTCTGCTCGCGCAGTGGCATCTCCCCGTCCTTTAAGTCTGACATGACAGTCACATGAACTGGTGGCGGCTGAACCTCTGGCGCCGCTGCGGCAGGCTGACACTGCGGCGCTGGAGCTGGTGCTGCTAGGACTGGTGCTGGTGCTGCTGGGCTGGTGCCTGTCGCATCTCCCCAATAGCTGCTAGTATCTGAGTCAGCAGAGCATGAAGGTCAGGAGCTGCAGCTGCAGCTGGTGCAGGTGGTGGCTGGGCTGGCCCTGGCCCCACCGGCTGTGGAGGTACATATGCTGCCTGAGGCTCCTCCTCCCTATCTCCGGCTGGTGCTACGGCCCTGCCTCGACCTCGGGGTCGGCGTCTACCCCAAACTGAGGCTCTGCCTGCAGGCCCGGGTGCGCCACCCCTGGCCGCGCCACCTCGCGAGCGAGCCATCCTGCGAAAGAGTGAAACAAGTGAGATTTCTAGAAACCAATAAGACACACGATGCACGAAAGCGAAACAAAAGAGGAAATTTTCCTAAGGACATCCTGTAGCCTCCCGAAGATAAGTTACGGACGTCTCCGCACCGATCCGCAGGACTCTATTAGACGTTAGCTCTGTAGAAGTGAGACCGATAAACCTGGGGAACTGATACCAACTTGTCACGACCCGATTTCTCAAGTCATGATGGCACCTACTATAACCCACCAGTAGGTAAGCCAACCCGTAACCCGGAACAACAAGTAATGGGTCTGAGGGTGAAAACTAAACAAGAGTAGGCAAATAACAATATAAACAGGCGGAAGCAAACCGAAAACATATATACAAATAAAGATTCCTCCCAGAACCTGGAAGTCACTAGTACAGAGCTACTAACAAAATGAGTACAAGTCCCAAAAGTGGATAACAGAGACTGGACTGTCTCGAAAGATAAAAGACAAGTCTATATATACAGATGGAGACTGAAATAGTACAAAGCGTCGTGTGCTCACTCCCGTCTCCGAATCAGTCTGCTCCAAGCTCGATCAACGCTGGCTACTAGTGCCCGGACCTGCATCACGAAATAGATGCAGAGCGTAGCATGAGTACCAAAACAACAGGTACCCAGTAGGCATCATAGGCCGACTGAACTTGAAAAGTAAAGGCAATATGAAAAGAAGGAATAACACAAACCGAAGGTCAAGAGCGGAAATCTAAGTAATAATGGAATGCACACGAGTGTACAAAGAACTAACTAAAGTAATCTATAAGCTAACTACACCTAACTGGGCCCCCATAAGCCCAGAAGGTACACTCGTGCGCAAGTTAAATAAAAACCCGAACGGACCCCCATAAGCCCGACGAGTACACAGAATAACTATAACTAAAGAGAATTGCATAAAAGAACCCAAGAACAAAGAACATCGAACCAGAACCTCAACCCTAATTAGTAGAATCTGACAGCACTGAGGCCGGACCTCGAACCGGATGCTCAGTAGAAGTACCCAAGTAACCAATCACAAGTAACAAGTATAAGAGGCCGGAACTCTAACCGGATGCTCTATATAGGTGTCTGAGCAATAGAGGCCGGACCTTAAACCGGATGCTCTATATAAGTATTTGGGCAATAGAGGCCGGACCTCAAACCGGATGCTCTATAAATGTGCCAATGTAGCTGCTGAAAGAGCCCCAATTGATCCATACTCATAAATATCCGTGGAACGCCGTCCACACATAGCCAATCAATGTAATTCCTTGGAACCAAATCGAAAATCAAATAAAAATCGCGAAATAGAACTAGTGTCGCCGATGTAACTCGTGAAGCCGTAACATCGAGGAAAATAAGGATAACTATAGTCAGAGAGAGAGTATCGCCTAACTAAGGCCCAAACTATCAGACTCAAGTCTGCTACACCAGTCTACAGGGATCTAAGCCGGCCGAGCGACGTCGGGGCAAAACTAAGGCCTATCAGATCCGAATCATGCATTTCTAAGGCAAGCCCTAGTCAAACCTAAACTAAGGCCCAACATGCTTTAAATAAACAGTAATTAAGCATGCAAACACTCCACATAGCGAGGAGGGTCCGTTAATAACACAAAGCATTCTCACAGTTACCCTATAATTCCCGAAATAAGCCGAAAATATGATTTCTTAACACCTATGCAGGATTCAATAACTACCCAACCCAAATCCCAACTAATCAACATGCATTCACATTCTCGAGCTCAATCTAAGAGAGGAAAACCATAGCCTACCTTAAAGCCGATCACACGCGCTCCAAAAATCACTTCTCCGGAGCTTTTCCTTTCCGAACGTCCTCGAAACGCTGCCCCACAATCAAAAATAGAGTCACAGCATTAATACGGTCGTTTAGACACCAAAATCACAACAAACGGAGACGGGTCAATTTTGGAGTCAAAACGGGAATCGTGGGACCCGCGCAGAAAATTCCGAAATTAACCCCAAAAGTGGGTCCTAACCAGTTCCCCCAGCTCATTTCCCATAATGGGACACAATTCGGGGCTCGGGAACAACACAATATCAACAAGCAACTAAAACCCAAATTTTCTCAAAAGAATAGAAATGGGACAGCAGCTAATTCAGTGTTTTTACCAAGAACGGGCGATCTACAGTAAAATCTAACAACACCACAATGTTCTCCTCAAAAAACCAATCAAGATAGCCTCAAAAATCACCAAAATCGGATCTAAAATGGCTAAGAAAACAAGTCTCAAAAATTTCCAAAATCAAGCTCACAAAAGGGGTCTGGCAGCAGGTGTTTTTCGAAAATTACCTCAAACGGGGACTCCAAATCACTATCCGAGATCAATAACGCGTTGTCCTCGAAAAATCTCACAGCTTAGCCTTTTGAATCACCCAAATCGGTTGAGAGATGAGAGAGTTATGAGGGTTTAAGTTTGGGAGTATTGGCTGATATATCTGCAATTTATTGCAGAAATTTCTGCAATTTCCCAAAAATAAAGAAACTCCGACGGGGTGCTCCGAACTCGTTCGGAACCCCGTGCACGCAAACGAGATATGCAACCATACCAAATTTGATATTCCAGACTCAACGGCGCAGTCAAAATTTCCATCAGAGGTCATTTCGATAAAAAGTGGGTCCCACTTCCAAAAACCATTTTAAGTCAAAACCCACAAAAGGGCTCGGAAAGATATCGAAAACCTCCAGACACAAAAGAAGGGTCAATCTAGACCAAACTCGACATTCTGGAGCTAACCACGCTGACGGAATTCTCATCCGAGCGCGTTTACTCAAAATGTTGACCAAAGTCAAACTTATGTCAAATTTCAAAGGCTAAAACGCCTAATCGCACCGACTCACACTGAAAACCTCGGGAGTCATGTCAACCATGCTACTAGCCTAAAATGACCCTTCCGGAGCTGATGAAATCGTCAGAATTGGATTCCGATGTCATCTTCTCAAACTTTTGATCGAAAATGATCGTTCAAGGTTCATAAGCTCCAAAACACAAAAACTCACACCAGGACCAAACGAACGACCAGGTGACCGAACTATCAGTCCCAGCAAGTCATAAATGACTTGGGGTCGCTATAGGAACGCTCTAAACGACACACAGAAGGCAAGACGCAGAAATGACCAAGAGGGTCATTACAATTCCCTGGATTTTTTTTACCCATAAGCTTGTCATTTCGATGTCAATCCACTTATTTGGAGCTTATGATGAACTTACCAATCCTAATTAGATCCACAAAATACGTTTCACAACCTGAACACATTAATACCTTACCAAAGATCCACCACCATAGTTTTCCTTAAAAACAATGCTTAACCCAAGTTTTTGTAGTAACAAACTAGTTGGTTCTTAAATATGAATGAAACATCGAATATCATTTTATGAACATGTGGTAAAATTGTTAACTCCTTAAGTATTTAGTAGTTACACTTGAAAATTGACGTATCCATTTTCATATACCACTAGTATCATATTGTGAAAGTCCGTTAGATCCACCACTAGAATTTATCATACAATTCGAAAGATTGTACCCAAATAGCCACATATTTCTTCCCATTAAGTAACTACAATAACTACCAAATTGATATATATTCCTGCTCAGATCAGGTCGATAGCAGGAGTAACACACTTCATAACTCTAACCAAGTAAGAATCAGGATCACTGTAGTAGTCGTATCATGACCCTTTTGACATACACCCAAATCATAGTACAAATTCTAACCTCGATTAATGCAGCATAGGTCTCATCATTCGGTAAGAAATACATACTTGTTATAACATCTTTACTAGCTGTAGTTTTCAAAGTCACAATGTGCATACCTATTTATTCCTTTAATAATTCCACTTCCAATTGTTGAACCACTCCAATTTTGAATCTGACCACACATCATTCTGATAAGTCTATGACTTTCACCTTAGTATCAGGTCTAACATCAAAGCCATATACGATACATCAATTTCTCAGAAGAAGAACGACGCACAAGTCATCACTATAAGTTACAGAGAATGGAAGGAAGAGATAAGAATCAGATCAAACCAAGGACGCACAATAGAGAATCCAAAAGTGAAGATTTTTCCTAAAAGTCATTATAGCCTCTCAAAGATAACAATAGACGTCTCCACACCGATACCTGAAAATCTACTAGACTATGATTGTGAACACGTGAGACCTATGAACCTGGGGCTCTGATACCATTTTCTCGCAACCCAAAAATGGATGTGATGACACTCGTCTTATCCCACCAAAAAGAAGTCAGCCTAAAACACAAATAATATTAAAAAAAATGTGAAAGAAAAATGTGAATACAATTCTAATACTATAAAATAATGTGGAAATCAATAATTATCTTACATTTACCCCCAAAACCTGGTTGTCACGTGTACAAACCTCTAATGTATTACAATAGATTTGAAAGAAATAAACAAGTCTCAAATGATGTTGTCTCTAAAGTAGAACAAGATCATAAGTAGGGGTAAAAAGGTCTGGTGAGATGACAATCAGCTACCTCACAAATCTCCATAGGAAGCCTCAGACAAGAAGATAAGAGAAGCAAAAATGTATAAGCAAGGCGTGAGTACCAAACCACATGGTACTCATCAAGCGAACTCCTAAATAAAAGTTAAGAATATAGAATACATGTACTCCTACCACCCCAACTGAACCTCCACAAGTACAAACTGCATAAAATCTACCCAACCTAACTATTCACAATTTCATATCACACAGCTCAATTACAATAATTACAGATCAGTAACATACTAGATCAACTTCATCAATCACAAGTTCAACTGAAAGGCATTCACAAGTTCACAAATGATAAAGATATGCACTGCAATGAAATTCAATGTCAAGTATGGTGATGCATGTCTGACCTAGTGATACACACCCGTTGTTTCTCAGTCCGGGACCCAAGGGGACATATATATCTGTCAATGCATCCATTGCGGCATACGATACGATCCTCAATAATAGAAATTCATCGCGGTGTGCATAACGTCCCTCGATAATAGAATCCATCGCAGCGTGCGACACATTCCTCGATAATAGAATCTATCAAAGTGACACGTCTCTCAAATCATAATATATGTCGCAGTGCGCGACACGTCCCTTAAAATGCTATATACTAATTAATTTCTTATTCTTCCTCAATTCATATAACACTTGTCACAACCATGTCTCAAAACCAATGCAAATGACATGTTCACACAAATAATGAGGAGATGACCTTTTCCATAACAATGCACAATTCACAACAATACATCGTGATACGACATAAAAAATTAATCAATAAGTCTTTCAAATCATTCTCAACATATCACACACATATAAAAATTCATATTCCCTTTTATTACCCCTTTTTCATCATTAGAATTATTCAATATGGTCGTTACAATATGATTATGTCATTCTAATAAGTAGAACAAACACAAAATGTAATATGTCATACAAATTTAGAATATGCACTACAAATATTTGATTTTTATAATTCTTATAGATTTTAAAAAAAAAAATTATATTTACTCTTCATGTCAAATATTAGATGTTGTGTTAGTAATCCTATAACTCAATCTTTTACTCATATTTTCATATAATCAAAGATCTAGGCTATAACTAAATTAATTGAGTACTTACATGCTGGCGTGAATTGTAGCCCATTCTTTCTTCAACGTTTTATTGCTAAATTGAATGATATTCTTGCTCTTAAATAAGTGTACTGAGTTGTTTTCAGTGTTGCAGGAGGAGTGTCTAGATTGTATTATAGTATAAGTGGGGAGGCAACTAAACAGAAAAATTGTTCATTAACCAACAAACACATAAAGTAGTGTATTAGAGTATTAATCCACATTCAAATTGAGGAAGAGAGTCAGGCTGCGATATGATTGTGTATGAGAAAAGATGTTACAAGAGATTTACAAACTTGTTCTATCTTTAGGTTTTGTTCTCTGCATGGAAGTGTTTCTTGTTGTAATACCAAAACTTATCTGTTTAAAATTATATTCACCGTTAGTAGAAGGACTGAAATCACTTACTTTGATTAATTAAAGGTTAAGTATGATTAGTGAGCTATCATAGGGACCAAAATCAAAATAAAATGATAACACATGGATGAAAACAATTATTTACTCTGTTAAAATATGCATTCTTATCATGTGTTCATTCATATATTTTATTTCTTAAAATGCATACGAAATTTATTTCTTATATACAATAGATTTTGTATGCATGCGTGTGAAAACTTTATAGTCTCTTTTCCCTCAAATATATCTATGATAAATTTATTTCTAATTCAATGGATGTCTTATCACTGTGCATGCGTGGACATATTGACGAGTAATGATCATAAAAGTGGAGGTTATCTTCATAATAGAGGGAAGTGATGAAGATAATAAGTGAAATCAACTTCTTGGTGTAGTTGATATCTATATTATACTCCACTATATCAAGGACATAATTTAAATCATGGTTTAATTTATAAGTAGTGCTCTTTGTTTCCTAGAAAATATCAAACTTCATTAAAGAAGAGCACAAATATTGAAAAAAAATTTAACATCCATCTTGAACATTGAACATTTCAACTATTTTGAACAATGAAAAAAATCTCACAAATTCAATTACTATGACATAGAGGGAGTAATATTTTATAATAATACTTGATTATTTCATACAAGATCATTAATTATTGAGGAGCCAATATATTTATTTTTAGGAAAAAATATTACTATCGGGTAGAAGATAAAGTTGACAAAGAGAAACTTTAGGAGTGATTAATTCCAACTTTTGTAATAATTAATTAATCATCGGTAACAAAACCCTTTTTGTTAATTTTAATAGTTGGATATTTGGGAAGAATTAATTTAGGGGTGTGTGTTTGGTGTTCGGTTCGGGATTCTCAAATTTGAATTTGGTAATTGGTAATTAAAAGTAGATATCATATACTAAATTTTTAAATTTTGATTCGGTTATTTAGTAATCGATAAATTAAACTTTAATTTGGTAGGATATTCGATAATATCGTATTGAAGTTGCAGTTCATTGTTGTAACACCACGCTATTTGAAGAGCTAGAAAGAGCTAGATTTAGAAAGAGTTGTTTTTGCAAAGAAGGAAAAATCTGGAAAATTAGTTAAGTTATATAAGTATGAGTTTTTGGTCAACTTCCAACGACCATAAATCCTAGCTCAAGATGAGCTAGGTGTGCTTCCAGATACCGTAAGAAAAATCTTTGAATTATCTTTTCAACGCCTCCGAGTGTTCTCAATTCTGAAATCGTATGACTGAGATATGCCCATTTGAAGTTGGACTGTTTAGATAAGGGAAGTCTAAATAGGATTTTGGAAGGGAATTATGGTCTTTTCCTTACTCAATTAATTTATTTCATCTTTAGTGAATTAATTAGGGTCAAAACTGAATTGGTTCAGTTTGCACAATTGGAAATTCACGTTGGGGCTTTAGAGAGAAGAACTCAAGAGAGAAGAGAAGGGGAAAAGTCAAGATTCATCGTCTTTGTAAGAAATTGATTGTGTATTTCGTCAAGGATTTGATCCTACAAGGTATGTGAGACTTTCATAACGTTGGGTTCGTTCACCCACGTGCCAAACATGTTTATTTCAGCGTGATTTCATCCTAAAAAGATTGGAAGTTTGAATGTTCTTGATGGGTGTTCTTGACTTGCTTTCGTTCATGAAATTTGGGTTGAGATTGAGGAGTTTCTTGAGATTATAGTGTTTATTTATTGAGTTGTTTGAGTTAGATTTTGTGTATATGTTTTGGGTATCTAAATCTAAAGAGATATTGAGAAAAATAATCAAAATTAATCGAATTAAGATCTAAAAATAGGAGGAAAAGTTCGTCAGTTTTGCCTGGGGAAATGCTGGAGTGACGCGCCCCCGTTGTGCCAAGAGGGCTGGGGTGACGCGCCAACTATGCGCCAAAAAGTGGTCTCTGAACTTTGGGGGCTTGCGCGGCAGGCCAGCAGTGCGCCAGGTCCATCGGCCCAACCCGTTTTTCATCGTTTGGCCCGTTTAAGTCCTTCTAAAGTGTACTAACACTTCCTATTGATTCTAACTACTCTAAATGACTTCTAAACACCTAGAAATCATCCATAAACTTGAATCATAAGCTTGAATCCATAAATTAAAATTCAAGGAAAGATAAGAGCCAAATCTAGAAAGTTCTTAGAGTCACTTCAAGAAGTCGTTTGCAAATGTTTTAAACTTGTTTTAGGACTTGAATTTTGAGTTTAGTAAGGGTAACAAATGAAGTTCATTTCTTCAAAAAGAGTATATGAAAACTAAGTATTCCCAAAGAGTAAATGTTTTCACGTTTTAACAAGAGAGGAAACACTTATTTCCAAGAGAGCTTTTGAGCAAGTTTTTGAGTAATTATCTCAAATCACAGAAAGAGTTTTGTTTTTGAAACATATGAGATGAGTGTATTTTGGGAGTAGTATTGAGCACCGATATGGGACGCGAGTTCATAATAAATCAAGTCTCCATAAACCATGTATCCATCATGGGTAGAAAGGATCATACTTAGTGCTTTTTAGCATAGACTAGTGGATCTACTTAGTTGAGGCGTTCTACATGACAACAAAGTATAGGACAGTTCTGGCAGTGTGGGCAAGACATTTTATCATCACTTAGGCTCATAGTGATGGTTGTCTGTTAGAGAAACTCCCATAGTATTATACTACTTTATATGTAAATTGAGTTGTTATTGCGTTTCTTTATCAAATTGAGTTGCTACCTACTGTTTTAAATGCCTTGTATAAACTGCACCATTATTGTTGTTTTTACTTTGCATTTGAGTTGAGTTATTCCTGAGTTGAGTAAAGCCAAGGTATGTGTTATTTTCAAATTCCTTTCCAGCTTATGTCATGTCTAGTTTTCCCCTCGCATACTCGTACATTCAATGTACTGATGCCATTTGGCCTGCATCATTTTATGATGCAGACACAGGTAACTAGGGTCATCATTCAGCGCCTCGTTGATCCAGTTGAGCACTCAGAGTTAGTTGGTGAACCTCCTTTCTATCCGGAGGATCCCTTATTTTCTTGTTTTGATTTAGTACTTTAGTTATTAGGATGATCGGGGGTCTTGTCCCGACCTCCCTCTTTGTTTTAGAGGCTTCATAGACGAGTAGTTAAAGTTATTTAGTCTTTTTGTTTTTCAGTTATATACGTTAAAACTTCAGTTGCCATCTTGGCTAAGTTTAATATCTCTTTAAGTTATTGCATGAGTTATATCTTCAGGCTGTTTCTTATGGTTAAGTCTTCCGCAGAGTAAATAAGTCAGGCCAAGGGTTCGTTTGGGGCCAGAAATGGTTCTCGAGTGCCAGTCCCGCCCAGGGTGTAGGCTCGGGGCGTGACAATTGTATTACAAAGTTAACATTATTTCTCCAAATATTTCTGTTTTTTAAGTTGATGCACGATATAATAGAATCTCAACAAGTAAGAAGACACCAAGAATTTTTTTTTGATAATATATATATATATATATATATATATATATATATATATATATATATATATGTGTGTGTGTGTGTGTGTGTGTGTGTGTGTGTATGTATTTGAGTTGTTTAAGTTTATTCATTAACTCTCTTGGATTTGTACTGAAGAGTAATGAACATGTTGATATATGACTTTCATTAAGTAAATAATTCGGTATTCAAAAAAATACCGAATACCAAATAATACTAATGTCTCATACCAAACTCAAATTCGAATACCATAATTCTAAAAGTTTACTCCTGAATATCATACCAAATATCGAATTATTGAATACCAAATTATCAAAAGTTTTGGTTCAGCAATTCAATTTTTGATATTTTATGTCCAACCCTAACAATCACTGCTAAGCTTTATGATGTGATATTGTTGATTTTTTAAAAAGTGTAAATGAGAAATAAAGTTTTTTTGAGAAAAAATATCAATTAGAGAAAGAGAAGACAAGCAATTAAAAAGGTGTTAATGAGAAATGAAGTTCTTTTTAGGAAAAAACATCAATTAGATAAAATGTGTTACTGAGAAATGTAGTTCTTTTTAGAAAGAAAAACATCAATTAGAAAAAACATGTATTTAAAAGGTGTTAATGAAAAATGAAGTTTTTTTTAGGAAAAACATCAATTAGAGAAAACATGCTATTAAAGGGTGTAAATGAGAAATGAAGTTTATTTTATGAAAAAAAACATCAATTAGAGAAAACATGTAATTTAAAAGGTGTTAATGAAAAAAGAAGTTATTTTTAGGAAAAAAAATATCAATTAGATAAAACATGTAATTTAAAAGGTGTTAATGAAAAAAGAAGTTATTTTTAGGAAAAAAATATCAATTAGATAAAACATGTAATTTAAAAGGTGTTAAAGAAAAATGAAGTTCTTTTTTAGGAAAAAAACATTAATTAGAGAAAACATGCAGTTTAAAAGGTACTAATGAAAAATGAAGTTCTTTTTAGTATAAAAAACATCAATTAGAGAAAACGTGTAATTTAAAAGGTGTTAATGAAAAATGAAGTTATTTTTAGGAAAAAAATATCAATTAGAGAAAAAATGCAGTTTAAAAGGTATTAATGAAAAATGAAGTTCTTTTTAGTAAAAAAAAACATCAAACAGAGAAAACGTGTAATTTAAAAGGTGTTAATGAAAAATGAAGTTCTTTTTTAGGAAAAAAACATCAATTAGAGAAAACATGCAGTTTAAAAGGTATTAATGAAAAATGAAGTTCTTTTTAGTAAAAAAAAGATCAATTAGAGAAAACGTATAATTTAAAAGGTGTTAATGAAAAATGAAGTTCTTTTTAGGAAAAAAATATCAATTAGAGAAAACATGCAGTTTAAAAGGTATTAACGAAAAATGAAGTTCTTTCTAGTAAAAAAACATCTATTCTAGAAACATTGTTGTTTAGAAGGTGTTAATGAGAAATGAAGTTCTTTTTAGGAAAAAACATTAATGAGAGAAAACATACTACTTTTTGTTTGCTATAAATAGAGGTTTCCCTCATTTTTCCTATATTTGCTGATTTCTTACAATTCTTCTTCTTGCACTTTAATAAATCTCGTGTGATTTCTGATGGAAGGAGAAGAAGCAATGTGTGAAGGAGATCGATTGAAGAACCAGGCTGAGGCCTTTGAGGAGATGATCTTAGAGGTTCCTTTTCGCTACTGTTCCGGGGAATCAAAATTTTCAATATTGAATCGAAGTCCAAAGGTGGAGATTTCTCAAGAACAGCCCCCTGGCTGTAGCGAAATCTTGCTGGTTAGTGTTCTTCTTTATTGTTGGCCATGATTATTAACTCTTAAATTTCTGGATATGTGCATCACCTCTTTTAAGCTTCTCTGTAAATTGGGGAAGATAGTCTGTATGTAGACCTTACGCTACCTACGAGATGATGAGGTTGTGTTCCGATATATGCTCAACTCAAGTAAAACCAGTTCAAAAATCTCTAGAATAAAGTTTTAAAATTAGAAGATTTTCTCTAGTGTAATTTTTTTGTGCTGAATGGAAATTCTTGGAAAGTACATCTATTTCCTAGATGTTATCAATGGCAACTGAGTGAATGTTGAGCCAAATCAGGAAAGTGTACTCCAAAATACGTTTGCTTAATCAAAACAAGTGTCGATTCATTTAATGCTGTAAGATCTGCAAACAGCTTACGAGGTGTTTAAATTTATGAGAAGTGCTTATTTTGGCATTGATACAGGCTAAGCCTGACACTATTTTCTCTGGAGCAAAACGGAAAGCTATAACTCTAATTGAAGAGGCTGCTGATAAGCCTTCATAAAGCAGTGCTCCACTGAAAAATGTTATGGAGTGTAATTCTGAACTTTGTCAGGTATGTACTACAAGTCAAGATAGCCTGAATGACCACTTGCAAGGAAAAAACACAAACGCAAGGTGGCTGCTTTAAGAGAGCACAAGGCCGACAAAAACTGCAGCATTGGTCTTTTACCAAAGAAATCAAAACTTATGCAGCCTATGGAACTTCCTTCTGATAATCAGCTATCCGGGGAGAAATTAGTGGAAGGGTCATCAACTACAAACGATAACGATCCACCATCCTTGTTGATAGATGACAGTGCAAATTACTTGAGAAAGAATGCAGCTCATGAAAAGCAAGACAATAGGGAGTTCACATTTTGGTGTTACACATGCCAAATTGGTACCTTCTCTGAAATAGTGATGGAGTTACATAAGATCGGAAAAAACACAAACGCAAAACAAAAACTGTAACATTGGTCTTTCACCAATGAAACCACAATTCATCCAGCTTGTGGAACATCCTTGTGATGATCTGATATAAGGGAAGAAATTAGAGGAATGAACCTCAGGTACAAACGATAACGATCACCATCGTTTTATTGCCAAGGACGAGCAAAGATTATTATTTATTGTGTCAAAGATACAGATGACTGATTGTGTTGAGTAAAGTTGTGTCAAGTAAATCTGGTCTTACCAGTATTGCCTTTGGATAATCATCAATGTAGTTTGATTTGTCTCTATATCTATTTTGTTTGTCCAGTCTACCAACTAGTACCTCATTTTTGAAATTTAAGGAAATCAGATTCATCAATATTATCTTTTGATACATGTGGTGTGATTTGTATTGGGTTTTAAAAAGTTGTGAATAAAAAAATGATGAATTATGACTTTTCTGAAGAGGTGCGACTTTTCTGAAAAGGTGTGGCTTTTATGAAGAGTTGTGACTTTTCTGAAGAGGGGTGACTTTTACGATAAGAAACAATAAAAATCTGTTCACACTACCCTTTGTTATCTGTAAATAGAGGGGTTTTCTCTTATTTTTCAACAATGAAATTTCTAAACTTCTACTTCTTCTGCACAAATAAATCTAGTATTCTAGTGTACTTTGCTCCCGTTGATCAGTGATTCGCTGACACAATAGTTTTTTTTTACCGATACATTGGTGAATAAAATTGTTATATCCTGAAAAGATATATTACAATAACATTGGATACTTGAGGCGAATAATTTCTTCAAGGATACACTATGTATTCTGTATCAGATTCGATTTTCTTCTTTTCCGTTTCAATTCACTGTTACAGAGTCTGTTTTCAATGTTTTATTAAGTGTTTTAGTAATACAAATTGAACAACAATTTGTCTCTATATCTATATATGCAAAATTATGTTAGTATTAATTATCCAAGGTGTGAAGACATATATATAATGGGGTATTCAAGCTATTTCTTGATTCTTTCGTCATAGTCTTTATTGATGATATTTTAGTTTATTCGAAAAGTGAGGAAGAGCATGCCGACCATCTTCGTATTGCTTTGGGTATTCTTGGGAAGCAAAGGTTCTATGCTAAATTTTCTAAGTGTGAATTTTGGTTGAAATTAGTTGCATTTTTGGGGCATGTAGTTTCAAAAGAAGGGGTAATGGTAGATCCTCAAAAGATTGAGGCGGTTAAGAATTAGGTTCAGCCTAACTCTGTGACTGAAGTTAGGAGTTTTGTTGGGCTCTCTAGCTATCATCGTCACTTTGTGAAGAATTTTGCTTCTAATGCCATTCACTTGACTAATTTGACCAAAAAGGAGATACCATTTGAATGGACTGAGAAATGTGAGGAGAGCTTTCAAAAGCTCAAGGCACTCTTGACCACCGCACCTATCCTAGCATTACCGGTGGAAGTTAAAGATTTTATTATTTATTGTGATGCTTTACATTTTGTTTTGGGTGTTGTGTTGATGCAGGATAAGAATGTTATAGCTTATGCCTCGTGTCAATTGAAGGTGCATGAGAGGAATTATCTGGCACATGATTTAGAGTTGGCAGCAGTAATGTTTTCTCTTAAGATCTGGGGACATTACATCTATGGTGTTACGTGTGTAGTGTTTACCGATCATCGTAGTTTGCAGCATGTGTTCACTCAAAAGGATCTGAACTTGAGACAATGAAGGTGGATGGAGGTACTAAAAGATTATGATGTGACCAATCAATACCATCCGGGAAAGGCTAATGTGGTGGCAGACGCTTTGAGTCAAAAAGTAGTGAGTATGGGTAGTTTAGCTTGCTTAAGTGTAACCAAACGACCTTTGGCTAAAGAAATTCAGACCTTGGAGTCTAAATTCAGGCAATTGGGCATCTCAGAAAGAGGTGGGGTGTTAGCTAGTATTGAAGTAAAAGCCACTTTCATTGAGGAGATCAAGGCCAAACAAGTTGAAGATGAAAATTTGGAGGAGCTTAGAAAGAAGACTGTGATTGGTAAGGCACAAGAGACAACTCTTGATGTAGATGGTGTGCTAAATTTCAAGGGAAGAATTTGTGTCCTTAGAGTAGAAGACTTGGTTGAGAAATTGTTGGTGGAGTCTCATGGTTCGCGATATTCTATTCATCCGGGTGTGACCAAGATGTATAGAGATCTGGAGCGAGTTTATTGGTGGCCGGGCATGAAGAATGACATAGCGGAGTTTGTGGCGAAGTGTCAAAATTGTCAACAAGTGAAGTATGAACATCAAAGGCCTGCGGGTTTGCTTCAAAGAATGCCAATTCCAGAATGGAAGTGGGAAAGAATAGCTCTGGATTTTGTGGTTGGTCTTCCTATGACTTTGGGGAAGTTTGATTCTATTTGGGTATGGTTGATAGATTGACTAAGCCAACCCATTTTATTCCTGTAAGAATAGATTATAATGCTTAACAATTAGCTAAAGTATATGTGAAAGATATAGTAAGGTTGCATGGGGTGCCCCTTTCTATCATCTCGGATCGTGGTACCCAATTCACATCCAAGTTTTGGAGGAAATTGCTGATGAATTAGGCACACAATTCACTTTTAGTATAGCCTTTCATCCACAGAGAGACGGGCAATCGGAGAGGACCATTCAAGTATTAGAAGACATGTTGAGGGCATGTGTGATTGATTTTGGAGGGCATTGAGATAAGTTCTTACCTTTGTGTGAATTTTCTTATAATAATAGTTATGACTCCAGCATTGACATGGCACTATTTGAGGCAATATATGGGAGGGGATGTAGATCACCCATATGATGGTTTGAGGCTGGCGATGTGAAACCATTGGGGGTTGATTTAGTGAAGGATGCTCAAGATAAGGTGAGAAGTATTCAAGCTAAGCTTCTAGCTGCCCATAGTAGACAAAAGAAGTATGCAGATCATAAGGTAAGAAACATGGCGTTTCAATCTGTTGAAAATGTTCTTCTTAAGGTATCACCCATGAAAGGGGTGATGAGATTTGGTAAGATGGGTAAGCTAAGTCCTAGATACATTGGTCCATTTGAGATTCTTGAATGTGTAGGACCAGTAGCGTATAAATTGGCTTTATCTCTTAATCTATCGAGTGTTCATTCGTTATTTCATGTATCCATGTTAGAGAGGTATCTTGATGACAGATACTATATCATTTAGTAGGACTCAATTGTGATAGATAAGGACCTCCAATATGAGGAGGAATCGATTGCAATTCTTTATCGTATGTGCGTAAGTTGAGGACCAAGGAGATAAGTCCGTCAAAGTTCAATGGAAGCATCGTCCAGCTGAGGAAGATACTTGGGAAACTGAGAAGGATATGCGAGACAAGTATCCCCAATTGTTGGTCGAATCAGTTACTACTTCATTCCTTCCTTAGACTATTTTTCCTAAGTTTGTCACTCGGGGACGAGTGATGGGTAAATTGGTATCTATTGTAACGACCGGGTTCCATCGTTATAGAATAATCAACTGGGAAAAATTTGGGGCCGAAAAACTTTTTTGTAGTATCTTGAAATTTCCCAACCTATTCCAGATTTGGATGAAATCGGAGTCTTTAAGGTGTAGAGAAAACTCGTAGCAATCAGGTTAGTTGATTTTGATTACATGAGTAGTTAGATAATTCATTAAAGAACCCGTATGACTTTACGAAATTGAATTCAGGCGAGTAGAACTCCCAGAATCGATCTTAGTGTAAAGGGTATTTTTTGAGCATCGTGGGTTAGAGGTGCATTGTGAAATGGGAGTCTTAGAATTCTTTAAATATCTCACTAGTTCGCGAATGCCGCTGGTTTTTTCCGCTCTAGCGGGGCCGCTGTTGCGGTGTGGATGCCGCTGTGGCGAGCTCGACGTGAATTAAAGTCGTTAATAAACCCCTAAGCAAGCTCATTATGCACTTTTCGATTTTTAGAGCTAACGAACGAACCCCAGGTGATTCCTACTCGTTTCTCACCATTCTTGAGGCTAAAGGTAAGCTTTTCACTCCCCAAATCCATTTTTTCGATCCGTAGAAATAATAGAATGGGTGAATATTTATGGGGGAGGTTTTGTTATCGATTCTATTATGGAAACTACCCTAAATTAGATAATTGGGATCATGGGTTTAATCTAGGGTTCATAGAATTGTTAGTAATTCGGGTAATTAATTAGTGATTGTTTATTGATTCCCGTATTATATCGACTATTTGTAGACCAAAAACAAGTGGAACGAATTCTAAAAGGGAAGGATCAAGTTTCTTAGGGTTTCAAGCTTGTTTCGAGGTAGGTGATCGTTGTGATTCTACGTTTGTGTGATGCATGCTTCTTCTTGCTTCATTATGATATTTGTATATGTATGAATGTTGCACTGCTGATCACACTTGTGGTAAATGAGATAGATGAATTATCATTGTGATGAAATCATGACTTAAATGTATGATCTTGAGCATATACTTGTGTTTGTGATTGTGGTGTGTGAATGGGATCGGTTGCCACGTTCCGGTAGAACTAACTTGTATCGGTTGCCACGTTCCGGCATAAATAGGGGATCAGTTGCCACGTTCCGACATAAATATGGGATCGGTTGCCACGTTCCGGCATGCTAACTGTTTGGGTTTGGGTTCCATGAGAGGAACAATAATGTGATATAAAATGTGAAACTGATCGTTGTTCGTAAATGTTGATAATATTGTATATGTTGATATATATGCATGTGATTATATTGTTGTCTTGACTTGTTTATGTTGCACTAGTAAGATAGCCACGTGACCCTACTAGTACACTATGGTTGTGTACTGATACTGCACTTACTCTTATATTTGTTGAGTATAGGGCATCTTCAAGCGGCTACTAACAGACCTCGCTTAGGAGATCAGTGATCGTTCGAATTCAAGGGTGAGCCAATTCTTACGGGCTGCCATGGGATTCTCTTTCGTCTATGTCCACCATTTCCGGACTTAGACAATTGTTTTAGTTAGATTATTAGTTCATTAGTTTCGGGTTGTATCCCTTCTTGTTTAGACTTGGTTCATTATTTGATGTTTTGGTACATTGACTTTCACGTTCTAGGTTATTCTTCCGCATTGATAGTTTATTATTTTTAGACCTTTGTTAGGGTTTATGGGAACTCTATTTTTCTTCCTTAGTATTTGCCTTAAATGCCTTCGTTATTGCTTTAGTTGCTTGGTTTGGGTTATAGTAGTGGTTCTCCCACCAGAGTGTTAGTGTGGGTGCCAATCACGATGGTCTGGGTCGTGACAATACCAAATAGTACTAATGTCTCATACCAAACTCAGTTTCAAATACCATAATTCTAAAACTTTACTCCTGAATATCATACAAAATACCGAATTGGCGAATACCAAATCACCAAAAGTTTTGGTTCGGTAATTCAATTTTCGATATTTTATGTCTAGTCCTAAGAATCACTGTTAAGCTTTATGATGTGATATTGTTGAGTTTTTAAAAGGTGTAAATGAGAAATAAAGTTCTTTTTATAAAAAAAATATCAATTAGAGAAGACATGCAATTTAAAAGGTGTTAATGAGAAATGAAGTTCTTTTTTAGGAAAAAACATCAATTAGATAAAATATGCATTTTAAAAAAAAAGGTGTTAATGAGAAATGAAGATCTTTCTAGAAAAAAAACATCAATTAGAGAAAACATGTAATTTAAAAGGTGTTAATGAAAAATGAAGTTCTTTTTTAGGAAAAAACATCAATTAGAATAAGACATGCCGTTTAAAAGGTGTTAATGAGAAATGAAGTTCTTTGTAGGAAAAAAACATCAATTAGATAAAACATGTAATTTAAAAGGTGTTAATGAAGAGAGAAGTTTTTTTTAGGAAAAAACATCAATTAGAATAAAACATGCCGTTTAAAAGGTGTTAATGAGAAATGAAGTTCTTTTTAGGAAAAAACATCAATTAGAGAATACATGTAATTTAAAAGGTGTTAAACAAAAATGAATTTCTTTTTTAGGAAAAAACATCAATTAGAGAAAAATGTTGTTTAAAAGGTATTATGAAAAATGAAGTTCTTTTTAGGAAAAAAACATTAACTAGATCACACTTGTTTGCTATAAGTAGTGGTTTCCCTCATTTTTCATATTCTACTCTTCTTCTTCTTGCATTTTAATAAATCTCGTGTGATTTCTGATGGAAAGAGAAGAAGCAATGTGTGAAGCAAATAGATTGAAAAACCAAGCTGAGGCCTTTGAGGAGATGATCTTAGAGGTTCCTTTTTGGTACCGTGCCGGGGAATCAAAAATTTCAATATTGAATCGAAGTCCAAAGGTGGAGATTTCACAAGAACAACCCCCTGACTTTAGTGGAATCTTACTGGTTAGTGTTCTTCTTTATTGTTGGCCTGAATTATTATCTCTTAAATTTCTGGTTATGTGCATCACCTCTTTTAAGCTTTGAATTTAGAAGATTTTTTCTAGTGGAAAGTATATCTGCTTACACTTGTTTCCTGGACGTTATCAATGGCAACAACATTCATTATTATACAACAGAGTGAATGTTGAGCCGAATCAGGAAAGTGTACTCCAAAATATGTTTCCTTAATCAAAACAAGTGTAGATTCATTTAATGCTTTCAGATCCGTAAACCATTTGCGAGGCGTTTAAATTTCTGAGAAGTGCTTATTTTGGCATTGATACAGGCTAAGCCTGACACTATTTTCTCTGGATCAAAACGGAAAGCTATAACTCTAATTGAAAAGGTTGCTGATAAGCCTTCATTAAGCAGTGCTCTAGTGAAAAATGTTACGGAGTGGAATTGTGAACTTTGTCACGTATGTACTACAAGTCAAGATGGCTTGAATGACCACTTGCAAGGAAAAAAACACAAACGCAAGGTGGCTACTATAAGAGAACACAAGGATGACAAAAACTACAGCATTGGTCTTTTACCAAAGAAACCAAAACTTATGCAGCCTATGGAACGCCCTTCTGATGATCTTCCATCCGAGGAGAAATTAGAGGAAGGATCATCAGCCACAAACGATTACGATCCACCATCCTTGTTGATAGATGACAGTGCAAATGACTTGAGAAAGAATGCTGCTCATAAAAAGCAAGACAACAGGGAGCTCACATTTTGGTGTGACACATGCCAAATCGGTACCTTCTCTGAAATAGTGATGGAATCACATAAGATCGGAAAAAAACACAAACGCAAAACAAAAACTGCAGCATTAGTCTTTCACCAATGAAATCACAATTCATCCAGCTTGTGGAGAATCCTTGCGATGATTTGATATAAGGGAAGAAATTAGAGGAAGGATCATTAGGTACAAACGATAACGATCACTATGGTTTTATTGCCAAGGACAAGCAAATATTATTATTTATTGTGTCAAAGAAGCAGAGGACTGATTGTGTTGAGTAATGTTGTGTCAACTAACTAGTAGCTATTTTTTGTTGTCAAGTAAATCTGGTCTTACCAGAATTGCCTTTGGATAATCATCAATGTAGTTTGATTTGTCTCTATATCTATTTTGTTGGTCCAGTCTACCACCTAGTACCTCATTTTTGTTGTTTAAGGAAATTGGATTTATCAGTATTATCTTTTGATACATGTGGTGTGATTTGTGTTGGGTTTTAAAAAGTTGTGAATGAAAAATGAAGAGTTATGACTTTTTTGAAGAGGTGTGTTTTATGAAGAGTTGTGACTTTTCTGAAGATGTGTGACTTTTATGAAAATTTGTGTCTTTTCCATAAGGTTGTGACTTTTATGAAAGGTTATAACTTTTGACTTTTCTAAAGGGTTGTGACCATTACGATAAGACACAATAAAAATATGTTCACACTACCCTTTGTTATGTGTAAATAGAGGGGTTTTCTCTTATTTTTCAACAATGAAATTTCTAAGCTTCTTCTTCTGCACAAATAAATCTAGTATTCTAGTGTACTTTGCTCCCATTGATCAGTGATTCGCGGACACAATTATTTTTTTTACCGATACACTGGTGAATAAAATCGTTATATCCTGAAAAGATATATTTCAATAACATTGGGTACTTGAGGCGAATAATTTCTTCAAGGATGCTCTATGCATTCAGTATCAGACTCAATTTTCTTCTTTTCCGTTTCAATCTATTGTTACAGAGTCTGTTTTGAAAGTTTTTTAAGTGTTTTACTAATACAAATTGTTCTTTGTTACGAGACATTCAAGTATATTTTGTGTTGTTTCTTTATGGGTACATGTTATCTAAACACATCATTGATTTTAAAAATTCTTCACACCATGAAATTTTTGAGATTGAATTGTAACAAAATAATCATGGCTATGCTTTATGAGGTGATCATTTTTGGGTATTAAAAGGTTTTAAAGAGAAATAAAGTATTTTTCTCAAAAGATATAATTTGAATAGCATATTTTCATATTGAGGGGTGATTATGATTTTTTTAAAGGATTTTGAATTTTTTAAAAGATTTTGATTTTTTTTAATAAGACACAATAAACATTTGTTCTACTATCCTTTATTGGATATAAATGGAGAAGTTTTCTCTCAATCTTCAACTAATTTTGCTGATCTTCTCTATTCTTTTCTTGAACTTTTAAAAGATGTCTATATTACCGTTGAATATGATTTAAATCGGTCCTCTTAAATAATAACATGATTGAAACGGAAGAAAGTTACACTGTATTAATGGCATTTTAATAGTGAAGCATATATTAATAAATAAGACAACCAAATATATTCTGGCTATGATTAATTTAACCAAAAGATGAGGAAAAAGGAATTAAAAGAATCCATGATGATCATAACCAAAAGCATTGTTATGAGGATAATTTGAAACATCCATAACAGGCTTGAAAAATGATTTATTACTATTCTCAACCATAATCTTGCTTGCATGAGTCATCACATTCTTTTGGAGAACAGAAGGACGACCAAAACTGGAGCATTGGACTTTTTCCAAAGGAATCAAAATTCATCCAGCTTGTGGAACATCCTTGCGATGATATGATATCGGGGAAGAAATCAGAGGAAGGATCATCAAGTCCAAATAATAATGATCAACCATCCTTGTTGATAGATGACAATGCAGATGACATGAGAAAGAACACAAATTATGAAAAGCAAAACATTAGGGGATTCACGTTTTGGTGTGACACATGCAAAATAGGGACCTTCGCTGAAAAGGTGATAGAGGCACATAAGAATGGAAAAAAACACAAACGCAAAGAGGAGAACAAAAACTGCAGCATTGGTCTTTCACCAGTGAAACTACAATTCATCCAACTTGTGGAACATCTTTCCAATGATATGATATCAGGGAAGAAATCAGAGGAAGGATCATTAATTCCAAACAATAACGATCAACCATGATTTTATTCGCAAGGACAAGTAGTGTAAAAAACACAGAGGAATGATTGTGTCAACAACTAGTATCTTATTTTTGTTGTCAAGTAAAACTGTTGTTACCAGTATTACCTTTGGATTTGTGGTCCTGTCTACCATCTAGTATTTCATTTTTGTTGTTTGAGGAAATCAGATTTATCAATATTATCTTTCGATACATGTGGTGTGATTTGTCTCATCTATGATCTTGGTTAGATGTGTCATTGGGTTTTGAAAGCTGTGAATAGAAAATAAACATTTGTGACTTTTGTTAAGAAATGTGTCTTTTTTGAAAGGTTGTGACATTTTTGAAGGGATGTGACTTTTCGTAAAGATTGTTATAGGCGTTTGACAAAAGAATCATTACTAAGCTTGATGAGGCGATTAGTGTTGGATATTAAACACAAATGCAAAGAGGCAACTTTTAGAGAACAGAAGAAGGACAACAAAAACTGGAGCATTGCTCTTTTTTGAAAGAAATCAAAATTCACCTAGCTTGTGGAAAGTCCTTGCGATGATATGATATCAGGGAAGAAATCAGAGGAAGGATCATCAACTCTAAACAATAATGATCCACCATCTTTGTTGATAGATGACAATAAGGATGGCATGAGAAAGAACGCATATCATGAAAAGCAAAACATTAGGGGGTTCACGTTTTGGTGCGACACATGCAAAATAGGGACCTTCACTGAAAAGGTGATGGAGGCACATAAGATTGGAAAAAAACACAAACGCAAAGAGGAGAACAAAAACTGCAGCGTCAGTCTTTCACCAATGAAACCACAATTCAGCCAGTTTGTGGAACATCCTTTCGACGATATGATATCCTGGAATAAATCAGAGGAAGGATTATCAGGTACAAAAGATAACGATCAACCATGATTTTATTCGCAAGGACAAGTAGTGTCAAAAACGAAGAGGAATGATTGTGTCAACAACTAGTAGCTTATTTTTGTTGTCAAGTAAAACAGTTGTTACCAATATTATCTTTGGATTCGTGGTCCAGTCTACCAATTACCAGTTAACTTTTGGTACGTGTGGTGTGATTTGTCTCATCTATGATCTTTGTTAGATGTGTCGTTGAACTTTGAAAGGTCTGAATAGAAAAGGAAGAGTTGTGATTTTTATGAAAAGTTGAGACTTTTCTTAAGAGTTGTGATTTTTTTGAAAGGTTGTGACATTTCGGGAAGATTGTTATAGGCATGTAACAAAAGTTCACAAAGGGATTGCTAAGCTTGATGAGGTGATTAGTGTTGGATATTAAAAAGTGCAAATGAGAAATTAAGTAGTTTTTCTTCAAAAATACAATTTGAATAGCATCTTTTCATCTTGAAGGGTGGTTATGAGTTATTTAAAGGGTTAACTTTTTTGAAGTGTTGTGATTTTTCTGATAAGACACAAGAATAATTTGTTCTACTTTTCTTTGTTAAGTATAAATAGAGAAGTTTTCTCTTATTTTTTGATCTTTTGCTCTTATTTTTCTTGCACTTAAAAAAAACCTCGTGTGATTTAATGTTGTCAAATGAGTTTACTGTTCACTGAAGTTTTTATTACCACTATACTAATGAGTAAATTGTTCAATTCTACCTGGATATATTTTATTATCTCGGTTACATTGAGGAGAATAATATTCTTTAGAAAACAATGTAAATTCAATAGGCTTGACTTTTATCCTATTTAATTCTATTTTTTTTTCTAGTGTTTTGCTGTTTGTTTTTATCTAAAATCAAACAAATTACCTAGTTTTGAGGAAAAAGTGAAACATAGCACCTTCGATTACATTATTGACATTTCATATTCACAATCAACTTCACCTTCTGCTTGCGGTATCTCAAAACTAATGTCACACAATCTGCTTCAAGCATATGGAAGAAGTGCACAAAAGTTTTAGCAAATTTCACTTATTTACTTACTGGGTAGTTAGAGAACTATTATCATAACATCCCACCTTAGAAAGAGCTAATTTGAGATTTGTTCAAGTCAAGCTTAAGTTGTGAGTTTTGAGTCATCGTCAAACGGCCATAACATTCAGTACAAAATGTGTTAAGTGGCCCATAAGATATCAAAACAACTTCATTAAAAAATTAAATAGATCCACATACACCTTGATTGACACGAGTATATAAGTCATTTTATACTGTTGAACAACAAGCCTTCCATGTTCTATTTTGATTTGTAGAAAACTCCTGTGCTTGGGAGTCCTTGATGATTAAATAGACCAAGATTTTACCATGACTGCAATTTTAGAGAGACGCGAAAGTGAAAGCCTATGGGGTTGCTTCTGTAACTGGATAACTAGCACTGAAAATTGTCTTTACATTGAATTGGTAGAAAGCGTTGTAATACTTAGCTTTATTCGGGGAAACTACAAACTACGGGATAGAAAAGAATATACCAATCCTGAGGATTAATTGTGGATCCAAGACAACAATTGAAAGATTTTAGTCTTAGATTTTGATTTGATTTTCTAGATTTTGTATTTCAAATCTTGATCAAAATATATGCAATAGAATCTTAGTTGTATTAGACTCAATTGAAAGGTCTTTGAATCCTCTTTTCAACGCCACCGAGTTTGCTAAGTTTCTAGTTTGGATGAGGGAGATATGCCCGTTTGACGTTAGCCTGTCAAGTTAAGGAAAGTTACCCGAATTAGTAAGGGCTATTTTGGTTTTTTTCTTACCCCATTAGATTAAAACGTTATAGTAACATTTTTGGGTAAAATCTTTTTTGTGTCAATTTTACAAATCCTAAATTACGGTTAGGGTTTTAGAAGAGAGTTCAAGAAGAGGAAAAGAGGAGAAAAGGAAGAACGAACATGATTTCTTGCAAATCGAGGATTTGTTATGCCAGATGGAGGTATGTAAGCTTTCATAGTGTTGGGTTCGTTCACCCACACGCCAATCATGTAAATTCCATCTATAACTTCATTCTTGAGGTTCAATGATTTGAGTTCTTGATGGGTGTTCTGGAAGTTTTGTTCTTGATTACTTGTTTATAAAGTTTTGATGAATTTTGAGATGAGGCTTTCGATTAATAAGAGTTATTCTTGAGGAAAAGTGAGTAGATTCTTGTGTACTTGTATTGGATAATTGAATCTAAGGAAAATTTGAGGAAAAAAATCGATTCTAGGCGAGTTAGGGTCAGAAAATGAGAAAAAAAAATTGTCGGGTCGTTCTGGGGGAGGGGTGGCACGATGCGCCACTAATGCCCCAAGAGGGCTGGCGCGCCGCCCTAGCAGTACACCAAAATAGAGCCTCTGAAGTTCAGGCTCGCCTGCCCCCACCCTTTTTCATTAGTTTGCTCCGTCTAAGTTCTTTTAAAGTATACATTTACTCCCTACTGATTCTAACTACTCTAAACTACATTTAAACATCGAGAGATCACTTATAACATGAATCATAACCCTTGAATTCATAATTCATAATTCAAATTCAAGGTAGGGTTAAGAGCAAAGTCTTGAGAGTTCTTTTGATTCATTTTGAGAAGTATTTTATAATATCTTAAGACTTGAGTACTTGAGTTTGAGGATGAGGAGAGTTGAGTTCCTTTTTCAAAAAGAATATATGGGAACCAAGTATTCCCAAGAGTAAATATTTTCACATTTAAAATAACGGAAAACACCGATTTCCAAAGGAGTTCATGAGGAGTTTTGAGTTATATCTCTTTTAAGAGAAATCGTTTGAGTAATAATCTCAAAGTTGAGGATGAGGAAATGTTTTTAAATATATGAGCTAAGTTATATTTTTGGAGTGGTATTGAGCACCGATATGGGGATGAGTTCAGATAACTCAAAGTCCTCATAAACCATGTAGCCAACGTGGGTAGAAAGGGTCATACTTTTTAGATGATTTCTTATTGCTTTTTAAGCATAGCTTAGTGGATCCACTTAGTTGAGAAGTTCTATACCCCAACAAGGTATATGACACTTCTGGCAGCGTGGGCGAGACGATATATCATCACATAGCTCATTGTAACACCCCAGATTTTTTTTGAATTGACACTTGAATCATCCTTCGTTGTGAGTAGGATTTTACCAAGGAATTTAATATTTATTAAGTATTAAGGTCAGGTCACTAGATGTAGCACATTGAGTTCCAAAAAAGAACTAAATTGGAAATAGCAAAATCTGAAATTTTGCAAGTAATGCTTTAGTATGAGTTTTGGGTCGACTTAAACGACCATGACTCCTAGCTCAAAATGATTTAGGTATGCTACCAGATACCGTACAAAATATCTCTGAATTATCTTTCTAACTCCAACAAGTTTTCTCAGTTTCGAGTTCGTATGAGGGAGATATGTCCATTCGAACTTGGGTTGTCTAGATAAAGAAAGTCAAAACCGGATTTTAGAGGGGTATTTTGGTCTTTCCCTTACCCAATAAGATTTAATTGGTTTTTAGTAATGTTTTAGGGGTCTAATCTGGTTAGGTTTATTTTTATAATCCTAATATACGCCTAGGTTTTTAGTTGAGAGTTCAAGAAGAGAAAAGAGGAGAGGGTCAAGCGTTCATTGAGATTCATGCACGTTGTTGCGGATTTTCACCATGGGTTTAATCCCTAAGAGGTATGTAAGATTCCATAGTGTTTGGTTTGTTCACCCGCACGCCAAACATGTTATTATCAACGTAATTTCACTCGTAAAGGTTGAAGGATTTAAGTTCTTGATAGGTATTCTTGAAGTTCATTCGAAATCTTGTTTTGCTAGTGTTTTGATGATTTCTTGAGATGAAAGTGATTGTTTTAAGTGGATTAGTGTGTACTTAGGTTGGGTAATTAAATCTTAGGAAAACTTGAGAAAAGAAATCGATTAAAAGCTATTTAGGATCAGAAAATGAGAGGTGAAATTCGTCGAAATTGTCCTGGGGAGATGGTGGGGTGGCGCTCCCTAGATTCACCCAAGGGGATGGGGTGGTGCCCCTCTAGTGCGCCCATATGCAGCCTCTGAAGTTTGGGGCTGGCGCCAGGGTCGCCTGCCCCTACTCATTTTCCATCTGTTGTCCCGTTTGAGCTCCTTCGAAGTGTATCTTCATCCCTTTTGATTTTAAACACTTTAAAATACTTCCAAATACTTAGAAAACATTAATAACCTTGAATTCAAGGTAAAGTTAAGAGTTAGGTCTTGAGAGTTCTTCCGGACATTTTGAGAGAGTTCTTTTGAGGAGTCTTCTACAATTTCTAATAACTTGTACCAAGACTCAAGTAAGTGAACATGAGAGAGAGGAGAATGTATTCATGTGTATACACTATCGCCTAGATCCTTCATATCATGTACCATAACCCTTGAATTCATAATTCACATTCAAGAGAGGGTTAAGAGCAAAGTTCAAGAAAGTATTTGAGTTCAATTGTGAATCATTTGAGATCAACTATTGATTTAAACAAAATTTTGAGGAAGTAAATAAGAGAATGAGAAGAGTCATTTACATGAGTTCCGTGTAGTTGTGTAGACCTTCGAGTCAAGTCATTCATGCCATAAATTCCGCATGGACTCCATAAATTGAGTATTATTGAGAGGTGTAGTATTTTCAATTTCTATGTTTTGAGTATAGAGTTCCTAATCCCCTTTGAGATTATATTTATAATCATGAGACTATTACATGTTACCCATGAAGTTCTTGATTTGAATTGTTCATGCCCATAATTCCGCATAAACCCTATATATCAAACAGTCTTGAGATGAGAAGTATCTTTGAGTCCTTGAGTTGAATAGTTCATGCTCATAATTCTGCATGAACCCTCTGAGTTAAGTATTCTTGAAATGAGTAGTATCATTGAAGTTCTTGAGTTCCAAGTATTGAGTTCTATCTATGGTTATTGAAAACCTTGCATTGAGTCGTTCATGATCATATTTAATTCGGTATGAACCATTTTATAAGAAGTTTTTTACAAACATTTTAACTTTGTTTTAAGACTTAAGCTTTGAGTTGAATAAAGAGTAAGAGTAAATTTATTTTCTTCAAAGATTATATGGTAACTAAGTATTCCAACAATTAAAGTGTTTTCACATTTGAGCAAGAAAGGAAACAACGATTTCCAAGAGAGCTTTGAAGCTAACTTTTGAGTAATTATCTCAAACCAAAGAAAGAGTTTTGTTTTTAAAAACATATGAGCTGATTATATTTTTGGGAATAGTATTGAGCACCGATATAAGGATGCGAGTTCAAAATAACTCAAGTCTCCATAAACCATGTAGCCATCATGGGTAGTAAAGGATCATACTTTTTAGATGATTCCTTAAGTGCTTTTTAGCATAGACTAGTGGATCCACTTAGTTAAGGCGTTCTATATAATGGCAAAGTATAGGATAGTTCTGGCAACGTTGGCAAGACGCTGTATCATCACTTAGGCTTATAGTGATGGTTATCGGTTCTAGAAACTCCCACAGAGTTATATTGTATTTTTATAAACACACTGAGAATTATTGTATTTTTCAATACATTGAGTTGCTATCTACAGTGTTACAACTTCCAAATATATTGCATCTTTTACTATTATTATATCCTTAAGTATCATGAGTTGAGTATTTCAAGTTGAGTATTCTTGAGTTGAGTATCTTGAGTTGATATGTGTTCCATTGTGTCGAGTACCTTATTGTTGAGTTTCACTGAGTTGAGAACATTATTGTTGAGTTGAGTATCTTATCCTTGAGTACTTCTGATTTGAGTATGTTTGAGTAGTTTCAGTACCCTTGAGTATTGCTTGAGTTGAATTGAACCATGTTTCTTTGAGTTGAGTGAGTTGAGAAGAGGTAAATATGTTTCCATTTTATCAAGTTCAAGCTTATGTTATGCTTTAGAATTCCCCTTACATTCTCGTGCATTCCACGTACTAAGCCATTTGGCCTGCATCCTTTCATGATGCAGATACAAGTATTCAAGGTCATCAATAAAAGCTTCATTGATACCACATGGAGTTCGAGTTATCTATGGTGAGCCTTCTTGCTTTCGGAGGATTTCATTTACTTTTCAGTTATATCAGTTGTTATGAGGTCGTGTGGCTTGTCCTGACTTCCATCTTTGTCATTTAGAGGCTTCATAAATAGACTTTAGAGTTTCAGAAGTATGTTCATTTATTTTATCAAATGTTTTAAAGACTTAAGTTGCGTATTTTATGGTGAGTTGAATAATTTATTTTTATTCAGAGTTTTCTTTTGAGTTAAAGCTGGTAGTTAAGTTTTTCATGAATTTTATTATGTCTTAAGCTTTGTATGCTTAAGTTAGTCTTCCGCTTGTAGTTATCCAGGATGAGGGTTCGTTTGGGAACCAGCAATGGTTCTCAAGTGCCGCCACATCCGGGGTGTAGGGTTGAATTGTGACATTCATAGTGATGGTTGTCGGTTAGAGAATCTCCCAAACAAAGTTATTTTGTATCTTTACATACAAACTAAGTTATTATTGTATTTTTAAATACATTGAGTTGTTATTACTATTTTAAATGATTTATATAAACTGCATTTTGATCATCTTTTTATGTTGCGTTGAGTTGAGTATCCATGAGTTGAGTAGAGTCGAGGTGAGTATGGTTCCTTTTTATCAGTTCAGGCTTGAAGGTTATGTTCAGTTTTCCCCTTACATGCTCGTACATTTCATGTACTGATGCCATTTGGCCTGCATCTTTCATGATGCAAATACAGGTAAGTAGGATCATCAACCACTGCTTCATTGATCCATTTGATCTCTAGATTTGTTTGGTGAACCTCCTTGCTTCCGAAGGATCCCTCATATATTTCTGTAATTTCAGTTTATTAAGATTATCGGGCATCTTGTCTCGACATCCCTCATAGTTGTTAGTGGCTTCATAGATAGAGAGATAGATAGTAGTAATTCATGAGTCATGTTCATTTCAGTTGTTATGTTCTAGACTTGAGTTTCCCTTGAGGCCCGTTTGAATGTTTTATTTCTAAAATATTATGAGATTATCTTTTGTCCCAGTTGAGTAAAGTTTACTTTTGAGTTCATATGTTTTTGAGTAAGTCTTCCACTGAGAGTTGAGTCAGGCCAAGGGTTTGCTTGAGGCAGCAATGGTTCTCGAGTGCCGGCCATGTCCAGGGTGTAGGCTCGGGGCTTGAACAATAACAATTCAATAACCAAAAAGTATCAAGTATGTCAATTTAACCCAACCTAACAATTTTACAATACACAGTTCAGAAGGCTTAACAATCACAATTCAACAACCAACAAGTTTCAAGCACAAGTATCAAGTTCATCAAATCACAAAAATCGAACACTTGTCGGAACCATTTCCCATGGGCACAATATCACCAGCCGGAACCATTTCCCTTCGAATTTATATAGAACCACTTGCCGAAGCGATTTCCTTTCGGCACAATATAACTAGCCAAAAGTATTTCCAATCGGCTTTATATAGTATCACTTGTCGGAACCATTTCCCTTTGGCACAATATCACTTGCAGAAGCAATTTCTCTTTAACTTTATATAGTATGACACGTCAGAACCATTGCTCTTCAGCATGATCATAACATATCTCATCACGGTGCACATAAATCAATATAAATAAGTAATTTCACACCATAGGAAAGAGACAAGAAATTCAAATAATTTAAGTTCACAATGATGTCATCAAATTATTTTATCAATCAACAAATTATGGTCTACAACAAGGCAATCCACAAAGCACAACTATCAACACGTTACCTTTTTTATTTATACCCATTTCATCCATTAAGATCAATCAAGTGGAATAATTTAACCTATCACCCCATTCCCATTACTCCCCTACACATGCAATAAAGGGAAATACAAGATTCTACAAGTTTTACAAGGTTTAGAAGTTCACATACCTCAATTCACTCAAAACTCAATCCACGACACGAGCCTTTCCTTTCTGAACAATGTCTGAATTTATACAATCTAATCTAATCAAGTAATCAAAATAACATTCTGGAAATAACAATACACATACCATTTACTTTGAACATTGGGTCAAATCAACTCAAAAAATTTAATCTCGAAAATCTTTACTTGAAAATGTTACTCAAGGTATTTGGAACTCATTGATGAAAAAGATTTTGGAAAAGGAGTAAATTTCAGCTCGCAATCACCATTTTACTTTAGAACTCAAGTTCTTGAAAAACCTAGCCATTTGTCAAACAAAATTCCAATTTTTGATATTAAAATCCACAAATGATCAAAGAGAAATGATGTTTTAGGATTACAAAGACTTACGCAAATGATTCACCATGAAAAATCTCTTTAAAATCGCCTCCAAGGATTTTCCAAACTCAAAATGGGCTAAATGGGGGTAAAACCCCGAAATGATAGGCCAAAACCCCCTCTGATCTCGTAAAAGTGACCTAGGCCCGCTTGAGCAAAAATCACTAAAGAAAACCCCGCAAAATGTCTAGTCTTGCTTTCGCGAGCCAACTTTCGCTATAGAAAAGGTCATGAAAGTGAAAACCCTTCACAAACGTGTGGCCTGTAGAACCAGTAACATCAGCCAAAACAAAATTCTCATAATAGACCCTCGGGATTCATTCGGGTCCCCACACAGACAAATCATAAATGAACCTAACTAAAAATCTGCGTTTTGAACTTAATGGAACCATCCAAAAATGAATCTAAGTTCTCCTTGACCCGAAACAGGTGAAAGTCACAAGAAACTAACATTACACCTAAAAAAGCTAAATCAAGCTTGGGACCTCTAAAAATTCAGCCAAGACCTCTTCTAAGACTAAATTAATCCTCGAAATCCAAAAGAACTATTGGAAATCTAATCTGAGCATCTAAACTCAGAATGTTGACCAAAGTCAATTTTTCCCTAAAATTTCACAAATTTTCAACTTCTGACCTGAAATCCATGAAAAGACTCTGAATCTAAAACTAACAACTATCATATTGCATATTCCAAGACAGAAGGAATTGATGGAATCTCATTCCGAGACTCAAAACTTCAAAAGACACCAAAATCACTTCTTAACAACTTTAGCCTTTTGGATTTAAAAACTTTCATAATTCACATTTTTTACTCAAATCTTGAAATCAATTTCAAAATCCAATAAAAAGTCACTCAAGGTAGATAATGGTAGGGGTAAAATTGTAATTTTATAGAAATTTTCAAATATGACCTTTCGAGTCTTTACAATCTTCATTTTCAAAATCAGGTTTTAGGGTCGATCTGACCCCATATTCCAAAACGCTTGATATAGGTGTTGTTAGTTCCAAAATATTATTAGGTTTACTTGCTTGTATATATTGTGTTGATTTGGATACCGTTCATAAGAGGAAAGCTCAAGTGTCAGAGTGATTGCTTCATTGTTTAAAACAAGTGAAATTTTAGACCTTTGTTAAGCATGTAGAATCTTGTATTTCTTTGTTTTATGTGTTGGGGAGTTATGGGAATTAGTGAAGGAATCCATGTAAGAATTGTGTATGGTAAATTGATTATGTGAACTTGCTAAACAACTTGCGTTAAAATGAGAATCTTGTTGATTTGTGTGACTTGATTATGATGTGGGAAATTGGCCAAATGAGATATTCACTTTATGATATGCTTTGATTAATTATTGTTGAGTACTTGTGTTGAATTATCATCCTTAATTTGATCATTGCACTATCATATATGTGTTGATGATGTACCGGTGTTGTAATGAAATGGATGAGAGGAAATAAGGATTGGGCAACACGCCCATTACGGAAACATTAAGTGAAAATAGGGAACGAGCCATACTTTTGTGGAAGACTCATTGAGATTAAATTAAGATCGGTCCATATGCCTGTACGTGGCATATGCATGGACTAGGAAGCCACCCATGGATTTCAGACTGAGTTTCAGCAGATGTGTAGTATAGAAAGACATGCATCACTTTACTTGACATATTATTGCATTGCACATCATTTCCATTTGTGATAACGTGATTGATATGTACTCTTTGAGATGATATATACTATTGAACTATGTGTTCCGTGATTTGTGGACTGTTAGGTTGGGCTAATTTCTGTGCAAGTTGTAGTTTGTGGAGATTCGATTAGGAGTGCATGTATTCTATTTTTCTTTACTTAGTGTTTAGTGGTTTGCTTGTTGAGTACTATGTTGTTGGTACTCATTCCTTGCTTCTACACTTGTGTAGGTTGCGAGCCTAGATCTGCATGATTATCTTTATTCTCTACATTGTCTGAGGCGTTTCTATGGATACTTGAGAGGTAGTTGTTTGTCTTCTCAGCGGCCCCTCTTGTTCCTTTATCATTTTCTTGTTCTACTTTAGAAACAAAGACATTTGAGAGTTGTAATTTCTTTCAATACAGTTGTACTACATTAGTGACTTGTACACGTGACAACCAAGTTTTGGGATTATTTATGAGTTGACAAAGTTATCTGCATTTAAGTCATTGATATTTTAGTTTTTGCATTTCTATCGTCATGTTTGGATTTTAGGCTGACTTGCCTTGGTGCGATAAGACGAGTGTCATCACACCCATTTTCGGATCGTGACATATGTATACACTTTTTTTAAAAAAAAAAAATCAATCTTAGAAATATTTATGATAATATAATTTGTAATATTTAAAAAAAAATCTTTTCTTATTTGTTCTTAGAACTACATTCATGCTTATACCTTTTAGAATGTAGAGAATTACTTACTTTATGCTCATCTTCTAGCCGCATGGTTTTGGTGTTTTAGATTATGGAATGAATCCTATTCACAGAAACAGGAAAATAATATGTGCATTGGAAAGATGCTAACTTCAAATTCCTTCAAACAAAATGAAATTGTGTCACTATACCTTTGTTGAGTAATATTCTATCTTTCTTTGCAGGCGCGGTACTTCATCTTCTATCTGAAATTCGAACAACAGTTACATCTACTTTTCAACCCTCTTAATATCTTCCTCAACTTGAATTAATGAACTACATAATAATTAAGTTTAGCCATGTATATAGATCGGGTTGGTATGAGTACATAAAATACATAATAAAATTTTGTGTTGGGTTTTAAAATTTATAAATCAAACTAATTTTGATACTATCGCATTATATATTCTTTAATATATGATAGTAAAACAACACATCCCATCGTTACAAGTGAAATAAAAGAAATTGAGCGGACAAAAAAGTAGTTGGTTTGGGCCACTATAGCGGTGTAAGTTACTGTAAATGTAGGGAAAAGTCCCAAAATCATTCATTATCACCCAACAATGTTTTTTAGAAGAGAAAGGGCATGACCTAGGGAAAATATAAAAAACAAATTATCAAAAATCTTCATAAAGGTTAGCAATTCAATCCCCTACTTTTGTAGTAATGTCAGGTTTATCAATCAGGTTTATCACAACTATTTCATGCAAAAATCTAGATGGGTTTATGTGGCAATGTATCACTTAAGTTTATTGATTTCTTCAAATCTTTTAATTATCTCTTTTCTATCATTTGTTTACAAGTACACCTTATCTAAACTCACCATAGAAATTCTTGAGAAGCCAAGATATTGTTGGGTTATGAAAGTTATTAGGGCGTCGTGCGGAAGCTTACAATTGCAAATTGTAGAGACGATAAATGAGAGAACAAAAAGTATTCTAAAAACATAATATTATTATTGATATGACCAATTGGCCTACATAATTAAAAACTAATTAAAAGCATAGAAACTGTAGAGGGAATAAACCAAATATGGAAGAAAAATATAGTTTCCTCATATTTATGGTAATATTTTGTCTTATCTTTTAGGAGAAAATAAACTTCAAATGAGGCAAGAAAATCAGGGCAAAACCCTAACAGATATTTCTAAAAATAAATGTTACTACCAGGTAGTAGGTAGAGTTAACAAAGAGTAAAACTTTTGTAATTATTAATTATAGGTCCGTGAGATATGTAACAAAAGAGACATTGCGAAGCTTTATAAGGTGATTATTGTTGGGTATTAAAATGTGTAAATAAGAAATAAAGTATTTTTTCTGAAAAAATGTAATTTGAATAGCATATTTTTATATTCAAGGGTGGTTGTTACTCTTTCGAAGAATTGTGATATTTCTGATTATAAGACACAATAACACTTGTTATACTATCATTATTTGGGTATAAATAGAGAAGTGTTTTCTAATTTTTTAATATACAAATTTTTTTGATCTTCTACTGTTGTTCTTCTGGCACTTTAAAAAAACTCATGTGATTTAACGTTGTCGAGTGAGTTCACTGTTCACTGGAGTTTGTGTTACCACTGTTCTACGAGGATGTATTTCGTTATCTCGAGTACATTGAAGAGAATATAATTTTCATAAAAAACATAATGTAAATTCACAATCAACTTCACCTTCGTCTTGCAGTATCTCAAAAGTAATGTCACTCAATCTGCTTAAAGCATGTAGAAAAAGTGCACAAATTTTTTAGCAAATTCCACTTATTTACCAATTGGGTAGTTATAGAAATTTTATTTATTATTATCTAAAAGATAGCTACATGTAATTGACTATAAATAAGTGGAACTAATTAACTGAAAAAATCTCAATATTATCGTTGTGTATTTTTAAATTGGTCTTCTTAAATAGTAACATGACAGAAATGAAGAAGGCAACACTGTATTTATGTCATTTTAATTAATAATGTAACATATATATTAAAGGGATAAAGGTGTGAAAAATACCCCAACTTTGGTCGGATTTGTTGTTGCGATACTAAACTTTCATAAGGACCTATTACCTCCCTAGACTATTTAATACCTTATTTTTACCCCCTGAACTATTTAATAGTGTATTTTAAAGGTATATATGTGCCCATGCGGACACATTCTATTTATAATTTTGCATTATTTTTTATGTCCACGTGGGCAAATATATATGTTTAAAATACGGTATTAAATAGTCTAGGGAGGTAATAGGTCCTCTTGAAAATTTAGTATCACAACAACAAATTCGACCAAAGTTAGGATATTTTTCAGACCCTTATCCCTATATTAAATAACACAACATAGGAGATTATGGCTAGATTAATTTAACCAAAAGATGAGGAAAAGAATTAAAAGAACCCATGATGATCAAAACCAAAAGTATGGTTATGAGGATAATTTGTAGCATTCATAACAGGCTTGAAGTCATAATTACTAAAAATCCCAACATCATTCTCAGATAAGAAAGATGAATAATTACTATTCTTGCATGAGTCATCACCTACAGGGGCTTCCCAAAAATATTTGGTCAAATCTTTCACTCTTTTTCTTCTCAACTTCAACCTCATCAAGAATTTGAGTGAGTTGCAAGTTGAGCTCACAAACATTTACATGTTTATTATGACGAGGCTCAAAAATATGAAGTGCTGTAGATTGGACGAGGATTTCGCGAAAGAACCCTATCATTAATGGACTCAACATTAGCATACCCAAAGGAGTAAGCTTTTCTTGAATGGGAGAAAATTATAATGGCAATTTCAACCCCGCAAAGTATACACAGTTCACTAGCTTTCTTGAAAAGTCCTGAACAACGTTTAGAAAATGTGACTTGGAGGTGATTCTTCACATCTATTTTGGCAATTTTGATCATCTGCCGACCCATGTTTGGCTTAATGGACATATTCTGTAATTTTGATTAGTGGCAATACATTCAGCCGCTTTAGCCTTATTTTTTTGTAGTTTCAACATGATTTTTGGACAGATTCTCTAGCAATATTTCATCATTTTATCTCTGTTCTTTTTAAGTCTGGACAACATATAGATCCTAATTTATGCAATCATTGTCCAAATATACTTGTCTCTTGCACGTAGAAGTACGACTCGCACAAATTATTTATTAACACATCACATTTTGGAAAAGAAGAGAAAAAAACCCTTGACTAGTGGCTAGGTGGTTTATTAATAAACCATTCAGGGGCATTTGAATCTATTTTTTGCATCTCTTTCAAATATTTGGAGAATTCAGGTTTTGTAGTTGCCCTAGTAGCTTTCCATAGGATATCATTTAGTGCTTGTCCTCCAAAACCTTCAGTTTTGAAATTGTTGTGTAGATGTCTCACTCAAAATTTGTGTGCAACATTTGGCCTTATCTCATCAAATGTTGGAATTAAACTCTTGTTTATCAAAGATGAAGGTCCATGCAAAAGGGTTTAGTGATATTCATAGGTCCTCATGAAGAAGCATTAGAAACCACTTCTATGTTTGCTTTAGTTCACCTTCTACAATTGCGAATGCAATAGGATATATGTTGTTGTTTCCATCAATGCCTACCGCTGTCAGTAGTTGACTCCCCTTTTGGTGCCCTTTCAAATGGCATCCATCAACCCCTATTATAGGTCGACATCCCGTTAAAAACCCCTATTTGCAAGTTGCAAAACATATATAAAGTCTCAAAACTCATTTTTTACCATTAACCATTGTTTTTTTATTTTCATCTAGCTTCAAAATACACGTTGTTTCTAGATTACTCCTCCATAGCTAAGCACCGTAATCCCATAACATATCAAACTGCTCTTCTTTAGTTCGTGTAATTAGATCTAATGTCTTCCTCTTTGCCATATAAGCTTGGGTTCTAGTAATAGTACAATTATGAGTCTTCATCAGTTGAGTTTGCAATTCTTTTACTCCCCAACATGGATTTATTCTAAATTCTTCAACAGACTTCTTAGCTAAAAATCCAGAGTCAATTGTCTTGTTATCTCTTTGTTTGCCACAGGAATAGACAGGGCCTATTGTCTTGATCTTTGAAAGGTTCATTGTGATTAGACTTTGAGGCAAATATGAACCATTTGCAACTAGACACCTTACAAATTGCTTTCGGCCTTGAACTGTCGTTCTTCTTAAACTTGATATCTTTTTTTTATGTAACTCAACTGCTCACTTGAATTCTTTGCTATTGCCGAAAATCAAATTAAGCATAAACCTAAATTTTGGATCCTCCAAATTCCTAGTTGGAGTAAAAACAGTGGATATTTTAGGATCTTCATCATCAGAATCTCCATGAAAATTCATTAAATCCTCATATGATGTAGCACAATCATTTTCTTGAGTGTCATTGGGAAACATACCCAACATGTTTGAGGCAACTCTAACCTCCATTGTTTTTTCTTTAACTTGATTTTCTCTATTTCTCCCATTAAGGCCGAATCATTCTACATTAGAGTCAATGATTTTATCAAAAATCATATCATCTTCTTCAAAGAAGTAATTAGAGTCGATAAATGACTCACGCTCTTCACATGTGGCATCACTCTCATCACTTTCCTCTATTATATTCACATCTACCAAATCTCCTGCGCCTTGTTGTGGGTTGCCCTCAAAATCAGCTATATCATAGTTCCATTGGTCCTCTTTCGTGTGCTCAACAAATATTTCCACTTCTCTATTGTCAGGTGTTTCATAGACAAGGTTATATATATCTAAATCAGTTGACAAAAGTACTATACTTGTCTCAAAATAAGACAAAACTTGAACCAAAAATTCACCTTTTTATCATTGACTTTAAACTTTTTCATACATTGCCTCATTTGAATAATGGAATTTTCATATCCATTGCAATAGTCATCATAAGCTATATGTCCATTAACATAGTTCAACACTCAAACACCCACCAACCCTTATAGTGTAATTTAATGGTGTATATATATGAATCTTCACCTTCTTCTCTCATGTGAATGAAATGGTAAAATCTATTAGTGTTATTATAATAAACATCTCTAATAGAAAATGTAAATGATATAAATCCAACACAAAAATATGTAACCAATCATGAAAATCTAAATTAATTTTGAATTTGAGTAATGCAAACTTTAGTATTAAAAAAAGTTGAACTATCTATGTCATAGTTTATCATTACTACACATTTAACTGTGTGCACATTTGCATTTTCAGTTTCATCTACTTTCTTTTTTTTTAAAAACAAGAATATGTGTCATGACCCAAAAATGGATGGATTACACTCCTCTTATCCCACCAACACAAGGTAGCCTAAAACCTAGGTAATACAATAAATGTGGCAGTAAAGAGAGAATAAAAGTCTAATACTATAAAATAATATGGAAATTCTTATTAACTTAAATATACCCCCAAAACTTGGTTGTCACGTTTGTAAGTCTCTAATGTATTACAATAGAATTGAAAGAAATAAACAAGTCTCACAGACTATAAGGGCCTTCTGTATGTGTTCACCCAGAAAGAGTTCAATCTTCGCCAGAGAAGATGGCTTGAGTTCCTCAAGAATTATGATATGAGTGTGCATTACCATCGTGTTAAGGCCAATGTAGTAGCAAATGCTCTTAGCAGACTATTTATGGGTAGTGTAGCACATGTAGATGAAGAAAGAAAGGAGCTAGCAAAGGATGTTCATAGGCTTACTCGCTTATGCATTCGTCTTATGAGCATATCAGATGGTGGTGTAACAATTCAGAATGGGTCAGAGTCTACATTGGTAGTGGAGGTTAAGGAAAAACAAGATAGTAATCTGATATTTCTTCAACTAAAGGGTGCAGTCCATCAACAGAGAGTTGAGGTTTTCTCCCAAGGGAGAGATGGTGTGCTTCTCTATCAGGGTTGATTTTGTGTTCCTAAGGTGGGTGAGTTGAGACAGCAGATTCTTGCAGAAGCCCATAACTCCAGATACTCTATTCATCCAGGTGCCACTAAGATGTATCGTGATCTGCGGGAAGTCTTTTAGTGAAATGGTATGAAAAGGGATATAGCAGATTTTGTGGCTAAGTGCCCTAATTTCCAGTAAGTGAAGGTAGAACATCATAAAACAAGAGGTATGACTCAAGAGATCGATATTCCTACTTGAAAGTGGGAAGTGACCAACATGAATTTCATCACAGGTTTACCTCGCACTAGCCTACAATATGACTATATTTGGGTGATTGTTGATAGAGTTACCAAGTCTGCACACTTTTGGAGGTTAAGACTATAGATTCGGCAGAGGATTACGCCAAGATTTACATTAATGAGATAGTTAGGTTGCACGGGGTTCCTTTGTCTATCTTTTGAGATAGAGGTCCTCAGTTTACCTCTCATTTCTAGAAGTCATTTAAAAAGGCTCTTGGTACTAAAATTAACCTTAGCAGAACATTTCATCCGCAGACGGATGGTCAGGCAGAGCGTACCATTCAGACCTTAGAGGACATGTTGAGAGCCTGTGTGATCGACTTCAAGGGTAGTTGGGATGATTACCTTCTTCTTATAGACTTCGCCTACAATAATAGTTACCATTCCAGCATTCAAATGACCCCTTATAAGGCATTGCATGGGTGTAGATGTAAATCTCTATTTGGTTGGTTTGAAGTAGGAGAAGCAGCCTTGGTAGGACTAGATTCAGTTATGATGCTATGGAGAAATTGCAACTCATTGGAGATAGACTTAAGACAGCCAGAGTCTCCAGAAATCCTATGCAGATATAAGGAGAAGGGAACTAGAGTTCCAAGTTGATGATTGAGTTTTCCTGAAAGTGTTGCACTATGAAAGGGGTGATGAGATTTGGCAAGAAAGGGAAGCTCAGTCCTAGATATGTAGGCCCTTACAAGATCTTGGAAAGGGTTGGTAAAGTGTCTTATGAGTTAGAGTTGCCGACAGAACTAGCAGCAGTACATCCGGTTTTTCACATTTCGTTGTTGAAGAACTGTGTGGGTGATCCAGCGTCTATTGTGCCTTTAGAAAGTGTGGCAGTGAAGGATAGTCTTACTTACGAAGAGGTACCAGTTGAAATCTTGATCGTCAGGTTCGAAGGTTAAGAAACAAAGAAGTCGCTTCAGTCAAGGTTTTGTGGAGGAGTCAGACCGTAGAGGGAGCTACTTGGGAAGTAGAAGCAGCCACGAAAGCCAAGTATCCTCACCTTTTTCCATCCGATTCCATTCTAGCCTGAGGTACTAGTTCCTCTTCAGTTTTTCAGTCATTCATGCGTAAATTCAGTCTTAGTATTATGCTCCTTCAGTTTGTACTTGCATTTAAAGCGCATTTGCATATTCTTGGAACTTAGTTAAGTCAGAAATCAATTTTCAGTGTTTAGTGGTAGGGGTGCAACTCTCTCCCTTTTTTTAGCTAGTTTAGTCTTCATTCAAGGACGAATGTTCCCAGGGAGGAGATAATGTAACACTCCGTATTCGAAAACAGACCTCAATGCAGATTTCCAAAAATTCCAGGTGCGAACGATTGCCACCCACAAACCGTAAAGTGACCCCCGGCCCGTGCTGCTGGTCTGTGGTTCACATCTGCAACCCTTCCCTAGACTCAGCCCAAAATCCCTCAAAATGTTGACCCACGGACCGTAGGTCAAGTCCTGAACCGTGGTCTGTGTTCGTGGATCAGACCCTCTAAATCCAACTTCAGTCTCGATTCACGATTAACCAGCACGGACCGTCAGTCGATCGACGGTCCATCGGTCCCATCCGTCGGTGATCCCGACAACAGTTAAGTTAGGGGTCTTTCGGTCTTTTCCTTATTCATTGGGATCCTAAACTACGTCGTTTAACCCCTAAACTATGTGGATTTGATCAGTTTTATCCTAGAAACATCACTAGAACTTACCTAAGTTAGATCATTCATCAAAACATAGAAAAACTAGAGCGTAAGAGGAGAAAGCGGTCAAGAAACCTAGTTCATGAACGCAAAAATGTTTCATCAGTTCCAACCCTGAAATCGAAAGATTTCTCCGTGAAATTCGTCACCAGGTATGTGGGTTCCTTTCACCTGTTAGGTCCCTAGAATTTAGTCAGATTCATGATTCCCTTCATATTTTCTAGACCTAGGGTTTCTAGAATTTCAACACATTATTATGAATTAGTTACTTTAATGTTCCTTATCAGATTATCATGATTTTAATATAGTTTTGTGTAGATTCTTTCATAAATTCAGAACCCTATCTATGTAGTTCGTTTAGTTCATGAATTACACATGCTAGGCTAGATATTTCAAATATACATGCCTCATATTTGAATGTTTCATTATCAGCGTATTAATGTTGCATTTCAAAGAGCATGTGAGTCGTGATCTATCTCGTATTACATAAATTCAATCATAAATTATTAATTACATAATCAATTGGGAGAAGATTAATATCGAGTGGACTAGGGTCAGCCACCCTTAAGTCCCAGAACTACATGCCCCGTAGGTTGTAAGTCACCTTTGTGGGCATCATGTTAGTGATCATGCCTGCATGCCTCTATACCTCTGGTAGGGTATATTGGGTCTTCTCGATGGGGCTATATATCAGACTCCACATTTATCTCATGTGGTTTTATGTTGGTTATTAGTAGCTCCCACAGTCCAGTCAGATTCTATTGCATTGACCATGTTAGCAGTATAGTTCAACATTCAGTCTCAACATATTATAAACTTCGTCATTGCATTCAGTTTAGCCAAGTTCAGTATTTTCAGTATCCTTATCATGTTCAGATTATATATATCATTGCTTATTTGCTTGTTGAGTTATGTTATTATTCAATTTTACTCTATCATGCATGCTCAATATTTTTCAAGTACTGACACATACTCTGCGCTACATCTTCTCATGATGTAGGTTCAGTTTCTCAGCTCCCAGATCAAGCATAGATTGATTCCTAATATTCAGTTCAATAGCATCAGTGGTGAGTCCTCACTCTTTGAGGACTAGATACATGTTTATCTTTCCTGCTTTTATTTTTAGTTTCAATTTTTCTAGATCTAGCTGGGGCATGTCCCCGAATTTCTAGTTAGTAGAGGTTTTATTTCAGTCATAGTTAGTTTTAGCTTTAGTCTTCGAGTTTGATTTTTCATTTGTACTCAAACTCACAGTTTTCATATATGCAGATATGGATATTCCCCATCATTTCAGATTTTCACATGATTTAGCTTCAGCACAGTTTTATTGCTCAGTTTATCTTTAGCATGCTTATGATTATGCCAGCAGGGTTAGCTTGGGGTCACTCATGATCCTAGGTCCCATGTTCGCGTCTAGGGTATAGCTTCGGGGCTTGACGTGCATGGTCCAGGTGGAAACAAGCGGCCAAAAAACACGTGCATGCAAAATGGACATGTAAATATCATTATCCTAGGCCATACAACAACAAATCAATTCAAGCAAAGGATAGATATCCAATTTATAAAAGAAGAAGGGATGGAAGGATAGAGAGTGTTCGGGGAATGAATATGACTAATCAATGGGTTGTACCTTATAGCCCTTATCTGCTTACAAGATACAATTGCCACATTAATGTTGAGGTCTGTCCAGGAGTCAAAGCAATAAAATAACTATATAGGTTTATATATAAAGGTCATGATCGATGTGCCGTTTATGTTGAGTCTGATGATGGTGAAAAAGTTATTGACGAGATTCAAACTTTCCAAGATGCTTGGTGGGTTTCACCGCCTAAAGTGCTATGGAGAATATATGAATTTAACTTGAGTGAAATGCAACCTCCAGTCATCAACCTTCTACTACATCTACAAGGAAAACATTCAGGTACACATATTTATGCATAACAAAACACTATTTCTTTAAAATAATAAATATAATGGTCACAACACAAATACTAACTATAAACGAGTTTACTCTATTTTACTAGAAAAACCAAAATTCACAAAATATCATCGCCTGGGGTGGTGTCAAGCAAACAATGTTGACCGAGTACTTCAGAATGTGCTCAATTGACATTGAAGCACAAACATACCTTTCTAAAGAATTCTGTAAGTATTATGTTTGGAATCCTAAGGTAAAGACTTGGACAAAAAGAAAAACAAGATCTGTTGTTGGTAGCATTGCAATTGGTAAGGCAAATGTAGTAAACTATAACCTCATACACATCGATAATTGTTAAACTTATTACTAAAAATTCATTAAATTGTACAGCTAATCCTCAAGAAGGGGAAAGGTATTATGAGCGATTATTACTAAACCATGTAAGAGGACCATTGTCATTGAATGACTAACTCTGTCACGCCCCGAGCCTACACCCTGGGTGGGACTGGCACTCGGAGACCATTTCTAGCCCCAAGCGAACCCTTGGCTTGGCTTACTTAACTCAGTGGAAGACTTAACTCAATGAAACAGTCTCAATAATAACTAAAAAAATAAAAAGTAGGCCAAAATGGCACTTAAGTCTTAAACAACATAAGAAAGATAAAGAAAGACATCTTAACTAATAACTATCTGATTGTCTATGAAGCCTCAAAAATATTGAGATGGATGTTGGGACAAACCTCACAACATCATAATAAATGAAAGACTGAAAGCGAATAAAAGAGTCCTCTGGAATGCAAGGAGGCTCACCACTGACTCTGAGCTGCTCAACTGGATCAACAAGGTGCTGGATGCTGATCCTGGTTACCTGCATCTGCTTCATAATAAGATGCAGGCCAACTGGCATCAGTACATTGAATGTACAAGTATGCGAGTAGATGCTAAACCACACATAGGCTAGAAGGAATCTGAAGAAACTGAATAACTTACCTGGCTTGCTCAACTTAAACTAACTGACTCATTTCAATATAAAGCAATTTAAAGCAACTGCATTATAAGGAAAAGCTGTTTAAAACATGCTATAAATTCTGTGTGTATGCAAAGATATAATAAATTTGAGATGTATGTAGAAATACAAATAAACTGATGTATATAGAAATACAATAACTGTTGTGGGAGTTTCTCTAACCCACAACCATCACATAAGAGCTATAGTGATGATACATCGATCAACCTCACGCTGCCAGAGCATCCTATACCAGGCCAAAGGTATAGAACCTGAACTGCCTAATGGATCCACTAGTCTAATTTGAAAAGGATTCATCTAAAAAGTATGAACCTCTTCTACCCATGATGGCTACATGGTTCTATGGGGGTTGTGGGTTCTTTGAATTCTCCCCCAATTCGGTGCTCAATACAACTCCCAAAAATGGAGTGGCTCATATGTTTTTAAAACATATTTCTTTTGTGATTTGAGATTAGTGCTCAGATAAACTTAGCTCAAAGGCTATCTTGGAAATTTCAGTTCCCTGCTTGCTTCATTTAGAAAGCTATTACTCTTTTTCTGAAAACTAGCCCGAAGGCTCTTTGGAAATCTCAATTTCCATTCTTATTTTAAATGTGAAAACATTTTAAATCTCCTTGGGAATACTTAGTCCCCATATACTTTTGAAGAAATGAAATTAAAACTTTACTCTTTACTCTTTACTCAACTTGAACTTCAAGTCTGAAAACAAAGTTAAAACATTTGGAAAACTCTAAGAACTCATCTTGACTTGACTCTTACCTCTCTTGACTTTGATCTTAACTTTCCTTGAATTGGATTATGGATTCAAGGTTATGATTTAATGTTTATGGATGATTTCCTGATGTTTAGATGTATTTTAGAATGTTAGAATAGACTAGGAAGCATATGTACACCACTTAGGAACACGTACGAGAAGGTGGGGAATGAATGGGGAGAACTGGCGTCCCTGGGGCTCTGAGAGGTGTGGGGCACCAGCCCTCAAACTTTAGAGGGCTCTGGCTAGCACGACGCGAAAGAGGCCAAAGTTCAGAGGAACTTTCATGGCGCTCTGGCAGGCGCGAAGCCCCAAGCCCTTGCCCAAAAAATCCCCGATATTCTTTTTCGTTTTTCATCTCTAAACCCTCCAATCTTCCCTAGTTCTTTACCCACACACTTAGGATCAATTGTACTCTCAATACACCATCAATCTAAATCCAAAAATATCCTGGAAACGAAAATCAAATCAACCCCCAAGCATTAACAATTCAACCAACAAGAATTCTACAATTTGTTCTTCAAGAACCTCACTTTTCAACATGTAAACAACTCCAAACCAAAGGATTGAAACAAGTTGGTGTGTGGGTTAACTAACCCAACATGGAAAGATCTCACATACCTTAATAGGGATCACCCCCGACGAATTCCACTCGCAATCTTGACGGAAATCTTGGCTTTTCTCCCTTTCTTTCTTCCTTGCTCTTTTCTCCAAGCCCTAAGCGTGAATATAATTTTCTAATATGACAAAAATAAGCTTTTACCCCAATAAATCCCTAAAAATGAATTAGGAAATTAATTAGAGAAAAGACTACTTTTCCCTTCCCTAAATCCTGATTGGGACTTTCCTCAATCCAACAGCCCAACTTCCAAAAAGCATAACTCACTCATACGATGTCGAAATCGCGCAAACTCAACGGCGTTAGAAAGATATCTTCAAGGGATTTCCAACCATATCAAGAGCTGCCACTAACTACTACTGAGCTAGGAGTTATGGCCGTTTGAAAATGGCCAAAACTCACTTTCTTAACTTAGACAAAATTTCCAGATTTCCTTATTCTTTTCAGAAATCAATATTTTCATATTTTAAGCTCTTTATAGTAGTTTCTAGGTGCGATACGTTACAATATCTCCCCCTTGGGAACATTCGTCCTCGAATGAGCTCTATTTCACTAAGCTAAGTGTAACAACATCAAGCTCAACACTCAACAAGCAAAATCAAGTAATAACATGCATACTCATAATTTAGCTAGTACTAAGAAGAGGATTAGTACTTTGATCTGAATTTTCTCCGGATTCAAAGAGATGTGGATATCTCTTCTTCGTATCCTCTTCGGCTTCCCAAGTAGCTTCTTCAACAAATTGGTTCTTCCAAAGGACTTTGACTGATGCAACTTCTTTTGTTCTCAACTTGCGAACTTGGTGATCTAAATCTGAACTGGAATCTCCTCATAAGATAAATTATCCTTAATCTCAACATTTTCATTTTGCACTATCAATGAAGGATCTCCTATGCACTTCTTCAACATAGAGATGTGAAATACCGGATGAACCGCTGCTAATTCTTGTGGTAGCTCCAACTCATAAGCTACATTGTCAATCCTCTTAACTATACGATAAGGTCCAATATACCGGGGACTAAGTTTCCCTTTCTTACCAAACTTCATCACACCCTTCATGGGTGAAACCTTTAAATACACCCAGTCATCTACTTCGAACTCTAGTGGCCTTCTCCTAACATCTGTGTAGGATTTTTGACGACTCCGCGCCGTTTTCAACCTCTCCTGAATCACCTTCACCTTCACCATGGCTTGGTGAACTAAATCTGGTCCTATCAACCCTGCTTCACCAACTTCAAACCATCCAATAGGAGATCTGCATCTCCTCTCATAAAGAGTTTCATATGGAGCCATCTGGATGCTAGAATGATAACTGTTGTTGTAAGAGAATTCAATGAAAGGTCTGTGATCATCCCAATTACCTTTGAAATCGGTCACACAAGCCCTCAACATATCTTCTAATGTCTGAATAGAATGCTCTGCTTGTCCATCTGTCTGAGGATGAAAGGTAGTACTCAAGTTCACCTTTGACCCCAAACCTTTCTTAAAAGATTTCCAAAATTGTGCACCTCTATCTGAGATAATGGAGACTGGAACGCCATGAAGTCTTACGACCTCCTGAATATACAACTTAGCATAATCTTCTGCTGAGTTGGTAGTCTTCACCGGCAAAAAAATGGCTGATTTTGTCATTCAGTCGACAATCACCCAAATAGAATCATGTTGCCTGCGAGACCTTGGTAACCATGTGATGAAGTCCACATTAATCATCTCCCACTTCCATTCTGGAAGTTCTATATTTTGAGCCAAACCACCAAGTTTTTTATGCTCTACTTTCACTTGTTGGCAATTTGGACACTTAGCAACAAATTCAGCAATGTCCTTCTTCATACCATTCCACCAATATACTTCTCTCAAATCACGGTACATTTTGGTTGAACCGGATGGATGGAATATCTGGAACTATGAGCTTCCTCCATGATTCTACCTTGGAGTTCATCCACCATTGGTACACACAATCTACCTTGGTATTTCAACACACCATCTCCCCCTTGTTCAAAAACTAATACTCTTTGCTTTTGAACATTTGCCTTCAAGTCAAGCAAAATGGGGTCTTGGTCTTGCTTTTCTTACACTTCTGACACTAGTGATGATTCTTCTCTGTTCGTCACCACTATTCCTCCTTCTGTGGAATCCATAAGTCTGACTAACAGGCGTGCAAGTCTGTGCACATCTTTGGATAATTCCCTCTTTTCTTTCTCAACATGGTTGGTACTACCCATAGATAACATGCTTAAAGCATCAACAACCACATTAGCCTTACCTGGGTGGTAAAGAATACTCATGTCATAATCCTTGAGTAATTCCAACCACCTCCTTTGTCTGAGACTGAGCTCTTTCTGAGTGAACACATATTGCAAGCTTTTGTGATCAGTGAATATATCAACATGAACACCATACAAGTAGTGTCGCCAAATCTTCAAGACAAAAACTACCGCAGCCAACTCTAAATCATGGGTTGGATAATTCTTCTCATGAACCTTCTACTGTCTGGAGGCATAGGCTATCACCTTGCCATTTTGCATTAACACACAACCCAAACCAACTCTGGATGAATCACAGTACACCACAAAACCTTGAGTACCCTCTGGTAAGGTCAAAACTGGGGCACTAGTCAACCTCTTCTTCAATTCCTGAAAACTTTTCTCACAAGCTTCAGACCATTGAAACTTCACTATTTTCTGAGTCAACTTCGTCAAAGGAGACGAAATGGATGAGAAACCCACGAAAAATCTCCTATAATAGCCAGCCAAGCCGAAGAAACTCCTAATATCAGTTGGAGATGTGGGTCTAGGCCAATTCTGCACTGTCTCAATTTTCTAAGTATCAACTTTAATGCCATCACCGGAAATAACATGGCCCAAGAATGCCACAGACTCAAGCCAAAACTCATACTTAGAGAACGTGGCATACTACTCTCTATCCTTTAAGGTCTGAAGAACTATTCTGAGATGACTAGCATGATCTTCTACATTCCTTGAACAAATTAGTATGTCATCAATGAAGACGATAACAAAAATATCTAAATAAGGTTTGAAGACCCTGTTCATAAGATCCATGAACGTTGTTGGTGCATTGGTCAAACCAAAGGACATGACCAAGAACTCATAATGACCATATCTAGTCCTGAATGTTGTCTTTGGAATGTCACATTCCCTAACTTTTAACAGATGGTGGGCTAATCTGAGATCAATTTTCGAAAAATAGGTGGCACCCTGAAGTTGATCAAATAAATCATCTATCCTTGGAAGAGGATACTTATTCTTGATGGTAACCTTATTTAATTGACGGTAATCTATACACATCCTAAGGGAACCATCTTTCTTTCTCACAAACAAGAGCAGAGCGCCCCAAGGTGAGACACTTGGTCGAATGAAACCCTTATCTGAAAGACCTTTTAACTGCTCTTTCAACTCTTTCAACTCTGTTGGTGCCATTCTATATGGAGGAATAGAGATAGGACGAGTATCTGGAATGATATCTATGCCGAAGTCTATTTTTTCTTTCAGAAGGGACTCCGGGTAGATCATCAGGAAAAAATTCTGGAAACTCTCTTACTATAGGAACCGACTAAATGGGAGGTACCTCAACACTTGAGTCATTAACTTGGACTAAGTGATAGATACAACCTTTGAAACTAAATTTCTTGCCTTAAGGTACGAAATGAAACGACCCTTAGGCACTCATGAACTACTACTCCACTCTATAACTGGCTCATTAGGAATCTAAAACTTGACAACTCGAGTTCTGCAATCTATGGAGGCATAACAGGCATGAAGACAGTCCATACCAAGAATGACATCAAAGTCTACCATGTCTAACTCAATTAAATCAGCCATGGCACCCTTGGGATTGACGAAAACACGACAATCACGATAAACTCTCTCTGCAAGAATAGACACACCAACACGTGTGGAAACACTGAATGGTTTACTAAGTTTCTTAGGAAGAATTTCAAACTTATTTGCAACATAAGGAGTTACAAAAGACAAACTTGCTCCCGGGTCTAACAAAGCATAAACATCAAAAGTAAAGACTTTGATCATACTAGTGACAACATCTGGAGAGTTCTCTTGTTCTTGGAGACTGGTGATTGCATAGAGACGGTTTGTTCCTATGCCAGTACCAGAAGTAGCTCCTGTAGATGCAACTTTGTCTGGTGGAGCAACTGAAGAAGACTGGGCTCTATTGCGCCCGTTACCCTGCCTGTTCTTTGGACACTCTCACATGAAATGTCCACTCTGACCACACTTGAAACAACCAGTGGAGCCTTCACGACAAATACCTTAATGGTTTCTACCACACTTGGCGCATGCAGGAGGCTTACTACCCCCTTGTGCCACACTACCCTGTGAATAGGTAGGTTTAACTATGGAATTTTGACCATACTACTCATTCTTGTTCTTAGGTGCAGGTGCACTAGCAGAAGATGGAGCAGGTCCCTTTTGTTCTGTTGGAAAGATGACCGGTTTGCATTACTCTTCTGCTGCCCGGACTCATTCCCTATCTTAGCTCTCTTGTTCTTGAACTCCTCTCTATCCCTCAGCTTCTCTTCCTCTTCCTGCTGCACATAAACCATCAACCTCGAGATGTCCATGTCCCCAATAAGCATTGCTGCCCAGCCCTCTTTGCTTGATAGACGGCCCAAACCAGCAATAAACAAGCTCATCCTACCCCTCATGTCCGCAACCATTTCACGAGCATTGCGAGACAGTTGGGTGAACTTCAGCCCATATTCATGCACACTCAAAGAATCTTGCTTATGTGTGAGGAACTCACGTACCTTGGCCTCTTTCAGTTCCCGGGGAAAGAAACGCCCCAAGAAAGCCTCTTCAAAACATGCCCAACTCGCAAGTGGTGCATCATCAGCTCTACCTCCTTTCCACTGATCAAACCAAGTCCTAGCAACATTCTTCATCTGATACGTAGCTAGCTCAACTCTCGCAGTATCAGCAACATGCATCACTTCAAATACCTTCTTCAACTCCTCAATGAAGTTCTCTGGATCCTTAGTAGTGCTCGAACCAGTGAAACTTAGAGGGTTCATCCTCAAGAACTCACGAATCCTTGAAGTTTCAACCTCTTCTCGTCGAGCTCCTCTTTGCTACCCATCTTGATTAGTCACAACTTGACTGAGCATCCTTATAGCCTCACGAAACTCAGTATTGGTAACTTCCCCTTGAGGTTTCACTTCAGGTGCATTGGGTAACTTTTGTTCCTCGACATTCCTCCTAGCTGGATGACCTCTGACTGCTCTTCGTGGAGGCATGATTGTCTGAAACACACGCAAGCACGAATTAGAGGGAAACTTTAAGAGATTAAACTCTAACTCACGAGATGGATATGAATGAAGTGAAGAATTTCCTAAATGTTGTAGCCTCCTAATTATAGATGTGGAGCGCTTCACACCGATAACTAGGACTCTACAAACACGGCTTCATAGACTCCCTAGGACTATTGAACTCTGGGCTCTGATACCAAGTTTATCACGCCCCGAGCATACACCCTGGGTGGGACAGGCACTCGAAGACCATTTCTGGCCCCAAGCGAACCTTTGGCCTGGCTTACTTAACTCAGTGGAAGACTTCACTCAATGAAACAGTCTCAAATAATAGCTAAAAAAAATAATAAATTGGCCAAAATGGCACTTAAGTCTTAAAAAACATCTGAAAGATAAAGAAAGACATCTGAACTAATAACTATCTGACTGTCTATGAAGCCTCAAAAATACTGAGATGGATGTTGGGACAAACCCCAAAACATCATAATAAATGAAAGCCTGAAAGCGAATAAAAGAGTCCTCCGGAATGCAAGGAGGCTCACCACTAACTCTGAGCTGCTCGACTGGATCAACGAGGTGCTGGATGTTGATCCTGGTTACCTGCGTCTACATCATAATAAGATGCAGGATAACTGACATCAGTACATTGAATGTACGAGTATGCGAGTTGGAATGCTAATCCACAAATAGGCTAGAAGGAATCTAAAGAAACTGAATAACTTTCCTGGCTTGCTCAACTCAAACTGACCGACTCATTTCAATATAAAGCAATTTAAAGCAAGTGCAATATAAGGAAAAGTTGTTTAAAATATGCTATAAACTCTGTGCGTATGCAAAGATACAATAAATCTGAGATGTATGTAGAAATACAAATGAACTGATGTATCTGCTGTGGGAGTTTTTCTAACCGACAACCATCACATAAGAGCTATAGTGATGATAAATAGATCAACCTCACACTGCCAGAGCATCCTATACCAGGCCAAAGGTATAGAACCTGAACTGTCTAATGGATCCACTAGTCTAATTTGAAAACGATTCATCTAAAAAGTATGAACCTCTTCTACCCATGATGGCTACATAGTTCTATGGGGGCTGTGGATCTTTGAACTCTCCCCCAATTCGGTGCTCAATACTACTCCAAAAAATGGACTGGCTCTTATGTTTTCAAAACATAGTTCTTCTGCGATTTGAGATTAGTGCTCAAAAAAATTTGTTCAAAGGCTATCTTAGAAATCTCAGTTCCCTACTTGCCTTATTTAGAAAGCTATCACTCCTTTTTTGAAAACTAGCCCGAAGGCTCTTTGGAAATCTCAGTTTCCATTCTTATTTTAAATGTGAAAACATTTTAAATCTCCTTGGGAATACTTAGTCCCCATATACTTTTGAAGAAATGAAATTCAAATTTTATTCTTTACTCTTTACTCAACTTGAACTTTAAGTCTTAAAATAAAGTTAATACATTTGGAAAAGTCTTTTGGAAAACTCTAAGAACTCATCTACACTTGACTCTTACCTCTCTTGACTTTGATCTTAACTTTCCTTGAATTGGATTATGGATTCAAGGTTCATGATTTCATGTTGACGGATGATTTCATGATGTTTAGATATATTTTAGAATGTTAGAATCGACTAGGAAACATAGGTACACCACTTAGGAACATGTACGAGAAGGTGGGGAACGAATGGGGAGAACTGGCGTCCCTGGCGCTCTGAGAGGAGTGGGGCACCAGCCCTCAAACTTCAGAGGGCTCTGGCTGGCGCGACGCACAAAAGGCCAAAGTTCAGAGGAACTTTGGTGACGCTCTGGCAAGCGCGACGCCCCAAGCCCTCGTCCAGAAAATCCCCGATTTTCTTCTTCGTTTTTCATCTCTAAACCCTCCAATGTTCCCTAGTTCTTTCCCCAAACACTTAGGATCAATTGTACTCTCAATACACCATCAATCTAACTCGAAAAATAGCTTGGAAACATAAATCAAATCAACCCCCAAGCATTAACAATTCAACCAACAAGAATTCTACAATTTGTTCTTCAAGAACCTCACGTTTCAACATCTAAACAACGCCAAACCAAACGATTGAAACAAGTTGGTGTGTGGGTGAACTAACCCAACACGGAAAGATCTCACATACCTTAATAGGGATCACCCCCTACGAATTCCACTCGCAAGCTTGACGGAAATCTTAGCTTTTCTCCCTTTCTTTCTTCCTTGCTCTTTTCTCCAAGCCCTAAGCGTGAATATAATTTTCTAATATGACCAAAGTAAAATTTTACCCCAATAAATTCCTAAAAATGAATTTGGAAATTAATTAGAGAAAAGACAATTTGCCCTTCCCTAAATCCGTATTGGGACTTTCCTCAATCCAACAGCCCAACTTCCGAAAGGCATAACTCACTCATACGATGTCGAAATCGTGCAAACTTGGTGGCATTGGAAAGATCTCTCCAAGTTCTTTCTAACCATATCAAGAACTGCTCCTAAATCCTCCTGAGATAGGAGTTATGGCCGTTTGAAAATAGCCAAACTCAGTTTCTTAACTTAGACAAAATTTCCAAATTTCCTTATTCTTTCCAAAAATCAATATTTTCATATTTTGAAGTCTTTATAGTCATTTCTAGGTGCAAGACGTTACAAACTAACTGTCAAAGGCAAGAAATGTGAGACCTTCAAAGAAGCGGCCAAAGAAAGAGGGTTACTCGAGTCCGACAACAACATTTCAAAATGTTTTGGAGAGGTTGTTATCTTTAAAATGCCATCAGCTCTCCGAAGTTTGTTTGCTACAATTTTGGTTTACTGTAACCTAACGGATATAAGAAAACTCTGGAATACTTATTATGAACATATGTCAGAGGACTTTAGCAAGCTATATGGCAACTCACACAATACTATACTATAGTGTACCCTAAATAGTATTAATTAGTATTTGGAAAGTATGGGCAAGAGCATAGACATATATGACCTTTTTCAACTAGATCACAATTTACTCGAAATTGGTACATCAAAATGTATAGAAATAAATGAAGAAATGTCTGTGAAAGTACCTCCAGAAGATTTTGATGCACAGTCACAATTGACTCCAGAACAAGAGCATGCTTTTACAAAAATAATGCAAGCAATCGATAGTGGAGCAGCTGGAATATTCTTTGTGGATGGACCAGGTGGAACTGGGAAATCATACATATACCATACATTGCTTGCCAATGTTAGATCAAGAAGTATGATAGGTTTGGCTACATCAACCAGTGGCGTAGCAGCTTCAATTTTATCGGGAGGACATACAACACACTCACGGTTTGAGATCCCCCTGCAAATAAATGAGTAAACTATGACAAACATGTCAAAGCAAAAATCAAAAGTGATTATATGGGATGAAGCACCAATGGCCAAGCGACAAACAATAGAAAAAGTCGACAGGAGCTTTAGAGACATAATGGACATCAATAAATCGTTTGGTGGAAAATTCATGGTTTTTGGAGGAGATTTTCGGTAGGTACTACCAGTAGTTCAAAAATCAACTAGAGAAGAAATTGTAAATGCAAGCTTGGTGAAATCTTTTCTCTGGATTTTGATGGAGAAGATTCAATTTAGGAGAAATATGAGAGCAAGAACAGATCCAACATTCAGTGAATTCTTACTTCGTATGGATAACGGAGATGAACCAACAATAGGCGACAATTTAATCCTTCCTCCAGAACAATTGAATGTCAATCATTGTAGGGATGGAATTCCAGAAGAATACATAATAAAAGAGATATTTCAAAACCTACACAAAAATGTTGTTAGCGCAAAATATTTCACCGAACGAGCAATCTTAGTAAGCAAAAATGACCATGTGGACAATCTTAATGACAAGTTAATATCCTTGTTCCTAAGTGAAAGAAAGACATTCAATAGCTTTGACTCAGCAGAAGATGACACAAATAACTATTACCAAGAAGAATATCTAAATACTCTAACACCAAACGGAGCAAACAAAAATCAATATGCATATATTTTGACATATCTTATTAAATGCAGGTTAGAATTAAAGGAAAATGCACCCATCATGTTGCTAAGGAATTTAGACCCTTTAAATGGCTTATGCAATGACACCCGAATGATATGCCGAGGCTTTGCACAAAATGTCTTACATGCCGAAATATCAAGTGGTCATTGTGCAACGAACCATGTGTTTTTTCCCAGAATTTAACTATCACCACCAGAAAATGAAGGCTATCCATTTAAATTTATTCGAAAGTAGTTTCTTGTACGACTTTGCTTTGCAAAGACTACAAATAAAGAGCAGGGTCAAACAATTCCAAATGTTGGTTCGTATTTACCTCAATATGTTTTCTCACATGGTCAATTGTACGTGGCACTCTCAAGAGGGATATATATGTCCACAACAAAGGTACTTGTCCTAACAGAGCAATCGAAACACCAAAATGGAAGATACACAAAGAACATAGTCTATAAGGAAGTTTTAGGTATGATAACCTCATATACATATATGTCCATTGTAACATAAATAATGAACTATTTACAAATCGTACAGACCTAACAACATTACATTGCTTCAAATCTCGAGTTTAGAAGACACAGACACACCTATGCAAACGTAATTGATCTTTCATCGACCCACACTCCTCAATGCGTTCATGTCATATTCAGGATAATTCTTTAACTACCTAATCCTCTCAAAACAATAGTGACATGTAGCCCAATATTGTACGCACTAAAACATTAGAGAAAGAAAGAAGAGAGACACTTCATGCTCTATTCTATAGTCTCATATATTGTTTCTTTACGGTTTAATGTTTAACTTTCTTGTTTATTGATATTGTATTGCATTCTAATGTTTTAATATTATTATTCATAATTTACAGTACTTTCATGCTTCATATATGCAACTTCATATTAAGTTGATTCTATCGTTCATAATTTACCACATAAATATCCTACATATTATTAAATGCATCAAGTAAATCTTTATCCCTTAACGAGATCAATAATACCTCATTCACTCCTCATACGACTATTTAACACAATATACACGTCTACTACATCAATAATATTGCACGCACTCATGACGAGACTGCTTTACAAATGTCTCTCGAGAGAATGAGACAACTTAGCATGGCTCACATGTGCAACGCACGTGCGCATGACTAGTATATTAAATAACACAACAAAGGAGATTATGGCTAGATTAATTTAACCAAAAGATGAAGAAAAAGAATTAAAAGAACCCATGATGATCAAAACCAAAAGTATGGTTATGAGGATAATTTGTAGCATCCATAACAGGCATGAAGTCATAATTACTAAAAATTCCAATATCATTCTCAGCTAAGAATGATGAATAATTACTATTCTTGCAGCAGTCATCACCTATAGGGGATTCCTACCAATATTTGGTCAAATGTTTCACTCTTGTTGTAACGACCCAAACCGTTGTTATTTAAGAAAACAAAAATTCCAAAAATTACTAGGCCATTGTCCCACCAGGGTGGGACAGATGCCACTAGGGCGGTGGAACCACGGTGGGGTAAGCTAGCGTCAGAGCTGGATAACCGAGACATAATTTAAATAACTCAAAATCTTAATTCCTCCTTCTTCCTAAAATACCTAATTCAGACGTAAACCACCCTAGAAACCCCCAAAAAGCTACTCCAAGCTTGGGAAAGATGGAGAGAGAGATTTCTAGCATAAGAAGGTTGATGGATTACAAATTTTCGGTCAAGATCATCGTCACGAGTTACATAAATAATAATAGAAGACCAAAACTCTGTGTAGCTGCGTGGCACCCAGATAGGCTAGGTTTTATTAATTGAGTAGTCATAAATTTGTGCCGACTAAATAGTATAATGATAATCAATTTTAGGGATCATGCGTAGGTCCTGGTGCACCGAACATAAGATGATTGAATCATAGAAAGAAACTAAAGATGATTAACTAGGGCTAAGTATGATTATGGTAAAACGATATATGTCGACTAACACTTCTTTATGATGGTCATGATTTATGGATCTGTGATATATGGTTGTACTTGTTTCCTTATAATCCGTGTATGTATGGGGAGGTTGCATGATGAATCACACTAATCATATATGAGAATAATTGAACGAGGTATGCCATAAATCATGACTTGGTTGTATGAAATTTAGAATGTACTTGTGATTGTAATTGTGTCTTGTTGAATAGATCAGGTGTCGCATTCCGACACAGTAACATGGATTGGTTGCCATGTTCTGGCATAAATATGGGATTGGTTGTCACGTTCTGGCATAAACATTGGATCGGGTACCACGTTTTGGTATGCTAACAATTTTGGTTTGGGTTCCATGAGAGAACCAGTGACTTGACATGATTGTATATCTTGTAATGGTGAAGTTGCATGTTGTTCGTAAATTATATTTGAAGTTGTTTCCCCGGAAATGTAAATGATATGAGGATCTATTTATTTTTGCTCTACTAAGTTGATTTAACCCGTTATATATATCTTTGTTGAATGAAACTAGAAGGGCCAAGGGTTCAAGAGTATTAGTGTTTAGGAACAAGGGATGTCCGTATGTTTCAAGGGTGAAAAATGGAGGTAGGGTGCGTGGTGTAGTTACTCTGGGAAGTTTAAGGGGATTCGGGAGTAGTTAGTTGAAATGCTTATTGTTGTATTCGTGGTCTCTTCTAGGTTTTTAAATGGTTAGGCTTTGATCAAAAACCTAGTAAGTAGGATGAATGATGGGTGGTTAGTAGTAAGGGTACTAGTGTAACTCTGAGGTATTCAAGAGAGGATAAAGGTGAAGAAGTGAGTGGTTTATTGCATATTCTTGCTAGTTAATTTCTCATGTTATGCGGTGGGCGTAGGGTTGATCGATGATGCCTACCAGTACGTGTGGTTTGTACTGATACTACTCTTGCTATGCCTTTTTGGCATAGTATGGATGAAGGGTCGGTGATGTTCCATTAGGTGAAGATGAAGAATTCTCTAACAGCTTCTATTTTTCTCTCTGCATGGTAAGAGTTGTATCTTTTCATTATTATGTCTTGTTGTATTCTTAGTAGCTCTTGTACCTATTTAGACTAGATCCTTAGGGGTGTTAATTACTTTACAAGTCATAACCTGAATTTTTTTAAGAAGGTTTTCATTTATAAAAACTCTATGATTTCATTTATCTTCGTTTCTCGTTAATTTTCCACATGTTTTAACTAATGGGTTATGAGGGTTCTCCTACTTAGGTGTTAAAGTGGTTGCCCTCACGGCCCAGTGGGTTGGGTCGTGACCAATTGGTATCGGAGCTCAGGTTATTGGTCTCCTAGTACAAGAGGAAAATGTGGACTAGACTCCTGCGGATTGGTGTGTTGACGTCCGTATCTATTATTCAGGAGGCTAGGAAGCATTCTAGGAAGTTATTCCATTTTTTTTCTCTCCTTTCGTGCGAGTGTCGCTTGTGGTATGGGTTGAGTCCAATTGGTATCTCAACCAAGTGAAGCAGATGTCGTGGTCACGATTGAAAGAACACAAGCAAGGTAAATTGGAACTGAGAAGGTTCCAATTGGTATCTGACACTAAGGGGTGTGTAATTGCATGGATAACCAGAAATGGTCATCCATGGAGCGAACTATCTAATACTTTGGACTTGACTGTGAGTTGTATCTTGGAAACTTTGAATGTGTGCTTCTTGTTGTCTTAATTAACTGTGAGTATGAAGTTGTAATTGCTTGAATGTGATGAAGTGATTTGTAAGGAAGAGCTGAACGTGTCTTATGCTTGTGTAATAACCATGTGAGTGTGTGGGTGTATCTTAGGGTTGTGTGGGTTGTGGTGTTGAAATAACGAGAATGAATTGTTTCGTGTATCGTGGGATTGACTTGGGGTAGACAATGATTATCCTAGTTATGAGGATTATTCTAAAATTGCTAAGTAAAGTTGGGAACATTAATGGAATTTAGAAAAGAAAAGAAGCCCCAGAAAAATTATTGGTAGGGGTTTTGTTTCCGTTTTGGCCGCGGGGAGGGACTTTTTCCACCAAGGCAAGGCCCCTAGTGTGGGATTCCTCCCACCAGAGCGGGACAGGGCAAGACAGAATATCAACCCTTTATCCCTTGTATTCCTAGTCACAAATTCAGACACCGAATGGTATCTGAACTAACCCCTGCAAGTCAATCAGTGCTCAACAATAGAACATGAAGCCATAACCTTAATATTTAAATATCGGTTGCATCAGCCAGTAAAAACTAGCATCCATGTGCTTACAAAACATAAGAAAGGCGAAAAGATAAAAACAATGTTCTGTCCAAAAAGTACAAGCCTAAAAAGGGATGAAGAAATAATCAAGAACCCTGGGACTAAGAGGTGTTAGTGTCAGAATCTAGATCATCGAAGGGCACCAAGCCTATCATGACCTCCTCCAGAAAAGGAAATTGATGGAAATCTCCCTTATCCACTATAGGAATCTCACGCCCGGGGGCGACACAAGTAAACATGATTTTTAAAGCCTTCCATATCCGAACCAGCAGAAGGTCCCTCGCCAGACCCTTCTTCCTCTTCTGGCGCAGCTCGCTACAGAGCATCTCAAGCTCTAGGGTAGTTCTGAGGGAATCATAGTGGTGTCCATGATAGGGCTCCATATCCTCTTTCGGACAGCTTCGAAGTCCTCATGTACCTGTGCCGCTGAAAGTGGAGGCTTAGATCCGGTGGAACGAGTGTTGTCGCCTCCCTCCTCGTTCAACTCTATAGCTGCTTGACTGCTTCTGGCCCTGTCCATCCTCCTCCATTTACTCAGATAAGTAGAGCCATGTCTAACCATAAGAAGGTGAAGAGGGGTTATCCATAGGAAGTACCTCATCAATATCTAGGAGCAGTACCCCCCGCCTGTTTGCACAACGCAACGATTAGTCATGGCAAGAAGAATGCCTTTTTGTTACCCCGATAGAACATCCTCCACTTTAAGACGATCTACGCCCCCACATTTAACTCGATACATGTATAGCACACACAACCACCAAGGCCCGAGGAAAGGTCACATCGGTGCGGTTGCCTGACGATCGAATCCTCCTAGTCACCAAGTGTAGCCACCTCTTAGCATTCATAGACCAATCCACACTAGTAATCCCCTCAATAGTAGGCCAATATACCTGATCCTGGCATACATGCTCGATTATGGTGTCCCTCAGCCAACCCTGATCCACCTCTCTCAGCTTGGCCTCGTTCCTAGCATTCGAGACCTCTGGCACCTCTATCGCCTCATTAATGGCTGTGGCATTCATGGGTATGTCGACCCCCCTAGATGCAGATACTGGGGTGAGGGTCGTCCAAGAGGATGATGGGTAGGATAACATAGAACTCCCGCACCAATTTAGCATGTGCGGCAGGGGGAGCCTTGGTCAGCGGAACCCGCCCAAACTCCATTAGAAAAGCATAGAAGGGAGGCTCTTTCTCCTCCAGCGTGAGTAAAATGAAGCCCCTCTCACAAAAGAGCATGTTGTTTCGAAAGTCATGGAATCTTTCTCGACTAACAGTGTCGGGAAATCAAACAAATTTTCCCCATTAGATAAGCCTATAGGTTATGAAAAATATATGTTAGAACACGATAGAAATAGACAGTTCAAGGTTGGAAAGGGAGAGAGAAAATTGTGAGTTAAGGGGACCAGGCCACTAGTCCCCGACATCCCGCCACAGCGGACCAAATCCCACCATAGCGGGATGATAGAGGCCGCCACAATGGGATGAAGGTAGCCAAATAGTACCCAAATCTGTGTTTTATATCAAGAGACTCTTCCACTTCACCCACCCATTTTGGTGCCAATTCAAGCGTATTTCTACGAAATCCTTACACCCAGGACGTTGTGGAGATATTGGGGACATAAGGGACGTGCCCATGCTACATTTTTATCAAACTAGCAACCTATATTCATTTTTGAAAACTACCTCCTCCCCCCCCCTAAAAAACTGTTTCTAATCGATTAAATGGAAGTATGCAATTGTTGTTAATCAAGTACTGAAGTACAGAGTGTAAGAAATGAGAAGTTTGTCTTTGAATTGATGTTCCAAGCAAGAAAATTTAGAGGATTTTGGGGGAGAGCTTTGAAGGAGTAAGAAGAAATGGGGAAAAAATTCATTTTTCCATCCTATGTATTGTTTTACGATTCGCCGCTACAACGGATGTCCTCGCCACAACGGCCCTGCCTCAGCGGAAGGGTTGCCGCCCTGGCGGGGTCAAGCTAGGTAAATTGGGATGAAATTCTTTCTAGGTGTTGTGTCATGTCCCCAACCGTCCCTGTTAGGTATAGAACCTTTTGCGAAACAGGTTTGAAAAGCCCTTCCCGTCTATGATTTCGTAATTGATCGAATTCTTAGTCGAAGAGACTTCGGGGTAAAGTGTGTAATGACCCATTCGCTAGTTGTTCGAGGATGAACGAGGGGTAAATTGGTATCTATTGTAAGGACCTGCACCGTCGTTATTTAGGAAAACAAAAATTTGAGAAATTACTAGGCCAATGTCCCGCCAGGGCGAGTGAGATACCACTAGGGCGGCGGTGCCACGGCGGGGTAAGCTGGTGCCAGGGCGGGATAGGCGAGACAAAATGTAAATAACACAAAATTTTAATTCCTCCTTCTTCCTAAAATACCTAATTTAGACGTAAACCACCCTAAAAACCCTCGAAAATCTCCCCCATGCTTGGGAAAGATGGAAACAGAGATTTCTAGCATAAGGAGGTCGATGGATTGCGGATTTCCGGTCAAGATCACCATCACGAGTTCTAGAAACAAGAATCGAAGACCAAAACTCCCTGCAGTTGTGTGGCACCCAGGTAGGCTAGGTTTTATTAATTAAGTATTCATAAATATGTGCCCATTGCATAGTATAATGATAATCAATGGTAGGGATCATATGTAGGCCTTCGTGCACCAAAAGTAAGATGATTAAATCATAGGAAGAAACTAAAGATGATGAACAAGGGCTAAGTATGATCGAATTATTGTTAAAGGATATATGTCGATGAACACTTCCTTGTGATGGTCGTGATTCATGGATTTGTGATATATGGTTGTTCTTGTTTCCATATAATGCATGCATGTATGGGAAGGTTGCATGATGAATCACACTAATCATATATGAGAATAATTGAATGAGGTATGCCATAAATCATGACTTGATTGTATGAAATTGAGAATGTACTTGTGATTGTGATTGTGATTGTGGCTTGTTCAATGGATCGGGTGTTGCGTTCCGACACACTAACTTGGATACGTTTCCATGTTTCGGCATAAATATAGCATCGGTTTCCATGTTTCAGCATAAACATTGGATCGGGTACCATGTTCCAGTATGCTAACAGTTTGAGTTTGGGTTTCATGAGATAACCAATGACTTGACATGATTGTATATCTTGTAATGGTGAAGTTGCATGTTATTCGTAAATGATATTTGATGTTGTTTTCCTAGAATTGTAAATGATATGATGACCTATTTATGTTTGTTCTACTATATTGATTTAACCCGTTATATAAATCGTTGTTGAATGAAACTGGAAGGGCCAAGGGTTTAAGAGTATTAGTGTTGAGGAACAAGGGTTGTCTGTATGTTGCAAGGGTGAAAAATGGAGGTAGGGTGTGTGGTGTAATTACTCAGGCAAGTTTAAGGGGATTTGGGAGTGGTTAGTCGGAATGCTTATAGTTGTATTCGTTGTTTCTTTCTAGGTGTTAGAATGGTTAGGCTTTGATGAAGAACCTAATAAGTAGGATGAATGAGGGGTGGTTAGTAGTAAGGGTACTAGTGTAACTCTAAGGTATTTGAGAGAGGATAAAGGTGGAAAAGCGAGTGGTTTATTGCATATTCTTGCTAGTTGATTTCTTATGTTATGCGGTGGGTGTCAGGTTGACTGATAATGCCTACCAGTACATTTGGTTTGTACTGATACTACTCTTGCTATGCCTTTTTGGCATAGTCTAGATGCAGGGTCGGTGATGTTCTATTAGGTGAAGACGGAGAATTCTCCAACAGCTTCTTTTTTTCCTTCCGCATGGTGGGAGCTGTGTATTTTCTTTATTATGTCCTGTGTATTCTTAGTAGCTCTTGTACCTATTTAGAATAGATCCTTGGGGGTGTTAATTACTTTACTAGTCTTAACCCGAATTTGTTTAAGAAGGTTTTCATTTATAAAAACTCTATGATTTCATTTATCTCTTTTTTTCGTTAATTTTCCGCATGTTTTAACTAATGGGATATGAGGGTTCTCCTACTTAGGTGTTAGAGTGGGTGCCCGCACGGCCCGGTGGGTTGGGTCGCGACACTTTTTCTTCTCATATTCAACTTCATCAAGAAGTTGAGTGAGTTGCAAGTTGAGCTCACAAACATTTACATGTTTATTATGAGGCTCACAAACATTTAGAGAATGTGACTTGAAGGTGATTCTGCCAACCCATGTTTTCCATCTTTCACAGATTCTGTAATTTTGATTAGTGGCAATACATTCAGCCGCTTAAGCCTTATTTTTTTTCTAGTTTCAACATGATCTTCAGACAGATTATGTGGCAATACTTCATCATTTTATCTCTGTTCTTTTGAAGTCTAGACAACATATAGATCCTAATTTATGCAATCATTGTCCAAATATACTCGTCTCTTACATGTAGAAGTACACTATTAAATTACTCGCACAAATTGTTTATTAATACATCACATTTTGGAAAAGAAGAGAAAAAATCCCTTGACTAGTGACTAGGTGGTTTATTAATAAACCATTCAGGGGCTTTTGAATCTATTTGTTTCATCTCTTTCAAATACTTGGAGAATTCAGGATTTCTAGTTGCCCTAGCATCTTTCCATAGGATATCCTTCAGTGATTGTCCTCCAAAACCTTGAGTTTTGAAATTGTTGTGTAGATGTCTCACTTAAAATATGTACGCAACATCTAGCATTATCTCAATGATGGAATTAAACTCTTTTGTTTATCAGAAATGGAAGTCTATGCAAAAGGGTTTAGTGATATTCCTAGGTCCTCATCAAGAAGTGTTAAAAACCACTTCCATGTTTCCTTTAGTTCACCTTCAACAATTGTTAATGCAATAGGATATATGTTATTGTACATCAATGCCTATTGCTGTCAATAGTTGACTCCCCTTTTGGTGTCCTTTCAAATGACATCCATCGAACGCTATTATAGGTTGACATACCGCTAAAAACCCTATTAGAAAGTTGCAAAACATATATTAAGTCTTAAAAATCTTTTTCTACCATTAACCATTATTTTTATATTTTCATCTAGCTTCAAATACACGTAGTCTCTAGATTACTCCTCCTTAGCTAAGCACAGTAATTCCATAACATATGAAACTTCTCTTCTTTAGTTCCTGTAATTAGATCTATAGTCTTCCTCTTGTCATATAAACTTGGGTTCAAGTAATAGTATAATTATGAGTCCTCATCACTTGAGTTTGGAATTCTTTTACTCCCCAACTTGGATTTATTCTAAAATTCTTCAACATACTTCTTAGCTAAAACTGCAGAGGCAATAGTCTTGTTATATCTTTGTTTGCCACAACAATGGTCAAGGCCTATTGTCTTTATCTTTGCAAGGTTCATCATAATTAAACTTTTATGCAAATATGAACCATTTGCAACTTTACACCTTACAAATTGCATTTGACCTTGTACTTTCGTTCTTAAACTTGATGTCTTTTTTTGTAACACAACATGTAACTCAATTGCTCACTTGAATTCTTTGCTATTTCCGAAAATCATATTAAGCATAAATTTAAATTTTTTATTCTCCAATGTCTAGTTGGAGTAAAAACAATATATCTTTTACGATCTTCATCATCAGAATCTCCATACGAACTCTTTAAATCCTCATATGATGTAGCACAATCATTTTCTTGAGTGTCATTGGGAAACATAGACAACATATTTGAGACAACTCTAACCTCCATTATTTTTTCTTTAACTTGATTTTCTCTATTTCTCCCGTTAAGGCCAACCCTTCTACATTAGAGTCAATGATTTTATCAAAAATCATATCAGTTTCTTCCAAGAATAATCAGAGTCATTAAATGACTCACGTTCTTCACATGTGGCATCACACTCATCACTTTTCTCTATTATATTCACATCTATAAAATCTTCTCCGCCTTGTTGTGGGTTACCCTCAGAATCAGTTATATCGTACTTCCATTGGTCCTCTTTCGTGTGCTCAACAAATATTTCTACTTCTCTACTGTCAGACATTTCATAGACATAGTTATATATATATATCAATTGACAAAAGTCTTATACTTGTCCCAAAATAAGGCCAAACATGAACCAAAATTTCACCTTTTTATCATTGACTTAACACTTTTTCATACAATAATGAAATTTTCATCTCCATTGCAAAAGTCATAATAAGTTATATGTCCATTAACATAGTTCATTACTCAAACACCCACCAACCCTTATAGTGTAACTAGTTTTCGAAAACGTGTGTTGGACGTGTATTCCAGGCTAAGTAATAGTTTATTAAAATAATATTAGAATAAATGTGTGATGAGTTATATGTACTTTGAAAGGGATAGGTTACATTTTGTCTGAATTAAACTTCAGAGCCCTTTCATAGTTCAATTTAATAGAAATAATTAGTTAAAATGTGTATATATAATACCAAATGTAACATGACAAGCTATTCAAATCAATGTGATCATGCAATGCAACATCGCATTAGACAAATAACTTCAAAGTATGAATTAAACCTCTAAAATATAAGTTCATCTACAATATATCGTCTCATATATAACAAAAAAATATCTATAGTAATTAATGCAATTACACATTAAAGTGTAACCCAAATTAAAGCTTAATAGCATAAAGACACAACAACTTTACTAATCAATATTACTTGGGGGCAAACTACCACAAAATGCATTCTTGACAAAATATCGAAACTATTGCTTCATTGTATTATTGTCTCAAATCTGCAGTTGGCTAGATAGATTTTAATCTTTATATTAGTATGTATATATCAGACAAATTAAAGAATCTAAATTAGAATTATATGAAATAATTCGAACAACAATATACTTACTCGAACTACCGTATGAATTAATCAATTGGAACTGCATCTTATGCTTTACCCAGAAGTGTTATGCGTATTATATAAAACTTTATAAATTACATGAAAAGCTTTTTAACCGAAAAATTAAAAGAACCAATAAATGTAAAAAAACGTGATAAGCTCATATAATTGTACACTAATGACTCAATAGATTCATGAACTTCACGTTAAAGTGTTTCCAATTTATTGATTTATTTATTAAAAGGTAAATGTATTATTTGGTAGATATTATAAAAAGGTAGTGTTTAGATATGGGTAAAACTGTCTCATTAAGAAGGTGACTTTAATCTATGTATTCATGAATAGGGGAAAACGAACCAACATTACTTTTTAATAATTATTGAAAACTGAAAATATTTATACAATTGTTCTAACGTAAGAGAAGATAGAAGTAACATCAAGAATTTGAATAGGCTTTATTAAGTCATTACAAATTAATTGTTTTTTTAAATGTAATTAAACATTATTGTTAGAAGTTAAATTATTAATATAATTGTGATATACTACGGGGGCAGGATTGTGATCCATCTTTGAAGTACCACATATCAGTGAATATTTAATTTTTAAAAATTACATGAGTATTATTAAACACTATATTTCAATAAAGGAAGAGATTTTGTGTTTCAAAAGTCTATTGTCGGAGTTGTTCAATTATCTTCTTAATTTTATTTTTGAGGGTGTCATACAATTTTTTATTATCACTACCTTTAGTGAAAACTATCCTCACAATTTGGAGCATACATCCCAAAAGAAGGAATTTGATTGAAGAGTAAAAATATAATGCCTTTACATTTTACATGGGCATTCAATTTGATAGGATTTATTTAGTTTTTCACTACTTTAATTTAAGACATTCTATTTATCTAATAGTATAGCTAGATAGATACATATTAAAACCTTGAATATACTTTTTTCCTTTAAGGCTTGTAGCTCCAAACATGCAACCACATTTATTCATAAATTTAAGTTATTATTGTATTTGTATAGAATAACATAAAAAATGATACATTAAAGAATTCATAGATTGCAAGAGAATTTCCTTTCGAAGTTATAGAATAATATCAGAATAAAATAATACGATGTAAAAATATATATAGTGTGCATCTTTTGTTCACCTAGTCACCACAAAGTTCGTAACCATCATAAATAAAAAATAACATTAGAATTTTCTGGCTTTTTTACTCTAAATATAATCATTATGACGGGTATAGTAGTATTCCATGCAATATATATTGGGGACTTGGGGTGCAAAGGATAAAATAAACAACAAAAAAAAAATTAAATATAAAAAGCAAACAAAATTGATCAAATATAAAAGAATAAATATATAATAGAATCTACAAACAAAACATAATATATGTGTGCATCTGTAGATATTCTTTCATTCAACAACTCTTCAACCTTGAAAAATGGGAATAGTTAGTGACTACAAGACAAATATGAAATGATACAAGAAGCAAAAGAGAAGTAATATCGAAATTAAACAATAAAGAGATACAGTAATGATATGTGACTAATTTTTTTTAAAAATCTCTTACCGTCAAGTTGTTGAGGTATATATATATATATATATATATATATTACGTCATGGGGTTCTTCATTATTCCTCACACCTTGATAATGAAACTGATGACAATTCGTTCATATCATGAGCATCAACATGGTTCATTATCTTAACGAAACAAGCAAAATCAAAAAAATAATTAAGACTACTTCATGACAATATAGGAAAGTACATTCTCAAGAAGCACACAAGTTTATTTATAAGTTAGGAAATATATCTTAATGTTATATAGAAATTCAAAAGTCATACAAATAACTCTTGGGTTCTTCACCATACATGCACTTGCATTTATTTGTAATTATTTCTTTTGGCTAATTCATTATTCAATATAATTATTAATTATTTAATTTTAATGTTAATAAATAACTCATAATCTAAAAAATAATTAAAATAATATTACTTAATATTTAATTAATTAGGTTTTTAAAACATTTTAATTAACAACAAGGACAAACTGTAATCGAACTTTGAAGACAAAATCTTTTCACTTATAATAATAATATGATATGATGATTTAATGGTGTACATATATGAATCTTCACCTTCATCTGTCATGTGAAAGAAAAGGTATAATCTATTAGTGTTATTATAATAAACATCTCTAATAGAAAATGTAAATGATATAAATCCAACACAAAAATATGTAACCAATAATGTAAATCCAAATTAATTTTGAATTTCAGTTATGCAAACTTCAGTTTATAAAAAGAGTTGAAATATCTATATAATAGTTTATAATTATTACACATTTAACTGTGTGCACTTCTGAATTTTCATTTTCATTTTCATCTTTTTTTTTAAAAAATAATAAGAATATGTGTCATGACCTAAGAATGGAATGATGACACTCGTCTTATCCCATCAAGACAAGTCAGCCTAAAACCCAAGTAATACGATAAATGCGGAAGTAAAGGGAGAATAAAAGTCTAATACTATAAACTAATGTGGAAATTGTTAATTAACTTAAATATACCCCCAAAACCTGCTTGTCACGTTTACAAGTCTCTAATGTATTACAATAGATTTGAAAGAAATAAACAAGTCTCAAATGATGTTGTCTCTAAAGTAGAACAAGATAATAAGTAGGATTAAAAAGGTTTGCTCAAATGACAATCAGCTACCTCAAAAATCTCCATAGGAAGCCTCGAACAAGAAGATAAGACAGAATATCATGAAAATCCGAGCTCATAACCTACACAAATGTAGAAACAAGGTGTAACACCCTAGAAAATTTTGAGCTAAGACTCGAACCGTTCTTCGTAGTGGGTGAGATTTTTGCAAGGAATTAAAATTTTCTTGAGTATTAAGGTCACTAGATGTAGCACCTTGAGTTCCAAGAAGAACTAAAGAGAGTTCATTCATAAGTTTTTCTTATGTTTTGGGTCAACTTAAAACAACTATAACTCCTAGTACATGATGAGTTAGGTGCGCTGCAAGATAGAAAATTAAAGCTCTTCGAGTCCTCTTTCCAACTACACCAAGTTTGCTAAATTCCGAGCTTTGAGGAAAAATTTATGACCGATTTACTAACAACGCACAAACCTGGCAGCAGCTCTGTGATGGCTCCCCGTTACGGAGCCAATACGGACCTCACTGCCTGGTGAAAAATTATTCCGACTCCCAGCTCGTTTTAATTATTTCTTTAAGGGTATTTTGGTCCTAAAAACCCTTAGGAGGTCATCTAAATTGCCCTAAACGTGTAGAAAACCAGTTTTTCATAAATCAAACCCTCTCATCCACTCCAAATATTCTATGCTCAAGGGATCCAGAAACGCTAAGGCTAGGTTCATCTTCCCAGATTTTCCTACAAGTTGCTTCAAGAAGATGGATCTTTCAGGTATGTAAGCTTCCATAGTGTTGAGTTTGTTTACCCACACGCCAATCATGTTAATATCAGTGTTAAATTCATTCTAGAAAGTTGAACATATGATGTTCTTGAAATTGACTTTAGTTCTTGAGTTTAGATGAGATTATTGAGTTCTTAATGAAATCATGTCGATTTTACAATTGGTTATGAGTAGGGTCTTCTGTTCATGTGCTGGGTATCTAAATCTAAAGAGGAATTGAGAAAAAAAACCGAATTTAGGTGAATTGGGGTTAGAAAAAGAAGAAGGAAAAAGTCGAACGAATCTGGCACCTTGCTCCACGTTGCAAACCTGCCTCCCCATTTTATAAAGTTTATCTTCGTGTCGCGGAGAGGTCACAGATCTCTTTGCCACAAAAGTTAATTCGCGACCAAATATTTTAATTCATCTCTGCATCGTGGACTTACTTTCAGACAGTGATTTCTTGATCGTTTTTCATATTTAACTATCTAAAAACACACCTAAACATCATGAGATCATTCCTATCACAAATCACAACCTTGAATTCATAAATCACAATCAAGGTAGAGTTGAGAGTCAACTCTTGAGAGTTCTTTCGGACATTTTGAGAAAGTCCCTTTGAGTATCTTTGAGGAGTCTTTTACAACTTCTAGTAACTTGTTTCAAGACTCGAGCAAGTGAGTATCAGGATGAGGAGAATGTATACATGAGTCTACTATGTCATCATGAGATCTTTTGTATCATCAACCATAACTCTTGAATTCATAATTCACATTCAAGAGAGAGTTAAGAGTAGAGTTCAAGAAAGTCTTTGAGTTCAATTGTGAATCCTTTGAGATCCACCATCGATTTGAGTTAAGTTTTGAGAAGTAAGTATGAGAATGAGAAGAGTCGTATACCGGAGTTCCTTATTGATATTTTGACCCTTGAGTAAATTTGTTCATGCCCATAATTCCGTATGAACATTATAAGTCGAACAATCTTGAGATGAGAAGTATCTTTGAGTCCTTGAGTAGAGTAGTTCATGCTCATAATTCCGCATGAACCCTCTGAGTTGAGCATTCTTGAAATTAGTAGTATCATTGAAGTTCTTGAGTTCCAGGTATTGAGTTCTATCTATGGTTATTGAAAACCTTGCATTGAGTCGTTCATGTCCATTATTTGGCATGAACCATATTTTAAGAAGTCTTTTGCAAATGTTTAAATTTTGTTTTAAGACTTAAGCTTTGAAGTTGAGTAAAGAGTAAGAGTAAAGTTCATTTTCTTTAAAATGATATATGCAAACTAAGTTTTCCGAAGAGTAAAGGTTTTCACATTTAAGATGAGAGGAAACTGAGATTTCCAAAAGAGTTTTGAGCAAGAAATTAGGGAACATCGATTCCAAGAGAGCTTTTAAGCTCAGTTTTAGAGTAATTATCTCAAACCAAAGAAAGAAGTTGTTTTAAAACGTATGAGCTAAGTATATTTTAGGGAGTAGTATTGAGCACCAATATGGGGATGCGAGTTCATATTAACTCAAGTCTCCATAAACCATGTAGCCATCATGAGTATTAACAAGTCATCCTTTTTAGATGATCACATAAGTTAAGCAAGCGGATCCACCAAGTTAAGTACTTCTATATGACGGCAAAGTATAGGACAGTCTGGTAGAGTGATGGAAAGAACGTTGCATCACCACTTAGGCTCGTAGTGATGGTTATCGGTTAGAGAATCTCCCACATAAACTATATTACTTTATTATATAAGTAAAGTTGAGTTTGTTATTGCATTTTTTCTTTAACGAACTAAGTTGTTTTTACTGTTTTATAAAGCTTTCCATATATTGCATATCTATTGATTTATATTGAGTTGAGTACCCAGAGTCAAATATCATATCTTTGAGTTGAGTATCTAATCTTTGAGTTGAATATCTTATCCTTGAGTATTCCTTGAGTTGAATATCTTATCCTTGAGTATTCTTTGAGTTGAGTAAGTTTGAGAAGAGGTAAGTATATTTCCTTTTTATCAAGTTTCAAGCTTATGTTTATATTTTAGAATTTCCCTTACATGCTCGTAGGTTCCACATACTGAGCCATTTGGCATTCATTTTTTCATGATGCAGACACATGTATTCAGGATCATCAACAGGAGATTCATTGATACATCTGGGAGTTCGAGTTAGCTATGGGGAGCCTCGTTGTTTCTGGAGGATTTCATTTACTTTTTAGTTTAGTCAGGATGTCGTGGGTCTTGACCCGACTTCCATCTTTATCAGTTAGAGGCTTCATAGATAGTCTGTATAGTTGAGAAGTCTGTATTATTTATTTTATTAAATGTTTTAAAGACTTAAGTTGCTATTTTATGGTGAGTTGAATAATTTATTTTTATTTCGTTTTCTTTTGAGTTAAAGCTTGTGTTTAATTTTCATGAATTTTATTCAATTTTTAAGCCTTTGGATGCTTGAGTTAGTCTTCCGCTTGTAGTTAGCTAGGATGAGGGTTCGCTTGGAGACCAGCAATGGTCTTCGAGTGCCGGCTATGTCCAGGGTGTAGGCTCGGGTCGTGACACAAGGGGTGTGTACCAAACAATACGATACTCAGTGTTAGGGTTTTGCCCTGATTTTCTTACCTTATTTGAAGTTTATTTTTTGCTAAAAGAAAAGAAGAAATATTACCATAAATGTTTTTACTTTTCCTGAAAGAAAATATGATATTCTTCAATATTTGGTTTATTTTTTCTGTAGAGGAAACGTTTGGAGATCTACAAATTGAAGATCTCTATTCTCATAAAGAACAACATTAACATCCACAATGTAGACCTTTAAGAGTTTAGTTTATTGGAAAAAATTTCCCTCTACACTTTTAATGTCTTTTTATTAATTTTTAAATATGTAGACCAACTGGTCAAATCAAATAATAATATTTTGATTTTAGGATAAGTTTTCGTCATCTGATTTATCAACTATATGATATGGAATTGTAAGCTTCCACGCTCAAGTCACTTTCGAATCCAACAAGTGGTATCAGAGCATATGGTTCAACGATCCCATGATCTAATGGTTCATCGTGGTTGAAGATGCATTCAAGCGGTTTCAAATGAATTTGTAACAAATTTGATGATAATGAAGATTTTGTCCAACTACATGTGTAGAAGAAGTTTTAAACCATATTTTCAACATTCCTGTTGCTACAATTTTAAAAATAAAAATTAAATATTTTAAAACCATTTTTAGCCCATGTATTTTAAACCTTATTTTAACTATGGCAAGCAGCAGTGATGAAGACTACGTAAAGAATACGATTATCATGCGTGTGAAGAAGGTGGATCAAGTTTTATCAAGAAAATCCAGCCAAAAGAGGAGATTTGTTAGGGTTTTACCCTGATTTTCTCACTTTATTTAAAGTTTGTTTTTTCCTAAAAGAAAAGACAAAACATTACCATAAATATTTTTACTTTTCCTAAAAGATAAATATAATATTTTTCCATATTTGGTTTATTATTTCCTTAGGGGAAAAGTTTGGAGATCTATATATTGAAAATTTCTATTCTCATAAAGAACAACAATAGTATCCACAATGTAGTCATTCAGAGACTTTTGTTTATGGAGAGATTTTCTCTCGACAATTTTAATGTTTTTTTTAATATGTAGGCCAGTTGGACAAATTTCATATAATAATTTTTTATATTTAGTATAAGTTTTTGTCATCTGATTTATAAACCATATGATATGCAATTGTAAGCTTTCGCGCGCATAACGCCCTAATCATTTTTGAACCCATCACTCAACAAGTGAACTCCTAAACACAAGTTAAGAATATAGAATATGGGTACTCTTACCACCCCAAGCGAACCTCCACAACTACAACCTTCATCCAATTATACCAACAAAATAAAATGGACTAACCCAATTTTATACTCATTTTCTTAGTAAAATCCTTAATTGCCTTCACACAAGTATATTCCATGGACTTTTTTTACCCATAAGCTTGTCAATTCGATGTCAATCCCCTTATTTGGAGCTTACGGTGAAATTACCAATCTTAATTAGATCCACGAAATACACTTCACAACCTGAACACATTAATACCTTACCAAAGATCCACTACTATAGTTTTCCTTAAAAACAATGCTTAACTCAAGTTTTTGTAATAACAAACTAGTTGGTTCTTAAATATGAATGAAACATCGAATATCATTTTATGAACATGTGGTTAAACTGATAACTCGTTAAGTAGTTAGTATTTACACTTGAAAATTGACGTATCCATTTTCATATACCACTAGTATCATATCGTGAACGTCTATTAGATCCACCACTAGAATATATCATACCAATCGAAAGATTGTACCCGAATAGCCACATATTTCTTCCCATTAAGTAACTACAATAACTACCAAATCGATATATATTCTTTCTCAGATCAGGTCAATAGCAGGAGTAACACACTTCATAACTCTAACCAAGTAAGAATCAGGATCATTGTAGTAGTCGTATCATGACCCTTTTGACATACACCTAAATCATAGTACAAATTCTGACCTCGATTAATGTGACAGAGGTCTCATCATACGGTAAGCAATACTTACTTGTTATGACATCTTTACTAACTGTAGTTTTCAAAGTCACAATGTGCATACCTATTTATTCCTTTAATAATTCCACTTCCAAATGCTGAACCACTCCAAATATCGTATATACCACATAATTACTATTCATTGTTGCTGGGTAAATACCCAAAAAAATAAAATACGTTTACAAAGTTCCTTGGACCATTATCCAGCTCATCATTTAGATATCCTCAAAATGTTTTGTCGAGCCATCACCTAACTCAACCCCTTCAAATTACTGAACATTTTGAATCTGACCACACATCATTCTCATAAGTCTATGACTTTCACCTTAGTATCAGGTCTAACATCAAAGCCATATAAGACACATCAATTTCTCAGAAGAAGACTGACGCATGAGTCATCACTACAAGTTACAGTGAAAGAAAGGAAGAGATAAGAATCAGATCAGACCAAGGACGCATGATAGAGATTCCATAAGTGAAGATTTTTCCTAAAAGTCACTATAGCCTCTCAAAGATAACAACATACACCTCCATGTTGATACCCAAAAATCTACTAGACTAGGATTGTGAGCACGTGAAACCTATGAACCCGGGGATGTGATACCATTTCCTCACGACCCAAAAATGGATGTGATGACACTATCTTATCCCACCAAAATAAGTCAACCTAAAACCCAAATAATATAAAAATGCGAAAGAAAAGTGAGAATAAAAGTTTAATACTATAAAATAATGTGGAAATTAATAATTATCTTACATCTACCCCCAAAACCTGGTTGTCACGTGTACAAGCCTCTAATGTATATAAATAGATTTGAAAGAAATAAGCAAGTCTCAAATGATGTTGTCTCTAAAGTAGAACAAGATCATAAGTAGGAGTAAAAAGGTCTGATGAGATGAGAATCAGCTACCTCACAAATCTCCATAGGAAGTGTCAGACAAGAAGATAAGAGAGAGTATCGTGAAAATCTGAGTTGATAACCTACAAAAATTAGAAGGAAGTCATGAGTACCAAACCACATGGTACTCATCAAGCGAACTCCTAAATACAAGTTAAGAATATAGAATACGGGTACTCCTACCACCCCAACCGAACCTCTACAATTACAACCTGTATAAAATCAACCCAAGCTAACTGTTCACAATTTCATAGCACACAACTCAAGTGCAACAATTACAGATCAGTAACATACAAAATCAACTTCATCAATCACAGGTTCAACTGAAAGGCACTCACAAGTTCACAAATGATAAACATATGCACTATAATGAAATGCAATGTCAAATATCGTAATGCATTTCTGACCTAGTGATACACACCCATTGTTTCTCAATCCGGGACCCAGGGGGACATATATATCCATCAATGCATCCATTGAGGCATATGATACGATCCTTAATAATAGAAATTCATCGCGATGTGCATAACATCCCCCGATAATAGATTCCATCGCAGCATGCGACACATTCCTCAATAATAGAATCTATCACAATGATACGTCCCTCAAATCATAATATATGTCGCAGCGCGCGACACGTCCCTTAAAATGCTACATACTCTTTAATTTCTTATTCTTCCTCAATTCATATAACACTTGTCACAACCATGTCTCAAAACCAATGCAAATGACATGTTCACACAAATAATGAGGAGATGACCTTTTCCATAACAATGCACAATTCACAACAATACATCGCTATACAACATAAAAAATTAATCAATAAGTCTTTCAAATCATTCTCAACACATCACACACCAATAATAAATCACATTCCCTTTTATTACCCCTTTTTCATCATTAGAATTATTCAATATGGTTGTTACAATATAATTATGTCATCTAATATGTAGAACAAAATCAAAATGTAATATGTCATACAAATTTAGAATATACACTACAAATGTTTGATTTTTATAATTCTTACAGCTTTTTAAAAAAAAAATTATATTTATTCTTCATGTAAATATTAGATGTTGTGTTAGTAATCCTATAACTCAATCTTTTACTCATATTTTCATGTAATCAATGATCTAGGCTATAACTAAATTAATTGAGTACTTACATGCCGGCGTGAATTGTAGCCCATTCTTGCTTCAACATTTTATTGTTAAATTGAATGATATTGTTGCTTTTAAATAAGTGCACCGAGTTGTTATCAGTGTTGCAGGAGGAGTGTCTAGATTGTATTCTTGTATAAGTGGGGAGGCAACTAAAGAGAAAAATTGTTCATTAACCAACGAACACATAAAGTAGTGTATTAGAGGATTAATTCACATTCAAATTGAGGAAGAGATTCAGGCTGCGATATGGTTGTGTATGAGAAAAGATGTTACAGGAGAATTTACAAAATTGTTCTATCTTTAGGTTTTGTTCTTTGCATGGAAGTGTTTCTTGTTGTAATACCAAAACTGATCTGTTTAAATTTATATTCACCGTTAGTAGAAGGACTGAAATCACTTACTTTGATTAATTAAAGGTTAAGTATAATTAGTGAGCTATCATAGGGACCAAAGCCAAAATAAAACAATAACACATGGACGAAAACAATTATTTTCTCTTTTAAAATATGCATTCCTATCATGTGTTCATTCATAAATTTTATTTCTTAAAATACATACGAAATCTATTTCTTATATACAATAGATTTTGTATGCATGCGCATGAAAACTTTATAGTCTCTTTTCCCTATATTATATCTATGATAAATTTATTGCTAATTCCATGGATATCTTATCACTGTGCATGCGTGGACATATTGACGAGTAAATCTTCATAATAGAGGGAAGTAATAAAGATAATAAGTGAAATCAACTTCTTGGTGTAATCGACATCTATATTATAATCCACTATATCAAGGACATAATTTAAATCATGATTTAATTTATAAGTAGTGCTCTTTGTTTCCTAGAAATATCAAACTTCATTAAAGAAGAGCACGAATATTGAAATAAAAATTAACATCCATCTAGAACATTGAACATTTCAACTATTTTGAACAATGAAAAAAATCTCAAAAATTCAGTTAATATGAAATAAAGGGAGTAATATTTTATAATAATACTTGATTATTTCATACAAGATCATTAATTATTGAGGAGCCAATATATTTATTTTTAGGAAATAATATTACTATCGGGTAGAAGATAAAGTTGACAAAGAGAAACTTTTGGAGGGATTAATTCCAACTTTTGTAATAATTAATTAATCATCGGTACCAAAACCCTTTTTGTTAATTTTAATAGTTGGATATTTGGGAAGAATTAATTTAGGGGTGTGTGTTCGGTGTTCGGTAATTGGTAATTAAAGGTAGATATCATATACTAAATTTTTAAATTCTCATTCGGTTATTTAGTAATCGATAAATTAAACTTTAATTTGGTACGATATTCGATAATACCGTATTGAAGTTGCAGTTGACTGTTGTAACACCTCGCTATTTGAAGAGCTAGAAAGAACTAGATTTAGAAAGAGTTGTTTTTTGAAAGAAGGAAAAATCTGGAAAATTAGTTAAGTTATATAATTATGAGTTTTTGGTCAACTTCAAAACGACCATAAATCATAGCTCGGGATGATGTTAAGTGTGAAGTGTATACCGACCATCGTTGTTTGCAACATGTGTTCACTCAAAAGGATCTGAACTTCAGACAGCGAAGGTGGATGGAGTTACTAAAAGATTATGATGTGACCAATCAATACCATCTAGGCAAGCCTAATGTGGTGGCAGAAGCTTTGAGTCAAAAAACGGTGAGTATGGATAGTTTAGCTTGCTTAAGTGTAACCAAACGACCTTTGGCTAATGAAATTCAGACCTTGGAGTCTAAATTCATACAATTGGGCATCTCAGAAAGAGGTGGGGGTGTTAGCTAGTATTGAAGTAAAAGCCAGTTTCATTGAGGAGATCAGAGCCAAACAAGTTGAAGATGAAAATTTGGAGGAGCTTAAAAAGAATACTGCGATTAGTAAGGCACAAGAGACAACTCTTGATGCGGATGGTGTGCTCAATTTCAAGGGAAGAATTTGTCCCTAGAGTAGATGACTTGGTTGAGAAATTTTTGGTGGAGTCTCATGGATCGCGATATTCTATTCATCCGGGTGTGACCAAGATGTATAGAGATCTGAAGAGAGTTTATTGGTGGCCAGACATGAAGAAAGGCATAGCGGAGTTTGTGGCGAACTGTCAAAATTGTTAACAAGTGAAGTATGAACATCAAAGGCCTGGGGGGTTGGTTCAAAGAATGCCAATTCCGGAATGGAAGTTGTAAAGAATAGCTATAGATTTTTTGGTTGGTCTTCATAAGACTTTTGGGAAGTTTGATTCTATTTGGGTAGTCGTAGATAGATTGACTAAGTCAGCCAATTTTATTCCGGTAAGAATACATTATAATGCTGAACAATTAGCTAAAGTATATGTGTAAGAGATAGTAAGGTTGCATGGGGTGCCCCTTTCTATCATCTCGGACCGTGGTATCCAATTCACATCCAAGTTTTGGAGAAAATTGCATGATGAATTGTGCACACAACTCACTTTTAGTATAAACTTTCTTCCACAAATGGACGGGCAATCGAAGAGGACCACTCAAGTATTAGAAGACATGTTGAGGGCATGTGTGATTGATTTTGGAGGGCATTAGGATAAGTTCTTACCATTGTGTAAATTTTCTTATAATAATAGTTAATTATCATTCCAGCATTGACATGGCACCATTTGGGGCATTATATGGGAGGGGATGTAGATCACCCATATGATGGTTTGAGGCTGGCGATGTGAAACCATTAGGGGTTGATTTAGTGAAGGATGCTCATGATAAGATGAGGAGTATTCAATCTAAGCTTCTAGCAGCCCAGAGTAGACAAAAGAAGTATGGATCATAAAGTAAGAGACATGGCGTTTCAATCTAGTGAAAATGTTCTTCTTAAGGTATCACCCATGAAAGGGGTGATGAGATTTGGTAAGAAGGTTAAGATAAGTCCTAGATACATTGGTCCATTTGAGATTCTTGAATGTGTAGGACCGGTAGCGTATAGATTGGCTTTACCTCCTAATCTATCGAGTGTTCATCCGATTTTTTATGTATCCATGTTGAAGAGGTATCATGGTGACAGACACTATATCATTTAGTGGGACTCTATTGTGTTAGACAAGGACCTCCAATATGAGGAGGAAGCGATTGCAATTCTTGATCGTGATGTGCGTAAGCTGAGGACCAAGGAGATTAAGTCCGTGAAAGTTCAATGAAAGCATCGTCCAGTTGAGGAAGCTACTTGCGAAACCGAGAAAGATATGCGAGGCAAGTATCCCCAATTGTTCGTTGAATCAGGTACTACTTCATTCCTTCCTTAGCCTATTTTTCCTAAGCTTGTCACTCAGGGACGAGTGATGGGTAAATTGGTATCTATTGTAACAACCGGGTTCCGTCGTTATAGAAAAACCAATTGGGGAAAATTTTTGGCCGGAAAACTTTTTTGTAGTATCTTGAAATTTCCCAACCTATTCCAGATTTGGACGAAATCAGAGTCTTTAAGGTGTAGGGAAATCTGGTAGCAATCGGGTGAGTTGATTTTGATTTTGATTACATGAGTAGTTAGATAACTCGTTAAAAAACCCGTACGACTTTACGAATTGAATTGCGGCGAGTAGAACTCCCGAAATTGATCTTAGCGTAAAAGGTATTTTTTGAGCATTGTAGGTTAGAGGTGCATTGTTAAATGGGAGTCTTGGAATTCTTTAAATAGCTCACTGGTTCATGAATGTCTCTTTGGCGCTGGGTTTTGCCGCTCTGGCGGGGCCGTTGTAGCGGGGAGGGTGCCGTTGTGGCGGGCTCGACGCGAATTAAAGTCATTAATAAACCCCTAAACGATCTCATTATGTACTTTTCGACCTTCAGAGCTAAGGAATGAACCCAGGTGAGTCCTACTCGTTTCTCACCATTCTTGAGGCTAAAGGTAAACTTTTCACTCCCCAAATCTAATTTTTGATTCGTAGAACGTAATAGAATGGGTGAATATTGATGGGGGAGGGTTTTGTTATAGATTTTATGGTGGAAACAACCCTAAATTGGATAATTGGGATCATGAGTTTGATTTAGGGTTCATAGAATTGTTAGTAATTCGAGTAATTAGTGATTGTTTATTGATTCCCGTATTATATTGATTGTTTGTAGACCAAGAACAAATGGAACGAATCTGGAAAGGGAAGGATCAAGTTTCTTAGGGTTTTGAAGCTTGTTTCGAGGTAGGTGATGGTTGTGATTCTATGTTTGTGTGATGTATGCTTATTCTTGCTTCATTATGATACTTGTATATTTATGAATGTTGCAGTGTTGATCACACTTGTTGTAAATGAGATAGATGAATTATCATTGCCATGAAATCATGATTTAAATATATGATCTTGAGGATATACTTGTGTGTGTGATTGTTGTTTGTGAATGGGATCGGTTGCCACGTTCCGGCATAACTAACTTGGATCGGTTGCCACGCTCCGGCATAAATATGGGATCGGTCGCCACGTTTCGGCATAAATATGAGATCGGTTGCCACGTTCCGGCATGCTAACTCTTTGGGTTTGGGTTCCATGAGAGGACCAATGATGTGATATAAAACTTGAAACTGATTGTTGTTCGTAAATGTTGATAATATTGTATATGTTGATATATATGCATGTGATTATATTGTTGTCTTGACTTGCTTATGTTGCACTAGTGGGATCGCCGCGTGATCCTACCAGTACACTGTGGTTATGTACTGATACTGCACTTGCCCTTATTTTTGTTGAGTACAGGGCATCTTCAAGCGGCAACTGACAGACCTCGATTAGGAGATCAGTGATCGTTCGAATTCAAGGGTGAGCCAATTCTTCCGGGCTGCCATGTGATTCTCTTTCGTCTATGTCTGCCATTTCCGAACTTAGACAATTGTTTTAGTTAGATTATTAGTTCATTAGTTTGGGATTGTATCCCTTCTTGTTTAGACTTGGTTCATTGTTAGATTTTTGGATTGACTTTCACGTTCTAGGTTATTCTTCCGCAATGATAGTTTATTATTGTTAGAGTTTATGGGAACTATATTTTTCTTCCTTAGAATTTGACTTAAATACCTTAGTTATTGCTTTAGTTGTTTGGTTTTGGTTGTAGTAGTGGTTCTCCCATCGGAGTGTTAGTGTGGGTGCCAATCACGATGGCATGGGTCGTGACAATACCAAATAGTACTAATGTCTCATACCAAACTCAATTTCGAATAGCATAATTCTAAAAGTTTACTCCTGAATATCATACCAAATACTGAATCGTCGAATACCAAATCACCAAAAGTTTTGGTTCGGTAATTCGATTTTCTATATTTTATGTCCAGTCCTAAGAATCACTGTTAAGCTTTATGATGTGATATTGTTAAGTTTTTAAAAGGTGTAAATGAGAAATAAAGTTCTTTTTATAAAAAAAATATCAATTAGAGTAGACATGCAATTTAAAAGGTGTTAATGAGAAATGAAGTTCCTTTTTAGGAAAAAACATCAATTAGATAAAATATGCAATTTAAAGAAAAGGTGTTTATGAGAAATGAAGTTCTTTTTAGAAAAAAAAGCATCAATTAGAGAAAACATGTAATTTAAAAGGTGTTAATGAAAAATGAAGTTATTTTTCGGCAAAAAACATCAATTAGAGAAAACATGCCGTTTAAAAGGTATGAATGAAAAAATGAAGTTCATTTTAGGAAAAAACATCAATTAGAGAAAACATGTCGTTTAAAAGGTGTTAATGAGAAATGAAACTCTTTTTAGGAAAAAAACATCAATTAGAGAAACATGTAATTTAAAAGGTGTTAAATGAAAAATAAAGTTCTTATTTAGGAAAAAACATCAATTAGAGAAAACATGCCGTTTAAAAGGTGTTAATGAGAAATGAAGTTCCTTTTAGGAAAAAACATCAATTAGAGAAAACATGCAATTTAAAAGGTGTTAATAAAAAATGAAGTTCTTTTTTAGGAAAAAATATCAATTAGAATAAAACATGCTGTTTAAAAGGTGTTAATGAGAAATGAAGGTCTTTTTAGGAAAAAACATCAATTAGAGAAAACATGTAATTTAAAAGGTGTTAATGAAAAATGAAGTTCTTTTTTAGAAAAAAACATCAATCAAAATAAAACATGTCGTTTAAAAGGTGTTAATGAGAAATGAAGTTCTTTTCAGGAAAAATCATCAACTAGAGAAAACATGTAATTTAAAAGGTGATAATGAAAAATGAAGTTCTTTTTTAGGAAAAAAATCAATTAGAGAAAACATGTTGTTTAAAAGGTATTATGAAAAATGAAGTTCTTTTTAGGAAAAAAACATTAATTAGATCACACCTGTTTGCTATAAATAGTGGTTTCCCTCATTTTTCATATATTTGCTGATATTCTACTCTTCTTCTTCTTGCACTTTAATAAATCTCGTGTGATTTCTAATGGAAAGAGAAGAAGCAATGTGTGAAGCAGATAGATTGAAAAAGCAGGCTGAGAACTTTGAGGAGATGATCTCAGAGGTTCCTTTTCGGTACCGTGCTGGGGAATCAAAAATTTCAATATTCAATCGAAGTCCAAAGGTGGAGATTTCACAAGAACAGCCCCCTGACTTTAGCGAAGTTTTGCTGGTAAGTCTTATTCTTTATTGTTAGCCCGCATTATTAAATCTTAAATTTCTAGTTATGTGCATTGACTGTTTTAAACTTTGAACTTACAAGATTCTCTCTAGTGGAAAGTATATATGTTTACACTTGTTTCCTGGACGTCATCAATGGCAACAACATTCATTATTATACAGTCGAGTGACTGTTGAGCCGAATCAGGAAAGTGTACTCCAAAATATGTTTCCTTAATCAAAACAATTGTAGATTCATTTAATCCTTTCAAATCCGTAAACCATTTGCGAGGTGTTTAAATTTCTGAGAAGTGCTTATTTTGGCATTGATACAGGCTAAGCCTGACACTATTTTCTCTGGAACAAACCGGAAAGCTATAACTCTAATTGAAGAGGTTGCTGATAAGCCTTCATTAAGCAGTGCTCCAGTGAAAAATGTTACAGAGTGGAATTGTGAACTTTGTCAGGTATGTACTACAAGTCAAGATGGCCTGAATGACCACTGGCAAGGAAAAAAACACAAACGCAAGAACACAAAGACGACAAAAACTGTAGCATTGGTCTTTTACCAAAGAAACAAAAAATTATGTAGCCTATGGAACGCCCTTCCGATGATCTGCTATCCAGGGAGAAATTAGAGGAAGGATCATCAGCTACAAACGATAACGATCCACCATCATTGTTGATAGATGACAGTGCAAATGACTTGAGAAAGAATGCAGCTCATGAAAAGCAAGACAATAGGGAGTTCACATTTTGGTGTGACACATGCCAAATCGGTACCTTCTCTGAAATAGTGATGGAGTCACCTAAGATTGGAAAAAAACACAAACGCAAAAAAAAACTGTAGCGTTGCTTTTTCACCAATGAAATCACAATTCATCCAGCTTGTGGAACATCCTTGCGATGATCTGATATAAGGGAAGAAATTAGAGGAAGGATCATCATGTACAAATGATAACGATCACCATGGTTTTATTGCCAAGGACAAGCAAAGATTATTATTTATTGTGTCAAAGATGCAGATGACTGATTGTGTTGAGTAAAGTTGTGTCAACTAACTAGTAGCTTATTTTTGTTGTCAAGTAAATCTGGTCTTACCAGTATTGCCTTTGGATAATCATCAAACGTAGTTTGATTTGTCTCTATATCTATTTTGTTGGTCCAGTCTACCAACTAGTACTTCATTTTTGTTGTTTAAGGAAATCAGATTTATCAATATTATCTTTTGATACATGTGGTGTGATTTTTGTTGTGTTTTAAAAAGTTGTGAATGAAAAATGAAGAGTTATGACTTTTCTGAAGAGGTGCGACTGTTCTGAAAAGATGTGGCTTTTATGAAGAGTTGTGACTTTTCTGAAGAGGAGTGACTTTTATGAAAAGTTGTGACTTTTATGAAAGGTTATGACTTTTGACTTTTCTAAAGGGTTGTGACCATTACGATAAGACACAATAAAAATATGTTCACACTACCCTTTGTTATTTGTAAATACAGGGGTTTTCTCTTATTTTTCAACAATGAAATTTCTGAACTTCTTATTCTTCTGCACAAATAAATCTAGTATTCCAGTGTGCTTTGCTCCCGTTGATCAGTGATTCGTTGACACAATTATTTTTTTTACCGATACACTAGTGAATAAAATCGATATATCCTAAAAAGATATATTTCAATAACATTGGGTACTTGAGGCAAATAATTTCTTCAAGGATACACTATGCATTCAATATTAGACTCGATTTTCTGCTTTTCCGTTTCAATTTATTGTTACAGAGTCAGTTTTCAAAGTTTTTAAAGTGTTTTACTAATACAGATTGAACAACAATTTGTCTCTATATCTATTTACGCAAAATAATGTTAGTGTAAATTATCCAAGGTGTGAATATTATATATGTGTGTGTGTGTGTGCCATGATATCCATTTATCTATCGCTTCAATTTGATGTTTAGAAAATCTTCAGGAATTTAAATGAACTTTTCATTGTTACGAGACATTCAAGTATAGTTTGTGGTGTTTGTTTACGGGTACATGTTATCGAAACACATCATTGATTTTAATAATAATTCACATCATGAAATTTTGGAGAATGAATTGTAACAAAAGAATCATGGCTAAGCTTTATGAGGTGATCATTGTTGTGTATTAAAAGGTTTTAAAGAGAAATAAAGTATTGTTCTCAAAAGATATAATATGAATAGCATATTTTCATATTGAGGGGTGATTATGATTTTTTTAAAGGATTTTGAATTTTTTAAAAGATTGTGATTATTTTTTCTAATAAGACACAATAAACATATGTTCTACTATCCTTTATTGGATATAAATAAAGAAGTTTTCTATCAGTCTTCAACAATTTTTTCTAATCTTCTCTATTCTCTTCTTGAACTTATAAAAGATGTCTATATTACCGTTGAATATGATTTAAATCGGTCTTCTTAAATAATAACATGATTGAAACAGAAGAAGGTTACACTGTATTAATGTCATTTCAATAAAGAAACATAGATTAATAAATAAGACAACCAGAGAGATTCTGGCTATGATTAATTTAACCAAAGGATGAGGAAAAAAGAAATAAAAGAATCCATGATGATCATAACCAAAAGCATGGTTATGAGGATAATTTGAAACATCCATAACAGGCTTGAAAAATGATTTATTACTACTCTCAACCATAATCTTGCTTGCATGAGTCATCACATTCTTTTGGAGAACAGAAGGACAAAAAAAACTGGAGCATTGGACTTTTTCCAAAGATATCAAAATTCATCAAGCTTGTGGAACCTCCTTGCGATGATATCCTATTGGGGAATAAATCAGAGGAAGGATCATCAAGTCCAAACAATAATGATCCACCATCCTTGTTGATAGATGTCAATGCGGATAACATGAGAAAGAACACAGATCACGAAAACCAAAACATTAGGGGATTCGTGTTTTGGTGCGACACATGGAAAATAGGGACCTTCGCTGAAAAGGTGATGGAGGCACATAAGAATGGAAAAAAACACAAACGCAAAGAGGAGAACAAAAACTGCAGCATTGGTCTTTCACCAATGAAAAACAATTCACCCAACTTGTGGAACATCCTTCCGATGATATGGTATTAGGGAATAAATCAGAGGAATGATCATCAAGTCCAAACAATAACGATCAACCATAATTTTATTCGCAAGGACAAGTAGTGTCAAAAACGCAGAGGAATGATTGTGTCAACAACTAGTAGCTTATTTTTGTTGTCACGTAAAACTATTGTTACCAGTAAATAACCTTTGGATTCGTGGTCCTGTCTACCGACTAGTCTTTCATTTTTGTTGTTTAAGGAAATCAGATTTATCAATATTATCTTTCATGTGGTGTGATTTGTCTCATCTATGATCTTGGTTCGATGTGTCATTGGGTTTTGAAATCTATGAATAGAAAATGAAGGGTTGTGACTTTTGTTAAGAAATGCGACTTTTTTGAAAGGTTGTGACATTTTTGAAGGGATGTGACTTTTCGAAAAGATTGTTATAAGCGTGTGACAAAAGAATGATTACTAAGCTTGATGAGGCGATTAGTGTTGGGTATTAAACACAAATGAATGGAGGCACCTTTTAGAGGACAGAAGAAGGACAACAAAAACTGGAGCATTGGTCTTTTTTGAAAGAAATTAAAATTCATCCAGCTTGTGGAACATCCTTGAGATGATATGATATCAGGGAAGAAATCAGAGGAAGGATCATCAAGTCCAAACAATAATGATTCACCATCCTTGTTGATAGATGACAATGCGGATGATATGAAAATGAACGCAGATCATGAAACGCAAAACATTAGGGGGTTCACGTTTTGGTGTGACACATGCAAAATAGGGACTTTCGCTGAAAAAGTGATGGAGGCACATGAGATTGGAAAAAAACACAAACACAAAGAGGAGAACAAAAATTGCAGCGTGGGTCTTTTACCAATTAAACCACAAGTCAGCCAGTTTGTGGAACATCCTTCCGATGATATGATATTAGGGAAGAAATCAGAGGAAGGATGATTAGGTACAAACGATAATGATCAACCATCATTTAATTCGCAAGGACAAGCAGTGTAAAAAATGCAGAGGAATAATTGTATCAACAACTAGTAGCTTATTTTTGTTGGCAAGTAAAACTGTTGTTACCAATATTACCTTTGGATTCGTGGTCCAGTCTACCAACTATTTCATTTTTGTTGTTTAAGTAAATCAGATTTATGAATGTTAACTTTTGATACATGTGGTGTGATTTGTCTATCTATGATCTTGGTTAGATGTGTTGTTGAATTTTGAAAGGTGTGAATAGAAAAGGAAGAGTTGTGACTTTTATGAAAAGTTGACACTTTTCTTAAGAGTTGCTATTTTTTTGAAAGGTTGTGTCATTCTGAAGGGATGTGACATTTTGGGAAGATTGTTATAGGCCTGTGACAAAGGTTCACAAGGGATTGCTAAACTTGATGAGGTGATTATTGTTGGATACTAAAAAGTACAAATGAGAAATAAAGTAGTTTTTCTTCAAAAATACAATTTGAATAGCATCTTATCATATTAAGGGTGGTTATGAGTTTTTTAAAGGCTTAACTTTTTCGAAGTGTTGTAATTTTTCTGAGCAGACAGAAGAATCATTTGTTATCCTTTCCTTTGTTAAGTATAAATAGAGAAGTTTTCTCTTAATTTTTAATCTTGTGCTAATATTTTTCTTGCACTTAAAAAAAACATGTGTGATTTAATGTTGTCAAATGAGTTTACTATTCATTAAAGTTCTTATTACCACTATACTGATGAGTAAATTGTTCAATTCTACCGGGATATATTTCATTATCTCGGATACTTTTAGGAGAATAATCTTCTTTAGAACACAACGTAAATTCAATAGGCTTGACTTTTATCCTATTTAATTCTATTTTATTTTTGTTAGTGTTTTGCTGTTTGTTTTTATTTAAAATCGAATAAATTACCTCGTTTTGAGGAAAAAGTGAAACATAGCACCTCTGATTACATTATTGACATTTCATATTCACAATCAACTTCACCTTCTGCTTGCGGTATCTCAAAACTAATGTCACACAATCTTCTTCAAGCATGTGGAAGAAGTGCACAAAAGTTTTAGCAAATTTCACTTATTTACGTATTGGATAGTTAGAGAACTAATATCATAACATCCCACCTTAGAAAGAGCTAATTTGAGATTAATTCAAGTCATTAAGTTGTGAGTTTTGGTCAACTTCAAATGGCCATAACTTTCAGTTCAAAAAGCGTTAGTTGGCCCATAAGATATCAAAACAACTTTATTAAAAAATTGAATAGATCCACATACACCTTGGTTGACACGAGTATATGAGTCATTTCATATTGTTGAATAACAAGCCTTCCATGTTGTATTTTGATTTGTAGAAAACTCTTATGCTTGGGAGCCCTTGATGATTAAATAGACCAAGATTTTACCATGACTGCAATTTTAGACAGACGCAAAAGCGAAAGCCTATGGGGTTGCTTCTGTAACTGGAAAACTAGCACTGAAAACCGTCTTTACATTGAATTCATATAAAGCGTTGTAATACTTAGCTTTATTCGGGGAAACTACAAACTACAGGATAGAAAAGAATATACCAATCCTGATGATCCATGGGATTAATTGTGGATCCAAGACACCAATAGAAAGATTTGAGTCATAGATTTTGATTTGGTTTTTTATATTTTGTATTTCAAATCTTGATCAAAATATATGCAATGGAATCTTAGTTGTATTCAACTCAATTGAAAGGTCTTTGAATCCTCTTTTCAACACCACCGAGTTTGCTAAGTTTCGAGTTCAGATGAGGGAGATATGCCCGTTTGACGTTAGCATGTCCAGTTAAGGAAAGTAACCCGAATTAGTGAGGCGTATATGGGTCTTTTTCTTACCTCATCTGATTAAAATGTTTTAGTAATATTTTGGGGTCAAATCAGTTTTGGGTCAATTTTACAAATCCTAAATTACGGTTAGGGATTTAGAAGAGAGTTCAAGAAGAGGAAAAGAGGAGAAAAGAAAGAACGAACATGATCTCTTGCAAATCGAGGATTTGTTATGCCAGATGGAGGTATGTAAGCTTTCATAGCGTTGGGTTAGTTCACCCACACGCCAATCATGTAAATTCCATTTGTAACTTCATTCTTGAGGTTCAATGATTTGAATTCTTGATAGGTGTTCTGGAGGTTTTGTTCTTGATGCTTTGTGTATAAAGTTCTGATGAATTTTGAGATGAGGGTTTCAATTAGTGAGAGTTGTTCTTAAGAAAAAATGAGTAGATTCTTATGTACTTGTATTGGATAATTTAATCTAAGGAAAATTTGAGGAAAAAAATCAATTCTAGGCGAGTTAGAGTCAGAAAACGAGAAAAAAAATCATCGGGTCGTTCTGGGGGAGGGGTGGAACGATGCACCACTGATGCCCCAAGAGGGTTGGCACACCGCCCCAGGAGTACAACAAAATAGAGCCTCTGAAGTTCATGGTTGCCTGCCCCCATCCTTTTTCTGTCGTTTTCTTCGTCTAAGTTCTTTTAAAGTATACCTTTACTCCCTACTGATTATAACTACTCTAAACTACAGTTAAACATCGAGAGATCATCCATAACATGAATCATAACCCTTGAATTCATAATTCATAATTCAAATTCAAGATAGAGTTAAGAGTAAAGTCTTGAGAGTTCTTTCGATTCATTTTGAGAAGTATTTTACAATATCTTAAAACTTGAGTACTTGAGTTTGAGGATGAGGAGAGTTGAGTTCCTTTTTCTAAAAGAATATATGTGAACTAAGAATTCCCAAGAGTAAGTATTTTCACATTTAAAATGAGGGAAGACACCGATTTCCAAAGGAGTTCATGAGGAGTTTTGAGTCCTACATCTTTTAAGAGAAATCGTTTGAGTAATAATCTAAAAGTTGAGGATGAGGAAATATTTTTAAATATATGAGCTAAGTTATATTTTAGGAGTGGTATTGAGCACCGATATGGGGATGAGTTCAGATAACTCAAAGTGCTCAAAAACCATGTAGCCAACGGGGGTAGAAAGGGTCATACTTTTTAGATGATTCGTTATTGCTTTTAAGCATAGCTTAGTGGATCCACTTAGTTGAGAAGTTCTATACCCCGAAAAGGTATATGACACTTCTGGCAATGTGGGCGAGGCGATGTACCATCACATAGCTCATTGTAACACCCCATAAATTTTTTTAAACTGAGACTCGAACCATCCATCGTTGTGAGTAGGATTTTACCAAGGAATTTAAAATTTATTAAATATTAAGGTCAAGTTATGCTTAAGTATGAATTTTGGGTCGACTTCAATGACTATAAGTCCTAGTTCAAAGAGAGTAGGTGTGCTACCAGATACCGTATAAAATATCTCTGAATTATCTTTCCAAATACACCGATTTTGCTCAGTTTTGAGTTCGTATGAGGGAGATATGTCCATTCGAAGTTGGGCTGTCTAGATAAGGAAAGTCAAAACCGGATTTTAGAGGGGTATTTAGGCCTTTTGCTTACCCAATCAGATTTAGTTCATTTTTAATAATGTTTTAGGGGTCTAATTTGATTAGGTTCGGTTTTATTATCCTAATATATGCCTAGGGTTTTAGTTGAGAGTTCAAGAATAGAAAAGAAGAGAAAAGAGGAGAGGGTCAAGCGGTCATCAAGATTCTTGCATGTTGTTGCGGATTTTCGCCATGGGTTTAATCCCTAAGAGGTATGTAAGATTTCATAGTGTTGGGTTTGTTCACCCACACGGAAAACATGTTATTATCAGCGTAATTTCACTCGCAAAAGTTGAAGGATTTAAGTTCTTGATAGGCGTTCTTAAAGTTCATTCTAAATCTTGTTTTGCTGGGGTTTTGATGATTTCTTGAGATAAAAGTGATTGTATTGAATGGATTAGTGTGTACTTAGGTTGGGCAATTGAATATTAGGAAAACTTGAGAAAAGAAATCAATTAAAAGCGATTTAGGATCAGAAAACGAAAGGTGAAATTCTTCGAACTTAGCCTGGGGAGATGCTAGGTCGGCGTGCCCCAGATGCGCCCAAGGGGCTGGGACGGAGCCCCTGCAGTGGGCCTATATGCATCCTCTGAAGTTTGGAGATGCCGCCCCTCGCCCGGAATGCGCTAGGGTCGCCTTCCTCACTCATATTTCATCGATTGTCCCATTTGAGCTCCTTCGAAGTGTATCTTCACCCCTTTTGATTCTAAACACTTTAAACTACTTCCAAAACACTTAGAAATCACTCATAGCATGAATCATAACCTTGAATTAATAATTCAAATTCAAGGTAAAGTTAAGAGTTAAGTGTTGAGAGTTCTTCTGGACATTTTGAGAGAGTCCCTTTGAGTCGTTTTGATGAGTCTTCTACAATTTCTAATAATTTGTTTCAATACTCAAGTAAGTGAGCATGAGAGTGAGGAAAATGTATTCATGAGTCTAAACTATAACCTAGACCATTCATACCATGAACTATAACATTTGAATTCATAATTCACATTCAAGAGAGAGTTAAGAGTAAACTTCAAGAAAGCCTTTGAGTTCAATTGTGAATCCTTTAAGATCAACTATTGATTTGAACTATATTTTGAGGAAGTGAGTAAGAAAATGAGACGAGTCATATACCTGAGTTCCATGTAGTTGTGTAGACCTTCGAGTCGAGTCATTCATGCCCATAAATTCCGCATGGACTCCATAAATTGAGTATCATTGAGAGGAGTAGTATCTTCAACTTCTAAGTGTTGAGTATTAAGTTCCTAATCCCCTTTGAGATTATATTTCCTATCATGGGACTATTACATGTTACCCATTAACTCCTTGAGTTGAATTGTTCATGCCCATAATTCCGCATGAACCCTATAAGTCTAACAGTCTTGAGATGAGAAGTATCTTTGAGTCCTTGAGTTGAGCAGTTCATGCTCATAATTTTGCATGAACCCTTTGAGTTGAACATTCTTGAAATGAGTAGTATCATTGAATTTCATTAGTACCAAGTAATGAGTTCTATCTGTGGTTATTGAAAATCTTGCATTGAGTCGTTTGCGACCATAATTCGGCATGAACTATATTTTAAGAAATCTTTTACAAATGTTCTAACTTTGTTTTTAGACTGAAGCTTTGAGTTGAGAAAAGAGTAAGAGTGAAGTTCATTTCTTCAAAGATTATACAGGAACTAAGTATTCCCAAGGTTTAAAGTGTTTTCACGTTTGAGCAAGAAAGGAAACACCGATTTTGAAGAGAGCTTTTTAGCTAAGTTTTGAGTAATTATCTCAAACCTAAGAACGAATTTTGTTTTTAAAAACATATGAGCAGAGTATATTTTTGGGAGTAGTATTGAGCACTGATATGGGGTTGTGAGTTCAAAATAACTCAAGTCTCCATAAACCATGTAGCCATCATGGGTTAAGGATCATACTTTCTAGATGATTTCTTATGTGCTTTTTACCACAGACTAGTGGATCCACTTAGTTAAGGCATTTTATATGACGAAAAAGTATATGACAGTTCTAGCTGCGTACGTTGTGTCATCACTTAGGCTCATAATGGTGGTTGTCGGGTAGAGAAACTCCCACAGAGTTATATTGAAATTTTATATACTCACTGAGTATTATTGAATTTTTCAATACATTGAGTTGCAATCTACAGTTTTACAGCTTTCCAGATATATATTACATCTTTTACTATTGTTTTATCCTTAAGTATCATGAGTTGAGTATTCTGGAGTTGAGTATCTTGAGTTGATATGTGTTTCATTGTGTCAAGTACCTTATTGTTGAGTTTCACTGAGTTGAGAACCTTATTGCTGAGTTGAGCATCTTATCTTTGGGTATGTTTGAGTAGTTTTGAGTTCCCTTGAGTATTCCTTGAGTTGAATTGAACCATGTTTCTTTGAGTTGAATTTAGCTGAGTGAGTTTAGAAGAGGTAAGTATGTTTCCTTTTTATCAAGTTCAAGCTTATCTTATGCTTTAGAATTCCCCTTACATGATTATACATCCACGTACTGAGCCATTTGGCCTGCATTCTTTCATGATGCAGATATAGGTAGTTGATTTCTTAGATCTTGCTGGCCGGAGCAGTTGAGGGAGAGACAGAGATGAGAAGAGACGGGAGGGAGAAAGGAGAGAAGAGATGAGAAGAGGAGGGTGGCGGGAGGAGGGCGATGGGAGGAGGGCGACGGGAGGAGGGTGGCGGGAGGAGGGCGACGGGAGGAGTTTTCAAAATTAGAGGGTTTGGTCTTTTTTTAGGTCAAAAATAGGAAGGTTAGGTAGATTTAATTTGAGCCATTGGATTAGTTAAGATGAGCAGCTAGGATTTGATCTAGGATTCACTTAAAGGATGGACGGTTAAGATTTAAACTAATATTTCAAGATTTGGACAAAAAGGGTTATAATTGCAATGAATGAATGGCTAAAATTGCAACTAAAATTGATATAAGAAGCTATAATTGAAAAACGAAATTGGATTGAGGTGGCTAGAATTTCAATGAATTGAATAAGCAAAAAGCTAAAATTGAAAGGAATTAGATTAGAATGGGCTAAAAATTAAATGATTTCGAGAAAAATTAAAGAAATGCTATCCAATTAAAATACTACAAATATTATAACGTTTTATATAATAAAAATCACTTAAATTTTAAAACATTTGAAGAGATGAGAAGAGGAGGGTGGCGGGAGGAGGGCGATGGGAGGAGGGCGACGGGAGGAGGGTGGCGGGAGGAGGGCGACGGGAGGAGTTTTCAAAATTAGAGGGTTTGGTCTTTTTTTAGGTCAAAAATAGGAAGGTTAGGTAGATTTAATTTGAGCCATTGGATTAGTTAAGATGAGCGGCTAGGATTTGATCTAGGATTCACTTAAAGGATGGACGGTTAAGATTTAAACTAATATTTCAAGATTTGGACAAAAAGGGTTATAATTGCAATGAATGAATGGCTAAAATTGCAACTAAAATTGATATAAGAGGCTATAATTGAAAAACGAAATTGGATTGAGGTGGCTAGAATTTCAATGAATTGAATAAGCAAAAAGCTAAAATTGAAAGGAATTAGATTAGAATGGGCTAAAAATTAAATGATTTCGAGAAAAATTAAAGAAATGCTATCCAATTAAAATACTACAAATATTATAACGTTTTATATAATAAAAATCACTTAAATTTTAAAACATTTGAATAAAATAATTATTCTGAGTTTTACTTATAATTTTAAAAATATTTTAATAATATTTACGATAATTTTATAAAGCATGCAAACTAAAATATATAATTTTTAGACAAAATCGATTAAAAATTTAAACTCGGAATATTTATAAAAAAAGAGGTATTTAACCAAATAGCACTTCCGAAAGGGTTATAGGTCTGTCAAAATTGGGTGTCAACATACCGATATCGTGAAGTCGATATTATCTAAATAAAATAATTATTTAAATATACCGACCTCTTTAGGTCGGTATTTATTAATTTATTTTAATATAAACTCACCTTTTGAGATTGATTTTATTAATTAAAATTACATATACATATACATATACATACATACAGACATACATATATATATATATATATATATATAGGACAAACACATATACAGCCCCTCAAACTTGCCCTCATTTTTCATTTTGGCACTCCAACTTAGCCTTATTCCATTTTAACCCTTAAACTCCATTTTTTCTGTACCATTTAAACACTTATACTAATTTTTATGATTTGTTTTTATTTATGTTCTTCAATTGCAATTTCTTATTCTTAAAAAATAGACATGTGCCTGTTAATTAAAAAAATTAAACATTCGCGAACAAACATAAAATTTTCAAACAATAATATTATTTTTTGATATTTCTCTGTATTTTTGCATGAAAATAAATTGACGAAAGTTCTTCGATTTTCTTTCTTAAACATTAAATCAAATTAAATAACACTACTTATTTATTTTTTCTTATCATCTAGGCTATCTAAATTTAACGCAAATACTCACTTTTAATTTTTAATATAAATCAATACGAATAAAAAAACCCATCTTCAAAAAGACTCGACTGACTTAGTTAATAACACTACTAAAAAAAGACTCTTGTTCATTGCTAATAACAGTACTAAACAATGTTAAAACTCGACTGACTTTGTTAGGTTGTCAGTGATTTTAAAGAAAGAAAACCAACACAATTTCGTCGGTTATTTTTCACACAAAAATACATAACACTCTTAAAAAGAAATTATTATTTTTTAAAAATAATTATTTTTTGTTAATTTTTAATTTTTTAACTAAAATTAAATGACACATGTCGATTTAAAATAAGAATTTGCAATTGAAGAATATGTATAAAAATAAATAAATCATAAAAATAGTATTTCGTGTTAAAATGGAACATAAAAAATGGAGTTCAATGGTTAAAATGGAACAAGGCTAAGATAAAGTGCCAAAATGAAAAATGTGGACAATTTAGAGGGGTTGTGTATGTGTTTGGCCATATAGGCACACATCAACAAAAGTTTAATTTAATAAATTTAATTTATCGATCAAGTTAATTTTATAAATTTAAATTATATACCTTCTAATTATATAAATTTAATTTTATATAATCAACGTATTTCATACTCCGATGAAGTATCCTTTACATGTCATCATAATTAGGAGGTGATCACTACACTTGACATCCATTCAAGATCGAACGTATATAATAATACTATCTCGCATTTCATACTGGAATGGATTATATGTTAGCTCTTCACCTCTACTACATCATGACATGAGATATTAAGTTTATGATTAGACGATGGACTGATACGATTTGTACATTCATTCAAGATCGAACGTATATAATAATACTATCTCGCATTTCATACTGGAATGGATTATATGTTAGCTCTTCACCTCTACTACATCATGACATGAGATATTAAGTTTATGATTAGACAATGGACTGATAGGATTTGTACATTACTCTATAAATATAAGTATAATTATCTCCTAATTCATATCAACGTAGTTTCATACTCTAAATATGGATTATAGATATTTTTTTATTTATTTCACGAATTCTAACATTTTATTTGTAAAAGTATACAAAATTGTTACACTTTTTGAACAATTAATCGTAGGTGTAAAATGAAATTTTAATATTATGCACAATAGCAAAATTATGATTAATAGGAATATTTTAAACATACCGACCTCCGGATGTTGCTTTTATTAAAAGTAATTAGATATAATAAAAAATACCGACCTCATGAGGTCGGTATCACATTAAATTTTAAGATAAATAAAAAGTAATCAAGTTAATTAAATAATATTGACATCGGGAGGTCGGTATTTTATATTAAATTATTTTTTAAATTATATAAAACCGTCATTCGGAGGACGATTTATTTAAAGTTAATTGAAAATATTAATTTATTACATACTATTTAATTTTACCGACATCTGGAAGTTGGTATTATAATTTTTTTTGTTTTTATTTTACACAAAACCATTCTCTGAAAAATGATTTAAATAAAATTAAATCAAAATATTTCTCAATTTTGTTTTTTATATGGAGAAATGGGGAAAATCGCGTCTTCTAGTGCAGATATTTTTTAAAAAGCGACGGACAACGTCTCTATGTCCGTCGCTTTTTAAAAAAAATGTTTGACCAACATTTTGACCAAAAAGCGACAGACTAAGAGACATTGTCAGTCGCTTTCTTAAAATATTTGACCAGATATTTTGACCAAGAAGCGACGGACATAAAGATGTTGTCCGTCGCTAATTTAAAAAATAATTAAACAATTAAAATTAATAAAAAGCGACGGACGGCGTGACTTTTTTTAAATTAATAAATAATTATTTTTAATAAAAAGCGACAGACTGTGTCACTATCTATATAAAATAATTAATTAGCAAAAATACGCGAAAAAAAGCGACGGACTAAGCGATAACGTCTGTCGCTTTTTTAAAAAATAAAAAAAAATATTTTAATTAAAAAGCGACGGACTAAGAGACGTTGTCCGTCGCTTTTTAAAAAAGTTTGACTAGATATTTTGACCAAAAAGCGACGGACTAAGAGATGCCGCCAGTCGCTTTTTTAAAAAACTAATTAATAAAATAAAATAAATTAAAATGACGGACAGCGTGGTTATTGTTTAATTTATAAATAATTATTTTTAATAAAAAGCGACGGACGATGACTCTATATATATTAAATAAATTATTATTAATTATATATATATATTTAGCGCAAAAATTCGTAAAAAAAGCGACGGACTAAGAGATGCAGTCCGTCACTTTTTGTAAAATAATTTTTCAAAATAATTATTTTAATTAAAAAGCGACGGACGGCATCTCTTAGTACGTCGCTTTTTTAATTTGTAGCGACGCTGTCCGTCGCTTTTTCTTCCGTCGTTTTTTAGCAGTGTTTTAGTAGTGTAATCCCATTGTCCAGGAGGGTCCTACTAATCCCGTTATGTAGAAGGGTCATGTTAATCTAATTCCCATTGTTCAGGAGGATCCTGCTAAACTAAATCTCATTATGTAGGAGGGTCCTGCTAATCTAATCCCATTATGTAGGAGGGTCCTGCTAAACTAAATCACATTATGTAGGAGGGTCCTGCTAAGGTAAATCTCATTATGTAGGAGGGTCCTACTAATCTAAATCTCATTATGTAGGAGGGTCCTTCTAATCCCATTCTATAGGAGGGTCCTGCTAATCCCATTATGTAGGAGGGTCCTGCTAATCTAAATCTCATTATGTAGGAGGGTCTTGCTAATCTAATCACATTATGTAGGAGGGTCCTGCTAAACGAAATCACACTATGTATGAGGGTCCTGCTAAGCTAAATCTCATTATGTAGGAGGATCCTGCTTATCTTAATTCCAATATGTAGGAGGGTCCTGCTAATCCCATCATGTAGGAGGGTCCTGCTAATCCCATTATGTAGGAGGGTCCTGCTAATCTAAATCTCATTATGTAGGAAGGTCCTGCTAATCCCATTATGTAGGAGGGTCCTGCTAAATTAAATCTCATTATGTAGGAGGGTCATGCTAAATCAATTGTAAGAGATCACAACTAACGAATAAAAGTAAATAAATAAAAATAATCATCGGTTAGATTTATCTTCATTCATCAAATAGAGATATAACAACTAACAAATTATTCATTTCAATCAAATTATGAATAAGAATAAAATATAAGAAAACTGGTCATAAAAATTACATCAAATTCCATAAATAAATTAAAGATTTAAGGCAAATTTATACCTCAAATGAAGAAAATAAGTACCACAAAACCTTGATCGAAGCTCGATTAAAACACCCACAAATCTTTTGTAGATTGTATGGAGTGATATATGTATTGTGTTGGTATGAAAATAAAGAAAAAGTAAGAAATATGTATGTTTTGGTAAATTTTTGTAAGAAGAATAGAAAGATGTGTGTTTTTCTTTTTTTTTAGTCTCTGTTGCTGAATGGTTTTTCTATTGTTATCTGTTGTCCGTGTGTGTGTATTTGTATTGTTGTAGTTTAGGTGTAGTACGTGCGGTGGGGGTGTGTGGGTAGTGGAGGAAAGTGTAAGTGGGTAATGGGGTAAGTGTAGGTGGGTTGGGGTGGTGGGGTAATTTATGCTAATATAATATAATATAATATAAGAATATTATTTAATTATTTTTTAAACTAACAGAAATAAATTATAAATAAGAAATATTAGCTTATTTATTAAACTAAAATTAAAATAAAACATATATTTTTGTTATTTTCAATTTTTTAAAAATAAGCTTACTAAAATAAGACAAAATCAAAATATCCAATTTAAACATAAAAGAAATATTTAAGGAATAAAAAATAGTGTAAGATTTTATGTTCGGTCAAAAATTACGTGTCTGCAGACACCATTATTTTTGTATCAACATTTTTTCCATTCTGTTTCATTCTACTTTTGAAGATCTTAGTATGCTTTTTACAGTCATTAATTTATGCTTATATTATTAATTGTTATTTTTGAGTACATGCTTTAAACTTTGTTGTTTATGTTTATGCAAAGTTATTGTTATAAGTATTTGTTTGTACAGATTAAAGAACAAACATTAATTGAGTATTCAAACAAATTTTCTCTACTGAAATTGTTGAAGGTACAATAACAAATCTGTAATTTCTTCATCAATAACGTCATTTTTTCACATACAAGTATGCGATTTTGTGTTTTTTTAGAAAATCCTCTGAGAGTTAATAACTATGCATGCCCATATTTTATTTTATTTTTTGTTGTTGTTATCTATCTTTACTAAATCTTACTAGTGGATATTATGAGTACTTTAGGGATTGAAAGTTCATTGAAGTGTTAGTCAATTTTTTGAGGTATGTTATTTCAAAACATAGGAACTTTTATGATTAGGATGATTTGTTATCATCATTGAATATCTCATAGTTTACTCCCTTTAATGTATGGTTTTTCCTCGTTGTTCTGTTTTATCCTTAAAATTATATTGTATAACATCTAGCAAATTGAAAGAACTAGAAAGAGCTAGAATTAGAAAGAGTGATTTTTGGAGATAATAAAAATCTGGAAAATTGGTTAACTTATAACTTAACTTTGAGTTTTTAGTGAACTTTAAACGAACATAACTTCTAGCTCAGGAAGAGTTAGGTGTTTTTCCAGATACCGTAGGAGATATCGTTGAATTATCTTTCTAAATCCACCGAGTTTGTGCGATTCCGAGTTCGTATGAGTGAGATATGCCCTTTGGAAGTTGGGTTGTTTTGGATAAGGAAAGTCCAATCCGGATTTTGGAAGGGTATTTTGGTCTTTTCCATACCCAATTAGTTAATTACGTTTTTGGTAATTATTTTAAGGTCTAAATTGATAGAATTAGTTTACGATTTTGGAATTTGAGTTAGGGTTTTGAGAGAAGAGAAAAGAAGAGGAGAAAAGAGGAGAAGGAGCAAGAATCATCAAGATCTTCAAGAATCACTTGTTGTTTTCATCAAAGGGTGATCCCTACAAGGTATGTGAGTTCACACAACATTGGGTTCGTTCACCCACGTGCCAAATATATTTATTCAGTGTAATTTCATCTTAAAAAGATTGAGATTTGATGTTCTTCAGTTGTATTCTTGAATTGCTTTCGTTCTTGAATTTGGGATGAGATTGAGGAGTTCTTGAGAGTTAAAGATTGATTGTTAGAGTTGCTTTGAGTTAGATTCTTGTGTATATGTTGTGGGTACCTGAATCTAAAGAGATATTGAGAAAAAGAATCGAATTTAGGCGAATTGGGGTTACAAAACGAAGAAGAAAAAAGTCGGACAATGAACAGGTAGCAGGTCCGCGATGCGGACTTGCTCCTTTAGTGTGAAAAGTTTCTCTCCGCATCGCAGAGAGGACGTGGACTCCTCTGTTTCAAAATTTAATTTCAGGATCAATTATTTAGATGCACCTCTGCGTCACGGACTTGCTCCAAGACGGTGATTTCTTAACCTTTTTCTCATGTTCTATTTAAAATCACTCCTAAACATCATGAGATCTTTCCTATCACAAATTACAATCCTTGAATCCATAATTCAATTCAAGGAAAGTTAAGAGTCAAGTCAAGAGAAGTTAAGAGTCAAGTCAAGAAAAGATTCTAGTCAAGTCAAGAGAAGTTCATAGAGTCTTCCAAAAGTCTTTTACAAATGTTTTAACTTTGTTTTAAGACTTAAGTTTTAAGTTGAGTAAAGAGTAAAGATTGAAGTCATTTTTTTCAGAAGAGTATATCGGGACTATGTATTCCCAATGAGTAAATGTTTTCACATTTAAACAAGAAAGGAAACTGAGATTTCCAAAAGAGATTTTGAGTTAGTTTTTAGTAAAGAGTAAGAGTAAAGTTCATTCTTCAAAGATTATATCGGGAACTAAGTATTCCCAAGAGTTTAAAATGTTTTCACATTTGAACAAGAAAGGAAAACTGAGATTTCCAAGAGAGCTTTTAAACTAAGTTTTTGAATAATTATCTCAAACCAAAGAAAGTGTTTTGTTTTTACAAACATATGAGCTAAAGTATATTTTAGGAGTAGTATTGAGCACCGATATGAGGATGAGTTTGAGTTCAGATAACTCACGTCTCAATAAACCATGCAGCCATCATGTGTAGTAAAGGATCATACTTTTTAGATGACTCCTTAAGTGCTTTTTAGCATAGACTAGTGGATCCACTTAGTTAAGATGTTCTATATAACGGCAAAGTATAGGATAATTTTGGCCGCATGGGCAAGACGTTGTATCACCACTTAGGCTCATAGTGGTGGTTGTCGGTTAGAGAATCTCCCACAGAAGCGATATTACTTTCTTATATAAGTAAAGTTGAGTTTGTTATTGCTTTTATTTAAGGAACTACGTTGTTTTCTACTATTTTAAAGGTTTTCTATAGATTGCATGTGTTTTATTGCTTTATATTGAATTAAGTTATTCAAGAGTTGAGTAAAGCCAAGGTAAGTGTTCCTTTCAGATTCTTTTCAAGCCTATGTTATGTTTAGCATTCCAACTCGCATACTCGTACATTCAATGTACTGATGCCAGTTGGCCTGCATTGTCTTATGATGCAGACACAGGTAACCAAGATCAGCATTCAGTGCCTCGTTGATCCAGTTAAGCACTCAGAGTCAGTTAGTGAGCGTCCTAGCTTTCCGGAGGATCCTTTTATTGCTTTCATTATTTTAGTTCATTAGGATGTCATGGGTCTTTTCCCGATGTCCATCTCAATTGTTTAGAGGCTTCATAGACATAGTTAGTTGATTTTAATTCATGAGTCTTTACTTTTCCTTATCAGTTAAGTTGAGACTTGAGTTGCCACTTTGGTAGTGAATGTTATTCTAATACATTCTAAGTTATATTTTGAGCTGTTCAGTTTACTTGTTTTAAAAGTATTTATCTTGAGTAAAGTCTTCTGCTAAGTAAGTAGGCCAGGCCAAGGGTTTGTTTGGGGCCAACAATGGTTCTCTAGTGTCGACCACATCCAGGGTGTAGGCTTAGGGAGTGACAGACTTGGTATTAGAGCACAGAGTTCAAGATTCCTAGGGAGTCTATGAAGTCGTGTCTGTAGAGTCATAGTTATCGGTGTGAAGCACACCACATTTATAATTAGGAGGCTGCAACATTTAGGAATTCCTTCACTTCTTTCATACTCAATTCGCGCGATAAAGTTTATCTCTATACATTTTCTTTCTAACTCATGCTTACGCGTAACCGATTGTGAGCTGGCCTATGGTCGAGAGTGCTTTCATTAGGTGTTTCTTTCCCCGTGAGCTAAGAAAAGCAAAGAGATGGTTGCTAACATGGAGGAGTAGGATGAGTTTATTTATTGTTGAGTTGACTCGTCTGTCAAGTAAGAGAAGTAAGGCAGCCATGCTAATAGGTTACATGGGCATAGAAAGGTTGATGATCCATGTGCAACAAGTTGAGGAGGACCACTGAAGGATAGAGAAGAGTTTAAGAATAAGTGGGCTAAGACATCAGGGAATGAATACGGGCAGCAAAAGGGTAATGTAAACCAGTTTTTTTTCCAATATAAGCAGAAAGGACCTACTCCATCATCTGCTAGTGCACCTGCACCAAGGAATAAATGTGAGTACAATAGTCAGAATTCTCAGAACTTCAGAGCTAGACCTACGCATTTGCAAAGTAGTAAGGCATAAGGGGGTACTAAGACTCCTACATGTGCTAAGTGTAGTAAGAATCACTCAGGGGTGTGTCGTGATGGCTACACTGGTTGCTTCAAGTGTGGCCAAAACGGTCATTTTATGAGAGAGTATCCTAAGAATAGGCAGAGTAATGGTAATGGGGGGCAATAGAGCCCAGTCTTTTTCAGTTGCTCCACCAGATAGAGCTGCATCTAGATGAGCTAATTCAAGGGCAGGTGGAGAAGGAAACCATCTTTATGCCATCACTAGTCATCGAGAGCAAGAGGATTCGCCAAATGTTGTCGTTGGTATGATCTAAGTCTTCAATTTTGATGTTCTTATTAAGCAACTTCTTGAGCCCTTCAGTGTTTCTACACATGTTGGTGAGTCTATTTTAGCATAAAGAGTCTATAATGATTGTTCTGTTTCCGTCAATCACAAGAGTACCATGGCTGACTTAGTTGAGTTAGATATAGTGGATTTTGATGTTATTCTAGGTATGGACTGGCTTCATGCCTATTATGCATCAATAGATTGTAGAACTCGAGTAGTCTAGTTCCAGTTTCCAGTGAACCAGTTATAGAGTTGAAGAGTAGTTCAGCAGTGCCTAAGAGTCATTTTATTTCGTACCTTAAGGCGAGAAAGTTAGTTTTCAAGGGGTGTGTCTATCACTTAGTCTGAGTTAATGACTCTAGTGTTGAGATACCTCCTATTCAGTTAGTTTCAGTAGTAAAAGAGTTTCCAGAAGTCTTTCCAGATGATCTTACCGGAGTCCGTCTTGAGAGAGAAACAGACTTCGGTATAGATATTATTCATGATACGCGTCTTATCTCTATTCTGCCATATAACATGGCACCAGCAGAGTTGAAAGAGTTGAAAGAGCAGTTGAAAGATCTTTTAGAGAAAGGTTTCATTTGACTAAGTATCTCACCTTGGGGAGCTCCGGTCCAATTTGTGAAAAAGAAAGATGGCTCCCTTAGGATTTGTAAGATTACCGTCAATTGAACAAGGTTACCAGTAAGAATAAGTATTCTCTTCCAAGAATTTATGATCTTTTCGATCTGCTTCAGGGTGCTTCGTGTTTCTCAAAGATAGACCTCAGATCAGGTTACCATCAGTTGAAAGTAAGGGAATGTGATATTCCAAAGACAGCGTTCAGGACCCGTTATGGTAATTATGAGTTTCCAATCTTGTCATTCGGCTTAACAATGCGCCTGCAGCGTTCATGGACCTTATGAATAGAGTCTTCAAGCCTTATTTAGATATGTTGTTATCGTGTTCATTGATGACATACTAATCTATTCGAGGAATGAGGAAGATCATGCTAGTCATCTCAGAAAAGTTCTCCAAAATCTAAAGGATAAGGAGGTATATGCCAAGTTCTCTAAGTGTGAGTTTTGGCTTGAGTTTGTGGCATTCTTGGGCCACATAGTTTCTGGTGATGGAATTAGAGTTGATACTCAGAAGATAGAGGCAGTGCAAAATTGGCCTAGACCCATGTCTCCAATTGATATTAGGAGTTTCTTGGGGTTGGCTGGCAATCCTTTAACCAAGTTGACTCAGAAAATAGTGAAGTTTCAATGGTGTAAAGTTTGTGAGAAAAGCTTTCAGGAATTGAAAAAGAGGTTGACTACTGCCCCAGTATTGACCTTACCAGAAGGTACGCAAGGCTTTGTTGTATATGGTGATGCATCCAGAGTTGGTTTGAGTTGTGTGTTAATGCAGAATGGCAAAGTTATAGCTTATGCCTCCAGACAGTTGAAGGTTCATGAGAAGAATTACCCAACCTATGACTTAGAGTTGGTTGTCGTAGTATTTGCATTGAAAATATGGCTTCATTATTTGTATTGTGTGCATGTGGATGTGTTCACCGATCACAAAAGTCTTCAGTATGTGTTCACTCAGAAAGAGTGGAGGTGGTTAGAATTACTCAAGGATTATGATATGAGAATTCTTTATCACCCAGGTAAGGCTAATATTGTTGTTGATGCCTTGAGCAGGTTATCTATGGGTAGTACCGCCCATTTTGAAGAAGATAAGAAAGAGTTAGCAAAAGAGGTGCATAGACTTGCAATACTAGGAGTTCGACTAATGGATTCCACAGAAGGAAGAGTAGTGGTGATGAATTGGGCTGAATCATCATTAGTGTCAGAAGTAAAAGAGAAGCATGACCAAGATCTTTTATTGCTTGAATTAAAGGTAAGTGTTCATAAGAAAAAAGTGATGGCTTTTGAACAAGAGGGAGATTGTGTTTTGAGGCATCAAGGTAGATTGTGTGATTGATTTCAAGGTTAATTGGGATGATCACCTACCTCTCATTGACTTTGCGTACAACAATAGTTACCACTCTAGCATCCAAATGGCTCCTTATGAAGCTCTTTATGGGAGAAGATATAGATCTCATATTGGATGGTTTGAGGTTGGTGAAGCTGGGCTGATAGGACCAGATTTAGTTTATCAAGTTATGGAGAAGGTGAAAGTGATTCAAGAGAGGTTTAAAACGACGCAGAGTCGTCAGAAATTCTACACAGATGTTAGTAGAAGAGACTTAGAGTTTGAAGTAGATGATTGGGTTTACTTGAAAGTTTCACCCCTGAAGGGTGTTATGAGATTTGGTAAGAAGGGGAAGCTTAGTCCCTGATATATTGGTCCTTACAGAATTTCCAAGAGAATTGGCAAGGTAACGTATGAGTTAGAGCTACCCCAAGATTTAGCAACGGTTCATTCGGTATTTCATGTCTTCATGTTGAAGAAGTGCATGGGAGATCCTTCACTTATATATCATACCAACTGAAGATATTGGGATCAAGGGCAGTTTATCTTATGAAGAAACTCCGGTTCAAATTCTAGATCGCCAAGTTCGCAAGTTGAGAACAAAAGAGGTAGCATCAATCAAAGTTCTATGGAGAAATAAATTTTTTGAGAAAGCTACTTGGGAATTTGAGGAGGATATGAAGAATAGATACCCACGTCTCTTTGAATCCAGAGAAGTTCCAAATTAAGGTACTAATCCTTTTCTTGGCTTTTATTTTAAGATAACATGTTGTATTTACACTTTGCTTGTTGGGTGTTTGAGCTAGGTGTTTGATGTTACGCCTTAGCCTACAAGAGTAATCTCATTCGAGGATGAATGTTCCAAAGGGGGAGATATTGTAACATCTCGCAAATTGAAAGAACTAGAAAGAGCTAGAATTAGAAAGAGTGATTTTTTGAGATAATAAAAATCTGGAAAAATTGGTTAAGTTAAGTTTGAGTTTTTGGTGAACTTTAAATGACCATAACTCCTAGATCAGAATGAGTTAGGTGTGCTTCCAGATACCATAGAAAGATCGTTGAATTATCTTTTAAACTCCGGCGAGTTTGCGCGATTCCGAGTTCGTATGAGTGAGATATTCCCTTTGGAAGTTGGGCTATTTTGGATAAGGAAAGTCCAATCCGGATTTAGAAGGGTATTTTGGTCTTTTCCATACCCAATCAGTTAGTTACGTTTTTGGTAATTATTTTAATGTCTAAACTAATAGAATTTAGTTTACACTTTTGGAATTTGAGTTAGGGTTTTGAGAGAAGAGAAAAGAAGAGGAGAAAAGAGGAAAAGGAGCAAGAATCGTCAAGATCTTCAAGAATCGCTTGTGGTTTTCGTCAAGGGGTGATCCCTACGAGGTATGTAAGTTCACACAGCATTGGGTTCGTTCACCAACACTCCAAACATGATTTATTCAGTGTAATTTCGTCCAAAAAAGATTGAGAATTTGATGTTCTTGAGTTGTATTCTTGAATTACTTTCGTTCTTGAATTTGGGATGAGATTGAGGAGTTCTTAAGAGTTAAAGATTGATTGTTAGAGTTTCTTTGAGTTAGATTCTTGTGTATATGTTGTGGGTACCTGAATCTAAAGAGATATTGAGAAAAAGAATCGAATATAGGCGAATTGGGGTTAGAAAGCGAAAAAGAAAAAAGTCGGACAAGGAACAGGTATCAGATCCGCGTCACGGACTTTTTCCTTCAGTGTGAAAATTTTCTTTCCGCGTCGTGGAGAGGACACGGACTCCTCTGTTTCAAAATTTAATTTCACGATCAATTATTTTAATGCATCTCTGCATCGCGAACTTGCTCCAAGATGGTGATTTCTTGACATTTTCTCATATTTAGCTATTTAAATTCACTCCTAAACATCATGAGATCTTTCCTATCACAAATCACAATTCTTGAATCTATAATTCAATTCAAGGAAAGTTAAGAATCAAGTCATGAGAAGTTAAGAGTCAAGTCAAGAAAAGTTAAGAGTCAAGTCAAGAGAAGATTAGAGTCAAGTCAAGAGAAGTTCATAGAGTCTTCCAAAAGTCTTTTACAAATGTTTTAACTTTGTTTTAAGACTTAAGTTTTATGTTGAGTAAAGAGTAAAGATTGAAGTTATTTTCTTCAAAAGAGTATATCGGGACTATGTATTCCCAAAGAGTAAATGCTTTCACATTTAAACAAGAAAGGAAACTGAGATTTCCAAAAGAGCCTTCGAGCTAGTTTCAGTAAAGAGTAAGTGTAAATTTCATTCTTCAAAGATTATATCAGGAACTAAGTATTCCCAAGAGTTTAAAATGTTTTCACATTTGAACAAGAAAGGGAAACTGAGATTTCCAAGAAGCTTTTAAGCTAAGTTTTTGAGTAAATATCTCAAACCATAGAAAGAATTTTATTTTTACAAACATATGAGCTAAATTATATTTTGGGAGTAGTATTGAGCACCGATATGGGGACGAGTTTGAGTTCAGATAACTCATGTTTCCATAAACCATGTAGCCATCATGGATAGTAAAGGATCATACCTTTTAGATGACTCCTTAAGTGCTTTTTAGCATAGATTAGTGGATCCACTTAGTTAAGGTGTTCTATATGACGACAAAGTATAGGACAATTCTGGCAGCGTTGGCAAGACGTTGTATCACCACTTAGGCTCATAGTGGTGGTTGTCGGTTAGAGAATCTCCCACAGAAACTATATTACTTTCTTATATAAGTAAAGTTGAGTTTGTTATTGCTTTTCTTTAACGAACTAAGTTGTTTTATTCTGTTTTAAAGGCTTTCTATATATTTCCTGCGTTTTATTGCTTTATATTGAGTTAAGTTATTCAGGAGTTGAGTAAAGCCAAGGTAAGTGTTCCTTTCAGATTTTTTTCAAGCCTATGTTATGTTTAGCAATCCAACTCGCATACTCGTACATTCAATGTACTGATGTCAGTTGGCCTGCATCGTCTGATGATGCCGACGCAAGTAACCAGGATCAGTATTCAGCGCCTCGTTGATCCAGTTGAGCACTCAGAGTCAGTTGGTGAGCCTCCTAGCTTTGCGAAGGATCCTTTTATTGCTTTCAACATTTTAGTTCATTAGGATGTCATGGGTATTTTCCCGACGTCCATCTCAGTTGTTTAGAGTCTTCATAGACAGAGTTAGTTGATTTTAGTTCATGATTCTTTACTTTTCCTTTTTAGTTAAGTTGAGACTTGAGTTGCAACTTTGACAGTGAATGTTATTATAATACATTGTAAGTTATATTTTGAGCAATTCAGTTTACTTGTTTTAAAAGTATTTATCTTGAGTAAAGTCTTCCGCTGAGTAAATAAGCCAGTCCAAGGGTTCGCTTGGGGCCAGAAATGGTTCTTGAGTGCCGGCCACGTCCAGAGTATAGGCTCAGGGAGTGACATATTGATTATTTTTTGGTTGCTATGTATACGATCTCACTTGGACAAAGTGTTTCGTCCTTTTAATGTTTTTTTTTCTTCTCATTAGTCTCTTTTAAATATTTTTGTTATAAGTTATGACTATTTTCGGCAAGCTTAATTTGAAGAATATGAAACAAAACCTTCTCTAAATAAAATTAAAATCTTAAACTACAAAAGATATGTCTATTAACATATATTTGTTGTCCTTCATGTCCCAAGTCATTGCTGAGCGTTTGAGTTATCTAGGTTAGACTCATTTTTATTTTTTTAATGTTCGAGAATATTTCTTTAACATGAGTCTAGAATATAACATTTTAATCTACTTGTACTTTCATAATGCAACAATTATACATACATATTTCTGAAAAATCGTAAAGTTACATTGATGAAGCATCTAGAAGGGCCTTTAGATCAGCAGTTTAATGAAGAAAGAATTTTTAAAAGGGTCAACAATATTATTTTGTTGTTGTTTCAAATTTATTTTTCTACTTCTATAAATTTTATTAGAGTAACAAAGTAACAATAACGAAAAGTGGTGAACGTTTGACCACATACAAGTAGATTGTCTCAAAATAAATTATTTATGTTGTTGTGTGGTACATTTTTTAGCGGTCTTAACTTATTTATAACTAATATTGATTATAGAAAACATTCACATAATTTTTTTCACAAGGAGTTATTCTAACAATAAAATTATCAGATACATATATTATGATAAATTATATAAAAGATAAAAATGATTAGATATCAAGATATTTTTAATCATTAATTATATATTTACAATTCTTGAGATATGTGACAATGTCAAATCATTTAATTTCAGTTGAAATGTTTTAAAAACCTACTAAAATTTACTCTTTTTTTTCTTATACCAGTTGATTATTGGAAAGGTTGTTCAAAAGTTTAAAAAAGATTATTAATGCCCGCGCTTCGGGTAAATTACCTAGTCATAATAGAATCCACAATGTAGTTGTTTAGAAACTTTTGTTTATGGAGAGATTTTCTCTCTATAGTTTATGTGCTTCTAACTACTTTTTAATTATGTAGTCCAATTGGTCATATCAATAATAATATTATGTTTTTCGAGTACTTTTTGTTATCTGACTTATGGTCTCTACAATTTGCAATTGTAAGCTTCCGTACGATGCCCTAATCACTTTCATAACCCAACAATATCTTGGCTTCTGAAGGATTCTATGGTGAGTTTAGATAAGGTGTACCTGTAAACAAATGATACAAAAGAGATAATTAAAAGATTTGAAGAAATCGATAAGCTTAAGCGATACATTGCCACATAAACCCATCTAGATTCTTCCATGAAATAGTTGTGTGTATAAAAAGAAAAACTTATTAATGAGGCAAAATAGAGAGTTTAGGAATTTTCTTTACAAGGATGGTTGCCCCTCTCTTGGTTTAAACAATGATTTTCCAAAAAAAATAAAAAGCAACAACCCTTGGATTCATGTTAATTTCCTGGTAATTACTACTTCATTGAACTTGGAAAGCATATATATACTACTAGTTTTTTTTTGCATGTGTTACTCTATGTATGTATGTTGGTTGATTTTTTCATTTATGATACATAATATTTGAGGTGGTAATGATGATATGTTGTGATTCTGGGCTAACTGAATCGGGGATGGAGACTACCGATCCGTATCTTGGCTAGCAATACAAACAAACTTACTTATATTTACGGGTAGACTTAAACATTTTGCATAAATAAATAAAGAGACAAATCACACCACACGTATCAAAAGCTACTTTTGAGAAATCCAATTTCCATGAAAAACAACAATGAGCTACTAGTTAGTAGACAGGAGCAACAAAATAGATAATAGAGACAAATCACACCACATGGATCCAAAGGTAATACTGGCAACACCAAAACGTGAACTCCCTATTGTTTTGCTTTTCATGAGCTGTGTTGTTTCTCAAGTCATCTGCATTGTTATCTATCAACAAGGATGGTGGATCATTAACGTTTGGACTTGATATCAGATCATCGTAAAGACGCTCCACAAGCTGGATGATTTTTTATTTCTTTGGAAAAAGACCAATGCTCCAGTTTTTGTTCTCCTCCTTGTGTTTGTGTTTTTTCCCTTTGAAGCGGGCATTCAGGCAATCTTGATTTGTAGTAATTCTCAAAAATTTAAACACCTCGTATATGGTTTACGGATCTGAATGCATTGACGAATTCATAAACATTAAATGAATGTATAAAAGCGATAGTAGCTTCTACTAAAGCAGGGAACAATGGCCTGGGGAGAACATGTTTTGGAGCACATTAAAATGAAAGCATCATCTGACCTGATTCTGCTCAACCAGGCAAATACTCACTTGTATAAGAATGAATGTCGTTATCATTGATAACGTTTCATTTCTGACTATTTCTAGTCCTGGAAATTATTACTAGGTTTGGTTGCTCAATTTAGAGATGACTTAAATAGCATTCTGGTTATGTAAACTAGTCACCAGAAAACCACATACATGACTAGACGGAATATCTAAAGGAAGAAAATTAGGGAATCTAGGCCTTTTTTCGAGAATCAAAACAAATATGATGACACAACAATATCCTGAACATGTTTTGATAATTAAAACAAGGACCAGGTTCTCAAGAGAAGAAGAACAAACAGAGAAAGATGTGGGGAAATAGGAGGTTCTATTTAAGAAGAAGTTTGCCTAAATAGATAATGATCAAATGAGAACATTAGCTTTCGCAATCATCAAACGAGTTTTTCTAAGCAGAACACTGCAGAAGAAAGAAGAATTAGAATTAGGTTTTCTTTCTGAAGCTAGATGTTTGGTTAGTTTAACTTAGAATCGTTGATGAGTGGTAATTATTCTAAGTGTGAAACTGAGCTTGTGAGGTTTGTAACAAAAAGTTAATTTGGCTTATCGGGGAATTTGTGACAAGAAGTGGATTTGACTTTTTGGAGATCAAATTTAGCAGTTATAGTTAATCATTACACTTGAGGTACTAGAGTTAGTCCCTTTGATTATTGAGTTGTAATCTAAAGTTTCTCTTTAAAGTTTAGTGAGAAGCTGTTGAAATCCTACACGTTGCAGGTCGTGGTTAGCAATTAGGCTTTCCACGATAAATCTCTTTGTCATTCTGTTACGTTATTATTTTCTCTATTATTGCAAAAACCTAGTTCTTGTATTTGTTAGCTTGTTATGGTTTCTTCCATTGGTCTCAGAGTAGGTCGTTTCACTTAAAAGGTTCAAACCTTGTAAATGATCAATGGTTGCACCACCTACTGCACATGAAGGAGTGTCATGGACAATAACACCACTATTCAGTGGAAAGTCTTATGGATGGTGGAAGAACTTATGGTACAACTCAAGACCAAGGAGAGAAAGGAATGGGATGTTGCTGACAAGTTGGCAATTCATAACAATGCAAAGGCTAAGAAAATCTTGATCTGTGGAATAGTTCCAAATGAGTATAATAGAATTTCAGCATGTCCAGATGCTAAAGTGAATTGGGAGACACCGCAAACAGCTCATGAGTGGACAATTCAGGTAAATAAATCCATAATTGATAATCTGAATAGGTAGTATGAGTTGTCCAGAAAGATAGAAGGAAAGATAATTCAAAATATGCATACCCGATTCACTGCCATCATTAATGAAATCTACTCACTAGGAGATATAGTACCCACTGGAAAGGCTGTCAGAAAACTTTTGAATGTTGTCCCTGAAGCATTGGAAAGCAAAGTTGAAGCAATTACTGAAGCATGTGATGTAGAAACTATGATGATGGATGAGCTTTTTGGAAATTTCATGACCTATGAGCTGAAAAATAATCAAGAAAAGGATGATTCCCGGGAAGAGAATATTTCTTTAATGACGAAGAGGTTCCAACAAATGCAGAAGCCTAGATCATTTGAGAAACCCTTAGAAGATCACCGACAAAGACATCAGAGAATAGTTATGCCACAAATGCAGAAGCCTAGATCATTTCATCAAATTTTATCCCTTGTGGACTATGGAATACAAAAGGAACAAACCAGAAAAGGAAAAAGAGATCAGGAATGATCAATAAATTCCTTCAAATCATAGACCAATCAATCAAGAGGCTATTTATCTATGAAATAGGCTTTTGTGGCAACGGGAAATTCATCTGGTGAAGAATCTGATGAAGGAGGACTTGTAAACCAATCCTTACTTCCATTGGAAGAAACATGGAAGTATGAATTTCTTATGATGATGGCAATAACGGAGTGAGATGATGAAGAGAACCTATGTGAGTCCAAAGAAACAATCATGACACAAATGACGTACTGGAGCAGACTCAAAAGAAGATGAAGATGACAAGATGTCCAAGGTAAGTTTACATCAAATTAAAGAAAATCTTCATCTTTATTCAAAGAAGAAAATATAATCTCTATTTTGTACCCTCACAGATGCATAACACTCAACATGTCCTAAAAAAGAGAAAATGTCAACTAACTATACATCTCTAAGAGCAGAAAATGAGAATCTTAATCAACATCTTCATGAAAAAATAATTAATGACTTCAAATCCTCTAGGAAAGAGAAAGATATTAAAAACAATGTTCGCATGACTCTGGAGGAAAATGTAAAAGTCTTAAGTAACAATGTGCATTCCATGACTAAAAGGAATGAATTAGTTCTCGTTGAGGAACTTCAAAAGACAAAAATGGAATTACAAGAAAATATGAGATGGACAAAATACTCCACAATGCTTGATAATATCCAAAAGAGACAATCATCAACTAGATAGAATCTTCAAATTTTGAACCCATAAAAATTAAATCCTAAATCCTTCACTGAGGAATACATGTTTCCAACAATCAGAGATTATGAGGTTACTTGGTATTCATCAAGATTGTTGTTTGTGCATGAGAAACTACACACAGATGAAAGTAAATAGAAAATTGATTAGTCATGCATTATCAACTAAACTTTGAATTGAATAAATAACAGACTTAAACATTCTAACCCACTCCATCCATCCACAAAAACAGAGTGAAACAAACACAAAAAGTTACTTTAAAAACCTTCTTTTTCCATAATAGCAGTAATATCACTGGTTTCAAACTTTTTCACTACTTTATTTGATTTCAATGTAACAACTACTGTAAAGATTTTAAAGTTCAAAACTAAAATAGTCATTATTCTAAAGATTTTCTAACTACTTTTGCATGAGCCGGGAATCTATCAGAAACAACCTATTTATCTCCCACGTAGGTAAGGTCCGGGGGGAGAGGGGGGGAGCTAGTAAGGGCTCAAGGGTTCATGCAAACAAATTATACTGTTAAAATTATTGTTTTATGTATAAAAAATATATGTTGACCCCCCCCCCCCCCTCCAAGACTTCTTTGTGTGTTTATCTCTTTAAATTTTGAACCCCTTCATATTCGTCACTAAGTAAGGTCACCTTGCCCAGATCCTACTTGGGAAATTATATTGGATATACGTTCATACTTCAATTTTTATAGAAAAAAAAAACTTGAAAGAGGCAGTGCACATAACCGTGATTGATAATTTTAACCACTCAAAAAGTAAGAAAGATAGCATGTTAAGTGAATGACATAAAGACCTGCCTGTGCAGTAATTCCCTCAGACAAACGGCTATATGTTTCAAAAGATGATTCCCTTCACCCCTTCAAGACTTCTTGGTGTGTTTATCTCTTTAAATTTTGAACCCCTTCATATTCGTCACTGAGTAAGGTCACTTTGCCCAGACCCTACTTGTGAAATTATATTGGATATACATGTTCATACTTCAATTTTAACAGAAAAAAAAAACTTGAAAGAGGCAGTGCACATAACCATGATTGATAATTTTAACTACTCAAAAAGTAAGAAAGACAGCATGTTAAGTGAATGACATAAAGACCTGCCTGTGCAGTAATTCCCTCAGACAAACAGCTACATGTTTCAAAAGATGATTCCATGCACCCCCTTCGGGGAGATTGTTAGCTCCCTCTTTTTCTTTTAGTATTCTTAGACTCAATTTAGTTTAATTTTCTAAAGTAAGGTTCAGATAAAAAAAATTATTTACTCTGTAAATCAACAATTTAAGAGTTAATAAACACGGCCAACAATAAAGAAGAACATGAACCAGTAAAAGTCCGCTAACGCCAGGGGGCTGCACTTATAAAAGCTCTGCCTTTAGACTTTGATTCAATTTTGAAATATTTGGTTCCACAGCACGGTACCGAAAAGGCACCTCTGAGATCCGATTCCGGTCATGTCTAGATACAGCAGAGACACCCACTCCCATCTTTTCTTTAAAAAACATGGAATCAGCCTGATTCTTGAAGAAAGAAGCAAATCTATCTCCTCCAAACATTGTTATTCCTCTTTCCATCATAAGCGCTCTCCTTACTACCAACTCCAACATCTGCTTTCGAGTAACCTCTTCTGCAATGATCTCCTTCCTGATACGCTCTTTATCAATCTCATTCCTTACTGCCTCAACCGCATTGCTACTACGGTTCAATGACTCGGGATCCATCAAAAAAACAAAAAGGATGGTATATAAATGAACTTTTACACACAATGAGACAAGTTGATTTTTTCAAGACAAACATGCAGGGATGGTCAGTTGAGTGGAACTTTAAATGTGATTAGAGGATGGATACTCTAACACCATAGCTACAACTATAAAAAATTTATCGTCACTACTGCAAAAGTTTTTCGATATTTAAATCTAATTAAATATTTCTACCATACATTCTTCTATTCTTTAAATAGATTAAAACCTTTTTCAAAGTTCTAATTTTATACCCAAACAGAGTTGGATTTGACATTTTAGAAGAAGATAAGTCAAACAAAGTTGCAAAATTTTACCTTGGATTTGTTGCTATTGCTTTGGACAAGGTGGCCGCCAGTAGCCTATTTCTTCTATCTAGTTCATGTTGTGGCTTTTTCTCATATTTGTCTCAAAAAATTATGTAACTCTTTATTAAATTTTTTTCTTCTACTTCTTATTAGTTTAGGTCAAACATATCATAAATTCTATGTAATAAGGTTGCTTTGACAAAAACATGTCGTTATGGAATGTTTTATGAAGCCTCATGATAAAATGATTTTCAAAGTTTGAATTTAATAAATAAATATTTATTTATTAAGCCCAATGATTTTCATATTTCTTTTTGGCAATTTTGTTTTCTATTCCCTAACTTGCCTTAATTACCAATGGTTTATCAGGTCTGTTAGCTAAAAGCTTTTCAATAGCTTCATGTCGTTGGAACCATATATTTCATATCGTGTTCAAATTAATATTGATTGTCGCATCAAAACCAAGCCGAATTGAAGTGTTTTTCATTGACAACACGGACTATATCCTTTTTAAATTTTATTTTGTTGGTATATGGCGGGCCAGTAATGGTCTCCATATGAGACTAAAAAGATAAAAATAATCTCCAACCTTGACAAAAAAGTACTTGGTGCATCTTATCCTTTTGATAATGGCGAAAAAAGTAGATGACGAGTTTAAATTTTCAAATTTGGCATAGATATTATGATGTGTCTGAACCTTTAATGTGAATTTTGGCATGAAAACAACCTCTTCTAGAAACTTGGCAAAGAAATGGACTATACTATCCTTTCAGCCTCGTTTACTTCTCACTACAGCTTCACAAAAATATTTATGTCTTGATGCATAAGATACAAAATACCAAGGCTCTTTATCCTACAAAATAAGTACTCAATGGTAAGTTTCATATCAAAATACCTCCTGGATTGATCGTAATCAAATTATGAAGTTGACTTTTAATCTGACATGACTACAAAAGCAAGGGATTAAATTGCTAACCTTTACGAAGATTTTTGATGAAAAAATTGTTGAAATGTGCCTTAGGTCATGCCCTTTCTCTTCTACAAAACATTGTTGGGCGATAATGGGTGATTTTGGGAGTATTCCCTACATTTACAGTAACTTACACTGCTATAGCGGCCCAAATCGATTACTTTTATGTCCGCTCAATTTCTTTTATCTCAATTGTAATGATGGGATGTGTTGTTACTGTAACACCTCGACATTTGAAAGAACTAGAAAGAGATAGAATTAGAAAGAGTCATTTTTGGAAAGAATGAAAAATTGGTTAAGTTATGTTAAGTTTGAGTTTTGGGTCAACTTCAAAAGACCATAACTTCTAGCTCAGGATGATTTAGGTGTGCTACCAGTACCGTAGGAAATATCTTTGAATTATCTTTCCAACACCACCGAGTTTGCTCAATTCCGAGTTCGTATGAGGAAGATATTTCCATTCAAAGTTGGGCTGTCTAGATAAGGAAAGTCAAAACCGGATTTTTGGAGGGTATTGTGGTCTTTTCACTACCCAATTATTTAAATTTCTTTTGTGGCAATTAAGTTGGGGTCGTAACTGATTTGGTTCAGTTTACGTTAATAAAAAAGAGTTACGGTTTTGAGAGAAGAGAAAAGAATATGAGAAAAGAGGAGAAGAAACAAGGAATCGTCAAGTTCTTGAAGCTACGATCATGGATTTTGTCAAGGGGTATCCCTACGAGGTATGTGAGATCACATAGTGTTGGGTTAGTTCACCCACGCGCCAATCATGATTCAATTTAGCATAATTGTGTTCTTGAAAGAAAAAAATTATGAGCTCTTGATGAAATTTGTTTAAGTTCTTGTGGGTTATTGTTGTTGAAGTTATTGAGAAGTTTCTTGAGTTTTATTCATGATGTGATTTTGAGTAGATTCTTATATATTTTGGTGATATAGTCGAATCCAAGTGTTTAGGAAAAGAACCAATTGAATCTACAGGGGTTTAGAGTTGAAAACCGAGCAAAAAAAATTGGAATTTTCTAGGGAGGGGTCTGGGGCGCCGAGCCAGCCAGAGCGCCCCAACTTGAGTTCTGAAGTTTGGCCTCTGGGGCTCCGGCCATCCAGTGCGCCCCAAGTCATTGATTGAAGTTTCAAGGCTGGCGCCCCGCGCCACTTAGAGCGCCAGGCCTTCTACCCTTTCCCACTCCTTTCTGTTTGAGTTCCCTAGCAACGTGCCTAAGTTTTATAGTTGATTTCTACACTCTAAGGTACATCTAAATGATGTGAGACTAAAAATACATATTTTTAATCATTATTTCCTCACATTTATTATTTATATTTGTCCCTTTTGAGCATGAATTTTATGAATTGTGCTAAATTGTGTATTTTATTTGTAGGATTAAATTGGTGGAAAAATAAAGAAGTTTGGAGTTAAAACGAATTAAATATTGAAGGTTGAAGAAGGAAATCAAGCAGACAGCTTAATGGATAAAATTTAATAAAATAATATATTTATATATATAAGGAAACGGCGGCTGCAATTGAGGAAATTGAAATTTGATGCTTTCTGCGGCCACGTGGCAGCAAGTGAATAGCATACAATTTATATTAGGGCGGCAGCAACATAGCTCACGCGGTCGAAAAAAAAAAGTAATTCCTTTTGATTTTGGATTCCTAATTTAATTTAGACTCAATTATTTTATTTAGGGTTTCCTACATCTATAAATAGTGCATAGAAATAGTTATTTGAGAGGAAGGAAGGGAAGAACCAAGATACAAGATACAATATAAATTTTCTTCTAGCTTAGGAACTTTGGAAGAGCCGCCGTGGAGGTCGGAGAATTGTGGTTTATTCTTTCTTCTCCTTTATTATTTATTTGTATTTGTGATTAATAAAAAATAGTTTGGCTATTGTTCTTAACTTTTTATGATTAACACAAACATAATTATTTTAATAAATTTTGATTGTGTTTTTGAGATAATGAGTAGCTAACTTTCATGACTAGGGTTGTGGGAACCATAAGCGATTAACAAAGTATGAATAATAACTAAGTGATTCTTGAATAGTGTTGAAGCATGCATTGATAATTCTTTCGTCTAGAAGTCTTTTTAACGGTGGCCAACGTTAGAACTCGCCTTGTTGCTACTTGCCGGACCAAGGAGGTAAGCAACAAGAAAAGAATTATCAACATAGATTTAGTGTGATACTATCTAATAGGCTAGTGTCGATTGGTGCGAAGTAATAACTAAGCCAAACATCGATTATGATGTCTAATATGAGGTAAAGGTAAGGGTTAGTAAATTATACACACGTAGCTGGACCAAGGTGCGGGGTGAAATTCTCTAGATGCCGGACCAAGGATTTAGAGATACCTAACTTATCACTTTGCATGTAATACACTAGAAAAGGATTACTATTATTAGGATTACTACGTTATGAGCTTATGGGGAACACATTCCTAGTTACTTTTAATAATCTGAATATAAATAAATACTTAGTTCAAAGCTATCTTTTTATTGTTTTTATTTTATTTCAATTTAAATCCCCCCATTTTTATATAACGACTATCGAGTTAAATATTTTCTATTGATAATATTCTTCCATATTCTCGATCTGTGGGATCGACCTCGACTCATAGTTGGATAAATATATTGCATACGATCGTTTATATTTCTTTTCAAGAAGTATATTTGAACGTTATCACTAAACACCATTAAATCATCCATGCATAAACATGATATCATGAGCAATGAATCCATAATTCAACTCAAATAAAGTTAAGAGTCAAGTCAATATGAGTTAATAGAGTTTTTCAAAAGTCTTTTGCAAACATTTTAACTTTGTTTTAAGACTTGAGTTTTGAGTTGAGTAAAGAGTAGAGATTGAAGTTCATTTCTTCAAAAAGAGTATATCGGGACTATGTATTCCCAAAGAGTAAATGTTTTCACATTTAAACAAGAGAGGAAACTTAGATTTCCAAGAGAGCCTTTGAGCTAGTTTTGAGTAATTCTCTCAAACCACAGAAAGAGTTTTTGTTTTTAAAACATATGAGCTGAGTATATTTTGGGAGTAGTATTGAGCACCGATATGGGGACGAATTCATAATAACTCAAGTTTCCATAAACGATGTATCCATCATGGGTAAGAAAGGGTTATACTTTTTAGATGATTCCTTAGTGTTTTTTAGCATAGACTAGTGGATACACTTTGTTGACACATTCTATATCATGGTAAGGTATAAGACAGTTCTAGCAGCGTGGGTGAGACATTGTATCATCGCTTTAGCTCATAGTGATGGTTGTCGGTTAGAGAAACTCCCACAGTATTATATTACTTTATATATAAACTGAGTTGTTATTGTATTTCTTTAATACATTGAGTTGGCACCTACTCTTTTAATGCTTTGTATATGCTGCACCTTTATTGTTGTTCTACTTTGAATTTGAGTTGACTTTCCATGAGTCGAGTAAAGCTAAGGTAAGTATTTTTTTAGATTACTTTCATGCTTATGTCATGTTTAGTTTTTCCCTCGCATGCTCGTACATTCAATGTAATGATGCCATTTGGCCTGCATGGTTTTATGATGCAGATACTAGTAACCAGGATCAGCATCCAGCGCCTCGTTGTCCCAACATCCTTCTTAAGATGTTGAGGCTTCATAGACAGTTAGATATGAGTTCTTTAGTCTTGTATTTCTGATGTTTTACTAAAAGACTTGAGTTTCCACTTTGGATAATTTGAATGTTTATCCTTAAACGTTCTAAGTTTATTTGAGACAGTTGTTTTAAAGTGCATTTGAATTCTTGTATTAATTCTTTAAGTCTTCCGCTATAGGTTAAGCTAGGCCAATGGTTCGCTTGGGGCCAACAATGGTTTTCGAGTGTCAGTCCCGCCCAGGGTGTAGGCTCGACGCTTGAAAAACTTGGTATTAGGCTATAGAGTTCAAGAGTCCTAGGGAGTCTATGAAGCCTTGTCTGTAGAGTCCTAGTTATCAGTGTGAAGCGCACCACATCTATAATTAGGAGGCTATAACATTTAGGAATTTCCTTCACTTATTTCATACTTATTTCGTGCAATAGAGTTCATCTCTATAAAGTTTCTTTCTAACTCATGCTTGCACGTGTCTTTCAGATCATTCCTCCATGAAGAGTTGTCTGAGGTCGTCCTTCTAGGAGGAACGTTGAGGAGGAAGAGGTACCTAATGCACCAGAAGTGCAACCACAAGGAGAGGTCACCAATGCTGAATTTCGGAAAGCAATTTGAATGCTAAGTCAAGTTGTGACCCTAAGTTAGGGAACAAAAAGGGGCTCGACAAGAAGAGGTTGATACTTCGAGGATCCACGAGTTCTTGAGGATGAAACCTCCAAGCTTCACCGATTCAAGCACTACTGAGGATATGGGAAATTTTGTTGAGGAACTGAAAAAGGTATTTGAGGTTATGCACGTTGCCGATGCTGAGCGAGTGGAACTAGTGGCATATCAACTGAAGAATGTTGCTAGGACTTGGTTTGACCAGTGGAAAAAGGGTAGAGCTAAGGGTGAACCAATTTTGAGTTGGGCTATGTTTGAGGAGGCTTTCTTGGGGTGTTTCTTTCCCCGCGAAGTGAGAGAAGACAAAGTACGGGAATTCCTAACCCTTAAGCAGGATTCACTAAGTGTTCATGAGTATAGTTTGAAGTTCACCCAACTTTCCTGATATGCTCTGGAGATGGTTGTGGATATGAGGAGCAGGATGAGTTTATTTGTTGCTAGGTTATCCCGTCGGTCAAGCAAAGAGGTCAAGGAGGCTATGTTAATAGGGGACATGGATATATCAAGGTTGATAGTTTATGTGCAGCAGGTTGAGGAAGAGAAGATGAGGGATAGGGAAGAGTTTAGAAACAAGGAAGCTAAGACAAGGAATGAGTCCGGGCAGCAAAGGAGTAATGTGAATCGTTCTTCCTTTCAACAAAAGAAAAAGGGACCTACTCAATCATATGCTAGTGCACCTGCACCCAGAAACAAAGGTGAGTACAATAGTCAGAATTCACAGCACTTCAGAGCTAATCTTGCACAATCTCAAGGTAGTGTTGCATAAGGAGGTAACTGGGTTCCTACATGTGCTAAGTGTGGTAGGAACCACCCAGGTAAGTGTCGCGATGGCTCCACCTATTGTTTCAAGTGTGGTCAAGAGGGTCACTTCATGAAAGTGTGCCCTAAGAACCTGCAAGGTAATGGGAATCACGATAATAGAGCCCAATCTTCATCAGTTTTCCACCAGACAGAACTTCATCTATAGGAGCTACTTCAGGGCAGGCGGAGGAGCAAACCGTCTTCATCCTATCACAAATTGTCAAGAGCAAGAGAATTCTCCAGATGTTCTCACTAGTATAATCAAAGTCTTTACTCTTAATGTGTATGATTTGCTAATCCCAAGAGCGAGTTTACCTTTTGTGACTCCTTATGTTGCAATGAAATTTGATGTTCTTCCTAAGAAACTTTGTGAGCCTTTTTGTGTTTCTACACCTGTTGGGGAGTTTATTCTAGTGGAACGAGTCTATCATGATTGTACCATTTCCGTTAATCACAAAAGCACCATGGCTGATTTAGTTGAGTTAGAAATTATTGATTTTGATGTCATTCTGGGTATGGACTGGCTTCATGCCTATTATGCCTCCATTGACTGTAGATATCGAGTTGACAAGTTCCAATTTCCAAATGAGCCAGTTATAGAGTGGTGTAGTAGTTCAGCACTATGTAAGGGTTGTTTCATTTCATACCTTAAGGAAAGAAAGTTAGTTTCCAAGGGTTGTGTCTATCACTCAGTCGGAGTTAATGACTCTAGTGTTGAGACACCTCCTATTGAGTCAGTTCCAGTTGTGAGTGAGTTTCTAGAAATATTTCCTGATGAACTACCCGGAGTCCCTCCTGAGAGAGAGATAGACTTTGGTATAGATATTCTTCCTGAAACTTATCTAATATCTATTCTGCCATATAGAATGTCTTCAGAAAAGTTGAAAGAGCTAAAAGAATAGTTGAAAGATCTCCTTGATAAGGGTTTTATTCGACCAAATGTCTCACCTTGGGGCACTCTGGTCTTATTTGTGAGGAAGAAAAATGGTTCCCTTAGAATGTGTATAGACTGCCGCTAGTTGAACAAAGTTACCATCAAGAATAAGTATCCTCTTCCAAGTATTGATGATCTTTTTGATCAGCTTCAGGGTGCCACCTATTTCTCTAAGATAGACCTCAGATAAGGCTACCATCAGTTAAGGGTAAGGGAATGTGACATTCCAAAGACAGCATTCAGGACCCGTTATGGTCATTATGAGTTCCTAGTTATGTCCTTTGGTTTGACCAATGCACCTGCAGCATTCATGGACCTTATGAATAGAGTATTCAAGCCTTATTTAGATATGTTTGTTATCGTATTCATTGATGACATACTTATCTATTCGAGGAATGAGGAAGATCATGCAAGCCATCTCAGAATAGTTCTCCAAACTCTAAGGGATAGGGAGTTGTATTCTAAGTTCTCAAAATGTGAGTTTTGGCTTGAGTATGTGGCATTCTTAGGCCACATTGTTTCCGGTGATGGAATTAGAGTTGATACCCAGAAAATAAAGGTAGTGCAGAATTGGCCTAGACCCACATCTCCAACTGTTATTAGGAGTTTCTTGGGGTTGGCTGGATATTATAGAAGGTTCATAGAGGGGGGTCTCATTTATTTCATCCCCTTTGACCAAGTTGACTCAGAAAACAGTGAAGTTTCAATGGTCTGAGGCTTGTGAAAAAGCTTTCAGGAATTGAAAAAGAGGTTGACTATTGCCCCAGTATTGACCTTACCAGAAGGTACTCAAGGTTTTGTCGTATATTATGATGCATCTAGAGTTGTTTTGGGTTGTGTGTTAATGCATAATGGAAATGTTATAGCTTATGCCTCCAGACAGCTTAAGGTTCACGAGGAGAATTATCCAAACCATGATCTAGAGTTGGTTGCTGTAGTATTTGCTTTAAAAATATGACACCATTATTTGTATGGTGTTCATGTTTATGTATTCACTAATCACAAGAGTGTTCAGTATGTGTTTAGTCAAAAAGAATTTAATCTCTTAATCTCAGACAGCGAAGGTGGTTAGAATTACTCAAGGATTATGACATGAGTATCCTTTATCACCCAGGTAAGGCTAATATTATTGTTGATGATTTGAGTAGATTGTCTATGGGTAGTACCGCCCATTTTGAGCAATATAAAAAAGAGTTAGCAAAATATGTGCACAGACTTCCATGCTTGGGAGTTCGACTAATGGACTCCATAGAAGGAGGGTAGTGGTGATGAATGCAGTTGAATCATCATTAGAGTTTAAAGTTAAAGAGAAACAAAACCAAGATCTTATTTTGCTTGAATTGAAGGCAAATGTTCATAAGCAAAAAGTAATGTCTTTTGAACAAGGGAGAGATAGTGTATTGAGGTATTAAGGTAGGTTGTGTGTACCAAGGGTGGATGAACTCCAAGAAATGATCATGGAGGAAGCTCATAGCTTCAGATATTCTATCCATCCGGGTTCCAGAAAGATGTATCGCGATTTGAGAGAAGTTTATTGGTGGAGTAGTATAAAGAAGGGCATTACAGAGTTTGTTGCTAAGTGTCTGAATTGCCAACAAGTTAAGGTAGAGCATCAAAGGACCGGTGGTCTGGCTAAGGATATAGAACTTCCAGAATGGAAGTGGGAGATGATCAATATGGACTTCATCATAGGTTTACCAAGGTCTCGCAGGCAACATGATTATATTTGGGTGATTGTTGATCGAATGACGAAATCAGCCCACTTTTTGCTGGTAAAAACTACCGATTCAGAAGAAGACTATGCCAAGTTGTACATTCAAGAGGTAGTCAGAATCCATGGGGTTTCGGTATCGATTATGTAAGATAGAGGTGCACAATTTACTGTGTAATTCTATAAATCTTTTCAGAAAGGCTTGGGTTCAAAGGTGAACTTAAGTACTGCTTTTCATCCTCAGACAGATGGTCAAGCAGAGCGCACTATTCAGACTTTAGAAGATATGTTGAGGGCATGTGTAATTGATTTCAAGGGGAATTGGGATGATCTCCTACCTCTCATTGAGTTTGCTTACAATAATAGTTACCCCTCTAGAATCTAGATGACTCCTTATGAAGCTCTTTATGAAAGAAGATGCAGATCTCCTGTTGGATGGTTTGAGGTTGGTAAACCAGGGTTGATAGGACCAGACTTAGTTCATCAAGCTATGGAGAAAGGGAAAGTTATTCAAGAGACGTTGAAAACAGTGCAGAATAGTCAAAAATCCTACATTGATGTTAGGGGAAGGGAGTTAGAGTTTGAAGTAGATAATTGGGTATACTAGAAAGTTTCACCCATGAAGGGCGTTATGAGATTTGGTAAGAAGGGGAAGCTTAGTCCCCGAGTGCCAGTCCAGCCCAGGGTGTAGGCTCGGGGCGTGACGGCTACATTATCATAGCCTAAAAATATAATGCGATAATATTAAAAAAAATTTGATTTATAAATTTAAAAGCCCAACACATAATTTTATTTTGTATTTTATAAACTCATACCAACCCGGTCTTTATACACGGCTAAACCTAATTATTATATAATTCATTAATTCAAGTTATTAATTAATGCCAAATCAAATTATTACTCCCTCCGTTTTAAAAAAGAATGAATTATTTCCCTTTTTAGTCTATTTAAAAAAGAATGATCCTTTTTTTTGTAACACTTTAATTTCAGTTTCCCACGTAACATGTTTTATTCCACAAGATTAAAGAACATTTTGATATATTTGAAATAACTTTAATTTATGACCACAAGATTGAAAAGTCGTCTTTATTGTATTAAACTTCATTTCAAGTCAAACTAGACCATTCTTTTTTAAACGGAAGGAGTAATAGATTTTTTTAGTTTGACATGATTTATTGATTTGGTGTAGTTTATCCAATTTATTTTTATTAAAACACCCCTAATGATTAGGGGTGTCGAATGAGAGGGTTGGTTTGAAATTGGAGATATTACAATGGGTTGAAATAGAAATTGGGTTGGGTCCTGATCTGACCAAGTTTACTTTGAGCTCAAATTGGCTTAAAAACAGGTTGGGTCTTGACTTTCCCAATTTGACCCTCTTAATCTCAATGATACTTAATAGGAAAAATTACCTAACTATATATACATACTTTTTTATCTTATTTTCTATTATTCCCTACCATTTTAAAAAATTACAAAAATCTCTCTTTTTTCTCAAATTATCTCTTTTCCAGATACATAACTTTCAATCTTCCAACTCCACTATTTTCTCCCTTTTTTTCATGCCTATAATCTCTCCACTATATCACCAGTTACCTTCATCACTCTTATTTTTTTGAACTTTAAATATTTTCTCTCTCCAGTTAATGATTTTTTTTATTTTTTTGTAAAGAAGGGATCCAAACTTTTGGAAAGAAATCAAATCAACAAATATAAAGGCTTGAAAAATGAAGTTGATCAAGCATTTATCTATTCTTGTATGAATGAATATTACATTTTACATTTTATTATCTGGCAAAAATTAAAGGATATGTCCTTCGTCCTCCTTGTGGCGACTCACTACAACCAACGAATGTAGCGTTTATCGCAAGAGTCGTCTGGCAATAGACTCAATTTATTTTTTTCTTTCCAGTTCCTTTTTGTACAGGAAAACACGAACAATAGGCTCAATTTATTGACTATGTATCATATGTTTGTTATGTATGTGCAGTACTATATTATAACTAAATCATTGTTTATCATATTCATAATTTTTTTTGTATATGATACATAGCTACGTCAAATTATATGGGCATGATACATAAATACTAATTTATACTAAATGTATCAATCTCAAACCAAACAACTTATGGGCAACAAGTACATATTTAATGTATTCCATAACAATACAATACTTATCAATTTAAACGAGATACATAAATAGTAATGTATCGTGCACTAATTTTTTAGATATGATACGTAAATTCGAATTTATACTAAATGTATCAATTACATAACAACTATCACACGGTAATGTATCGATCTCAAATCTAACATCTTATGGGCAACAATTATGCATTTAATGTATCTAGTATAAATACAATACTTATCAATTCAAACGAGATAGATAAATAGTAATATATCATGCACTAATTTTTTAGATATGATACATAAATTCGAATTTTTACTAAATGTATCAATTGCATAGCAACAACCACACGGTAATGTATCTATCTCAATTCTAACATCTTATGGGCAACAATTATTTATTTAATGTATCTAGTTTAAATACAACACTTATCAATTTAAACAAGACACATAAATAGTAAAATGCTAAGTAGCAAAAATATTCATGATGTATCTTCTCAAAATTTTCAACAATTTTGATTCAAAATTAAAAGGATCTTCAATAAACTAGGAGAAGAATTTTGAATCTCAAAATTTTCAACAATTTTGAATCAAAATTGAAAGGATATTCAATGAACTGGGAGAGGAAAATCTTGAATCTCAAAATTGTTGATAATCTTGTCATGACCCAGACCGTCGTGATTGGCACCCACACTAACCCTCCGGTGGGAGAACCGATACTACAATCCCAACTAACAAATTTTATGAAAACTAAAGCATTTAAAGTTACAGAAGCAGGTTTAAATGACAATAAAAATGTAGTCTCCATAAACTTCAAGGTTTTAACAAACAACCAACCAAACTAATGCGGAAGAACAATCCCTAACACCTGAAAGTCATTGTACCAAAACTCTACTAACGGCAAGTCTAAGAACAAGGGGTACAACCCTGAAACTAAAAGAACACCTTAACAAATAGTCTAAGTCTGTAAAGAGTGGACTTAAACAAGAAAGATCCATGGCATCCCGAAAGAACTGGCTCACCTTTGAATCTGGTCACGCACATTAGTCACCTAGCTGAGGTCTATCAATAGCCACCTGAAGAAGCCCTGTACTCAACAAAGAAAGAGCAAGTGCAGTATCAATACACAACCACAGTGTACTGGTAGGATCGCGCGGCTATCCCGTTAAGTTCAACATAAGTAAGTCAATACAACATAATAATAGCATGCATACACTGAACATATACAATATCATCATCATTTACAAACAACGAAGCATTTCACAATTCTAAAATATCACAGTTATATCAAGTAGTTGGTCCTTTCATGGAACCCAAAGCCAAACAGTTAGCATAACGGAACGTGGTACCCGATCCAATGTTTATGCCAAAATATGGCAATCGATTCCAATTAGTTATGCCGAAACGTGGCAACCGATCCCAATTAGTTACGCCGGAACGTGGCAACCGATCCCAATTAATTATGCCAGAACGTGGCAACCGATCCATTCAATACACCATAATCACAATCATAAGTATATTCTCAACATCATACAATCAAGAAGTGATTCATGGCATATAATTATTCATCTATTTCATTTACAGAAAGTGTGATCAATAATGCAACATTCGCATACATACATGTATCATAATGAATCAAGAGCAAACATACATCACACAATCATAGAATCACAACCATCACCTACCTCGAAACAACTTTGAAACCCTAAGAAACTTGATCCTTCCCTTTCTGGATTTGTTCCGATTGTTCTTGGTTTACAAACAATCAATATAATACGGGAATCAATAAACAATCATTAATTACCTGGATTACTAACAATTCTAACAACACTAGATCATATCCATGATCCTAAGTATCCAAATTAGGGTTATTTCCATCATAATTCCAGATCAAAACCCTTCCCCATCGATAATTACCTATTAGATTATATTCTACAGACCGAAAAAATGAATTTGGGTAGTTAAAATCTTATCTTTACCCTTAAGAATGGTGGAAAACCGTCAAGAATCGCCTGGGGTTTGTTCCTTAGCTCTAAAAATTGAAAAGTGCAGAATAAAGATATTTTGGGGTTTATTTACGACTTTAAGTCGCGTCTAGCCCGCCACAACGGTCGTTATCCAGCTACAGCGACCCCACCAGAGCGACCAAAACCACCGCCAAGGCGGCTTGCACGAAACAGTGAGCAATTTTAATAATTCCAAGACCCCCATTTCATAACACACCTTCAACCAACAACACTCAGAAGATACCGTTCACTCTAAGATCAATTTCGAGAGTTCTACTCGCCCGAATTCAATTACGTAAAGTCGTTGTAACACCTCAGAAATCTAATGTCCTAAGCTAGAGCCTAATGTGTAGTCTAGTAGCCTAATGAAGTTAAAACATAAGGTTAAAGTCCTAAAATAATTTTCCTAACTTAGTACTAGGGTTCTAGTGCCTAAACGTCAAGGGACAACACCCCTAGAACCCCCCAAGGGTCCATGAGGAGGACAGAAGGAAACGTCCAAAAAGCTGTCCAAAAATAGCTTTATCCACGAAATAGGGACCACGAGGCCTAGACTGACTAACGCTCCGTAGATGGGAGTTGTGAGTCAAGACTTAGCTCCCTCAAATGTCCCCAAAATATCCTAGTCTCAGTCCCATTCCACGAGCGTGCAGTATAGTCTGTGGACCAACTCACGCCCCATGAAACGGTCACTTGGATGAGGCTTGAAGGCTAGCCAAGATGACAATCCCCAGCCCCAAACCATTAGTGACTAGTATGGGTCCATGGTTCCAACCACGCTCTGTGGTTGGGGTCTTGTGGATGGGGCATGGGAAGCTGCCTTAAGTCGGCCATCTTAGGGAAAAATGGGTAAAATCCTAATTAAACTAATTAAGGGTAGGGACGGTGATTATTAGTTACTATAAGTATATTAAAGTATTACTAACTATTAAACAACCCTTTTAACTCTCATAACTCACAAACTCAAACTCAACCAACTTCCCTCCCAAAAATATTCTCTCTCTAAACTCCATTGAAGAACAAAGAAGAAGCTCAAGATTAGGGTTCAAGCTTCAATATTTTCACTCCAATTTTGTGCGAAAACATCAATTATGGTTTGGGGACTTTGATTCATGGAACACTTTTCTCCATGAAGCCCTTCAACTCTTGATTTCGAAACTGGTAACTTGTTCAAAAACTAGGGTTTTCATTCTAACCATGGGTTCTTCCTAAAATGATTTTATTATGTTAATTGCATTATATTATGGTTGATTTGATGTTTGATGGTGATTTTTATTGTAAAATTCCCCTTGAACCCATGAACACCCCCATGACCCCAATTTCAAGTATTGTGATGGGTGTATTGACGCAAGATGATTACTATGCATTGTTTCTATGTGAATTTAGTTATTGAATCTTGTTTTATTCAAGACTATTGTAGTATATTTAGGTGTAATTGTGAGACATAATTCATGACCTTGAAAAGGGGTAAATTGCTAGGGTTTGTACATATAGATGCAAGATGTGTATAAATTATTGATTCATTTAGAAAGTAAATCTCCTATGACTAATGTATAAAGTATGGTATTGTTGAAAGGTTGTTCTTCCCTTACCCTTATACTTGATGATGCATGAATAGTCTAGGATGATGATGATGCATTGTGTTGATTGAAAGTCTATTTCTCATGAAAACACTACCAATGTAATGTGAAAGTTCTACTCACAAACTAATGTTGATTCTAAGGTTGAAAGTACATTATCACCTTTAATGAATCTATGAGCTATTTTGATGAATTGTATTGAAAGAAGGATAGAGTATTCTTTCACATATGTAAATGCAATTCAAGATATAATTATGTAAAATTTGGGGAATAATGCTTAGCACCGACTGGATATGGTCAATGAGGTAAAGGCCCCTCCGCCAATGCAAGAGGTTGGGTCATTCAAGCGAACTCATGAGATGGAAGCTCCTCCGCCAATGCAATAGGTCAGGTTTCTAGAAGCAATCTCCCTATCCCATAACTATGTGCCCACATAGGTCATTAGCTAGTGGATCCACCTTATAGCTATACATTTAGTTCTACCTTAGGCAAGTAGGTTCGGTGTGGGGTTACACGACACCAGATTCCATGTAGCTCACATGGTCTGTGTTGGTTATCGCAACTTTTCCCTATTTAATGAAGATAATGAATGAGACATGAACTATACTATGACTTCTTGGTAAGTTTACTTAGTAGTAGTGAGGGTATGGGACTTCACTCCCACATTGCACAAGTAGACTTATAGGATGTTGTAGGTTGGTTCCTTTATATTTTGATGAGATACAAATGTGTGCATGTGTGTTGAATGGATAGTTGTTATGAATGACTTTCCTTATACTCAAGTAATGTACATGACTATTTTCTTATTTCTGACTAATGATTATAATGAGGTCTAAAGATGAAATGCATGGTCAAGATAGCTTCAAGGGGGCTCTTAGTAGGGTTGGTATTATGGGATGCCAACCATGCATTGCACAAGTGTTCCTTGGGGGTTACTAAGGTGATGACTTTACCATGTAATGAGCATAAAGGTGATTTTGATTTATATTGGGCATTGATCATGCATGTTGGTGCTAAACCTCGCAAATGCATACTTTTCAAATAAAATGTCCTTTTTTATTCATATTTCAAGGATTTTGTGCATATTTCCATACTTTGTACTTTTTGTGCTAACCCATTTTCTCCTACATTTTGATAAGTGTAGGTTCTGGCTAGGTGACATACACTTTCTTTCTTGAAGAAGACTTGGATTGCTTATCTCCAAGTGTGGTGAGTCCTCAAGTCTGAGGACGGAGTAGTCATTTCTTAGTTCCTATTGTACTTCTTATATTGAGACTTTTATTGATGTAAAGGGCTAAGTCCCAAACTTTGTATTCCTATGTTTTAGATGGTAAATGAGACAAAGTCTAGATTTCCTATTACTTTCTTTTATGAAAAGTGAAGTTGGACTTCGATTGTAAATTTTTAATTTCTCCGCATTATTTCTATGTATTATGTAATGATGATGCTAGAGGTTTGTATGAGACCCCCTTCGGGGTCAAGTACGATGTATCACGTCTAGGGGCCAACCTTGGGTCGTTACAAACTTAGTATCAGAGCATAAGGTTTTGGGAATATTATTTAGGTTGATGTCTCATGAACCACGTCTAGTAGAGTCTTGTTCATGAGTGTGAAGTGTGCCACACTTATGAATGAGAGGCTATAAGATGTTTAGGAACTTTCAATTCTTTCATTACTCTTTAGTCGTGCTTTGGAGTCCTAACTCTATGAAGTCCTTTCTCCTAACCCTTTTCTTGTGATTATAGGCAATGAATACAAGAAGGGCTAATGCAAGAAGGGCACAAGAGGAGAATGTGAATGAGGAGGTTCCCCCTCAAGCTCCTAATGATGAAGGAGTCATGACTAATGTGGAGATAAGGGTGGCTTTTCAAACTTTGACCCAACTCATAATGGTTCAACCTCAAGTTGTCACCACTCAAGCTCAAGCCATAACGACCCAAGCTAACCGAGAAGTTGGGCCCCGGGTAAACCCCAATGTGAGTACCATGGCCTCATGGTAGAGAGATTTTACTAGGATGAACCCTCTTATCTTCTTGGGTTCCAAAATGAATAAAGACCCACAAGAGCTTTTGGAGGAGGTCTACAAGATAGTGGAGGCTATGGGGGTCACTTCTATTAAGAAAGCCGAGTTGGCTGGGTATCAATTGAAAGATGTGGCACAAGTATGGTACACTTAATGGAAGGACAACAAGCCTATAAGGGCGGGTCCCATAAGTTGGGAAGTATTCAAGAAGGCCTTCCTTGATAAGTTCTTTCCCCGTGAGAAGAGGGAAGTCAAAGTTAAGGAGTTCATCAACCTTCGCCAAAGAGGTATGAGTGTCCAAGAATACTCCTTGAAATTCACTAAGTTGTCCAAACATGCCCCCTCTGTGGTTTCTAATCCAAGGGATGAGATGAGTCGATTTGTCACTGGTTTGGCCAATGCTATTGAAGAAGAGTGGCATGTGACAATGCTTCATGACAACATGGATATATCAAGGTTGATGGTTTATGCTCAACAAGTTGAGGAGTCAAGGCTTAGGAAGAAGAGTAGAGAGGTGAAGAAGGCAAGGCCCGACGATGAAAATTCTTCTAAGAGTAAGTTTGAAGGTCAAAGTGGACCAAGGTTTAAGAAAAAGTTCTCCAATCAAAGTTCCTCCAATGCTCCAAAACCCAACAAAGATAAGGTACCCAACCTTAAGCCTCAAGGAGGCAATAGGGGTGGATCTTCCATGGAGAAGCCTACATGTGCAAAGTGTGGTAAGAAGCATGAGGGGAAATGTCTTGCCGGTATGGGTATGTGCTATGGATGTGGGAAAAGTAGGCACCAATTGAAGATTGTCCAAACCGTACAACCAAGGGAAGATAGGGTAATCAAGCTACAACAAGTGGTTCTAATTCTGATCCTCCCAAGAAGAATCGCTTATATGCACTCCAATCTAGAAGTGATCAAGAGGGGTCCCCGGACGTTGTTACCGGTATGTTACTAGTATTTTCAATTGATATTTATGCATAACTAGACCCCGGTGCAACTTTATCTTTTTTTACCCCTTTTGTGGCTATGAAATTTGAAGTGTCTCCCGAAGAGTTAAAAGAACCTTTTTTCATTGTCTACCCCGGTAGGTGATTTGGTTATAGCTAAAAGAGTGTATAGGAGATGTCCTATCTCATTGTCTCATAGAGTCACTTTGGTTGATTTGATAGAATTAGATATGTCGGACTTTGATGTCATCTTGCGGATGGATTGGCTTCATGCTTGTTTTGCTTCCATTGATTGTAGAAATCGGGTAGTAAATTTTCAATTTCCAAATGAGCCCGTCTTAGAATGGAAGGGGGGAAATTCAATCCCTAGAGGTCGGTTCATTTCATATCTAAAAGCTAGTAAAATGATTTCTACGGGATGTGTCTATCATATTGTTAGGGTTATGGACATTGAGTCTGAGACTCCTTCTTTAGAGTCGGTCCCTATAGTGAGGGAGTTTCCAGAAATCTTTCCCGATAACTTGCCCGGAATTCCTCCCGAACGGGAAATAGACTTCGACATTAATCTTTTGCCGAATACTCAACCCATATCAATTCTCACTTACCGGATGACTCCGGCCGAATGAAAGGAATTAAAGGCACAACTCAAGGATTTTCTAGACAAGGGTTTCATTCAACCAAGCATATCTCCATGGGGTGCTCCGATATTATTTGTGAAAAAAAGAAAGATGGGTCCCTTAGGATGTGTATTGATTACCGCCAATTGAACAAGGTCACTATAAAGAATAAGTACCCTCTTCCTAGAATTGATGATTTGTTTGACCAACTCCAAGGGGTGAGTTACTTTTCGAAGATTGACTTAAGGTCAGGCTACCACCAACTTAGGGTGAGAAAGGTTGACATTCCTAAGATGGCCTTTCGTACAAGATATGGTCACTATGAATTCCTAGTCATGTCTTTTGGTCTAACAAATGCCCCGACGGCATTCATGGACCTAATGAATAGGGTATTTAGGCAATATCTTGATTCATTTGTGATCGTCTTTATTGCTAATATTTTGATCTATTCAAGGAGTGAGAGTGATCATATGAAGCATTTGAAGATAGTATTGCAAGTCCTTAAAGACTACCAACTATATGCTAAGTTTATTAAGTGTGAGTTTTGGCTAAGGTCGGTTTCTTTTCTTGACCATATTGTGTCGGGCAAGGGTATTGAGGTTGATCCTAGGAATACTAATGCGGTTAAGAGTTGGCCTAGACATTTATCCCCTACCGATATTCGAAGCTTTTTGGGTTTGGCTAGTTATTATCAGAGATTTGCTGAGGGTTTTTCCTCTATCGCTTCTCCATTGACGGCCTTAACTCAAAAAAAGGCTAAATTTGAGTGGACGGAGGCTTGTGAGAGAAGCTTCCAGGAATTGAACGATAGGCTTACCTCTGCTCCGTTGTTGACCTTACCAGAGGGTACCGATGGGTTTTTGGTATATTGTGACGCTTCTCGAGTAGGTTTGGGATGTGTCCTTATGCAATGGGGTAAAGTGATCGATTATGCTTTGAGGCAACTCAAGATTCTTGAAAAATATTACCCGACCCATGGTCTCGAACTAGCGGCGGTGGTTTTTGCCTTGAAAATACGGAGACACTATCTCTATGGGGTGCATGTAGATGTATTTACCGACCACAAGAGTCTTCAATATGTCATTAGCCAAAAATACTTGAACCTCTGACAAAGAAGATGGTTAGAGCTTTTAAAGGACTATGACATGAGTGTCCTATACCACCCCGGAAAAGCTAATGTAGTTGCAGATGCCCTAAGTAGATTGTCCATGGGTAGTGTGGCTTATGTAGAAGATGAGAAGAAGGAATTGGTTTGTGATGTGGATTCATGGTTCATCATAGTTCCAAATCATCCTTTGTAGTTGATGTGAAGTCTAAGAAATACCTTGATCCTGTTTTGATGGAGTTGAAAAAATCGGTTCTCAACAAGTCCGTTGAGGCTTTCTCCCAAGGGGGAGATGGGGTGCTTAGGTACCAAGGTAGGTTGTGTGTTCCGGATGTTGATGGTTTGAGGGAGAAAATTCTAGAAGAGGTTCATGGTTCACGGTATTCTATTCATCTGGCAGCCACCAAGATGTACTGTGACCTACAGAAAGTCTATTGGTGGAATGGTATGAAGAAGGATATAGCAGTTTTTGTGTCCAAATGTCCCAATTGTCAACATGTTAAGGCCGAACATCTAAAGCCGAGAGGTTTGCTCCAAGATATAAATATTCCCACTTGGAAGTAGGAGGAGGTGAATATGGACTTTGTTATGGGTTTGCCTCGTACTCAAAGGCAACACGATTCTTTTGGGTCATTGTCGATAGGATGACTAAGTCAGCCCACTTCATTCCTGTCAAGGTTACTTTTTTGGCGGAAGACTATGCTAAGTTGTACATCAAGGAGGTAGTGAAGTTGCATGGGGTTCCTTTGTCTATCATATCGGATAGAGGTGCTCAATTTACTTCACATTTTTGGAAAGCGTTTCAACAAGGACTTGGTACCAATGTTAAACTTAGTACCGCTTTCCACCCTCAAATGGATGGTCAAGCCGAACGCACCATTCAAACCTTAGAGGACATGTTGAAGGCGTGTGTGATTGATTTCAAGGGTAATTGGGACGATCATCTTCCTTTGATAGAATTTGCCTACAACAATAGCTACCACTCTAGCATTGCCATGACTCCGTTTGAAGCACTTTATGGGAGAAGGTGTTTATCTCTGATTGGGTGGTTTGAGGTAGGTGATTTTTCTCTAATTGGTCCCGAACTAGTCTATGATGCCATTGAGTAAGTTCGACTCATTAGAGAAAGGTTGAAGACGGCACAAAGTCGGCAAAAGTCCTGTACCGACAATAGAAGGAGGGATTTTGAATTTGAGGTTGGTGATTGGGTCTACTTAAAAATCTCACCAATGAAATGTGTGATGAGGTTTGGCAAGAAGGGGAAACTTAGTCCCCAGTATGTGAGCTCAAACCAAATCTTGAAGCGTATTGGGAAAGTTGCTTATGAGGTGGACTTGCCAAATGAGTTGGCTCTGATTCACCTGGTGTTTCATGTTTCCATGCTCAAAAAGTGTATTGGTGATCCATTTTCCATCCTTCCTTTAGAAGGTTTAGGAGTTGATGAGAACCTTTCTTATGAAGAAGTGCCAGTTGAGATTTTGGACCGACAAGTGAAGACGTTGAGAAATAAGAAAGTAGCTTCCGTTAAGGTTCTATGGATAAATCACTTAGTTGAGGGTGCTACATGGGAGGACGAGGCTGATATGAAGTCTCGCTATCCTCATCTTTTTCTTTCTACTCATATTCAAACTTGAGGTAAGTAATTCCTCTTGAGTTTAAGTGTTTTGGGAGTCATGTGTGTGGTGTGAATTTTCCATGATTTCCTTAAAATTGTGCATGTTCTTGTGAGAATTCATGTTTAGCATATATTGAGTTTTCATGATGTAAATGTTCCTCATGTTGATTTGCATTTTTGTATCTGATTGCATTATTGACTCCATGAGATGAAATGATGAACATGCTTAATGATGTGTTGATAAGATGACATATTTGCTCTATATTATTGTGTTGAGCTTACTTGAGTTGGAGAAGTTAGTTCCTCCCATATTTATGTGAATTGATGAGTTTCATGCATATTGGATTAGTGGATGGAGTTCCTACTCTCTAGTATTGCATTAGCCATGTTGTAAAAGGGAATTGAAATTTCCTCTTCTAAAATTGCGCATGATGTGATTAGTGCATTTTAGTTTTTTGCACATTTTTGATGTTTTATGCATGATGGACTGCTAGTCTAGAGTTTCTAACTTAGTTTGATGTTTTGATCGTCATTCGGGGACGAATGTTCCCAAGTTGGAGATAATGTAACACCCAGGAAATCTAATGACCTAAGCTAGAGCCTAATGTGTAGTCTAGTAGCCTAATGAAGTTAAAACGTAAGGTTAAAGTCCGAAAATAATTTTCCTAACTTAGTACTAGGGTTCTAGTGCCTAAACATCAAGGCACGACCCTTCTAGGACCCCCCCCCCCCACCAAGGGTCCATGAGGAGGACTCAAGGGAAGGTCCAAAAAGCTGTCCAAAAACAGCTTCATCCACGAAATAGGACCACTAGGCATGGACTGACTCACGCCCCGTAGATGGGAGTCGTGAGTCAAGACTTAGCTTTCTCAAATTTCCCCTAAATATCCTAGTCTCAGTCCCATTCCACGAGCATGCAGTACAGTCCTTGGACCAACTCACGCCCTGTGGAATGTTCTCGTGGATGAGGCCTAAAGGCTAGCCAAGATGACAAGCCCCAGCCCCAAACCACGAGTGACCAGTACGGTCTGTGGTTCCAACCACGCCCCGTGGTTGGGGTCTCGTGGATGGGGCCTGCGAAGCTGCCTTAAGTCGACCATCTTAGGGACAAATGGGTAAAATCCTAATTAAACTAATTAAGGGTAGGGATGGTTATTATTGGTTATTCTAAGTATATTAAAGTATTTCTAACTAATAAACAACCCGTTTAACTCTCATAACTCACAAACTCAAACTCAACCAACTTTCCTCCCAAAAATATTCTCTCTCTAAACTCCATTGAAGAACAAAGAAGAAACTCAAGATTAGGGTTCAAGCCCCAAGATTTCCAATCCAATTTCGTGGGAAAACATCAATCAAGGTATGGGGACTTTGATTCATGGAACACTTTTCTCCACGAAGCCCTTCAACACTTGATTTTGAAATTGCTAACTTGTTCAAAAACTATTGTTTTCATTCTAACAATGGGTTCTTCCTAAAAATTATTTTATTATGTTAGTTGCATTATATTATGGATGATTTGATGTTTAATGGTGATTTTTATTGTAAAATTCCCCTTGAACCCATGAACACCCCCATGACCCCAATTTCAAGTATTGTGATGGGTGTATCGATGCAAGATGATTACTATGAATTGTTTCTATGTGAATTTAGTTATTGAATCTTGTTTTATTCATGCCTATTGTAGTATCTTTAGGTGTAATTGTGAGACATGATTCATGACCTTCAAAAGGGGTAAATTGCTAGGGTTTGTACATATGGATGCAAGATGTGTATAAACTATTGATTCATTTAGAAAGTAAATCTCATATGACTAATGTGTAAAGTATGGTATTGTTGAAATGTTTTTCTTCCCTTACCCTTACACTTGATTATGCATGAATAGTCTAGGATGATGATGTATTATGTTGATTGAAAGTCTATTTCTCATGAAAACACTATCAATGTAATGTGAAAGTTCTACTCACAAACTAATGTTGATTCTAAGGTCGAAAGTATATTCTCACCTTTAATGAATCTATGATCTATTTTGATGAATTGTATTGAAAGAAGGATAAAGTATTCCTTCACACATGTAAATGTAATTCAATATATAATTATGTATAATTTGGGGAATAATGCTTAGCACCGAGTGGATATGGTCAATGAGGTAAAGGCCCCTCTACCTATGCAAGAGGTTGGGTCATTCAAGCGAACTCATGAGATGGAAGCTCCTCCGCTAATGCAAGAGGTCGGGTTTATAGAACAATCTCCCTATCCCATAACTATGTGCCCACATAGGTATTTAGCTAGTGGATCGACCTTATAGCTATACATTTAGTTCTACCCTAGGCAAGTAGGACACCTTTTTTTGATGTAGAGTTACACGACATCGGATTTCATGTATCTCACATCGTCTATGTCGGTTATGGCAATGTTTCCTTATATAATGAAGATAACCAATGAGATATGAACTATACTATGAGTTCTTGGTAAGTTTACTTAGTAGGAGTGGGGGTATGGGACTTCACTCCCACATTGCACAAGTAGACTTACTAGGATGTTGTAGGATGGTTCCTTTATATTATGATGAGATACAAATGTGTACATGTGTGTTGAATGGATAGTTGTTATGAATGACTTTCCTTATATTCAAGTAATGTACATGACTATTTCCTTATTTGTGACTAATGATTATAATGAGGTCTAAAGATGAGATGCATGGCCAAGGTAGCTTCAAAGGGGTGCTTAGTAGGGTTGGTATTATGGGGTGCCAACCATACATTGCACAAGTGTTCCTTGGGGGTTACTAAGGTGATGACTTTACCATGTAATGAGCATAAAGGTGATTTTAATTTATATTTGGCATTGATGATGCATGTTGGTTCTAAACCTCGCAAATGCATACTTTTCAATAAAATGTCTTTTTTTTATCATATTTCAAGGATTTTGTGCATGTTTCTATACTTAGTATTTTTTGTGCTAGCTCCTTTCTCCTACATTTTGATAAGTGGGGTTCCGGCTAGGTGACATACACTCTCTTTCTTGAAGAAGACTTGGATTGCTTATCTCCAAGTGTGGTGAGTCCTCAAGTCTGAGGACGGAGTAGTCATTTCTTAGTTCATGTTGTACTTCTTATATTGAGACTTTTATTGATGTAAAGGGCTAAGTCCCAAACTCTGTATTCCTATGTTTTAGATGGTAAATGAGACAAATTCTAGATTCCCTATTACTTTCTTTTATGAAAAGTGAAGTTGGACTTCGATTGTAAAGTTTTTATTTTTCCGCATTATTTCTATGTCTTATGTAATGATGGTGCTAAAGGCTTGTATGAGACCCCCTTCGGGGTCAAGTATGCTATGTCGCGTCTAGGGGTTAGCCTTGGGTCGTGAAAGTCGTACGGGTTCCTTAACGACTTATCTATCCACACATATAATCAAAATCATAATTAAATCACCCGATTGTTACCAGATTTCCCTACAACTTAAAGACTCCGATTTCGTCCAGATCTGGACCAGGTTGGGAAATTCCAAGTTACTACGAAAAAGTTTTCCGACCCAAAATTTTTCCCCATTGGCTTTTTATAACGATGTAGCCCGGTCGTTACAATAGATACCAATATACCCATCACTCATCCCCAAGTGACAAACTTTAGGAAAAACAGGCTAAAGAAAGAATTAAATAGTATCTGAAATGTTGAATTACTGGGGATACTTGTCTCACATGTCCTTAGCTTCCAGACATCGTGATCAAGAATTTCAACTTGTTCTTCCTCATATCAAAGGTCTTGTTTAACAACACTGAGTCTCACTTTATGATTAAATCCTTGTCCCGAGCCAACCAATTGAATACCTATTTATCCTCCCATACAATGCCTAAATGAAGTCATCACAAAACTCAAGTGATAATTATTGTTGTATGTACACTTAGCTAACTACAAAGCTATTGGCAATATCCACCAAATTTGATTGTACTCATGTCTACATCATGTTATCAAGTACTTTGACACAAACATCAGGACAAATCCTTTCTCACATAACCATGAATAAATCCTAAATCAAAACTCGCCATAATTAGAGGTCAACCTAAACCAACCAACACATAATCATAGTACCCAAACAATCATAGTTCTTATCAATATCTCCATCTCACAACCCAATTTCTCATGAGTTTAAGTTATAAAAGTTTGGTCTTTAGAAATCAGATACTCATCAAGGGATATGTCCAAGCATACAAACCCTTCAACAACACTATCGAAATGTTAGATTTAATAATTATAGATTACCTCGTAAGAACAGTAGAATCGGATCCAATGATCCCCACATTCAACCACACATAATCAATACATGACTCCGACGACTAGATAAATATTAAGATTGTCGGACAACCATAAATCTGCATGGTAGCTCTTCTATAAACTTTCATAAGCAAGATGGTACGTGTAAAACAACTAAAATACTTTAACAACTCCAAGACAACACCAATTATGTTATTCGAAATAACCAAATCTTCTCACTCAACCAAGAGAACATCGCACGATTTGGTACCCGTGATCCGCCACTAGGGATTCACCCACAAAATTGAAAACACATGTAATCATAGCTAGTAAAACATACTCACTTTACTAACAACCATCATGAACACTCCGACCATTTACCTTACTATAAACCAACACTTTAAATGAAAACTTTTCTTAGGTACTTAACAATCAACAATAATAAACTTACGACTCAACCCATGTGTAAGTCCTTTCAAATGCTCAATACCGGATACAATTGATCATTTCTCATATTACCAATTCATACCTTAAAAAAAATCACCACGAATGTAGATTTACAATGAAAAATCTGAATTGTCATTCAATCGTATAACACAATCCCCTTATCTATCAACATTAGCTTGTACCTTGAGGATTTTTATTAAATTCGTGGATCTTTGCTTATTATTGATTGCATCTCCATCAATCTTACAATATCTTTCACTAAAATTGCAATCATACTCATTACCTCAAAACCAAAAACCAAGCACTTATCATCACCCTCGAGCTAATGTCTGTACACTTCTTTCTCAAGTCCTTTCCAATAGTTTTTAACCAATCTGGCAGACTTGTGACACTATTACCATAGCCACAGCAAAACGAATGAGATCACGTGTCCCTGAACCCAATTATCTACCCCTCTAAAGATATCTCTTTAGCCTTTGCAATCAAATAAATTATTCTTGCTCTCGCCTCCCTCTATAGGCCGTACTACATTCCACTATATTTTCCTTCATTAAAACTCTAGCTCTTTAAAATTCTATTTCGAGTGGTGTCCCACCATCTCTTAAAACTTTCCATACACCAACGTTACTCACCAACTATTAGGAAACCACAATCTTATTATATAGTTGCATCCCATCACAATCCATTATTACCATTACGCTCAGTCAGCCCTGACTATCACTATGAAGTCGACCTTTTCATTAACATGACACCTAAAAACTCAAGTATACTCATCAATTTTAAAAGACTAACCCATTCTTGGTACGCACTTTCTTACTAAAATCTTCAATTTCCTTCACCCAAGTATACTCAATGGAACTTTCTTTATCTATAAACTTGTCATTCTGGTATCAATCCACTCCCTTTTGGATTAAGATAAAATCATCAGTCCTCATACTACCCCCCTTCTTCTTAACAAACAAGACAGGAGCACCCCATGAACCCTTTATCAAAAAGCTCTTGGATTTGAGCCTTAAGCTCTCTTAATTCTACTGGAGCCATACGATACAGAGGGATGGAAATGGGGTTGGTGTCAATTTCCAAGTCAATGCAGGAATCTATATCTCTATATGGAGGCATACCAGGCAAATTAGAAGGAACCACTTCTCTAAATTCTGACACCACAAGAATAGACTCAACAGGGTGAGACTCGACCTCAACATTTCGAACATGAGCCAAATAAGCCAAACAACCCTGCCTTACCAGTTTCCTAGTCCGAATGAAGGGTATGATCTTAGCTAGCTTAGGCTTGTACACCGTTTCCCACTCTAATATTTCCCTACCCGGGATCTCTAGAGTTACCAACTTAGCATTACAATTAAGCCCGGTATAATAGGGGGACAACCCAGTCATGCCTAAGATTATATCAAGTCAGTCATATCCAGCATAACCAAATCAACCCAAGTCTGAAAATCCATAAACACAACAGGACAAACACTATATACAAGGATGACTATGACTGACTCTTCAACTAGGGTAGAAGCATGGACGAGGGCATCAAGTATATCACAAACCACATCAAATCCCAAGGCAATTGAATTGACACGTATGAATAAGTAGAACCCATATCCCACGAAATAATAGTCATTCTGGCACAGACAAAAGTAGCACTAGTGGCCATTGCATCACACCTCAAACTCGATTTTTGCCCAAAAAAAACATATAATTGAGCCCTGTCCTCTTAACGGGCAACCTCCTCGCCTGGCTGCAACACTCCTCTACCTGTATAACCATTTCCCCAGCCTCCACGGTCTCACCGATTTCCTCCTCATATGCCCAGGTTCTCCACAATTTAATACACTTATAACTTATTTTCTGAACACTGAATTAAATCGCTAGGGTTTGTTCAGGTACGATTCAGGGTTCATAATTGTGACTAAGGGAAAACTTGGGAGATAGGTTGAGGTTCTGCCTCGTCTTATCTCGATCTGGCGGGAAAATTTCTGCACTGGCGGCCTCGCCTTGGCGGGAAGAATCCCACCCATCGGCCATAATGGAAACAGAACCCAGGCCAACTAATTTTCTGGGGTTTTTCTCTTTTCTAATTTTCCCAAAGGTTCCCAGCTCTGCCAAACGAATTTAGGATAATTCTCTGAGCTAAGAGAAATCATGTCTATCCCAAGTAAATTCCACGATACATGAACCAACTCGTTCTCATTAATTTAGCACATTAACCCATACATCCTCAGGATACACCCAGACATGCACGCGGTCATTACACAAGCGCAAGACAAGTCCAAATTCTTTTATTAGTTCATTCCATAGACGACCATTACTGATCATTTATGCCTTGTACGACCCCTAAGGCCAAATACAAATTGAAACCTTCTCAGTTTCAATTAACTTGTTTGTGTCCCTTCAGCCGGGACTACGACGTTTAGTTCACTTCGTTGAGATAACAATTGGAATCGGGAGATACCAATTGGACTCAACTCATACTACAAGAGACAATAGTAGCTAGAGAGCCCCACAAAACTGCTAATTTCAATCATAGAACTTGGTCGAACCCAATTCTTAACCTCTTTAACCTTTAACTAATGGTAACCAGACCTTAATCAATCTTTAGAGAAAATCGATGCACCTTGCGATTGGTCAAAAAGGTCATCTATCTGAGGCAATGGATACTTGTTCTGAATGGTGACCCTATTCAATTGTCGGTAGTCTATACACATCCTCTCTTGCTAGTGATGGTGTTACCACTTTTGTTGCTCTAGTTCGGACCATAGAGTGAAGGAGGAAAGATACCAATTTATATCACCTAGATATCAATTGGATTCAAGTCATAGCAAGAAGGAGTAGAAAGAAGTGAGTTTTTCCTAAATTTCTATAGCCTCTAAAAGAAAAGTACGGACCTCATTTATTCCGCAAGAATCTACTAGACTCGTTTTAGTACAATGAGATAAACGAACCTAGGACTCTGATACCAACTTTTTCACGATCCAGACCGTCGTGATTGGCACCCACACTAACCCTCCGGTGGCAACCGATCCATTCAACACACCACAATCACAATCACAAGTATATTCTCAACATCATACAATTAAGAAGTGATTCATGGCATATAATTATTCATCTATCTCATTTACAACAAGTGTGATCAATAATGCAATATTCATATACATACATGTATCATAATGAAGTAAGAACAAACATACATCACACAATCATAGAATCACAACCATCACCTACCTCGAAACAACCTTGAAACCCTAAGAAACTTGATCCTTCCCTTTCCGGATTCGTTTTGCTTGTTCTTGCTCTACAAACAATCAATAAAATACGGGAATCAATAAACAATCACTAATTACCCGGATTACTAACAATTCTAACAACCCTATATCAAACCCATGATCCCAAGTATCCAAATTAGGGTTGTTTCCATCATAAATTCCAGATCAAAACCCTTCCCCATCGATAATTACCCATTAGATTACGTTCTACGAATCAAAAAATGAATTTGGGGAGTTAAAATGTTACCTTTAGCCTTAAGAATGGTGGAAAACCATCAAGAATCACTTGGGGTTCGTTCCTTAGCTCTAAAAACCGAAAAGTGCAGAATAAAGACGTTTTGGGGTTTATTTATTATTTTAAGTCGCGTCTAGCTCGCCACAGCGGTCATCACCTCGCTACAGTGGCCCCGCCAGAGCAACCAAAACCACCGCCAAGGCGGCTTGCACGAAACAGTGAGATATTTTAATAATTCCAAGACCCTCATTTCACAACACACCTTCAACCAACGACACTCAGAAGATACCGTTCATGCTAAGATCGATTTCGGGAGATCTACTAGCCCGAATTCAATTCTGTAAAGTCGTACGGGTTCCTTAACGAATTATCTATCCACACATGTAATCAAAATCATAATTAAATCACCCGATTGTTATCAGATTTCCCTACACCTTAAAGACTTTGATTTCGTCCAAATTTGGACTAGGTTGGGAAATTCCAAGTTACTACGAAAAAGTTTTCCGACCCAAAAAAATTTCCCCGTTAGCTTTTCTATAACGACGGAACCCGGTCGTTACAAATCTTGATTCAAAATTGAAAGGATCTTCGATGAACTTGAAGATTCAAAAGGAAATCATTTGTCCAACAACAATTCCATCACGTTTGTATCCTTCATAACTCACCTCGCTTACCCAAAATTTTGACAAAAGTTTTTGAATCAAATCTGAAAGGTTTCTTCGTTGAATGGGGGAAGAAATTTAAAATTTTGTATTTCTTCTTTCTGTTAGGATTGCCTCTGTATGATTGAGAGTAAGAAGAAACGTAAGCGTAATTCATGGGATTTAATTAATTTTCAGATTTTATTCCCTTTTAAGCGCAACAAAAAGATTTTTCTTGTATTAGAATTAATGTATTCGGATGGTGACTTATGTATCCGGAAGGTACAAATTTTAAGGGATTATTGTAATTAGAAAAAGAGCAGGGATAGGATGTAATTTACTCTTTACACTATGGGATTTAGGTAAGTTTTACTTTTTAATATATTCTTATTGAAGTCTTATAACCACAATTTAAATTTCAACTCATGAAAATTTAAAAAAAGTAGTTACAAATGGATAGATAAATACTAAATATATAAAATAGATAATAATTCATACTACATTAAATATATGAACATGCATTACATCAATGCAAATAAAGAGTCTAAAATGGGTTGAAATTGAAGATTAAATTGAGCTCAATTGAGGATTCTCTTAAAATGAGCTAAGACTTGAATGGGTTGAGATTGAACCCAATTCAAATTATCTTGACTCTAACCCTTAAAACTCTAGGCAGATTACCTATGATTGGGCTCATTTTTGACACATCTACTATTGATGATATATAAGTCTTCTTGAGAATAGGTTCATGTAAAAAAATAAAGAAAAACAATAATGAGAAAAACTTAGGGTGTAATGAAGATTATTAGTATGGGTAAATGATATTCCCTCTTTAATTGTACTTCTCCAATATTTCAAACATAAATTTTTAACATATTAAGAAAAATAATTTTTTTCTTCTTCTATATTCTACCCTTAACACTAATTATTTATTGTTTAAATCATTTTTCATTACATAATAGTACTAAATACACCATCTATTTCATATTAAGGGTATGTTTGGAAAATCACCCTGGTAACTAGATTTGGTGTAATTGGGTGTAATTACATTGTCTGACATGTTTGGTTGACAATGTAATTACTTGGTCAGCAGGCAATTAGGTGTAATTGGCATGGCTAATTACACTCTTCAATTCATGGGGGGGTGGGGGGGGGCTGTGAATTGGCTGTAATTACATTTGTTTTAGTAGTGTTGACTTGATATTTCACATTGCAAGTCAATTAATTTTTAGTTAGACTTGATAGATTGTCTTTTTGTCAAATATTTTTATAATTTATGACGTCATATTTATATATTAATCTTATTGTCAAACATGTATTATATGATGTTTATAGAAACCTTATATTTTTAGTTTTTATTATTAATTTAATTAAAATATACTAATTTGAAAAATACAAATTAATTAGTTTGTTATAATATTAGTTAAGAAATATGTTTGTTGATTAATATATTTTTAGTAGACAATATATATCTTAAATATTTTATTTAATATCATTTTAATGATTGTACTTGTGCAACCAAATCATACATTTGTAGTTACAATGTAATTACACTGTGGCAAATAAACAAGTCAACGTAATTACTAGATTGTATAATTACTAGGCCCCTACTAATACACCAATTTCAATTACCAGGTGGCTTTCCAAACAGGCCCTAAGTGAATATTTTTTAGGACTTTTTCATTGTTCAAAATAATTGAATTGTTCAAAGTTCAACACATATGTTTGAAACTTTTCCCATATTTGCTATTTACTTGAATGAAGTTTTATATTTTCTAGGAGATAAATTACACTAAAGTTATACTTATGATTTCCTAAATGAAAAATATGATTTAAATTATTTCCTTAAATATTTTCTTAATTTGTGTGCATTGCGTCACAAATTAACTTAATATGAAATAGAGAGAATATTAATTTGCAGAATAATAGGATAAAATAATCATGTCAATTATTATTTCATCAAAGGACAAATAACAAAAAAATATGATTTAAATTACTTTTCTTTTTAGTCTGTTTAAAAATGAATGATCCTTTTTTTGCAATACTTTAATTTCAGTTTCCCACATGATATATTTAAGTCCAGAAGATTAAAGAGTATTTTGATACATTTGACATAATTTTAATTTAGGACCATAATATTGAAAAGTCGTCTTATTTTTTTAACTCCATGTCTAGTCAAACTATGTCATTCTTTTAAAACAAAAGGAGTAATATATTTTTTTTAGTTTGACTTGGTTTATTGATTTGGTATAGTTTATCCATTTTCATTTGAACACCCCTAATGATGGTACAGAAGTTCTTCTTTGCATGTCTTTAAGGGGTCGTTTGGTAGAGTTATTACTAATGCTTACATTAATATGATTTTATTAGTAATGCTTGTATTAATTATACCTAAATTATTTTTTATGTATTTGGTTTGGTATATTAAAATAAAACATGCATCAAATAAAAATATTTATTTACAAAGATACCTTTTATCATTATGATGGACAAGATATAAAAAAGATTTTGAGGGGCAATGAGGTCTTTAACCACACTAATGTGTGCATTAAAATATCTTGCATTACTAATACCTAGAGATTCATATTATTAGTAACAACCACCTTAATACACAATAGAGTGTATAACTAATGCAAACATAAGATATACATAACATGAAAAAAGTACCAAACAGAATATTGTTGATATAAAAAGCTAATGCATACATTATTTTTGTGAATACACTCTACCAAACGATCCCTAAAAGAACATACCTCGTACTGCATTGACAATAGGTTCATGTACCAAAGAGAAAGAAAAATAATGAGAAAAACTTAGAGCGTAACGAAGACTACTAGTATGGATAAATGGTACGCCTCTTTAATTTTACTTCTCAAATATTTCAAACATATTTTTTCTTTTTTTGGGTTTCTCACCTAGTGTTCGAAGCCCGCATTGGAGCCTCGATTAAATTTAGATCGCGCAATGCAGGGCCTAGTCGGAGGGTGACGCTCCCAAGATGATTTTCTTCATACCTACGGCTCGAATCCAAGACCTCTGGTTCAACATAATTTTTCACTTTTGTCATATTAAGGAAAAAAATTATTTATTTTCTATATTTTGCCATTGACATCAATTATTTATTATTTAAACCATTTTCAAGACTTAATATTAAATACTCCCTCTTATCTATATTATAAGTGAATTTTTGGGCATTTTTCCATTGTTCAAATTTCAAGACAAATGTTTGAAAGTTTTTCCATATTTTCTCTTTTCATTAATAAAATTTTATATTTTCTAGCATATAAATTATACTATTTGCAGAATTATACTTGTGATTTCATAAAAGGACAAATAGTAAACAATACTCCCTCCGTCCTATATTAGTTGATCACTTTTTATTTTGCACGGTATTTAAGAAAGTATAAATAAAATATAATTTTACTAATTCACCCCTTAAAAACCCTTTTGAGAATTTTATAAACAAATGTGAACACTTCAAAAAGAATTAATTGCAAGGATAATATAGGAACAATTTAATTAACATATTCTTGATTTAGTAAGGTGGACAACTAATATATATGAAAAAACTATTTTTAGTATAATGATCAACTAATTTGGGACGAGGGCATGTTGCGCTTTCCGAAAGTCAATTTGACTAACTTTCAAAGTTAAACCAAATAACACTAATTCGATATTTTAAACAAAAAATTTAGCTATTAAAAAATTATACGAAAAGTACTTTTTTTTTGCATATCAATATGATGAAAAATTCATCCTAAAATGTTAGTCAAAATTCTTATTGTTTGACTGTAAAAAAAGAAAATTATAACAATTAAAAATGGACGGAAGGGATATCTCTTAATATTTTTCTTAATTAGTATGTATGACTGATTAGCTCACTAATTCACTTAATATAAAATAGAGAGAGTATTCATTTATAGGAATAATATGATAATGAAATAGAGAGAGTATTCACTTATAGGAAAAATATGATAAAACAATCATGTCAATTATTATTTCTTAATAATTATGCTTAATATAAACAAGATAAATAAAAATAAAGAGAAAAAGATGAACTATATATAGATGTGTGAACATTCCATATAGAACCCAATAAAATCCTAGGATGAAAGAGACTATCTAGAAAAAGACAAGTTATATATCACACCAAAAGTGATTGGCTATTTGACAGATAAATGATGTTTCTTTGCTGACACATTCCTTCTAAAATTACGGGGACACACCTCATTCCCCACGCATTCCATCCCCTCTATTGCCAGCTTGCTATTTTGTATTTCTATAAATCATTTCTTCTCCTGTGTTCATCTTGTAAACTAATGGATCCTTGTCCTTTTCTTCGAATCACTATCGCCGACTTAGCCGTCATGGTTCCGGCTAACCGGAGTTTAACTTCGAGTGTGTTGCTTGATTGTAACATTAAGCTTAAGGGTTTTCCAACACAAGTTTCAACCATCAATGCGTTTTCTAAACAAGACCTTGTTTTAGAGAACAAAATCCATGCCTCTTTCAATTTGAACAAAACCGACATTGAAAAAACAAATGCTAGAGGGAAAACTTGTTGTTTAAAGATTGAAATTTGTGCACCGAAGAGTATGGGCATTGGTTGTGGATATTATACTGGTGGGAGGATTTTGGGGAGTGTGTTTGTTGAATTGGATTTGAAGGGTTTGGAAAGTAAAGGTAGTAGAGGAGTTGTGATTAAGAATGGATGGGTTTTGGTTGGTGTAGCAAAAGTGCATCTGAATGTGAAAGTTGAACCTGACCCGAGATTTGTTTTTCAGTTTGATGGCGAACCGGAGTGTAGTCCACAGGTTTTTCAAGTTAATGGAAATGTGAAACAACCTGTTTTCACTTGCAAGTTCAGTTTCAAAAATTCTGGTGATTGGAATTCGATATCCAGGTTAGTTTAAATCAATGTCAATTTAACTAAATTTAACTTGAACTCCATCTAAATCTCAATTGTTATTTCGTAGATCTTCGCTATCAGAAGGAAGCACATCAAAAAACTGCTTTAATTGTTGGACAGCTGATAATGAGACACGGAGAAAAGAGCGAAAGGGATGGTTAGTGACAATCCATGACCTCTCTGGCTCACCAATTGCTGCAGCATCCATGGTGACCCCATTTGTCCCATCACAAGGTTCAAATAAGGTGAGCAGATCAAACCCTGGAGCCTGGCTCATCCTCCGTCCAGATCAGGGTACATGGAAACCATGGGGACGCCTACAAGCATGGCTAGAAATTAGTGGTAAGCTTGGTTATCGCTTTGAAATCATCCCTGATGGTGCCAATGATGCTATAACATTGGTCAATTCAACCATCAGCACCAAGAATGGTGGGAAATTCAGCATAGATATCAGCAATGTTGCTATCCCAATGGCTAGTGCACATAGCAGCTTTGACTTCTCCTCAGTCTCTGGGTCTTGGTCGGATTTCGGGTCATCTGGATCTTGGGGACAGATTTTGTACCGTGGATTTGTGATGTCCTCCACGGTGAAGGGTGATGGAAAATGTAGTAAGCCGGAGGTGGTTGTAGGGGCGCAGCACGTGAGCTGCTCGGAGGATGCTGCAGCTTTTGTTGCATTGGCAGCTGCTATGGATCTTAGTATGGATGCTTGTCGGTCTTTCTCTCAGACTCTCCGAAAAGAGTTGAGGCAGTCGGATCAAGTATGAAGGACAAACAGGTTCGATAACCCCATTTTTGGGAAGGGGATATGAGTCAAGGGCTTTCATTGAAATTTTGCTTGGTCAACGGACACAAGCTTTTAGCTGGTTTATCCTTTTTCTATACTTTCCCTTCTAGATTGATTGTACAATGATTGGAAGTATTTATGTATTAGTAGTTGATTTCATAAAGTACTAATGAATTTTGATATAGCAATGAAGTTTTTGTTAAGAAATGAAATTTGGGATCGACAATCTAATGTTGGTTGATTTTCATTCCTCCTTTGTAAGAATGAAAAGTTGATTCGTCTCTGAATTAACATCATGTTGCATGAAGATAGGGATCAACAGTGTTCGAAATTCGAATGATCAGAAGAAGTGTTTGATTAGGAGTATGAGCAGTATAGCTAAAATAAAACTCTTATTTTACATGTATAAGCTGTACTAGACTGCTAAGTCTCTTCTATAAATACGAGCGTTTGTAATCTTGATCAATACCAATAGTACAATCAGTTCTCTCTCTAAACAGTATGTGAACTTCCCTTGCTGCTATATCAGTACCATAAATTGGGTCTATGGGAACAGACTTACTAGTAACCATTTCAAAAATCATTCCTATAACCTGTCTAGTGCCATAATTATGACCTTTGCCAAAAGATTTGTTAGCTATTGACACGACTTAGTCATATGACCATTGCAATAGTGTTAGCTATAGCAACAATATTTCAAAAAGTCATCTATGGTAATGAGTACCTGAAAATTAACATGTATTGTAATGGTTTAATCATCCACATTTTCCCTCGATATTTTTCATCACCCACCAATATCATTTATTATCTTTTATATTTCTTTATTTCTATGTAATCATTTTAGAAACAACATATATTGAAACAATATAAATTAGCTAGTGATATTATTTAAGCAACTTCACTCACAAATCAGACAATACTCTCTCTTCCCTCTAACCTCTCTCTGAACTTTTCTATTCTTAGACCTTAGGCGCCGCTACAAATCAGAAATATTCTCAGATTCCACACTATTCTAGGCACGTATTTGACTATTAGGAGCTAAAATCTTCAAAAGCCCTCTCATCTGTTTGAGGGTTTGTGTGATTTTACTTAGTGTTTGGTGATTTAAGTTGGTGTTTTGTGATTTTAGCTACATCTGTGAGATCTATTGGTGGTTCTGTTTGTAGCTGGAGATGGACCTAGATTTCTTCAAGAAGTTCGATAATTTAAGGTATTTTTCTTTGATATATTTTTCTTCTTTTAAGTTTTTTCCTAAGGGGTTAGTGAAACAGTCTGTTTCTGTTGTTACATGTGCTAATTGGTTGAAACTATGAGGGGTTTTTTATTTGTTTGATTTAGGGTTAGTGAAATTGTTGGATTTTGCTGGTAGTTAGTTCTATGTGTTGTAATTATTTGGTTGCATTTTTTGCATCTATGTCAATTTGTTGTTGCTAGTTATAGTATAATTGTGGTATTTTTGTACTGCATGTGCTATAGTATCTACCGTTTGTGGTCTTAGTTTATTGTTGTTAGAATCACTTTTAGTAGATTGTTCAACGTAACAATATTGTTGGATTTCTTATTGCGTTAGGTTTTAATAAATATGGTAGTGTGTTTTTACTCTATTTTCCTTTATTTCTTGATAATAGATTATTGTGAATTATATTTCTCTTGCCATTGATGTTGAAGTTCTAAGGCATGATTTTATAAGACAAGAATTTGTGAGGCATGATTTAAACTTAGTAATTTTTTTGTTTTCTGATAATAATTTATGTAATGATGTCGCATTTATCGAATGCTCATGAAGTTAGATAGAGTTGTATCTACTTCTTTGTAAGGAATGATCACTTTTCATCAGAAAACATCAGCGTGGAATCTGTTTTCTTGATGTATTTAAACATTGGTTAAGTTGTTAGTTTGCGTAGTGTAAGATCTCTTGTATTTTTTATACTGATTTTGACCAAGGAACATGTACTTATTCTGTCATGTCTTTAATGTATGATAATAAGGAACGTGTACTTATTATGTCATGCCTTTAATGTATGATAATAATTTTGGCTAAGATATTGGTTTACTTAGAGTGTCATCTCTTTCATTTTTGCTATTGCGGTTTTAGGATGTTATTTGTTTACTTTGTGTGTTGTCTTTTTTTCCTGTTTAGTGTGTCTACCTAAGTGTGGAATCTTTAAATAAAGTGACGTCTATTGTAATCATTCACATTTTCTCTCAATATTTTTCATCACCCACCAATGTCAGTTATTATCTTTTATATTTCTGTATTTCTAAATACTCATTTTAGAAACAACATATATAGAAACAATATACATTTGTGATATTATTTTAGCAACTTCACTTACAAATAAGACAATACTCTCTCTTCTATCTAACTTCTTTCTGAACTTTTCTCTTCTTACACCATAGGCGCCACTAGGGGTGTATAAAATCGAACCGAAAACCGAACCAAACCACAAACCAAGTCAAATCGGAAAATAAATCCGACTAGTGGTTTGGTTTGACTTGGTTTGGGATTGGAAAAAAAAATCCGACTATATTTGGGTTAGTTTGGTTTTAACTTTAAAAAATCAACTCGAGACCAAACCAACCCGACATTATATATGTAATTTTAAAATTTTATCTTATACATAAAAATATTTACTTTGATATAATTTTAAAATATTTCTTATACTATTTCATAGTTTTTATCTTTTAATATATTATTTCAAGTTTAAAATTTAGAATTTGGAATGGTCCAATAAAGATTATTGTTCATAGATGTTAATAATTATAATAAAACTTAAATCAAAATCAAATTAATACTAATGCAAAAAGGAAATCAATTCAACACTAAGAATGACAATAATATTGAATAGTTGTTCTTTAGTTTTACATTGGTTTAGACAACTAAAATACATAATCTAATTTTCATTTTCCTTAAATATTTAGTGATGTAACTAATACTTATTAAACTTATTTTAGCATGATTTAGTACTTTTAAATTATGATCATTTTCATTATGACTTTGCAATATTTATTTTATATGATGATTTCATTATTATTTTTTATTGAATATTTTAGTGTCATTAGTACTCATCTCATATTTTGTGTTATTTTTTTAAGAAACATCTTAGATAATTGTATTTTGGTTGGACTAAAGAAATATTTGAAGCATAAGTTAATTATATGTTTGTATGCAAACTTTACCGAAAAAATCCGCGGTTTATTAGTTTGGTTTGATTTATAAATTTAATAATTTGACACAATGGTTTGGTTTGGTATTTGAAAAACCTGAACCAACCCGAGGTTGAAAAACCCGAAAAAATCTGAATTTTATTAGTTTAGTTTGGTTTATAAATTTAAAATTTTTACACAAATGGTTTGGTTTGATATTTGAAAAACTCGAACCAATCCGGTCATGTACACCCCTAGGCGCCACTATAAATCAAAGGTAATATTCTCATTTTTTTCACTAATCTAAGATTGTATTGGACTATTAAGAGCTAAAATTTTCAAAGCTCTCTGATCTCTTTGAGGGTTTGTGTGATTTTAGTTGGTGTTTTGTGATTTTAGCTGCATCTGTGAGATCTATTGGTGTTGATGTTTGTGACTGGAGCTGGACCATAGATTTCTTCAATAAGTTCGGTCATTTAAAAGTATTTTTCTTTCATATCTTTTCTGCTCTTTAAGGTTTTTTGTGCGAGGTTAGTGAATTAGGCAATTTTTATTGTTGCATGTCCTAATAGGTTGAAAGTGTGAGCGGTTTTTTGTTTGTTTATTTTAGGGTTAGTGAAATTATTGGATTTTGCTGGTAGTTAGTGCTATGTGTTATAATTATTTAATTGCAAATGTGAATTTATGTTAATTTGTTGTTGTTAGTTATAGTATAATTGTGGTATTTCTGTATTATATGCGACATAGTAGCTAGTGTTTGTGGTCTTAATTTATTGTTGTTAGAGTCACTTTTAGTAGATTTTTCAATATAACATCGATGTTGGATTTCCTATTGCATTAGGTTTTAATAAATCTGATAGTGTGTTTCTACTCTGTTTCCTTTTATTTTTTTTATTACTGTGAATCAGATTTCTCTTGCCATTGATGTTGAATTTCTAAGGCATGATTAAATAAGATGAGAATTTCTGAGGCATGATTTAAATCTGTTGCTTTTTTTATTTTCTGATAATAACTTGTGTAACGAGTTGTCTTTATCGAATGTTTATGAAGTTAGATAGAACTATATCTGGTTTTTTGTAAGAAATGATCATTGTTTCTTCAAAAAACTTCATTTGTGGAATCTATTTTCTAGATGTGTCCAAACATTGGTTAAGCTATTGATTTACGTAGTGTAAGATCTCTTTTATTTTTATATTGATTTTTGCTAAGGTGTTGGTTTACTTAGAGTGTCATGTCTTTCATTTTTGTTACTGCAATTTTAGCGATGTTATTTGTTTGTTTTCTTAGTTTGTCATCTCTTTTATCTACCCAATGTGTCTACTTAAGTGTGGAATCTATTAAATGATAGTGAAGTCTATTATCTCTTAATCACCCACATTTTCATTAATCATCCACATTTTCTCTCAATCATTTTTATTACCCACCAATATCATTAATTATATTTTATATTTCTTTATTTCTGTATATTCATTTTAGAAATAATATACATTTGTGATATTGTTTTAGCAACTTCACTCACAAATCAATCAACACTCTCTTTTCTCTAACCTCTCATTAAACTTTTCTCTTCTTAAACCTTAGGCGTCACTATAAATCAGAGGTAATATTCTTAGATTTTGCACTAACTTATGCTCGTATTTGACTATTAGGAGCTAAAATCATCAAAGCACTCTCATATTTTTCAAGGTTTGTGTGATTTTAGTTGGTGTTTTGTTGATTTAAGTAGATGTTTTGGTGATTTAAGTTGGTGTTTTTCTGTTTTTAGCTATATCGGTGAGATCATTTGGCGTTTCTGTTTGTGACCGAAGCTTGACCTATATTTCTTCAAGAAGTTCGGTCATTTAAGATATTTTTCTTTAATATCTTTTCTCCTCTATAAGTTTTTTCCTACGAGGTTAGCGAAATAGTTTGTTTCTATTGTTGCATGTGCTAATAGGTTGAACCTGTGAGCGATTTGTGGTTTGTTTGTTTAAGGGTTTAGCGAAATTGTTGGAATATGCTGGTAGTTGGTGTTGTGTGTTGTAATTATTTAGTTGCGTCATTGTATTTATGTAAATTTGTTGTTGTTAGTTACAGTATAATTGTGGTATTTTATTATCTCTGTGTTGTAGTAGCTATTGTTTGTGGTTTTAATTTGTTGTTGTTGGAATTATTTTTGGTGGATTATTCAATCTAACGTCGATGTTTGATTTCCTATTGCTGGTAGTTGGTGTTGTTTGATCCAACATTCTCATATTTTGTCCAGTAAGTCATGTTTATTAAAAAGGGATTGTTTGGTCAAGTATTCTCATTTTTAAGTTGAACTGATCTTCATTTTTTTATAAAGTTAAATTAAATTTGAAATGATTTTGTTTGTTGAACCTAAATGAGTTATTAGCAAAGGTGTTGATGTGTTAATAATACTTGATTGTTGCTATATGAGTGTTAAATATGAAGTAATAGTAGTAGTCCATTAAGTGGTAGTTGTAGTTTTTTCATTGTATTTTTAATTTGAATTTGAATTTGAATTTGCTTTTGCTTTTAATTGAACAAAAATAAAATCTCACTTTACACGTATCCTATAAAGGACATCAATGGTTCTTAGTTTTTGTTTTAGTAGTTAAGAGTATGTCTGAAATTATTTCCTAGTCGTTAGTCTGGCTTGTCTTTGGATTATCATAAAGTAATATTGTGAAGTACTTGATATTTTTCTTGCATTAAATCTTAAAATACGTAGTATCCATGTTATATTTGAGATATAATTGTTCTAATGTAGTGTTTAGTTGCAGAACATTGTTGTCTTTTATATTTGTAGGTTAATTTTTTCTTATTTCTTGTGTCACATTTAATGAATAATTTAGATAGAAGTTGGATGAATCTAAGAAGAAGCAATATTAAGTTCATCAATCGAGTGAAGGATTTTCTTGATAGGACATTTGAACGAGGTTCTAAAGAAAAAGAGATATTATACCCATGTGATATTTGTAAGAATCGTTATTGACATTTTATAAATATTGTGGAGGATCACTTGTTTGCAAAATGATTTGGTGTAGGATACGATAGGTAAATTTCTTACAAGGAAATGGTATATATCTATCTACAAGTACACCTCATCCAAGCAGTAATGATGAAGCTTGTAACAGTCATGATGATATTGATGGACTACTTCATGACACATTTAGAAATATAGAAGATAATGTAGGGGATGAAGAAGGGTTGAGAGAAGGATTGTCTAAAGATAGAAAAAAGTTATTTAGATTATTTGAAGAAGGGAAAATAAGTTATATCCAGGGTGTGAGAGCTTCAACAAGTTGATTTTTGTGATTTAGTTATACTTGCTTATAACAATGCATGAGTTGAGTAAGGTGGCCTTTTCAAATATGCTAGAATGATTTGAAAGAAACATTTCCATTTGCTCAACTACCTGAGTCTTTTAGTAAGGCTAGGAAAATAATAAATAATTTGGTCTCAATTATGAAAAAATACATCCATGTCCTAATGATTACATACACTTTTGAAAAGACAAGGTAGATACAGATAATTGCTTTGTCTGGTCTTCTAGATAGTCAAATGTTGTTGATGAATGACTACTGGAAAATTTTTAATACCATACAAGGTTTTGAGATATTGTCCTTTGAAACCTAGCCTTCAAAGACTGTTCATGTGTTCTGAAATGGCTGCTGCAATGAGATGGCATGCTACTAAACGGCCTAATGACAAAAAATTAAGACTCCCTGTTGATGAGAACCTTAAAAGGATTTTGATTCTTTCCATCCATCCTTCTTGAATGATCCTCTAAATGTCAGATGGGTCTTTCAAGTGATGGGTTTAATTCATTTAGGACCATGAGCATTTCCCATAGAACATGGCCTGACAGGCCTGTTATGTTGATGAATTACAATCTATCACTGTGGATTTGCATGAAGCCGGAGTACCTAATGTGGTCAATGATCATTCCATGTCCATCCTCCGAAAAATGATATTGATGTGTACCTCTGAACATTAATTGATGATTTTAATAGCTATGGATTATAAGGGTAGAAACATATGATGCCCATACAAACCAAATACTTCAAATGCATGCAGCCTTGTTATGGACAGTTAGCGACTTTCTGGTGCTAGCAACGTTGTCCGGATGGAGCACTAAGAGGAGACTGACTTGTCCAACTTATACTATAGCACATCCTCTCAATATTTGAAGCATAGTCGAAAGATGTGTTACTTAGGTCACCGAGCATTTTTGCCTCCTGATCATAGACCTAGTGTGGAGGATCATAGACCTGCACCTACACCTTTGTAGGGTAGAGAAGTGATTGAAAAGCTACAATATTTCAAAAATATTTTTTGAAAGGGCCAAAAGAAAATGCATCGGACTACTAAGGGTCCATGGAGGAAAAGTGTAACATCCGACAATTTGAAATAGCTTTGAAGAGGCTTGGGATTGGAAATTTTCATTTATGGAAAGAATTTTAAAGTTTTGGAAATTTGGCTAAGTATGGAAAATGTGAATTTTTGGCCAACTTTGAACAGCCATAAATTCTAGCTCAGGATGATTTAGGTGGAATTTCAGTTATGGTTGCAAAGTTCGTGGAATGATCTTTCTAACGCCGTCGAGTTTGCTCAATTCCGAGTTCGTATGAGTGAGTTATGGCCTTTGAAAGTTGGGCAGTTGACAAGGAAATCCGTCCGGGAATCATTAAGGGCATTTTGGTCTTTTCCCTAGCCTTTTATTTTGGTTATATAAATGTGTTAGGCTGATCATTTTGATCAGTTTTACCATTTTAAAAGAAGTGAGAGTGAGGGTTTTGAGAGAAGAAGAAGAGAAGAAGAAGAGAAGAAGAAGAGAAGAAGAAAAGAAGAGGAGATCAAGCAAGGAGATCATCGTGGATTTTCGTCGGGGGTGATCCCTACCAAGGTATGTGAGCTTTTAGTGTTGGGTGATCCTTTCCCCCACACACCTAACCCCTTTTATTCATTAAGGAAAGATGGGCTTTGTTGTTAAAGTTGTGAGTTGTTGTGGTTGAAGTTGTTAAAGTTGTTAAAGTTGTTAGTTGTTGTTGATTGAAATGTTGAGATTCTTGATGATTTGGGACTTGTTTCCGGTTGGGGTTTTGAGTTGAAATCTATTGAATGTTGAGGGATTTCATGTTTCTAAGTGATTGGGGCTGGAACCCTTGAAGTTAGAAAGTTTAGAGTTGGTAACGTGAAGGAGAAAAGTCGGGCTTCTTACATGAAACAAGTCCGTGTCGCGGACTTGTTCCCTCTGTGAACAAAATCTGCTCCGCGTCGCGGACTGGACGCGGACTCCACTGTTTTCAGAATTTATTCTCAAAAATTTTCTTAAGTTTGGTTGTTCCAAATCATTCCTAAATCATTCCTAAACATCATGAGGTCCTTCCAAACACCAATCAAGTCCTTGAATCCATAATTCAATTCAAGTGAAGTTAGTTTCCGATTCAAGTGAAGTCAAGCTTAGAAAATTAAGTAAGTCCAAGCAAGTCCTTAAAGCTTTTTTTCAAGAGTCTTCATTGAACGTTTTAACTTCATTCTAAGGCTCAAGTTCCAAGTTAAGTATAGAGTTTCATGTCAAGCAAAGAGTATAGAGTTTCAAGCTAAGTAAAGAGTAAAGAGCATATAGTTTCAAGTCGAGTAAAGAGTATCGAGTTTCGAGTTAAGTCAAGAGTCAAGAGTTGAGTTCATTTCTCAAAAAGTAATTAGGGAACTATGTATTTCCCAAGGAAGTTATAAGTGTTTTCACATCTAAGTTGAGAGGAAACAGAGATTTTCAAAAGAGTTTTGAGAAGTTTGAGTACTATCTCTTTTAAAAATAAAAGATGAGTTTTTCAAAAGAGTTTCTAAAATATGATTAGATATGACAAATCGAGTATGTCATCAATGTTTAAACAGTATGGTCTCTAGATATACCATCAATGTTTAAGCAGTATGAATATCCCGAGTCATCAATGATCATGTTAAAAAAAAATATGGTTTCTGATTTGTTCTTTTTAGAAAGAGTTTTCAAGTGCCTTCGGGCTAAGTTTTGAGTAATTATCTCAACTAAAGAAAGATGTGTTTAAAACACTTATGAGCTAAAGTATTTTTGGGAGTAGTCTTGAGCACCGAGTTGGGGACACGAGTTCATATTAACTCAACTCTCCATAAGAACCATGTAGCCAAACATGGGATTTCTCGGATCATACTTTTTAGATGATCACGAAAGTTAAGCTAGTGGATCCATTAAGCAAAAGTTAAAGTAAGGTCCTATATCGATGGCAAGGTATAGGATGGTCCTTGGGCAACGTGAGGTAAAACGTTGTATCACCACTTAGTTTCATAGTGGTGGTTATCGGTTAGAGAAACTCCCACAGCAGTAAAAAGAGCTTGGTTCCTCGATAAGTTCTGCTTAGTATGGATGGGGGTATGGGACTTCATTCATGCATTGCACAAGTAGACTTTGAGAGGAAGCATGGTATTTTTCATGATATTATAAATATGATTTTTACGTCATGTTTTAATAGTTTCAAGGGATATATATATTGCATGTGTCTCATAGCTTTATATTAAGTTCAGTTATTTTTGAGTTGTACAGAGCCAAGGTAAGTTCTCTTTTGTATCCCTTGTCAAGCTTAAGTTGTTTTTAGCGGTCCAGCTCGCATACTCGTACATTCCATGTACTGATGCCAGTTGGCCTGCATCGTTTTATGATGCAGACGCAGGTACCCAGGATCAGCATTCTGCACGCCGTTGATCCAGTTGAGCACTCTAGAGTCAGTGGTGAGCCTCCTTGCTTCCAGAGGGCTCAGTTATTTTGTTCTCCTAGTTTTGTTTATTAGGGTGTTGCGGGGTCTGTCCCAACATCCATCTAAGTATTTTAGAGGCTTCATAGACAGTCAGTCAGTTAGTTTTGAGTCTCTTATCTATGTATATATGTAAGTATTCTATTTTGAGACTCGAGTTGCCTTTTTGGCCAGATATGTATCATTTAAGTTGTCTATGTCTCTGCATAGCATTGAGTTATTCTGTTGAGTAGGTTTCCGCTGAGTTAAGAAAGCCAGGCCAAGGGTTCGCTTAGGGCCAGCAATGGTCTCCGAGTGCCGGTCCCGCCCAGGGTATAGGCTCGGGGCGTGACAAAAAGATCAATCTTCTTTCAGTTATCATATTGGGCTACAAATAAGTTGAGGCACAATCTAGATGTGGTGCATACTGAGAAAAACTCTTTTGATAATTTTCTTGCGACTTTACGGGGTGGGGGTGGGGGGGTTATAAGTAATGGGGATAAGGAAGGAGCGGCATCTTGTAAAACATAATACAAATGGAAAAGTATAATTAGTTAAATCCTATATTTCCATGAATCTATAAGAAAAGAAAGTGTTCTGCACAATGTTTAAAAATACCAAATTACCGAAAGGGTGTACCTTGAACATATCAAAGTGTGTAGACGTGGAGCAAATAAAGATATCTAGTTATAAGAGCCTTGATGCTCATGTTATGATGCATTACTTGCTGCAGATTGTAGTTCGTAAATCATTGCCTAATAATGTTGCGACAGTGTTGATTAGGATGGGAAAGTTCTTTAAATTCATATGTAGTAGGATAATAAAGTTGGCTGATCTAGAAGAATTGCAAGCTGAAATTAAAGAAATTGAATGTGAGCTTGAAAAGATATTTCCTCTAACCTTTTTTGATATAATGGAACATTTACCTATTCATTTGGTCGATGAAATTAAGTTGGGAGGTCAAAATACATCTTCATTATAAGTATCCCATGGAGAGAGAACTGTGTGAATTTAAGGACCTTGTTCATAATCGGTATAATGCGAAAGCTTCAGTACTAGAGGAGTTTATTCTGAAAGAGTGCTTGACCATTTTTTCAAGATACTTACATGAAGGAGTGAAGACAAGATTTAATATATACCAAACTGAAGATAATGAGGATGTTGAAGAAGAATGAGATGACATAACAACAGTATTCCCGAAATGTAACACATAAGAAAATAGAAAGTCAAGTTAGAAAGGAGAAGTGCAGAAATTATGCTGATGTTGTGATCTATGAATCTAATCTACGGACCGTAGAAGGTTCTAAAGGCCGTAGAAGGTGGGCTGTAGAACCTGAGTTGAGTTTGGAAATTTTAAGTTTCTTAACATTGGACCTATGAGTTGATAGGAAGAACCATAGGAGGCTAGACGATCCGTAGATGGAATTCATAGGAATGATTTAGAGATTTGATTTAGGATCTCAGGTCAACGAAAGGATTTGATGGGTTGTTGTTTGTTCTACGGGTCATAGAATGGGTTCACTAGAAAGGTTCCAGACTTAGTAGAATTTTAGACTAAAAGATGAGAACTACGAAAGGGGTGTATGGACCGTAGGAATTTATATGGACTGTAGGGTGGTCTTGTGGGAACTAAGGTGAATTTAGGCTTCTGAAGTTGGTTCTACGATTGACCAGTACGGGTTGTAGAAAGTTCTACGGACCATAGGTCCAACCTGAAGGATTGTTCAACATTTATTTCTTAAGGGTATTTGGGTCTTTTCCTATACAATTAATACATATACTATGTCGTTTTGACTCTAATTCTAAGTCCTATAACTACCATTCTACTCCTAAAATTACCCCAACTCCCGCATTCACTCAAATTCCATAATCCAATCCAAGTTCATCCCCTCCAAATCCTCTCAAGCTCCAAGAAGAAAATATAGGGTTCAAGCTCCAAGTCTCCTTATTTCTCTATTGATTTTGGGCTTTGATAGTCAAGGTATGTAGGGTTTCATCAATGGGTTCCATTCAACCATTGAGCCCCAAATATTTCTTAATTATCTAAGTTAAATTTAATCAATTTGATTAGGTTTTCATTCTATTTTTCATAGGTTCTAACTATGTTGATTCAATTGTTCTATTTTGATCTTATAATGATTGTTTTGACTCAATTACATGTTTTCCAATTGACTTCATATGAACGCATGTATTGATCATGATTTTGACTATGTACCCTTAAAGACATGAATTTATGAAGAAGTTATGAATCTATGAATAATGTTTTCATGAAAGTTTATGCTTGATTTATGAAAACAAAGGTTTAATCATCTAGGTTGCTTTAAGATAAACATCTATGAAATTATGAAAGGATTTTCTCACATATTAAGGAATCATGATTGGTGAAAGATTTTCTCACACATGCTTGATTCAAGATTTAATGAGCTACTCTATGATATTTATAGATTGGATAAGTAAATTAATTGTGCTTTTCTATATATGATGATATGTTATGTATAGGACTATTCTGTTGGGATTTAACTTAGCACCGAAAGAACTTTGAGGTAGAGGTTCAAATAAGCTAGTCTTTAGTAGCATCCTCTAGTTCCAAAATATGTGCTCCCATAAGATTGTCTTAAATGACTTAGCTAGTGGATCCACAAATAGCACCTGTAACATCCCGCCTTAGAAATATCTAAAAATATAAAGAACTAATTTGGAAAGAGCAAAATCTGAAAATTTGCAAGTTAAGCATAAGTTAGGAGTTTTGGGTCAACTTCAAATGACTATAACTTTCAGTACAAGATCATTTAGGTGGCCCATAAAATATTAAATGAAATATCTTGGAATCCTCTTTCCAATGCCACCGAGTTTGCTAATTTTCGAGCTCGTATGAGGGAGATATGACCATTTGAAATATGTATGTCCAATTAAGGAAAGTTATCCGGATTTAAGAGGGGTATTTTGGTCTTTTCCTTATCCAATCAGATTAAAACGAATTTTTGGTAATATCTAGGGGTCTAAACTGATTTGGTTCAGTTTTACAACTCTTAAATTATGCTAGGGTTTTAAGAAAAGTTCAAGAAGAGGAGAAAGGAGAAAAGTCAAGGCATTCTTCAAGATTTCTTGCAAATTCGAATGTTGTTTCGCCAACGGTTTAATCCCGAAGAGGTATATGAGTTCTCATAGTGTTGGATTCGTTCACCCACACGCCAATGATGTTAATTTCAGTACAATTTCATTCTTGAATCGGAGAAATTGAGTTCTTAATAAGTGTTTTTGAAGTTCATTCATAAATCTTGATTTATGGGGTTATTGATGAGTTCTTGAGATAAGTCTTAGTGTTTTGAGTGTAGCTTTGAGTGGATTATAGTATACTAATGTTGGGTATTCGAATCTAAGTGATTGGGGAAGAAACCATTTGATTCTAGGTGAATTGGGGTTAGAAAACGAGTAAGAAAATTTGTCGGGAAAATCTGGGTTGGGGCTGGTGCGACGCGCCAGCAGTGCGCTTAAAACGAGTGTTTGTAATTTACCTCCTGGGGTTGTGTGCCACTCAGTGCGCCCCAAATTTCCCTCTGTAGTTCAGGGTCTGGCGCCCTGTGCCACTCAGTGTGCTAGGGTCGCCAGGTCCCTTACTCTTTAGTCTTTTTCGTATGAGTTCCCTCAAATCGTACCTATGTTTTCTAATTGATTTCAATACTCTAAGGTACGTCTTAACATCAAGAGATCATTCATACCATGAGATCATAAACTTGAATCCATAATTCAAATTCAAGGTAGAGCTAAGAGTCAAGTCTTAAGAGTTCTTTCGAGTCTTTTAAGAAGTCTTTTGCAAACATTTTAAAACTTATTTTAAGACTTGAGCATTAAGTTTGAGACAGAGTAGACCTAAGTTCATTTTATTTAAAATGATATATGGAAACTAAGTATTCCCAAGAGTAAATGTTTTCACATATTAGATGGGAGGAAACACCGATTTCCAAAAGATTTTTTGAGCAGTTTTGAGTACCACCTCTTTTGATAGATAGAGTTTTGAGTAATAATCTCAAACCACAGAAAGAGTTATATTTTTAAACATATGAGCTAGTTACATTTTGGGAGTAGTATTGAGCACCAATATGGGGACGAGTTCAGATAACTCAAAGTCCTCATAAACCATGTAGCCAATGTGGGTAGAAAGGGTCATACTTTTTGGATGATTCCATAATGCTTTTTAGCATAGACTAGTGGATCCACTTAGTAGTAGGTTCTATACCCCGATAAAGTATAAGACGACTTTGGAAGAGTGGGTTAGACGTTGTATCATCACATAGCTCATAGTGATGGTTGTCAGTTAGAGAAACTCCCACAGAGATATTTTGTATTCATATATACACATAGTTTATTTTGTATCCTTGCATACAAGCAGAGTACATCATAATTTTAAATACATGAAGTTGTTATCTACTGTTTTAAAAGCTTTTATTTATACTGCATGCTTTACTACTGCTTTACTACTGCTTTATATTGAAATGAGTTTAGTATTCCTGAGTTAAGTTGAGATGAGGTAAGTATTTCTTTCAGTTCTTGATCAAGCTTATGTCTTGTTTAGATTTTCCCTCACATGCTTGTACATTCCATGTACTGACGCCAGTTGATCTGCATCTTTTATGATGTAGATACAGATGATCAGGATCAGTATCCAGTGCTTCGTTGATCCAATCAAGCTTCAGAGTTGTTTGGTGAGCATCCTTGCTTTTCGGAGGATCCTTTTTGTTATGTTTCAGTTATTTCAGATGTTAGGATGATCGGGGGTCTTGTCCTGACATCCCTCATAGTATTAGAGGCTTCATATATAGATAGACATAGTTCATGAGTCTTGTTCATTTCAGTTATTGATGTTTGAGACTTGAGTTGTCACTTTGGCTAGTGAATGTTTCTTTAAATATTCTGAGTTAGTTCATTTGAGTTAAAGCTTTACTTTTAAAGTTATCTTATGTTGAGAAAGTATTCTACTAGTAGTTAAGCTAGACCAAGGGTTCGCTTGGGGCCAACAATGGTTCTCGAGTGTCGGCCACATCCAGTGTGTAGGCTTAGGGCGTGACACTACCATAGCAAGTAGACTCTCCCTTCTCAATATAGGAGTTACATCACATTCAATTCTATAGCTCACATGGTCTATTGTTGCTTAAAGCTAATATCCCACAAAATGAACTACGTAACTTTCAAAGGTCTTATGAAGCTTTCAATATGATATTAAGATGCATTGGTCATGTTCATAATTTATGATTATTCTTTAAATGATTTCACTATGTTTACTTGGTCATGCATATCATGATTTTTATCATGTCCCCTTATGATCATGTTTTCACGTTTTTATGCATACCCCTCATACTTAATACATTTCATGTACTAATGCATACTTGTGCCTACATTGTCTAACTAATGTAGGGTCTGACGATCTTCCTCCTCTCGTTCGTGGCTAGTTGGTGATCATTTGAAGTTTGTAGAGTTGGTGAGTCCTCATGCTCCGAGGACCATGTCGTGTTTACTTTGGCTTTCTTATATTTTAGTTTTCAGACATTGGTGTACAGATTACATCCCGACCACTTCTTTGATGTATTATAATGACTTGTCAAGACTGTTAGATTTACGCATTTATGGAAAACTCTTTCATTAAACGAGATTCTCTACTTTTGACTATTATATTGTGTATATGTATGTCAAGTGGCTTGTGTAGGGCCTCACGAGATCTTATACACTATGTCACGTCTAGGGTGTACTTTGGGTCGTGACACGAAGCTCGGTCATCTAGTTGGGGAAGAGAAGAAAACAAAAGGAAACCCTTTGAAGATAGATCAACAGTTACTTTTTGAAGCACATCAATATGTATTGTTCAACACCGAACACGAACAAGGCAAGGATTTTATCAGTCTTTATATTTCATTTATTTTGTTAATATTAAGGTACTATAAACTTCATTTATAAATGCTTAATGGTTTTATTTGAAATATTAATTGCAGGGAACATAAAGTTGTAATTGACAGTAATGTTAGATTAAATGCATGGACAAGAGCAAGGATTCAAAGTCAGAAATTCGACAACTGGTTCAAAGAGAAGGTTGAAACAGTTGAAGTGTCAAATCAGTTAATGTGGCTAGCTAAAGGTCCTAATAGGGTGGAAACTAGAATATATACTGCTTATTTCAGTAATGGATGCCAGTTTCATACATTACAACACGATTCCACATTGAAGTCTCAAAATAGTGGAGCGTCTTTGGCTGCGACAACTAATAATTTGCTAGTGTCTGGGATCAGAATCCCATTGATGGAGAGATTATCTAGGGGCGGCTCAAACTCGTTGGTGGCCTAAGGCCAAAATCAATTTAGAGGGCTTGAAAAAAAATTAAAAAATTATAAATTTAAAATATAAACTATCAATAGAACAAGTAAATTCTTAAGCTTTGAATAAGAGAAATGTAAGATTAGAAAAGAGAAAGTAAGAAAAAATAGAAGATAGGAAGAGAGGAGGATAGAATATATAAAAATAAAATTAAAAAAAGAATAAGGTAAAAAAAAAAAAGATAACTTGTACATTAAAAAAAAGTACACAACTTTTTATTGAAAAGGTAAAAAGTAATTGTCATATCTATCACTTCATTAATGCCGTTTGCATTTGTTGTCTTAGTTCTATTTTTTTTCTAGTTTAATCCTACCTAATTAACTAAAAAATGGGCCCCCCTAAAATTGGGGGCCTAAGGCCAATGACTTTTTTTTAACCCTTACCAGTCGCCCTTGAGATTATCTATTATGATACTATTCAAGATATTATCGAGCTTGATTATTATGATCGTTCTAGTGTTGTACTATTTAGATGTGTTTGGTATCATAATGGTAAAGATGAATTTGGGTTGACCCGTGTGTACTTCAATAGATTACGTAGTACAAATGACCCTTTTGTGTTTGAATCTCAAGTGCATCAAGTGTTTTATGTGAAGGATCCAACTAAGACGAATGTACGTTTGTTATGCAAGGAATAAAGTTCCTTTGATTTGTATGACTTGGAGGAAGAGAACTATCCTAATATAGGAGAGATATTATGGAGGGAGCCTACTAAAGACATTGGTCCATCGAACACATCACCCGTGTTGACATTAGATGGTCAAGAGATGATATACCCATTGGTGTTGTTCATATGCCACCTTATGCACAATTCTTAGGAGATACAACTATGGAAACATTGGAAGAGGAGGATGATTATGCTGATACTGATTGGGATTGGATGGAGGCGGATGATTAAGTAAGAAATTTTAAAACTTTTGTAGCTAGTTTAAACATTTGTCTAAATGCTAGATCCTAGTAAACTTATTTAACTAGAATATTTGGTCTACCATAATAGACATTTTTATTGATTTTGTTGGCTAATTGATGGTAGATTAGGACTTTATTTCTTGTACACTTTTGCTGATAGCTTCAACTTGATGATCCTTATTAATCCTATCTATTTAACTTAGAATTTTGATAATGTTGTTAATTGTTTTGAGTGAATGATATAGGGCTTTTGACAACAATAGTTTGCTTATGTTTCTTATTTAAATCCTCATTGCTCATTTTTTTTCTTTTTCTTAAAAAAATTGTGTTAATCAGTTCTTATTTTTCAGGAAATTCAATATCTGATTAGTGAATCGTTGTTGGAATCAGAGAATCGGCTTCAATACTGAGTGACTAGAGTTACAGAAAGGTGTGGTACTTTTAATTATATGTTTTATTTGTATGAATAGTAAAATACTCTACTGTTTGTGTTGAAATGTCTATTTTCCGAACTATAGTGGCCATGTTCTTGATGTAGTTATTTCAAAATTATGTATTTGGTACCTGATTTCTCTGCTACTCTATTAATTAATAGTAGCTAGATTGACTAAAATTTAAGCCATTTGTAAGGTGATGTGATGCTTACATGTAGTATTTTTTTGCTAGATTCAGCAAGTCATGAGTCCAAAGAAAAACAAAAATGTGAAGGCGAAGAAGTACATGGCGGCTGGAAGTCTTACATCCATGGCATGAAAACGGTTTTCCTCATTGAGAACAAAACCGAATGTTGAACATATTATGCATCAAAAATCTTCTTCTGATCTAGTTTCACAAGCTATATAGGAACTGGTGCCTCGAAGGTCTCCTAGAAAGTCCTTCACTCTAAATGCACAAGCTATACTGGAACTGTTGCATCAAAAGTCTTGCACTCTGAATGCACAAGCTATACAGAAACTGCCACCACAAAAGTCTCCTCCTAAGTCGGCGAGTTCAAAAGCACAAGCTATATAAGAAGAAGTGCCTTGAAAATCTACGAGTCTGATAGAACAAGGTATACAGAAACAAGTGCAACAAAATTCTCAGAATTCTACTACTGCTATATCACAGACTGGAAAGGAACCAATTCAACAAGTGTCCCAAAAATCCTCCACTGTTGAAGCACAGGCTGAGGAGGAACCAGTTCAACGGGTTACTCGGAATTCTACCGCCCTAAAAGCACGAGCTGTGATACAAGTGTAACAGTGCCTATGGATTCTTCCATGGTTGGAACAGAAGTTGTCAAGGAACATATGCAAAAAGAACCAAGAGGTTTTCCACTCTAGAAGGAGAAATGTACAGGACCAAGTGGAAGATGAACCACTGGATTCTGGAGAAAATGATCTATTCATAGAACAAGGCAAGAACATATGAATATACTTTTCACTACTGAATCAGTGTACATTGTTGTTTAATATGTTCTTTAACGTTGCTTCGTTTGTAGTACCTTTAATTACAGTAAAAAAAAAAGAAGATGAGGTACAATAATGCAACATGTACATGCTCAAAAAGATCATAAATTCATTGTTCTGAATAGGTAAAACAACCGATTAGTCCTACAAAAGCAGTAGTAGCATAGCTGGGTAGCTTTCTTGGAACTTTGGGAAGAAATACAATGCTTTGTCCTCTTCATATACACAAGTAGAGTAATGTGGATACAAAAAAAGATCAGTGAGAATATACCATGGTTTGCTTTCCTATTCCCTAATTTTAGTTGATAATATTTTGTAGTTTTATATTACTAACCCAAAGAACAATTTGTAGGAGAAATACAAAAGTTCATGAAGCTGAAAAAATGTGGGTTTTGAATGGAATTTAGTCTTCCTGGAGGAAGTACAAGAAGTACTTGTATACAAAGTATTATACACCATTTGCAATTGACAAACAAGCCTGATGAAGTTTCAGAATATAATTCAAGGATCTTCTCATGTATTGGGCCCGTGAAAATTTAAGGTAAAATATAAATTATGCATACTTTAAGTTGGTTCTATCTCTGCGGATGACCTAAACCTTGAGCAATTGCGATGGAGACTTGGCAGCAGCCGTGTCTGCGCACATCTCTCCCCGGCCTTTGGTTGTGGGAGAGACAAACCCTAATCCTAATCAACAAACATCCTTTGCTACTCGATTAATCACAAATCAAGATGTCAAAAATTTGACAAAAATTCAGTTGAAACATATTCAATATGTACATGGAGAGCCTACGATTCAATTCACAAAGGGAGAACGACAGGTTTTCGCATAGGAAGAAGGATTACATCAAGATGTAATTATTAAGTTCTCATCCGATACACTAGAAGTGAAGGATTTGCGAACAGTTTTACCTAAACACTTGGGCATCAAAGGAAACTGTTTAGTTGGTTTACTTGCTCGTAGACATATTCTTCTAAGGATACACAAATATGAAGATTATGTGGTTGCTTTATCAAAATCGGTGAGCTTTTTACCTTTCTGTGGAGAGGAACATCTTTATAGGGTATTTCCTTAGACAATAGATTTCAATTCTAGAGAAGAAACTTCAATGGCTGCGGTGTGGATTTCGTTGCCTCGATTATCACCAGATTTATTTGCCAAGAGATCCTTGTTGTCGATGGCATCAGCGGTTGGAAGGCCAATAGCTTTTGACAAGGCAACACAAGACAAGACAAGGCCTAGCACTGCTAGGGTGAAAGTGATACTCGATCTTATGGACAAGCTGCCTAGGAGGATGCGTCTCCAGTATTTGGACGAGCAAACCGGTAAGATTCAAGAGGTTTTTCAGGAATTTGTTTATGATAATTTACCTTTATATTGTAACCATTGTAAGCATCAAGGTCATGATGAAAACAGTTGTCGATTGATTTTGAAAAAGAATTAAGATAAAAATCACAAAGATAATGGAATGGTTGGAGATGAACAATTCAATTGTGAGAAATTTCAAGGTGATTTGAGACAAATTTTAAATGATAAGAGGGGACTAGCAAACATAGATCAAAGGATTGATGATAATACTCGAGTTGCAGATGCAAATAATAATGAAATAGCAATTATGGAAGCCATTAAAAATAATGGAGATCGAGTAGTTGATACTTGTGTTCAAGACGATACTTTGGTTTTGAGTGCAAAGGATGATGTTACTAGTGATTCGATGATTCCTGTGATTTATTTGGAGGCTGATCTAGCTTCGAATCCTAAACTACCTACTGCTTGTGTTTTATCTGGGAAAAATCCTAGTTTGGCTACGATTCAAGATTCTTGCCAAGCTAATAAGGTGCAACAGTGTGAAGAGAATTTGGATCAAATTTTTGAATCTGGTGGTACATGCGATCATGACTTCACTTTGAAGGACAATGATAAGGAAGGCTGGACTGAAGTACCAAGCAAAACATTTTCTCCAGCCAAACTACAACAGCTAGATTGCACTAACCCACCACACAAGGAGCAAACAATAAATTGTGAAGATAAAGTGTCAAGGAATATTGTGTGGTCTAACACCTTTGATGCCCTAATGACCAATTCTGATCAAGAGCTCCATGCTTTGTCCAGTCCAATTCTTCAAGTTTCTAATCCAGAAACTAGTCTGAATAAAGAAAACCCAATGATCATACCACATTCCAAAAGAAATTAAAGAGTTTGGTCAAGGAAATGAGTGATTCTAGATGGGCAGATTTAGTTAAGGAAGAGGAGCATGCACCTATAAGGAATAAGTTAAGTCCTCAAGCACCCATATTTGTGCCTTCAAGTAAGGCAAATCCATCTATGGCAGTGACAATTGATAACTCCAAAAAGATCTTGACCATTAACACCAAGGTATTGGAAATAAGTCATGAGCCAGAAGCTGAAGTTTCAAGACGTAGTCCAACTACAACTTATGATAGTGACTTGGGCAGTGAAATGTTTGACGAAGATGATGAGGATGATATGTTAGACATATTATTTGATAAGGTAGCCAAGGATTGGAGATCTCTCGCCTAGGCAACAAAAAAGTAGAAGCAACAAAAACAAAAAGAAGACATATGAAAGGCAACATAGTTGGGATGGTAAGGTGACTGAGGAATTTATTCCAAGGCAACTACCAATGCGACTACCAAAGCAAAATCATATGACAGTTTCAACAACAACACGATCCAAAAAGAAGTGATGAACTATCAAGTTTTGTTGGACATAATTGATGAAGAAGACAAGAGGGAAATACTTCTGGTTACTTTACACAGGCAATCCTTCTCTTTTAGTTCTTACATATATAAAATAAAGTTTGAGGTTGATAACCTAGCTTTATTCTTAGATTTTATATTTTTGCATTATTTAAGCATCCTCATTTTAGTATCATCACAAAGTGTATTATAAACTCTATGATGATCATAAAATATCTAGTTTTCTCTAGCTCTTATTTTCTTCATGCTTGTTAATTAGTAGAGGTTTGCTACCTTGTTACCTCATTAAGATTAGTAAGGTAAGGCCTAGCCCCCCTTGCTTGTACTCTTTTCTTTGAGATCATTTTCATTTTATTAATAAAACTAGCCCTAAGCACACCTTGCCTAGCGGACTTGCTTAAAAAAAAAGTTGGTTCTATTTCATGTATATCCTGCAATACAATTTTAGAATTGTAGGAACACTATTTTGTATGATCATTGTGAACGAAAAAATTAAGAATTTGATCACTCGGGTTAGTTATACTCTTAGTGACCTCGACTAACTCTTATGTTCTTGCTTTTTTGTTTAAGAACATTTAATAACAATGTTATTTTTAGAAAATGAGTGAAACAAATACAAGGAATAGGAAAAAATTGAAGAATCCACATACGACTGATAAAACAAGTTTTGTTGTGATACGTGACAACATGGTGTGTTCTCTTCTTAAATCATTAATTTTGAATTTATTGATACTAACTTTTATGTAATTAGAAAAAACAGAAGAGGACCTTTGGTGATGTATCACAAAAGAAAATCGTTGTGGCTACAAGATCAAGGAAACCTGGTCGAGTATACAAGGACACTAATGAGGATACGATTACTAAAATTGTATTAATCATCTTTATTTTTGACATTATTTATTTGTTATCATATATACTTAGTTTGATTAACATCAATTTTTTTTATTTGAACTTGATTTTTAGGCTGAAATGGAAAAAGTGCAAAGTCCACAAAGTAAAGAAGGCCAAGAATCTGTTGATGCTTTTGTCACTAGCATGAGACATGAACATTCAGGATTCGTGAGATTGTATGGAAGAGGAGTTACTAAAACTACTCTGAAACAGAAGGAAAATGTTGAAACCTCTGTAACTGCTACAAATGAGATGCAAAAAAAGTTGGATGAAATGGAAGATAGGATAGTGGAAAAGTTAGAACTTCAAAAAAGAAGCACACGGCATGAAGTTACAGTTGGCATGCTTTCATGCCTTAATCGCATGTACCCTGGGATTTAATTGGATGTTGACATGTTGGCAACAACTTGTGGTCAATCACAAAAACAAGATATCCAAGTAATCAATCGGTCATCTGCCAGTAGCAACAATCAAGGTATGATTCTCCTCTTCTTATTATATTTCTTATTCTTCCTCTTCTTATCTATTCGTAGTTGTCTGCCGGAAAGGTGCTGCCAATTCTTTTTTACTGCTCTATTTCAGTTTTATTTTATCTGTCAATTATTCTAAAATTGTTGTCAAGATCAAATGTTGTGGTTCTTTGAAGCAATGATTCTATTCACACTGTGGTTTTGATATTTGTACTATATAATCTTTATATGTGAGTATTTTTATTTATGTATGGCTTTTGGTTTTAGGTTTGGTAAGCAAATATTGTGGGTTTTTTTTTTGGTTTTGATATTCAATGGTTTGTGGTTTTGGTTTTGATTTTGATATTCAAATGATTTGGTTCTATTTTTCGTTTTGGTACTGTTATTAAAATATCATGATTTGGATTTTAGTTTTGGTATTTAAATATGATGGTTTTGGTTTTGTTATTCAAATGACTTACTAAAAAGATCAAAATAAAAAGGATCGAACTACCTACTCATTATTCGGAGGTGAATCATAGAACACCAAAGGCTGGTGGTTTTGATTTTGATATTTAACTGCTGTGATTTTTTTACTTGTATTGAAATGTCGTGGTTTCAATTTTTGTATTCAAATGTTTCTACTTTGGATTTGGTTCACTATTTGTACGATTTTATATAGAATCAGTTCATGTTAAGGTATGAGATCAATGTTAGCTACTTGAAGAGGACATGATCATGTTGTTGATAGGGCGAATCAATGCTAGTTACTTGACGAGGACATGGTCATGCCGATAGGGGGAAGAAGTTGAACAAGTTTGTCAACATAAAAAAGGGGGAAATCCCATTTTGTTGCTAGTCTGAAGTTTTGATGATTTAACAAACTTCGGAAATGATGAAAAAAGGGGACCAATCCAGTTACCTGAAGAGTCATGCTGATAGGGGAACTGGTGAAAGGGCTAAGAAGGTGAATAAGTCTATTATCATCAAAAAGGGGGAAAATGTTATTTTGGAGCTCATGTTAAGTTTTGATGATTTAACAAACTTAGGGATCTAACAAGGAACCAGATCCTTGTTATTAGGACTGACGACTGGGGAAATGAATGAATAAACATAGCGTGAGGAATATTTGTGTGTCATCATCAAAAAGGGGGGGAAATGCCATTTTGTTGCTGATGTGATGTTTTGATGATTTAACAAACTTCGAAAATGATAAAAAAAGGGGACCAATCCAGTTACGTGAAGAGTCATGCTGATAGGGGAACTGGTGAAAGGGGGAAGAAGGTGTATAAGTCTGATATTGTCAAAAAGGGTGGAAATGTTATTTTGGAGCTGATGTTAAGTTTTGATGATTTAAGGGAAAATGCATAAGTACCCCCCAGCCTATGCCCAAAATCCCTAAGACACACCTAACATTTACTAAGGTCCTATTACTCCCCCGAACTTATTTTCTATATAATTTTCTACCCCTTTTTGGCCTACGTGGCACTATCTTGTAGGCCCAACGCGTGCTGACAGTTTTTTCAAGGATAGTGCCACGTAGGCCGAAAAGGGGTAGAAAATTAATTAAAAAATAAGTTCGGGGGGGGGGGGGGGGGGAGGTAATAGGACCTTAGTAAAGGTTAGGTGTGTCTCAGGGATTTTGGGCATAGGCTGGGGGATACTTATGCATTTTCCCATGATTTAACAAACTTAGGGATCTAACAAGGGACCAGATCCTTGTTATTGGGACTGAGGATAGGGGGAACAAATGAATAAACTCAGAGTGAGGAATATTTGTGTGTCATCATCAAAAAGGGGGGGGAATGTTTTATTCTAGGTGTTTTGATTATCCTCACAAATGCAGGTACCCAGTCCCTAGCAAAGTGCTCTCGTCCAGATTCAAAATGGTGTACAACTGTAAAGCTGTCTTGTCAGGTTGGTTGGTGAAAAGTGCAGCGTACTTCACCAATAGGAAGGGCGGACGAGGTTGTTTATTTCAGTGGTCAAAACTCTTGTTGGTGATTGATATATACAATAATAAACAAACAACAGTATTCATTAAAAAGAGAGAGAGAGCTAGCAAGTCTTTTCAAGAACTCACAAATAACACACTGCAAGGGACCTGGTCTCGGATAGACTACGTACATGGAAAAGTCAAAAGACAACTGTCTAAAAGCTGTCATATCTGACAAGGTTAGTGAACAACTTTTTAGAGTAGCAGGCTCTCAGCCAATGGTGTTGTCCCAAGGGGTTTGTGTCCATTTGATATAGTCTCTTATCACAAGACATAAACTAAGATTTGGCAAACATAGATTTCAATTTCTGAAAATTCGTAAGCTTACAAAGAAGAAGCCATCTTCAAGGAAGAACACTGCTCATACTCAAGAAAAGGACCTGATAGAGTGCTGAAGAGTCTTTGTTGTATTTTGAGCTTTATGTCTTATGTGCTTACATTGTAAATCTACTCCTAAGTTATAGAGGATAGTATATCGGTTGCTTGTCTAAATCTGTAGTTTGAGTCGTATTAACTAGAGTTAGTTATTCGAATCATCTACGATTTAGTCAAGCTTTTTACATCATTGTTTTGATGTTCTCTTGGGTAGAGTTGCCTAGAAGTGTCAACTAGAGTTAGTTGATGTTTGGGTGCAGCAGAGTTGCTACTTGTTTATTTCATATCTTCGAGATTTGACTTGGTGGCTAGAGTTAGCCGTGTTGGGTTCTTAAAGTCTTGATCAACTATAGTTAGTTGGTTTAGTGGCCAATAGGATTATTACTTAGTTTCCTTTGTAGTAGAGTTGCTACAATAAAGGGGAAGGGATTAAAGAGTTTTAATTCCTAGGTCGCAAGAGTTGTAATCTGAAACTTTGCTCTGTTTGAATGAAATGGAGTTTGGGTTGAAATCCTGTGAGTACATGTAGTGGTTTTCACCGCCCTTGAGCAAGGGGGTTTCCATGTAAAAACATTGTGCCCGATTTACTTTGAGCTATTTATTTTCCGCTATTATTCTGTCGGGGGACCTGGTCCTGTGATCATTGGTGGACGCATACATTCCAATAATTGGTATCAGATCTTGGGCTCTCTATCTGGTTAACACCAAGAGAAAGATTTATGCAAAGAATGGTGACTCCATTTAACTTGCACAGAGGTCAGTCCCTTACAAGGCCACCTCTTTTTGATGGTCAGTTCTATAGATGGTGGAATATTCGAATGAGTGACTATCTCATGGATGATTACATTGAGGTATGGAATGTTATCTGTGAAGGTCCTTATGTGCCAACTATGGAAGTAAAAGATGTAGATGTCACAAGAGTCGTTACCAAAACTCGACAGCAATATAATGACTTCGACAGAAGAAAGGTTGAGAAAAATCACAAAGCCAGGAAATTATTGATGTGTGGCATTGGAGTAAATGAATATGATTTGATTTCGTCTTGTGAATCAGCCAAGGAAATTTGGGATCGGTTGAGAGCAGTGTACGAGGGTACTGAGGAAACAAAGAAATCTAAGCTAGATCTCTTCACTACTTAGTTTGAAAGTTTCACCATAAAAGAAGGTGAATCTACTCATGAAATGAGTACTAGATTCTCCACCATTACAAATGAGCTTATGTTCCTGGAAGAACCTATCCCTGCATGCAAGAAAGTCTCTACGATACTGAAAATTGTTCCCAGATCTTAGACAAATGAATTTGTGATTAACGATCAGACAAGGGACGCTGAAGTAGTGATGTTGGAGGCATTATTTGAACATCTTCAACTTCATGAGATGCACAAAACTGCCTTCACCAAGAATGTACCATTTCTTGTCATTGGCAAAAGAAACACCTCCACCTTGAAGTGCCTTGAGAGAGAGGAAGAATTTCCAATGAACTTTAACATGTTCAAATAATGCATCCAACATTACTACTTAGCGTCCCTTGTCTCATCGCCAATCACAAATTCATTTGTCCAAGATCTGGGAAGAATTTCTAGTATCGTAGAGACTTGCTTGCATGCAGGGACATGTTCTTCCAGGAACATAAGATCATTTGTAATGGTGGAGAATCTAGTACGCATTTTATGAATAGATTCACCTTTTTTTATTGTGAAAATTTCAAATTGAGTAGTGAAGAGATCTAGCTTAGATTTCTTTGTTTCCTCAGTACCCTCGTACACTGCTCTCAACCGATCCCAAATTACCTTAGCTGATTCACAAGACGAAATCAAATCATATTCATTTACTCCAATGCCACACATCAATAGCTTCCTGGCTTTGTGATTTTTCTCAAATTTTCTTCTGTCGGAGTCATTGTATTGCTGTAGAGTTTTGGGAACGACTCTTGCGACATCTCCATCTTTTACTTTCATAGTTGGAAGATAAGGACCTTTACCAATAACATTCCATGCATCAATGTCCTCAACCATGAGATAGTAACTCATTCGAATATTCCACCATCTAAAGAACTGACCATAAAAAAGAGGTGGCCTTGTAGGGGACTGACCTCTTTGCAAGTTTAGGGGAGTCGCCATTCTTCGCATGAATCTTTCTCTTGGTGTTAACCAGATAGAGAGCCCAATATATGATACTAAATATTGGAATGTATGTGTCTGTAACACCCGGTAGAACTAGTAAGACTAAGCTAGAAGCTAACGTAAAAGTAGTAGCCTATTTAAGGTTTAACGTAATTATTAGAGTCGTAAAATAACCTCTGGTACTAAGAATAAATGTTTTTAGGTGTAAACGTCAAGGTACGATCCCCCCCAAGGACTAATCAAGGGTCCTTTAGGAGGACCAAGAGGCTGTCAAAAACAACTTCACCTATGGATGGGCACCCACGATCCATGGGTGGAGGCTTGTCCTCCCTTACTTCACCTATCTCCAGTGGTGATCCAAGAACCAACCAGCACACTCCGTGACTCCACCCACGGTCCGTGGGAGGGCGTTTCGTGAGTGAGGGCTGAAATGGTCCTTTAGTTTGTAAGTTGGGGTTTAAGGAAGGGGCTTAGGGCTAATTACTTAATTATGTAGCGGAGTTTTATACTGATTTAATAGACCTATATAAATAATTTATGTCATTAAACACCTCATTAATTCATTACAACCCAAGACCCCAAATAAAATCCCGAATACTCTCCTCTCCAAATATTCTCTCTAGAACTCCATTGAAGACCAAGAAAAGAGATCAAGCTAGGGCTTGAAGAAGAGGACTTTTTCATACGAAATTGGTTGGATTCTACACCTAAGGTATGGTAGTTTTCATCCTTGGGTAGCTATCACCCAAGGAGTCCCTTCAAAAGCTTTATCTCAAATCTAGAAATCCCCAAAAGCTAGGGTTTCAACTCAACCCCACATATGCCTTTCAAAATTGCTTTTAAAGGTTGAATTATGTTTATTTATAGATGTATTACTTATTTTATATGATTTTAACTTGAATTCCTCAAGAATCCATGAGTTCCCCAATCCTAGCTATGGTCCTTCTTTACATAAAAGAATGTTGTTGCAAGTTGGTCCAAATAATTGGATGTGAGTAGATTATGATGTGAATGCATGATTTTAGTATGATTCTACATGTATACTTGATTAACCTAAGATTCTAGGGTGAAATTGATGTGGCCTAGGGCTATGTCATAAAAGAGGCAAATTGAGGGTTTAGATGTGACCTTCTAAAATTGATGAACTTCTTGATGAATTGCCTTAGATTAGATCACCTAGACATGAATTGCTTATAAGTAAAGCTTGTAGATATGAACTAACTCGATTAGGGCTTACATGATGAATCATGGTTGAAGTAGTATTGAGATTTAGTTTACTTGATGCTATATGACTATAATTGAGTAAGAATGAAGCATGTGGTTAGTTTACCTTGAGAGTTAGGTTTACATGATGACCATGTGAGGTATTTCTTGAGAGTAATGCTCATAATATGAAGATGACTCCTAGGGCTTTAAAGGTAAAAGCTAAAAGGAATGAACTATGAATGTTGAGGCTTTAAGAAGGAAGCCATTGTGCATGTTGAATTGTATATGGTACTATTGTGGAAGGACTTTATTCACATGAACTACAATATAAGTATATGAACTTATACATGCAATGAGTGAACTACTTGAATTACGATTATATCCATGTTTACTATAATAATGTTAGATGTGTTGATTTATATGGTCTATGATCCTTGAATGCAATATATGTGAATTATGCATGATTGTGATATTATGTACATGCTTATGAACACTTTGAGAGGGAAGTGTCTATGATGATAATGTTGTTGTTGTGTGAGTAGACTCCTTTAAAAGAGGATATAAGTGTAATTCTCCATGGTTTAGAATCACCTTGTGTGATAGATGTGAAAGTTGAGTGATAACTTGCTCCGACCTTAGAAGTTGAAAGGAATGTGCTTAAATAGCAAGGTCGTTAAGTGTTCTAGATGTTCATGATTTGGATTGACTTGAAATTCTCACCTTAAGAGGTGTAGTGAGTTTGAGTAGTTTAGTCCCGGTTTGGTAGGATCATATGAGACCTTGAGAGGTGTTGGTAAGGTTGCTTGTGAGCTAGAATTTCTTAATGGGAACCTCTTTAATTTAGAAGTATTGATTGGGATCTTAGACCGACAAGTTAAGAAATAGAAGAGTAAGGAACTGCTTCCATGAGAGCGATGAGGAGTGGTATTTTAGTAAGGGTTTTATTTGAGGGTGCTACTTGGGAGGCCAAGGGCCAATCTGATATCTCGATATCCTCATGTTCCATTCTATTCCTCCTCTAGCTTAAGATGGTAAGTCTTCCTTAACTTGTTTCATGATTGTGGAGTCTTGGATATTATGTGTGTCCCATGATTCTTTTGTCCCACAGAGTTACTCTTGTGAACCTTGGTAGGGTTTAGATGCATTGTTGTTAGACCTATAGTGGTTTTAGAGCCCGACAAGGTTATTATGAGTTTTGGCTATGTCTTTGGGGATTGGTTGAAAAAAGTGGTAATTGAAGTTTTGGTAGGGCCTTACTCCCAAGGGGGAGATAGTATGTTTAGATATCAAGATTTTGAGAGTCCCGATATTCTCATCTCTTTCTTCTACTCCTATTCTAGCTTGAGACAAAGAGTTCCTTGTGATTTGTTCCAATTCGGAGTCATGTGTGATTTATGTGTTTCCATGATCTCCTTATGTTTTGCATGTTCTTGAGAGAATTCATGTTTAATAATAAAATGAGTTTTCACGATATATGTTCCTCATGATGTTGTGCATTTTAGTATGATGATGACATATTTGACTTTATGTGATGATTTGATGAACATGCTTTGTATGTTTTTGATGAAATGGCATATTGACTCCATAATGTTGTGTTGAGCTTGATTTTAGTTGGAGAAGATAGTTCCTCCTATGAGTATGTGATAGAGAATGTTTGGAAGAGTTCGTATAGGCTTACTCCCAAGGGGAGATGGTGTGCCTAGCTAGCAAGGTTATTGTGTGTGTGGTGTTTCCATGACTTTCTTCTATAATGCATATTCATGAAAACTTGTGTCTTGAAAGAAAATGAGTTTATGTGTATTGTTTTTCCTCATGTTGTAATGCATTGAGTATGAATGCCTATTGTACATCATGAGTATAACCTATGAGCATGCTTTGGTTAGGAGTTGAGAAATTCCTCCTTGAATGAAATGCTTTTGAGAGTAAATTGCATATGAGCTCCATGGGAGTATGTTGAGCATTTTATGGCTAGGAGATGGTAGTTCCTCCTTGAACATGACAAGTTATGAGAATTTCATGCATAATGGGTTTGTGGATGTAGTTCCTACTTCTTTTAGTTTGCATTGATTATGTTAAATTGGAGTTGATATTTCCTACTTCGAGTTGTGCATTATTTTGATGTTTCATGCATGATGGGCTGCTAGTTTTGAGTCCTTAATTCCGTAAGGTGTCTAAATCGTCATTCGAGGACGAATGTTCCCAAGGGGGAGATAATGTAACACCCGGTAAAACTAGTAAGACCAAGCTAGAGCCTAACGTAAAACTAGTAGCCTATTTGGGGTTGAACGTAATGATTAGAGTCGTAAAATAACCTCCGGTACTAAGAATAAATGTTTTTGGGTTTAAACGTCAAGGTGCGAACCCCCCCCCCCAAGGACCAACTAAGGGTCCTTGGGGAGGACAAAGAGGTTTCCCAAAGAGCTGTCAAAAACAACTTGGCCTCCCCTACTTCACCTAGCTCTAGTGGTGATCCACGAACAAACCAGCATGCTCTGTGACTCCACCCACGGTCCGTGGGTGAGGGTTTCGTGAGTGAGGGCTGAAATGGTCCTTTAGTTTGTAAGTTGGGGATTAAGTAAGGGGCATAGGGTTAATTACTTAATTATGTAGGAGAGTTTTATACTAATTTAATAGACCTATATAAAGTATTTTATGTCATTAAACACCTAATTAATTCATTAAAACCCAAGACCCTAAATAAAATCCAAAATACTCTCCTCTTCAAATATTCTCTCTAGAACTCCATTGAAGACCAAGAAAAGAGATCAAGCTAGGGCTTGAAGAAGAGGACTTTTTTCATATGAAATTGGTTGCATTCTACACCTAAGGTATGGTAGTTTTCATCCTTGGGTAGCTATCACCCAATGAGTTCCTTCAAAAGTCTTTATCTCAAATCTAGAAATCCCCAAAAGCTATGGTTTCAACTCAACCCCATGGATTCCATTCAAAGTTGCTTTTAAAGGTTGAATTATGTTTATTTATGGCTGTATTACTTATTTTATATGATTTTAACTTGAATTCCTCAAGAATCCATGAGTTCCCCAATCCTAGCTATGGTCCTTCTTTACATTAAAGAATGTTGTTGCAAGTTGGTCCAATTGATTGGATGTGAGTAGATTATGATGTGATTGCATGTTTTTAGTATGATTCTACATGTATACTTGATTAACCTAAGATTCTAGGGTGAAATTGATGTGGCCTAGGGCTATGTCATAAAAGAGGCAAATTGAGGGTTTAGATGTGACCTTCTAAAATTGATGAACTTCTTGATGAATTGCCTTAGATTAGATCACCTAGACATGAATTGCTTATAAGTAAAGCTTGTAGATTTGAACTAACTTGATTAGGGCTTACATGATGAATCATGGTTGAAGTAGTATTGAGATTTAGTTTACTTGATGCTATATGACTATAATTGAGTAAGAATGAAGCATGTGGTTAGTTTACCTTGAGAGTTAGGTTTACATGATGACCATGTGAGGTATTTCTTGAGAGTAATGCTCATAATATGAAGATGGCTCCTAGGGCTTTAAAGGTAAAAGCCAAAAGGAATGAACTATGAATGTTGAGGCTTTAAGAAGGAAGCCATTGTGCGTGTTGAATTGTATATGGTACTACTTTGGAAGGACTTTACCCACATGACCTACAATATGAGTATCTGAGCTTATACATGCAATAATGAACTACTTGAATTACGATTATATCCTTGTCTACTATAATAATGTTAGATATGTTGATTTATATGGTCTATGATCCTTGAATGCAATATTTGTGAATTATGCATAATTGTGATATTATGTACATGCTTATGAACACTTTGAGAGGAAAATGTCTATCATGATAATGTTGTTGTTGTGTCATTGCAAAGAGAATCACACACACACACTCCATGCATAAACAAGATTATGATGTATCAATTGTGTTAATTGAAAGTATAGTTCTCATATGCACCTTTACACATTATTATGCATGAAATGTACATGACCATGATGATCCTATTGTGTTGATTGAAAGTCCATTCTCATGAAAACACACGATCTTGGTGTGAAAGGTTTACTCACATACTAATGATGATTCTAAGGTTGAAAGTCCATTCTCACCTACTTGAATCTATGAGCTATTTTATGAGTTGGGTTGAACGAAGGGTAAAATACTCCTTCAAACATGTAGATCCAATTCAAGACTAAACAAGTAATTTTGAAAAAATAATGCTTAGCACCAAGTGGATATGGAAAGTGAGGTAGAAGCCCTCCCGTCAATACAAGAGGCCGGGTTCTCTAAATTATTCTCATGAGATGGAAAATCCTCTGTCAATACAATAGGTCGGGTTTCTAGAATCAATCTCCCTATCTCATAACTATGTGCCCACATAGGTCTTTAGCTAGTGGATCCACCTAAAGGCTAATACATTTAGTTCTACCTTAGGCAAGTAGGACACCCTTTTTCGGTGTGGGGTTACATGACACCGGATTCCATGTAGCTCACACGGTCTATGTCAATTAAGGATGTTTTCCCTCCATGAACAAGTAAGTGAGTTATGTGCGTGCTATGGTTCCTCAAAATGGTCTACTTAGTAGGAGTGGTATTATGGGATGCCATTCATACATGGCACAAGTAGACTTTGAGAGTAGCGATGTTGTGTTTCTCTTATGTAAATGAACTATGAACATGAAACATGAACTATGACTAATGACTCCTCAAGAATATCTACTTAGTGTGGGTGAGGTTATGGGACTTCACTCATACATGGCACAAGTAGACTTTGAGAGTAGCCATGGTGTGGTTCCATTACATTATGATGATTTATGAATTAATGCATGCTCCATTTGGATTGTTGTTATGATTGACTTTCCTTGACATGAGCTAATGAATATGAATGTTTCCTTGTCTATGAGTATTAACTATGGATGAGACTAATGTATGACAAGTATGAGCATGGTAACCTAAAATTGGTACTTAGTGTAGATAGGGTTATGAAATCTTTTCTATGCATGACACAAGTATAACTTAGGGTTACTTATGTGATGATTCAATTATGATGAGATGAGCTTAGTATTTGACTATGTATGTGCATTATTATGATGATTGATATTTGCAGTATGTCTATGATTGGAGACTATGCTTATGATTATGTTGTTATCCTTTGTGCTATGATGAATTATATATGAGTTGCGTTATGAGCGATGTTCTCCAACCCTTTCAAAGAAGATATTCAAATTGGCATATAGCATGGTTTCAACTAAAATGTCCCTTTTAGCATGCTTCAATGATTTTTATGCATGGCTACCACACTTAGTGCATTTTTGTACTAACCCATATTTCTACATTTTCTCTAAGTGTAGGGTTTGGTTCTTGAAGGTGGTCTTCTAGTGATTCAAGCTTGGGATAGATAATCCCCTTTGCTAATTGGTGAGTCCTCAAGATTCGAGGACGAGCATCTTTACTTAGTAGTTTCTTTTATTATGTCATTTGAGAACTATTGTGAGGGATGTGTCCCTATTCGTTATTCGAATGTATTTAGATGGCTAAATGAGACAATGTCTAGACTCCTATTCTCTTTTATGAAAGACTTCGATTTTAAAGAAAAATTTTAATTCTGCATTATTCTATGAGTTTTATGTTTATGATATGCTAAGGGCTTGTATGCGACCCCTTCGGGGTCAAGTACGTCGTGCTATGTCTAGGGGGTACCGCTGGGTCGTGACATCGTCCACCAGTGATCATAGGACCAGGTCCTCCGACAGAATAATAGTGCGGAAAATAAATAGCTCAAAGTAAATCAGGAACAATGATTTTACGTGGAAACCCCCTTACTAAAGGGTGGTGAAAACCACGACCTGTACTCATAGGATTTCAACCCAAACTCTATTTCATTCAAACGCAACAAAGTTTCAGATTACAAACTCTTGCAACCTAGGAATTAAAACTCTTTGATCCCTTCCCCTTTACGGTAGCAACTCTACTACAAAGGAAACTAAGCAATAATCTTATTTCCCACTAAACCAACTAACTCTAGTTGATCTAGACTTTAAGAACTCAACATGGCTAACTCTAGCCACCAACTCAGATCTCGAAGATATTAGCTAAACAAGCAGCAACTCTGCTGCACCACCTAAACATCAACTAACTCTAGTTGACACTCCTAGGCAACTCTACCCAAGAGAACATCAAAACAATGATGTAAAAATCTTTACTAAACCTTAGGTGATTCGACTAACTAACTCTAGTTAATACGACTCAAACAAAAGACTTAGATAAGCAACCTATCTACTATCCTTTATAACTTAGGAGTAGTTTTGCAATGTAAGCACATAAGACACAAAGCTCAAAATATTCAACATTCTATCAGGTCCCTTTGTTGAGTATGAGCAGTGTTCTTCCTTGAAGATGACTTCTTCTTTGTAAGTTTATGAATTTTCAGAAATTCAAATATTTTTTTGACAAATCTTAGTTTGTGTCTTGTGAGAAGAGACTATATCAAATTGACACAAACCCCTTGGGACGATACCATTGGTTGAGAGCCTGCTACTATGAAAAGTTGTGCACCAACCATGTCAAATGTGACAACTTTTAGATAGTTGTCTTTTGACTTTTCCGTCTACGCAGTCTATGCAGGACCAGGTCCCTTGCAGTGTGTTCTTGAAAAAACTTGCTAGCTCTCTCTTTTTGAATGAATAACGTTGTTTGTTTATTGTTGTATATATCAATCACCAACAAGAGTTTTGACCACTGAAATAAACAACCTCGTCTGCCCTTCCTATTGGTGAAGTACGCTGCACTTTTCACCAACCAACATGACAAGACAACTTTACAGTTGTATACCATTTTGAATCTGGATGAGAGCACTCTGTCAGGGACCAGATCCCTGCATTTGTGAGGATCATCAAAACACCTAGAATACAACAGTTCAGATACTTAGGGATATTGATAGTATAAGCAACTTAAAGAGCCCTTAAAAGTTATTTATATCACGTATAATATAATGGTGTTCCATGTCGCGTTTAATCTTAAAAATGGACTGAATTGTGTGATTTAACGGCATGCTGCTAGTATAATATTGATCCTTCTTTAAGGGACTAACTTGAGTCTATAAGGTTATTAATGACTCTATGTTGATTAGTTTGCCAACTTACTTTGGTTAAAGAGTTTTCCCACTTCACATCACTGTCTTGTATAAGACTTTATAATGCATCTGTTAGCTTAGACTTGGTAGCTAGTGTTACTTTTATTTGTGAAGGAAACTTAATGCCTTTCTCCTCTAACCTCATGTCACTGCCTATCTTTAATCTGACTAAAATTTAAGTTCTACCAGAAAAATGATGAAAATTGATTCATAACTTTTATTTTTTGACTTTTGTAGGTGGAGAAAGAAAGTTAAGGTGGTGATGAAAGCATTGATGAGGATGACACTTGAGATTTGCTTGAAAGTTGTCGAAACTCATGTATGACCAACTCTTTTGTTGATATTATGAAGTCTTATTTTCTTATCAGTTGAAACATGTGCCAACTACTGTATATTTTTCTCATGGATCTCATTGTGACTAATTTTTTGCGCCTATGGAGGATTGCATTATGATTTGTACATTTGTATAATTTGGACCTATAAGGCGGGTGACATTATGAATCGTATATTTTGCACTTGTGGCGGATGTTGGTACTGGGATATTTTGAATTAGAATCAATCATCTTTTGTGATATTTACAATTTCATATGTCAAATATTTATAATTACAATCCAACCTGTTGGAACACATGAATTGTTCCAATAGGTTAAATAGAGTTGTTGCAATAGCATTTTCTTAAGCATTAGCTACCAATTGTTGGAACTTATGAAGACGGTTACAATAGGTAAAAAAATTACACTTGTAGTAGCCATTTTGATCAAAACTCGTTCCATAATAATATAACTGTTGCAATTGAGCTATCAAATCTGTTGCAATATATACTAAAAATTCATTGCAAATCCATAATAACCGCTGCAATTGTGCAAACATGTTCGTTACAACATGCAACAAACAACAGTTACAAAAATATAATAATCTGTTACGATAAAGAGAAGGGAACTTCTGTGAAACATCAAATGCAATGGTTCTCACTGTGCCAATTATCATATAAAAGTGTCGTTGCTGAGGGATGAATAACTGTTGCAGTATGAGTACCTTAAGGAGTGAGGTTTGTAACTGTTACTAGAACCGTTGCCATATAGCTATGGTAATACTAATACTAGCTGGTGCGAAGGGCTTAACCCTCGTTTCTATAGTGATGATGCAACGATTTTGAAGACTACAACAATGATTTTCCTACCATTGTCGTAGGCCCGTTTTCTAATAGTGTATGTAAATGTTGAGAACTAAAGATTACTTCTTTCCCCTTAAAAATAGTAGCAATGCCACTTCGATCAGTATTCTCTCTACTTCCTCATTTCATTGCCTCATGTTCCATCAAACTTAAGCTAAATAATAATCAAATCTAGAAGACATAAATTATGAAGCTTATTCAGGTTTAAAACTAGCATATTTCATCAAGGAGGCAACAACTACATCACCATCTACTAAAACTACTGCAAAGGCGGCTGAAACTAGCACTGGGAAGGATGTTGAAGTTAGCAACAATGAAGATGATTGGGAGGAGAAAGATGTCTTACTCAGAAGTTGGATCTCAGGCACACAGTTTGAGGAGAGCATGTACTTGATAGTAGGATGCTCAACTGCTAAGGAGATGTGAGTGTTTGCAGGAACCACACCTTCAAGACACAAAGGACAGAGTTCCCACTTAAACAAAAATTGCAAAATGTTAAGTTGAGAAGCAAGAAAATTGATGAATACATCAATGAGTTCAAAGGTATATGTGACGGACTTGTAGCCATACAAAAGGATAGCAAAGTTATCAACTTTGCAGAGGCTTGGTTCCCAATACAAGACATTTAGGACTGTCATGCTAGCTAAGACACCCTATCTTACTCTAAATTAGTTTGTCAATGCTCTCACGAGATATGACATGAGAGAGGATGAAAAAGGAGTTCCACAACAACAACAAAACTTTAGTATGGCATTCTCTACTCAAAGAGGCAGGGGAAAAGGAAATTATTCCCACAAAGATCCAGCTAACAATAACTTCCACTCCAAGGGAAGAGGTTTCAGACTGGCTGTTATCAAAATAGTCAAAGTGAGAATTAGAACAAAGGAAAATACACCTGTGAGTCATGTCATATTTGTGGTAGGTATAACCAAATTGATGTAAAATGTTTCTACAAATGGGATTAATTATATCAGGCTTCAAATGATTTACAAAAAGCACTAACTTCTGTGAATATGCAGAACACATCAGTAGAAGATGACATGTATGTGGACTTAGGAGCCAACAATCCCATGACAAGCAACTCAGGTAATCTAACTGATCTCAAAAACTATGACGGATCTGATATAATCTGTGTTGGAAATGGGTCAAAGTTAGATATCACTCATATATTGGAAATACAAATAAATCAGGATTGAAAACTAAGGAAATGCTTCTTGTTCCCAAGATCACTAAGAATCTGCTTTCAGTCCATAAGATTGCAAATGAAAACTCATACACTCTTGAGTTTGATGAATTTAACTTTGTTGAAAAGAAGACAAGTACACTACTGGACAAAGGAACTAGGAAAGATGGACTCTATGCCTTGGAGGATAATAACCTTTATGCCTTAACTGCATAACAAGACTGATAGAGTTCATACAACATATGGCATGTTAGATTAGGAAACTCTAGCTTGAAGTCTTTACAAATTTTGAGTAGAAATAGTTGCATTGAAGTTAGTAGTTGGAATAAAGTGCATACTATGTGTTCTACTTGTCAATTGGGAAAAGGATGTAAATTACCATTTGGCTTGATAAATAAAATTGAAAGAGAACCTTTGTTGAAAATACATTGTTATCTCTGGGGGCTTGCTCCTCTTGATTCTTCTCAACAAATGAGGTATTATGTAGTGTTCGTAGATGATAACACATTGTTTACATGGATTTATCTATTGAAAAAGAAATCAGAATTCCTAAAGTACTTTTTAAAACTTCAAAAATGCTGGAAAAACAGTTCAGTGTAATAAAGGTGGTGAATTCATTAGCACAAACTTCAAGAAGCACCTAGAGTATTGTAGAATTATCAGGTATATTTCATGTCCTAACACACCAGAACAAAATGGCATTGCTGAAAGAAAACATAGACATATAATTGATGTTGGTTTGACTTTGTTGTTTCATGTCAAATTACCCTTGTTCCTATGGGTAGAAGCCTTATTGACTATTGTGTTTCTCATAAACAGGCTCCCCTCCTCAGTATTTAAAATTAAAACTCCTTTTGTAAAGCTATGTGGTGCACAACCTTACTACAAAAGTCTCAAAGTATTTGGTCGCAGGTGTTTCCCTTACTTGAAAGGTAGCACAAAGTTAAGCCAAAAAACATATCCATGTGAGTTCATAGGATATAATACTCTGCACAAGGGCTATATATAGATGCTACCTACCTCTAACAAGAAGAGTATATGTGCCTAGATATGTGGTGTTTGATGGAAACTCACTGCCTTATGTATACTCAAATCAGTCTCAGGCAAAATCAGATGTATCTACTCACTTAGCTACTTTTGTTGATGTTTTCTCTAAGATGCAGGCACCAAACATTACCAGCTCTGCTTCAGGGGGAGTAATGAAAGTAGTTGTAATGTAACTGATGATGCAATAGAATGTGTGCCTTTGCATCTAGACTATGTGAGGACAAATGATGAAGAAAATGAAGAAGTTTTGTATGGTTCTCAGCTTCCTGATTCAGCAGTCACATAAGGCATTCAATTGAATGTTGATCTCTCAGAAGTAGCAACAAACACTGAAGGCGAACCTAGTCACCATGTTACTGATCAGGAGTAACAGTGACAAGCACTGAAGGTGAACCTCATCACAGTGTTACAGATCAGGCAGTTCCTGAGTTACAAGGACATCATATGGTGACAAGACACAAAGCAAGATTGGTTCACACTGCTCACGGTGCTCTGGTTTCAAGTAGAAATGAGACATACACAGAACCAATAATTTTCAAGGAGGCACTGGAGCCTCCATTTCGGCTTGCAGCTATGTCTTGATGCTCGGTAAAATTAAGCTTCTACAAAAATATATCACGCTAGAATGAAAATTACTGGGCTATACATGGTTTGATAACAAATTTTTAGTTATTATCGATCCATTTAACTTTTTCCCATCATTTAGGTTCCATCAATTACATAAGCCTATAGTAGAGTACATATATATCGAATAATTATAACTAGAGAAATACTCACAGTACGTTTATTATAGCTAATATTTCTCTTTCTATGACCTATTCAGGTAAATTGTACATTCCAATGACACAATCACTCTCTCTTTGAATTGTAAGACTATAGGTTTAGACAAATTGATGGAAGTTTCAGCTTAGACGGTCTCTTTATTGATTTCGTCTTTTCATGTTAATAAAGTAGGGGTTTGTCCATGTGATATGAAATTATTATTTCAAATTAACATTTGTATATGTAATTTTTTATTATGATTTTAAATTCCAAATTCTCTATAAAAAAAAAAGGGAATGATTTGTGATGTGAAATTATGATTTTAATTATTTTAAATATAAAAATTAATTCATGAATTTATATTATATAAAAAACGATCTATCATTTAATTAAAATTTGCAAAATAAAAGATTATTTGTTGGTGTGAAGAGAATATCGGTACCATATTGTTAAAAATATTATATTAAAGAATAACATAACAAGTTATTACTATTGTTGATTAGTGAGTCTTTATAAATTACTAGTAAAATTACCCGCGCTTTGTGCGGAAATTTAATATCACGGAATTTATAAAATAATACTTAAAACCTACCAGTAGGGGTGTTCATGGTTTGGATAAAAACCGATCCAAACCGAAAAACCAAACCAAACCGATTAAATGAACCGATTTAATTTGGGTTTTGATTTGGTTTGGTTTTAGATTGTTAAGAACCGATAGTATTTGGTTTGGTTATGGTTTTGTTCGAAAAAAATCAAAGAAATAACCGAACCGAACCAACAAGTTATAGACATAAATTTTATTATTATACATACATAATATATTATATTCATAAATAATTTTAAAGATTTTATATATGTTTCATCAAAATTTATTTATAATTTACTTATGAAAGAAAAAATGTCCAAGGTGAGAACATTTTTCTTATTGGTTTCATGTATATGAGGTCTATGGAAATTCTTTGTGGGACTGAAAATGTCATTGTCTCTTCCTTCTATGCCAAAATAGTGAATTTTGAAGTTTTATTCAGTAAATTCAATGATCGAAAGTTCTATAATGCCAGTCATTCTAACTATTTTTTTGTTTGAATGGATTGTTGTCACTTTTTTCACGTTTTGAATGAATTGTTTCTTTTATTTTTATGTATGGTTAATAACCGAATAACCGAACCAAACCAAACCAAAATCGAAAACAACCAAACCAATAAATATATATTATATTTGGTTTGGTTTGGTTTTGATAATTTTAAAACCAATTAAGTTGGTTTGGTTTTGGTTTTGACCAATAACCGACCCAAACCAAACCGTGAACACCCCTACCTACCAGTATTAAAACTAAAACACTATATTGTCTTACAGACAAGATTACATAGTAACAAACATTAATAATGTAAAGGAAAATGAAAAATATTACATCTTATCATTTATCCTTAATAACATAAGCATAAATTAATGACTGTATAAATACATACCAGGATCAGTAACATAAGCAATGATGTCAGTGAGCCACTCAACAGGAGTAGAGTACACAAATATTTAATTGTGAAAAAGAAGAAGAAGAGTATGTTCAGAATTTTTGTTGTTTTAAAATGAGAGGAAATCCCTTTATCTATAGACAACAAAGGATAGCGTGAACAAATGCTTATTGTGCCTTCAGAAATGTTACAACTATTCGGAAAGGTTACAACCCTTCGGAAAGGTCACAACTTTTTATTAAAGTCGCAACTCTTCATAAAAGTCACAATTTTTCATAAAAGTCGCAACACTTAATATAAGTCGCAACTTTTCATAAATGTCACAACTTTTCATGAAAGAGGAAGGCTAGTTTTGAAAATAAATAAATTAAAAGTGAATTCTTGTTTGTGGTGGCGCCACGTAGGCGGGTCTAAGGTTCTCTTTTATATCTATATTACTTTAAAAGCATGAACTCCTAACTTGAATGTTAAATTACTATAATATTCCTAACTTAGGTTGACTTTTTCGATTAGTTGTGACTTTTCTAATAAGTTGTGACTTTTCTCAAAGGGTTGTGATTTTTCGATGAGTTGTGACTTTTCCAAAGAGTTATGACTTTTCCAAAGAGTTGTGACTTTTTCAATAAGTTATGACTTTTCGATAGGTTTGTGACTTCTCGAAAAGGTCATGACTTTTCAGATAAGACACAAAAAATACTTTTTCATACTACCATTTGTTGACTATAAATAGTGGAGTTTCCTCTCATTTTCAACCACAATTTTTTAATCTTCTACTTTTCTTCTTCTTGCATTCTAAGAAATTTCGTGTGATTTATTATCGTGGAGTGAGTTCAAAGTTTAGCGGAATATGAGATACCACTATTCTGATGAAGTAAATTGTTCTACCCTAGAGGGTATGTCCCTTAACCTCGAGTACTTGAGGAAATAATTCAGATGATATAATAATTATTTTTTTCCTTAGTATATACATTAGTATGTAATGTTCCAATATATGAAGTTAACATGATGTAGTATAAATTCATTTGTTTTTGTTAACAAATTCTCTTGTGATGTAAATATATGCTTCTTAAGTTTTTTTTTAAAAAATTATTAAACTTCTCAAGAGTTATAAAATTGTCACAATTTTTATTTTTGATGCTCAAGACAAAATAATGACTTTATTTATCATTGCTACTTATGTGATTTAGATATCTAAAATATTATTTTGTGTAAAGCTTTTATTCAAATCTTCGCTTAAATTTTCTGAATTGATAATCACGTGTAATGCACGTGTCAAAAATCTAGTATATATATATATATATATATATATATGATTTATATATATTTGAAAATTTGTAAACACAAATATTTATTTATAATTAAAAAGAACATGGAGATATGCAACTTATCAAAGCAGCGTCTTAGAAATTTAGAAAATTTTAATTATTTTCACTACTTACAAAATATTCTGAGTTGGGATATATTAGGCATCCTACTATGCAAAAACGAATCTAAAATTAGAAGAGATAATGCCAGCTGGTGCACGTGCGCATGTATACACTTATGTGTTGTATTTATTTGAGTTTGAACAAACATAACAAATTGTATAATCCATAGAAAAAAATGTTTTCCAATTTTCTTATGTTTTATTAATCAAAATTCTTAAAAGATATTTTACTAAGAAAACATGCTTCTTAAAAATGAAGAAAATAACTTATCTAATAATCATGAAAGTAGGGAAAACAAGTTGTATAAGTAACGTTCTAAATTTATTGTCTCATCCCCTCCCACCTTGACCATCCCACCCTCCACCACCCCTAAAACCCCACTCTCCATCCCTGTTGGCCGCTTTCATATAACGTTTTTGTTAGATAATATATAAATGTTCTTACAATAATAAATTTTCTTGTTTACTTACTAAACACTAGAAATAAGTAAGAAACCCACAAAAATGTGTTGGAAAAAGGATTCCAGATCTCAAAAGAAAGTATCCATACTTGTGTCTATGTTTTCTTAAGGACAATGTCATTGACACGCTTCAATATAATCTAAGGGCAGTGTGATTGACACGCCTCAACAATTATTTTAGGTTGTAGTTTATCTCAGCTAAATGGATTTGATGCTTGACCTTGTCTAATCTATCTTGTCTTATATATGAAAAACCATAGAAACAGTAAGCTCATGCGGTGCCCCTACGTACTATATGTAACATATATCTTGTCTTTAGTGTTTGATGTTTTGTGGATAATTCTTCTGAGAGAGTGAAGTACATGCTAGATAGAAATCTGGAGGTAGCATATTTTGGCTAAGTGAAATGAATATTATTCAAGTGTATGACAACGTGAACAAGTCAGTTGAGGAGTTAGACTTGATGCCAACACAATGGATAAAACACCACAAAATGTTTAATAATAAGATGAGCTATCGCAATAAAATAAGTGAAAGAGAGAGAGAGGGGATCTCAACTAAAATTGATCCTCAATTCTTACATCGAAGGCTTGAATTTTTTTTATAACAAGTCTCCCCCTACTTTTTATTTTTTGACTTAAAAGTCATTTCAGTTTAACTTTTTTATTTTTAACTTAAAAGTTAGTTTTTTTTAAGCAAATTCAAATGAGATATAGATTAGGTCAAAAACTACATGCAACCGCAGGGGCGGACCCACCCTTAGCTAAGGGATGTCATCGGAAAATTACATTTTATATATATATAAGAATTGACACTTTTTGATGCAAGTTAACGATTTAGTTTAGTGGTTAAAGGTGATGTGAGAAGTTTTTGCAGTTATGTGTTCTAGTCCTAACAACCTCATAATTATATTTTTACTACCACTATTGATACCCCTTAATGACAATCCTAGGTCCGCTACTACATTTCATCAACTTAATCAACTTATGTTAGACAGAACATGTAGTAGAGTTTAATTAGCTTAGGATTAGTAATAGTAAATATTAACATATTAGCTTAGCCTGCTTAGGTTTAGTTATATTATTGCGATTGAGATTGTAGAGGCCAATTCCAGTTTAAATAGAGAAGGCATGACTATATAATGTTGTCCATCTTGTATCCCTAAGATACTTAGAACAAAACTTTGAAAAACTTGGTAAAAAACGACAAAGTTTAAAGAATATTTTAAAAACTAGAAAATTAAAACTAGTAGAGAATATAGAACCAGAAATAGATTAAAAAACAATATAAAAATATTTTTCTGAAAGAAAGAAATTCGAGCCCACTGAATGCACAGTGTCCCCTTAAGGAAATTATTCCCCTCAAGTACCCGAGGTTAATGGAGTATATTCTTCCAGGATAGAACGATCTTACTCACCGGTGTATCAGTACCTAAAACCACAGCGTCAGCAAACCACTCAATGACAGTAAAGTACACTTAGAATACTAGATTTAGTAGTAGTAGAAGAAGTCCAGAAAAATTAGTTCAACTAATAAAAAATGAGAGAAAATCCCACAATTTATAGAAAACAAAGGGTAGTGTGAAAAGGTTCTTATTATTCCTTACCAGAAAGGTCACAAACCTTTGGAAAAGTCATAATCTTTCGAAAAGGTCACAACGTTTCATAAAAGTCGCAACTTTTCATAAAAGTCACAACTTTTCATAAAAGTTGCAACTTTTCATAAAAGTCACAACTCTTCATAAAAGTCGCAACTTTTCATAAAAGTCATAACTCATTTTCCATTCACACCTTTTAAAACCCAACAATCCCCCGCATGAATGGGGAATGACTTCAAGAGAAAGAAACGGACAAATATGTGTACTTTACAAGCAAGAATTAATTGCATCTGGATAAGTAGGTTTCCTATTGGACTTTCCGTAGTGAACATATGTCGAATATACTCGGTCAATCGATAGATGCAATATCTTTGAATCGTCGAGCTTCGGTGTATACCTAGACAACCATATGTCATACAATTAACCCTTTACCATTTATCATTCTTACGGTTGTGCTCGTTTCAGCCATGAACACCTCCTGCTTTCATGAGTGTATAGAGAATAGGCTTTTGACAATAATTCTCTTTGAAACGGCTTACACTTCACACACACATAGGTGATTTCTATCACTCCCCGAACCTAAACCCTAGGTGAGACTGGCACTCGAGAACCATTGTTGGCCCCAAGCAAACCCTTGACCTAGCTTACTTACTCAGCGGAAGACTTAACTCAACAAAGATAAATCTATGTAATAAATTGGAATGTTATAAAGGAACATTCAACTGGCCATTAAGGCAAACTCAAGTTTCAACATAAGATGATAACAATGAAAAGACTAAAGAACTAACATCTGACTGCCTATCTATTAAGCCTCTAACAACTGAGATAGATGTCGGGACAAGACCCCCGATCATCCTAACAAATGAAATACTCAAAAGCAAATGATAACAAAGGTGCCCTCCGAAAAGCAAGGAGGCTCACCAACTGACTCTGTATGCTCAACAGGATCAACGAGGCGCTGTATGATGATCCTGGTTACCTGTGTCTGCATCATAATAAGATGCAGGCCAAATGACATCAGTACATTGAATGTACAAATATGCGAGGGGAATTCTAAAACAAGACATAAGCTTGAAAGGAATCTGAAGAACTTGCCTAACTCAACTCAACTCAACATAACTGAAATCATTTCAATATAAAGTAGTTTAAAACAAGTGCAATATAAAGAAAAGCTATTTAAAATATGATGTCAACTCTGTGTGTATACAAAGATACATATAACTCTGAAATGTATGTAAAAATACAATAAACTGTGTATATAAGAATACAATTACTTCTGTGGGAGTTTCTCTAACCGACAACCATCATGTAAGAGCTATTGTGATGACACAACATTTTTCCTCACGCTTCCAGGGCCGTCCTATACCTTGCCGAGGGTATAAAACCTGAACTACTAAGTGGATCAACTTGTCTATGCTAAAAAGCACTAAAGGAATCATCTAAAAAGTATGACCCTTTTCTACCCATGATGGCTACATGGTTTATGGGGGCTGTGAGTTGTCTGAACTCTCCCCCATATCGGTACTCAATACTACTCCCAAAATATAATACTAGCTCTTATGTTTTAAAATATACTTCTTTCTACGATTTGAAATAATTGCTCAAAAACTTAGCTCAAAAGCAATCTTGGAAATCAAAGTTTCCTCTCTTGCTTCATTTAGAAAGCGATTACTCTTTTCTGAAAACTAGCTCAAAGACTCTTTGAAAATCACAGTTTTCGTTCTTATTTAAATGTGAAAACATTTAAAACTCTTTGGGAATACATAGTCCCCATATACTTCTTTGAGGAAATGAACTTCAAATCTTCACTTTTACTCTTTACTCAACTAATTGATCTTTAAGTCTTAAAACAAAGTTAAAAGCATTTGCAAAAGACTTCTTCAAAAGACTCTAAGAACTTCCTAGACTTGGCTCTTAACTTTCCTTGAATTTGAATTAATGGATTCAAGGTTATGATTCATATTTCTGGATGGTTTTTAGATATTTAGAAGTCATTTAGAGTAGTTAGAATCAATGGAAACTGTTAGTACACTTTAGGACTTAAATAGGCTAAACGACGAAAAACTGGTGAAAAGCGACGATCCAAGCGCGTCCATGGTGCGCCGCGCCATCTCCCACTTTTTGGGGATCCTTTTTGGCGCACTGCAGGAGCGCCGCCCTAGCCTCTCTGGCGTTATGGGGGTGCGATGCGCCTAGCCATCCCCAGGTGCGTCTGGCGAATTTTTCAACTTGTTTTCTGATCCTAAATCATTTTAAATCGATTCCTTTTCTCAATACTTTCTTAGATTCAGATACCCAAAGCATGTAAACTAGAATCTAACTTGAAACAACTCTTAACTTCGCTAAAACGTCTCAAGAAAACCCATCAATCACATGTAAGTTCAAGAATGAAAACAATTCAAGAACACAACTCAAGAATATCAAATTCTAACTCTTTTAGGACGAAAATCGCTGAATTAAACATGTTTGGCACGTGGGTGAATGGACCTAATGCTATGTGATATCACATACCTCATAGGGATCACCCCTTAATGAAATCCACAAGCGATTCCTTATGAAGACGACGAAACTTGAACTTTCTTCTCCTTTTTCCTCTTTTCTCTTTTCTCCAAGCCCTAACGTGAATTCAATTTTTTCTAAACTGACCAAATTCAGTTTTGACCCTTAATTAATTCACTAGAACGAATTAAATTAATTGGGTAAGGAAAAGACCAAACTACCCATTCAAAATCCGAATTGGACTTTCCTTATTTGAGTAACCCAACTTCGAATGGGCATATCTTACTCATGCGAACTCGGAATCGCAGAAACTTGGCGGAGTTGGAAAGATTATTCAAAGATATTTCCTACAATATCTGGAAACACACCTAACTCATCCTGAGCTAGAAGTTATGGTCGTTTGAAATTGACCAAAAATCCAACTTAACAAACTTAACAAATTTTCCATAGTTTATATTCTTTCCAAAAATGACTATTTCTACTTTTTAATTTCTTTCTAGCTCTTTCTTGTTACGGGATGTTACAATATCTCTCCCTTGGGAACATTCATCCTCGAATGAGCTTACTTTTAGTAGGCTAAGGGTGTAACATCTAACATTCAGCTCAAACACCCAACAAGCAATGCGAATACAACATGCAATCTCATAAGTTAAAGAGTACTAACAAGAGGATTAGTACCTTTATCTGGAATTTCTCCGGATTCGAAGAGATGTGGATATCTCTTCTTCATATCCTCCTCAGCATCCCAAGTAGCTTCCTCAACAAATTGGTTCCTCCAAAGGACTTTGACTGAGTCTACTTCCTTAGTCCTCAACTTGCGAACTTGGCGATCTAGAATCTGAACCGGAATCTCTTCATAAGATAAGCCATCCTTGATGCTAATATCTTCTGTTGGTATGATCAATGAAGGATCACCCATGCACTTCTTCAACATGGAGATGTGAAAAACTGAATGAACCGCGACTAACTCTTGTGGTAGCTCCAACTCATAAGCTACATTACCTACCCTTTTTGATATTTTGTAAGGGCCAATAGGACTAAGCTTCCCCTTCTTACCAAATCTCATAACCCCCATTCATGGGTGAAACTTTCAAGTATACCCAATCATCTACTTCAAACTCTAACTCCCTTCTCCTAACATCAGTGTAGGATTTCTGACGACTCTGCGATATTTTCAACCTGTCTTGAATGCCTTTCATTTTCTCCATAGCTTGATGAACTAAGTGTGGTCCTATCAACCCTGCTTTACCAACTTCAAACCATCTAATAGGAGATCTGCATCTTCTCCCATAAAGAGCCTCATATGGATCCATTTGGATGCTAGCATGGTAACTATTGTTGTACGCAAACTCGATAAGAGATAGGTGATCATCCCAATTACCCTTGAAATAAATCACAATCTACCTTGATACCTCAAAACACCATCTCCCCCTTGTTCAAAAGCCATCACTTTCTGCTTATGAACACTTGCCTTTAATTCAAGCAATAAAGGATTTTGGTCTTGCTTCTCTTTCACTTCTGACACTAATGATGATTCAGTCCCATTCATCACCACTACTCCTCCTTCTGTGGAATCCATTAGTTGAATACCTAGTCGTGCAAGTCTATGCACCTCTTTTGCTAACTCTTTCTTGCCTTCCTCAAAATGGGTGGTACTACCCATAGACAACCTGCTCAAGGCATCAACAACAACATTAGCCTTACCTGGGTGATAAAGAATACTCATGTCATAATCTTTGAGTAATTCTAACCACCTCCTTTGTCTGAGATTAAACTCTTTCTGACTAAACACATACTGAAGACTCTTGTGATCGGTGAACACATCCACATGAACTCCATAAAGATAATGGCACCATATTTTCAAAGCAAATACTACGGTAGCCAACTCTAGATCATGGGTTGGGTAATTCTTCTCATGAACTTTCAACTGTCTGGAGGCATAAGTTATAACTTTGCCATTCTGAATTAAAACAAAACCCAAATCAACTCTAGACGCATCACAATAAACAACAAAGCCTTGTGTTCCTTCTGGTAAGGTCAATACTGGGGCAATAGTCAATCTCTTTTTCAATTCCTGAAAGCTTTTCTCACAATCTTCAGACTATTGAAACTTTGAGTTAACTTGGTCAAATGGGATGAAATATATGAGAACCCCTCTACGAACCTTCTATAATAGCCAACCAAACCCAAGAAACTCCTAATATCAATTGGAAATGTGGGTCTAGGCCAATTCTGTACTGCCTCAATTTTCTGAGTATCAACTTTAATTCCCTCTCCAGACAGAATGTGGCCTAAGAATGCCACATACTCAAGCCAAAATTCACACTTAGAGAACTTGGCATATAACTCCCTATCTTTTAAAGTCTGAAGGACTATTCTGAGATGACTAGCATGATCTTCTTCATTCCTTGAATATATTAGTATGTCATTAATGAAGACGATAACAAACATATCTAAATAAGGTTTGAATACTCTATTCATAAGGTCCATAAATGCTGCAGGCGCATTAGTCAAACCAAAGGATATGACCAAAAACTCATAATGACCATAACGGGTTCTGAAAGCTGTCTTTGGAATATCACATTCCCTTACTCTTAATTGATGGTAGCCAGATCTGAGATCTATCTTAGAGAAATAGGTGGCACCCTGAAGTTGATCGAAAAGATCATCAATCCTCGGGAGAGGATATTTGTTCTTGATGGTAACCATGTTCAACTAACGGTAATCTGTACACATCCTAAGGGAACCATCTTTCTTTCTCACTAATAAATCCAGAGTGCCCCAAGGTGAGACACTTGGTCAAATAAAACCCTTATCTAGGAGATTTTTCAACTACTCTTTAAGCTCTTTCAACTCTATTGGTGCCATTCTATATGGCGGAATAGATATAGAACGAGTATCTGGAAGAAGGTCTATACCAAAGTCTATCTCTCTTTCAGGAGAGACTCCGGGAAGATCATCAGGAAACTCTTTTACTAGTGGAACTAACTGAATATAAGGTATCTCAACATTAGAGTCATTAACTCGGACCAAGTGATAGACACACTCATTGGAAACTAACTTTCTTTCCTTAAGGTACGAAATAAAATGACCCTTAGGCACCGCTGAACTGCTTTTCCACTCGAGCACTTGTTCACTGGGAAACTGGAACTTGACTACTCGAGTTTTGCAATCTATTGATGCATAGCATGTATGAAGCCAGTCCATACCTAAAATGCATTCAAAATCTACCATGTCTAATTCAACTAAATTAGCCATGGTACTCTTGTGATTGATGGAAATTGTACAATCACTATAGACTCTCTTTGCTAGAATAGACTCACTAACAGATGTAGAAACACTGAAAGGCTCAAGAAGTTGCTCAGGAAGAACATCAAAATTCATCGCAACATATGGAGTTACAAAAGATAAACTCGCTGCTGGATCTAGAAAAGCATAAACATTAAAGTTCAAGACTTGGATCATACCAGTGATAACATCTGGTGAATCCTCTTGCTCTTGGAGACTGGTGATAGCATATAGGCGGTTTGCTCTTGGAGACTGGTGATAGCATATAGGCGGTTTGATCCTTCGCCAGTACCGGAAGTAGCCCCTCTAGGTGAAGCTCTGTCTGGTGGGGCAACTGAAGAAGACTAGGCTCTATTTCCCCCATTGCCATTACCTTGCTTGTTCTTTGGACATTCTCGTATGAAATGACCATTCTGTCCACACTTGAAACATCTAGTGGAGCCCTCATGACATGTACCTGAGTGGTTCATACCACACCTAGCACATGCATGAATCTTGGTACCCCCTTGTGCCATACTACCTTGCGATTGTGCAGGTCTAGCTCTGAAATTTTGGGAATTCTGACTATTGTACTCATATTTGTTTCTTGGTGCAGGTGCGTCAGCAGATGATGGAGCAGGTCCCTTCTGTTTTTGTTTGAAGGATGACCAGTTGGCATTACTCTTCTGCTGCCCGTACTCATTCCCTGTCTTAGCTCTCTTGTTCTTAAATTCTTCTCTATCCCTTAGCTTCTCTTCCTCGACCTGCTGCACATAGACTATCAACCTTGATATATCCATGTCACCTATTATCATTGCAGCCCTACCTTCCTTACTCGACAGACGAGACAACCCAACAATGAATTAACTCATCATGCTCCTCATGTCGGCAACCATCTCTTAGCTTCTCTTAGCTCACGGGGAAGGAAATGCCATATGAAAGCACTCTTGAAACAGTCCGACTGACAATCGGTTACGTGCAAGCACGAGTTAGAAAGATACTTTTTAGAGATAATACTCTAACGTACGAAATGAGTATGAAATAAGTGAAGGAATTTCCTAAATATTGCAGCCTTCTAATTATAGATATGACGCGCTTCACACCGATAACTATGACTCTATAGACACGGCTTCATAGACTCCCTAGGACTCTTGAAACTTGGCTCTGATACCAAATTTGTCATGCCTCGAGCTACACCCTGAGCAGGACTAGCACTCGAGAACCATTGTTGGCCCCAATTGAACCCTTAGCCTGGCTTACTTACTCAGCAGAAGACTTAACTCAATAAAGATAAATCTATGTAATAAACTGGAATGTTATAAATGAACATTCAATTGGCTATTAAGGCAAACTCAAGTCTCAACATAAGATGATAACAATGAAAAGACTAAAGAACTAACATCTGACTGCCTATCTATGAAGCCTCTAACAACTGAGATGGATGTCGGGACAAGACCCTCGATAATACTAACAAATGAAATACTAAAAAGAAAATGATAACATCGGACCCCTCCGGAAACCAAGGAGGCTCACCAACTGACTCTGAATGCTCAACTGGATTAACGAGGTGCTGTATAATGATCCTGGTTACTTGTGTCTGCATCATAATAAGATGCAGGCCAAATGACAACAGTAAATTGAATGTACGAGTATGCGAGGGGAATTCTAAAATAAGACATAAGCTTGAAAGGAATCTAAAGAACTTACATAACTCAACTCAACATAACTGAACTCATTTCAACATACAGTAGTTTAAAACAAGTGCAATATAAAGAAAAACTATTTAAAACATGATGTCAACTCTGTGTGTATGCAAAGATACATATAACTATGAAATCTATGTAAAAATACAATATCTATGTATATAAGAATACAATTACTTCTGTGGGAGTTTCTCTAACCGACAACCATCATGTAAAACCTATTGTGATGATATAACATTTTGCCTCACGCTGCCAGGGTCGTCCTATACCTTGCCGAGGGTATAGAACCTGAACTACTAAGTGGATCCACTAGTCTATGCTAAAAAGCACTAAAGGAATCATCTAAAAAGTATGACCCTTTTCTACCCATGATGGCTACATGGTTTATGGTGGCTGTGAGTTGTCTGAACTCTCCCACATATCGGTGCTCAATACTACTCCCAAAATATAATACTAGTTCTTATGTTTTAAAACATACTTCTTTCTATGATTTGAGATAATTGCTCAAAAACATAGCTCAAAGGCTATCTTGGAAATCAATGTTTCCTCTCTTGCTTCATTTAGAAAGCGATTACCCTTTTCTAAAAACTAGATCAAAGGCTCTTTGGAAATCTCAGTTTCCATTCTTATTTAAATGTGAATATATTTTAAACTCTTTGGGAATATATAGTCCCCATATACTTCTTTGAAGAAATGAACTTCAAATTTTTACTCTTGACTCTTTACTCAACTTGATCTTTAAGTCTTAAAACAAAGTTAAAAGCATTTGCAAAAGGCTTCTTGAAAAGACTCTAAGAACTTCCTAGACTTGGCTTTTAACTTTCCTTGAATTTGAATTTATAGATTCAAGGTTAAGATTCATGTTTCTGGATGATATCTAGATGTTTAGAAGTCATTTAGAGTAGTTAGAATCAATCGACAGTATTAGTACATTTTAGAAGGACTTAAATTGGCTAAACGATGAAAAACTGGTGAAAAACAATGATTTGAGCACGTCACTAGTGCACCGCGCCAGCCCCACTTTCTGGGGATCCTTTTGGGTGCACTGCAGGCGCGCCTCCCCAGCCTCTCTGGCGCTATGGGGGTGCAACGCGCCTAGCCCTTCCCAGGTGAGTCTGACGAATTTTTCAACTCCTTTTCTGATCCTAAATTATTTTAAATCTATTCCTTTTCTCAATACTTTCTTAGATTCAGATACCCAAAGCATGTACATTAGATTCTAACTCGAAATAACTCTTAACTTCGCTAAAACTTCTCAAGAAAACCCATCAATCACATGTAAGTTCGAGAATGAAAACAATTCAAGAATACAACTCAAGAATATCAAATTCTAACTCTTTTAGGATGAAAATCACTGAATTAAACATGTTTGACGCAAGGGTGAATGGACCTAGTGCTATGTGATCTCACATACCTCGTAGGGATCACCCGTTGACGAAATCCACAAGCGATTCCTTATGAAGACGACGAAACTTGAACTTTCTTCTCCTTTCTCCTCTTTTCTCTTTTCTCCAATCCCTAGCGTGAATTCAATTTTTTTGAAACTGATCAAATTCAATTTTGACCCTTAATTAATTCACTAAAAAGAATTAAATTAGTTGGGTAAGGAAGACACCAAACTACCCTTCCAAAGTCCGTATTGGACTTTCTTTATTTGAACAAACCAATTTCAAATCGGCATATGTCACTTAACAAACTCAGAATCGTGCAAACTCGATGGCATTGGAAAGCTTATTCCAAGATCTTTCCTACGATATCTGGAAACACACCTAACTCATCCTGAGCTAGAAGTTATGGTCGTTTGAAGTTGACCAAAAATCCAAATTAACAAACTTAACAAATTTTCCAGATTTTATATTCTTTCCAAAAATGACTATTTCCACTTTTTAATTTCTTTCCAGTTCTTTCTAGCTACGGGGTGTTGCAATTTCTAACCGTGTCATCGCGTAGATACACTATTTGGTCAAGTATGCCAAACTTAGCAAATCATTAAAAACTTTAAGCTTTATTAACTCATTAACAAGTCTTAATGTTTTAACCTCATTCTTGAACATTGTCTTTATCATGAGAATGGATTGAGTTGATTGACAATGTTGAACTGTCAGTCACAACTTTGTTTTTCTCCTTGAATCTAGCTCTTGGGATCTCTAGTCTGCTAGATAGAGTTACCGCTATGATGACTTGTCCTAAGCCATAAACCCATTCCATTAGATGATCATTCAACTTTCTCTCTAGTTAGGCCTTTTTGTAAGTGGATTCGACACATTATCCTTTGACTTTACATAATCAATTGTGATAATTCCACTAGAGAGTAGTTGTTTTCTAACGGTATTATGTCTATCTCTTATATGATGAGACTTTCTGTTATACATCATGCTCCATGCCCTACCTATTGTATCAGGACTTTCAAAGTGTAAGCATACTGATGCTAAAGGTTTGGACCAAAAAAGAATATCTATTAAGAAATTCTAGAGTCTTTCAACTTATTCACTGGCCTTATCTAGAGCACCTAACTCAGAGATCATTGTAGAGCTAGTGATACATGTGTTTTTGGAAGATTTCCAAGAGACTGGTTCTCCACCAAGAGTAAATACATATAACCCTTCTTCAACAAGGGGAAGATATGAGGTAATTCCCTTTTTCAAGGCCCCTAAACTAGTCCTGGTTTGGTTCTCTAGTGGAAAGATTTGAGATACCTTCTCCTACCCTATAAAGTAAGGGAGACTGACACTATGCTTTATAGAAAGTGAAATAGTGATAAGGAGTTGCGGAAAAGTCCTCGAAAAAAGGAAGCGACTTTTCCTGAAAGAGTAGAGGGGACAGTCTTTGGCCTAGGTAAAATAAAACCAGCCTCCCCTTCCACCCAAGTGGACTATTCTCTCCTTATGGAGTCTAAGAAAAGAGAGATATTCTTATGCAAGGCGAAAGATTGACGTCCTTCAGAATTCTAAAAAGATTAAGAATTGCGTGCCTTTAGATCCCGTCTTTCTTGTTTCATAATCAAGACGAAAGGTCGGATGTTCTTATTTAGGTCAGGTCTACTTTTGGTCATTATTCTATCTGAAAAATAGAATATTGCTCAAAGAAGGTGACTCGTAGTCCATTTTCGAGTATTATCTTCGCTGTGGATGATCCATTCGGTGTGCGTATGAATGAACGAATTCCACCTCTTTATGGGCTATATGCCCTGCTTGTCCCCCATACCCCATTCAGCAAGGGTTTCCGTGGTCTCCAAGATCTTTTTCCGACCTCTGAGGTGGTCTGTCAAGTCCTCTAGCCTAGGGTAGTCATAAAAAAAGGCAGGATTCTCTCGTCTTTTATTTCCCTTTTTTCTGAGTGAGATGTCGTCCTTCTAGTTCCTGATGAATTGAGTCCACCATCTATTTCATAGTAATCACGAAAAGCAAGCCCTATGTGTCACAAGCAGGCACCACGGGTTCTTTACTTTTTGGTAGGGTGGAGGGCATTTGTGCATTATAGCACAGGCCGTGACTACCCTTTTACCTTGATTGATGCTCCATACTGCCCGCCTGTTCTATAGAAAACTAAGTGCCTATCAATTAGTTCCAAGAAAGCGGCCAGGGTATAACTATAATTTCATTCCAATCCCGATATTGTTGGAATTGGTCTTGAAGAAGCGATTGCCCGTGAAAGCCGTAGCACTTTAATTGCTTAGGGGAATCGGCCTTCTTTAGTCAAAGCTTTTTCTATTCTTTTGTTAACTGATTTATGTATCGGATTCCATTCACCCCACAGTTGGGAAACAATGATTGGCTCTATCTATAAAGATTTTGGATTTGTTCATAATGATCAAATTTGATCTGGTCTTGTTTCCACCTTTCCAGTCATTCTAGATACTATTTTCTTTTGATTTTCCGTTATTTAAATTGTCTATCTCTGTCACTTGTAGTTATTTATCATTCAATGAATGACTGATAAAGGATCCATTGATATTAATATAATCCAATTAGAATGCTTGGTGCTTTGTAATTGTACATAAACAAAGTATTGAAAATCGTATTTACTCTTTCTATTTCTAACCATCGGGGAGATTCATCCTAGATTATTCCAGCAAATAGCAGAATCGTGGCTAGGGAATTATACTAGTGACCTACCCAATTTATTGTCAAATTTTCGCGATCAATGATTGGACCATGCAAACTAGAAATGTTTTTTCTTGGCTAAAGAAAGAGATTACTCGATCTATTTCCATATCGCTCATGATATATATCAACACTCGGACATCTATTGCAAGTGCATATCCCACTTTTGCACAGTAGGGTTATGAAAATCCACGAGAAGCGACTAGGCGTATTGTATGTGCCAATTGCCATTTAGCTAATATGCCCGTGGAGATTGAGGTTCCACAAGCTGTACTTTCGAATACTGTGTTTGAGGCAGTTGTTCGAATTCCTTATGACATGCAACTGAAACAAGTTCTTGCTAATGGTAAAAAAGGGGGGTTGAACGTGGGGGCTCCAAATTCATTAAATGAATGTGAAAACAACTTTCTTAAATGGAGAATCGGAGAAAGAAATTTACATGGAACAACCCGAGGGTTTTGTGGTTCCTGGTAAAAAAAGAAAGTGTGCGAACTTGTTAAGTCACTTTATGGACTAAAATAAAGCACCCAAACAATGACATAAGAAATTTGACCAAACCATGTTGGCAAATTGATTTAAGAATGATGGAAGTGATAAATGTGTTTACATTAAAATCACACGGTCATTGTTTGTTTGTATATTAATGACATGTTAATCATCAATAGAGACACTAATTACATAAATGCTACTAAACATATGCTACAAAGCAAGTTTGATATGAAAGATCTTGGAGTTCCTAATGTGATCTTAGGTATAAGAATCCTTAAAACTCCATAATGTTTAGCATTGTCACGATCTCATTGCATCGAAAAGGTACTTGACTAGTTCAAATATTTAGATTTCAATATTGTCAAGATTCCAATAAATGTGTGCTTTGCATTTCAAATGAGTGAAGACGAAAGTGACTCACAATTGGATTGTGCTAGAGTATTGGGAAGTATCATATACCGCAACTAATAATATTAACATCCGAATGGATGTAATTCTAGTTACTGATGAGTATATATCGACAAGATCAAGACCTTGTTTTTGTCTAAAGCCTTTGACAAAAAGTCTTGCTTTATATTTATCAACAGTTCCATCGACTTTCATTTTCCTTCTGAAGATTCACTTTGAACCCAAAGATTTATTTTCTAGAAGAAGATCAATTAACTTCCAATATAGTTGCTCAAGATTGCATCAATTTCACTATTGACAACATCTTTCCAGAAGGAAGAGTCTACAGAAGACACACCAAATGTTACAAAATCATATTCGAAGGAAGTAGATGTCCTCTGACATTTACTACGCCTCTAAATATCTTTATTAAGTACATTCTCTTTTTTTCTTTCCAAGGTCTTTTAGACCCTTCACTAGACTACTAGAGTCTAATTTTACAATCCGCAATCATAGGTCCTATTATAATCCTTTTAGGAATAGAAACTTGGACTTTGGCTAGACACCCCCACACTTTAAAGTATTTCAAGTTGGATTTCCTTCCTTTCCATTTCTCATCTGGAATAGATTGTGTCCTGAACAAACAAAATTGCTTTCTTTCTAAAAAGACAACTTTTTGTTGTTCCCTTTTGCAGTAAGGATAGTTCCTCCACACAAGTCTTGTGATAAACCTGAATTTATAAGTAATGCAACCATCATTTTCTTCAAAGTTTGATTTTTTTTTCATTATGCAATTCCTTTAGATTTAGGTGAATAGGACAATAGTTTGATGGATAAATCCATTTTCCAGACATATTTCTGCAAAAGGAGATTTATATTCTCCATCCCTATCACTTCTTATCTTTTTCCCAACTGATTTTAAATTTCAATATTATATTGTCTAGACATTTCTGTTGCTTCATCCTTACCATATAGCAAATAGACATAGTCATTTCTAATGCAATTGTCAATGAAAGTTATGCGATACTTTTTCCCACCACGAGATGGTGTTGATTTCATATCACAAATGTCAGTGTAAATCAACTCTAAGAGATTAGAATTCCTTTCAACATATTTATAAGAATGCTCAGTATATTTAGATTCCACACAAACTTGACATTTTTATTTATTGCACTCAAAGTTAGACAAAATTTCTAAGTTGATCAGTTTTCCTTACAATATTTTGTAATTGACATGCCCCGAGTGTTCATGTCACAAACAGTTTGACTCAAGCAAGTAGGAACAAATAAAAATTTTGAGTTTAAAAAGCTCTCCGCGAGGTAGCTTTTTGTCACAAATATTTTGTTCCTATTTCTTACAGTTTTATGTGATACAAACATTGTTTAGAGTCATCACCTTGTCAAATGTCCTTTTCGGAAAGACCTTTCCATAACTTTCAATTTGATTGTTATAGAACTACCAATGAACAAAGTTTCATCGGGTCTAATAAAGGCAAATAGTCCAAATGCTTCTTTTACAAAACTTAACAAATGACTATTCACCAATATTCATGTCTATACAAAATAGACATATCTTTTCATGAAAAGTCACAACATTTTAAGTGACACTTTTTCATAAAAAAACTCAATCATTTTGAACAAATATACATATAATTTGGTAGTTTCATACTAGTCATACCATATACTAGTAAAAGAGAAACTCAACGACCACAATATCAAATTTACTCCAAGAACTTTGTAGGTCTAACATAATATAGAAGTATCAGCGAATATTGTATCTTGTGCTTCAAATTTAAATTAGACACTAAGTCTAATTTTTTCTTTGTCATAAGCATAGAACCCCCCACATTTTAAATATGATCTCAAAAATATTTTTCAAGTATTTGAAAATAGTTTTTCCACATATTTTTTTTTCTCATGCTATCGAAGTGTCATTGGCAACATGAAACCTCTATTGAAAATATTATGCTACAAAAGAATTATAGTGCTTCAATTCTCTTTGACAATCTTTACACAATGTCAAAGTTCATTCCATAGAGGCACAAAATCACAAACTCTAAGTCACTGGTATTTTTCCTCTATCATAAATAGACATACCACTTAGTATTTAAAATACTAACAATAAAGACAAAAAATTTTGTACAATTTGTTTCTATATAACAATGAAGTTTATAGAAAGTCAAAAGTACAACATTGACTTATTATGTGAAGTTTTCATATTCTTAAAACCAATATCATAGTCTAATTTATCTAGACTAGAAAACTACAAAAGATTTTAGTCTACAAAAATCAGAGAAAATTAAATTTCACATGGAGTACAAAACTACAAAAGTTTTTTAGTCTCCAAACAGAATTAAACATATTCTTAGATTATCACATAGATATGCTTTTCTTTTCAAATGGCCTTCCAATTATAATATTTTGACATACTATTTTATCAAACAAAAGCGTGCATCTCTCATTCTGCACACTAAAGAATTTTAAAGGCAACACTTTTTGCCAAGGAAAATTCATTCAAAAATTATATGGTTTGCAGATCTTTTTCTAAAGACAAATATGATAAATATCAAAACTGTTAAGTTTTAGAAACTATTTTCCTCCTTAGATAAATAATAAGAAGGTTACCTGGTGTAATCTTTAACCGAAATACCACAAATTCTTCTAGTACATTCTCACTTAGACCTTGCTAAACAAAGCACCAAATTTTGGAGAAGTAATGCATTAATCTTCTACTTCCATGATGTGTTTCTCTCAATCAATAGAATACAAGAAATACCAACACTATATTATTTTCTTTAAGATTGTTGTTCATCTTGTTTTTCTAAGATACTTAGATCAAAACTTTGAAGAACTTGGTAAAAAACAACAAAGTTTAAAGAGTATTTTCAAAACTAAAAAATTAAAACTACTAGACAAAATAGAACCAGAAATAGATAGAAACAAAATAAAAATATTTTTCTCAAAGAAAGAAAATTGAGCCCACTGAATGCACAGTGTCCCCTTAAGGAAATTATTCCCCTCGAGCACCCGAGGTTAATGGAATATATCCTCCTAGGATAGAACGATCTTACTCACCGATGTATCGGTACCTAAAACAACGGTGTGAGCAAACCACTCAACGGCAGTAAATTACACTTTAGAATATTAGATTTGGTTGCAGTAGAAGAAGTCCAGAAAAATTAGTTCAACTAAAATGAGAGGAAATCCCTCAATTTATAGAAAACAAAGGGTAGTGTGCAAATGTTCTTATTGTGCCTTACCGAAAAGGTCACAAACCTTTGGAAAAGTCCACAATCTTTCGGAAAGGTCACAACCTTTCATAAAAGTCACAACTTTTCATCAAAGTCACAACTTTTCATAAAAGTCACAACTCTTCATAAAAGTCACAATTCTTAATAAACGTCACAACTCTTCATAAAAGTTGCAACTCTTCATTTTCCATTCACCCCTTTTAAAACCCAACATAATGAAGTCACTGTCTTACATAGAGATAAAAAGAGCAACAAAAAGAAGTATTAGTGTTATTCCTTTAAAGAATCTAACTTGAAGAGATTGATTCATTTGGAAAAAAAATGGGAACTTTCTCATGAAAATTTAATTTAACAAAATCAACTTTTGTAGGTCAATAGTAGGTTTTTTTCTCTTTTAAAAAAACAAAATAAGTAATTAAACTAACCTCCCAAGTGCTTGCCGCTTTAGCAGCCAATGACTCGCTAAAGCGATGGTGGCCTACGTGCCCAAGTGACCACTTTTGCGTCACCTGTAGGTAGTTAAACCCGTTTGGGGTTTTTTTCTTATTATTTTGAGAATCATTTTTGAGCTCGATTTTCTGGGGGGGAATTGGTGAATCTTGCTGAAAATTGTTAGAGCATTGTGTGGGGACTCTCAGGAAGGTGTTGTAGCTTTGTTTCGAAGGTAATTTCTTACTCCCTAGAGCATTCCTTGCCTCTAAGGGTGATTTTCTTATTGATTCTTGCATGAGTTGGTTTGACTGCTTTTCGAACTTGAAATGTGTTTAATTTTGGGACACAAGTTCAGTAAACTCACTAGGACCTTTTGACGGAGTCAATTTTGGGATTTTTGACGTCAGGTCCCACTTTCTCATTTTTTACTCGATTTTAGATTTATCTCAAATTGTTGTGTTTTTGGTGTCAAAACGTGTGTATTGATGTAGTTATTCTATTTTTGATAGCATAGCAACATTCGAAGGCCATTCTGAAGGGTAAAACCTTGAAGTTGTGATTTTGGTGGCGTGTGGTCCATGTTGAGGTAGGCTATGGTGTCACGACCAAAAAATGGACGTGATGACACTTGCCTATTTCCACCAAGACAAGTCTGCCTCAATCAAACAAAAAAGAAAGCGGAAAGATAACCAAGAACAAGATAAAAGTTGAAAACTTATTCTTTCGCTATAACACCCCAAAACCTGGTTGTCACGTTTACAAGTCACTAATGTAAAAACATAATCCCAAAGATAAATAGAAGTCTCAATGTTTTGGTTTCTCTAGTAGAAAAAAACATAGAGTGAAGAAATAAGAAGGCCCATCGGGATGGAAAGCAGCTACCTCTCAAAATCCTTGAAAAGCCTAAAAAAAAGACGAAGAAGAAGGAGAGGGAGATCACACTGGTCTGAGCTCAGAACCTACACAAGTGTAGAAGCAAGGAATACGTACCAACAACACGGTACCCAACAAGACTCATGTGCATTCTTGTTAGTTTTCTATTTATTTGACATTTGTAGTGCTACTTCTTTTCACTTTTCATGTTGTCCTTACTTTTCAAGCTCAGTCGGCCTATGATGCCTATTGGGTACCTGTTGTTGTAGTACTCATACTAGACTCTACATCTATTCTATAATTCAAGTTTAAGCAACATTAATCAATGCTGATTTCAAGCCGGTTATGGGAGCACTCGAAGATGAGGGTGAGCACTATGATGTTTTTGATCATACATGTCTCCTTCTAAATAATTGACTTTTCCTTTGCATTTTGAGAAAAGTTTGTATATTTTTTGTGCATTTTTGGGACTTTTACTCTATTGTAGCAACTCTGTACATATAACTATCAGGTTTTGGGCTCGATCTTTTATTTATATTATGTTGGTTTCAACCTTATCTTCCATTGTCTCCTTTAAATTATTTTTGCATTTCTTATTATTTGTTGTCTTTACCCTGTATTCCTATTACTAGTCGTTTAGAGTTACGGTTTGGCTTAACTATTGGTGTGTGTATATGTCATCATGACCCGAGTTTTTGGATCGTGACAATAGTCTATTCCATGAAAGGTATAATATCTTTTACTATAAGACTAAATACTAGGGCATGAGCATGACATATATATAATGTATAGATTGGTTAAAAAATTCCTTGCAGGTCACTATAGATTAAGCAGGTCGCAATCTTATAAAGGTTCAATGGATATAAAGTAATTTGATTGAGAAATTCTGGAGGGATTCCACCATCTTAATCAACTTACTAATAGACAGAACATGTAGTAGACTTTAATTAGCTCAGGATTAGTAACGAGTAGTAAATATTAACATGTCTTAGCATTAGTTATATTATTATGATTGAGATTGTAGAATCCAATTCCAATTAAAATTGAGAAGACATATTTATATAATGAAGACATTGTCTTATGTAGAGATAAGAAGAACAACACAAAGAATTATTAATTTTTATTCCTTTGAAGAATCGAACTTTCAGAGATCGATTTATTTGGAAAAATGCGGAAGATATATTATTGTTGATGCTCTTAGCATATTATCTATGGGAGTACCACTCATGTTGAGGAATGAAAGAAAGAGATGGCTAAGGAAGTGCATATACTTACACGATTGGGAGTTAGCCTTGTAGCGTCATATGAAGGTAGTGTTCTTGTCCTAATTGGGAATGAATCATCCCTAGTGGTGGAAGTAAAGGAAAATAAAGACAAGGACCCCATTATACTTCAATTGAAGGAAAATGTTCATAAGTAAGAAGTGTTGGCTTTTGAACAAGGGGAAATGGTGAGTTTGAGGTACCAAGGTAGGTTATGTGTTCCAGATATTGATGGTATGTATGATAGAACCATGTCAGAAGTCCATAGTTCCAAGATATTTGATTCATCCAGGTTCTACCAAAAAGTACCATGACTTGAGAGAAGTCCATTTGTGGAATGACATGACGAGAAATATTGCAGACTTGGTTGCTAAGTGTCAGAATTGCCAGCAAGTCAAGGTTGAGCACCAGAGACCATGTGGTGTAGATCAGAACGTAGCTCTTCCAAAGTAGAAATTTGAAATTATTAATATGAACTTTATTACTAGCTTACGTCGATTTCGTCAACAACAAGATTTGATTTGGGTGATTGTAGATCAAATGACTAATCAACTCATTTCTTGCCAGTAAAGACAACTGATTCAACAAAGAACTACGCCAGATTGTACATCCGTGAGATAGTTCAACTCCATGGAGTTCCATTTTCCATCATTTTGATAAAGGGGTGCTCTTACCGCCCATGGAAGTCATTTTAGAAATATTTGGGTTCAAAGGTAAATCATCGTACCACTTTTTATCCTCAGATAGATGGCAAGCCAGAGCATATCATCCTAAGTTTAGAGGACATGTTGAGGGATTATGTCATTGACTTCAAGGACAATTGGGATGCTCACTTACCTCTCATAGAGTTCTCATACAATAACAGTTAACAAAACATTTAAATGCCTCATTATGAAGCTCTTTATGAGCGAAGGTGTTGATCTATGATTGGTTGGTTTGAAATTGGCAAAGTTTAGTTGATAGTGTCATACTTGGTACATCAAGCCGTAGAGAAGCTAAAGATTCTCCAAGAGAGACTAAAAATCATATAGAAATGTCACAATTCGTATACTACTGATATTAAGCGAAGAGATTTAGAGTTTGAAATAAATGATTTGGTTAACTTGAAGGTTTCACCCATGACAGGTGTCATGAGGTTTGTAAAGAAAGGAAAGTTCAGCCTGCGTTATATTTGTTCTTACAAGATTTCAAAAAGGGTTGGCAATGTAGCTTATGAGTTGGAGAGGTTGTTACTGATATACCGTGAGTTTACGGTATTTCTAATACATTTCACTTACAAGTTATGTGTGTCTAGGGCCTTTTTGTATTGGTTTTTTTTATGTGTTTTTATCATATTTTGCAAGAAAGATGTTCAGGCGCGGAAGTATAGAGACAGCTGAAAGAAATGCAGAAAAAGAGCATTCACGAAGGTGATCTACGAACCGTAGGTCCATTGACGGTTCATAGGTTATGACCGTAGATCAGCAGGCAAGGTGTGGAAGACAAATCACGGAAATCTGACCAAGTGTAGAACCACAGTGGCCATTGACGGTCCATAGATTGATCTACGGACCGTACAGATTGATCCGTAGATTGATATTGCGAGGGTTCCAGTACCTGATTTTTGAAGATTCTAAGTGTGGAACTATGGAGGGGATTGACGGACCGTAGATCGATATACAGTCTGTACTGCAAGTCCGTCGTTTGCTTCAGAGAAGCTGATTTTTGGAACCTGAAATATTTTCTAAGTCTTGGCTGATGGAAGGGACTTATGGATTGTATATCCATCGACGGTCCGAAAGTCAGTCTCGTGGAATGAAGACGCGTGCCTGAACAAACTTTCCTTAATTTGTTTCCCTTTTAATTTAGGATTTGTTTTCTATAAATAGGGCATGTAAACCTCGTTTTTAGGGGTTAGACATTATTATTCTAGTTTTACTTTTGTGACTGTGGAGATTAATTGGAAAACCTAACAATTATTGATTTCCTAAGTTCGTTTTGAAGATTTTGGCTTTGCAATTCAAGTTGAATTTCTGGGTTTATTATTCTCTTTACTTAAGTTCATGATTTCTTCATCTAAAACTATGAATTGTGTTCTTGCTAATATGGGTAACTAAATCCACAACTAGGGTTGTGGGAACCATGCGCGATTAACAAAGTATGAGTAGTAAATAAGCAATTCTTGGATTGTGTTTTGCATGCATTGATAATTCTTTCGTTTAGAAGTCTTTTTAACGGTGGCCAACGTTAGAACTTGCCTTGTTACTACTTGCTGGACCAAGGAGGTAATTAACGAGAAAAGAATTATTAACATAGATTTAGTGTGATACTATCTAATAGGCTAGATTCGATTGGTGCGAATTAATAACTAAGCCAAACATCGATTATGATGTCTAATATGAGGTAGAAGTAAGGGTTAGTAAATTATACACACGTAGCCGGACCAAGGTGCGGGGTGAAATTCTTTAGATGCCGGACTAAGGATTTAGAGATACCTAACTTATCACTTTGCATGTAATACACTAGGAAAGGATTGCTGTTACTAGGATTATTGCGTTATGAGCTTGTGGGGAACACGTATACCCTAGTTATTTCTCTCATCCTGATAACAACTAAAGTTGAGTTTTGATTACTGATTACTTATTAAATTCTTACTATTTGTTTCACACAAACAAACCCCCCCTCTTTAATTACCTGTTTCTGGAAGTAATTTGACTAATTGAATATAATTATTGGTTAAAGTAAAGTCTAAACCATTTTCCTCGTGGGATCGACCCCAACCTACAAGTTGGGTTCTTTACTTGATAACGATCGCTTATACATCCGTAGGGAGGTGTAATTTGAGCGTACCAAATTTTGGCGCCGCTGCTGGGGAATTTGTCCTTTAGATTTATTTTAACTACATTATTGAACGTTAGTTAAATATTTCCTAATTTTACCTTTTCTCTTTGTTTTTGTCTCTCTCAGGTTCTGACTCTAGTGTATGCCAAGTACACGGAGCCAAGGCGAACCACTTGCTCGCTACGATCGAGAGCTGAACCACACTTTGCGAAGAATGAACAATCCAAGAAATCCAATTGATCCTATCGGAGAAAATCTAGATGATGCAGTTGAGTTACAACAACATAGGGTAGTTGGTGGGGACAACCAGGTTCCAGCTGAAAATCGATTGGGAGATGCGTTGAGGGTGCAAGATCCACTAGGCCCACGACAACATGACAACTATTGGGGCAACATGAATATAGCAGACTCTAATGGACCTATTGTCCTACCCCCTCTACCTCCAGGGCACACATTTGTGGTGACTAGTAGCTTGATGCAGATGCTTACTGCAAGAGGGTTATTCTCAAGATCACCATCGGAGGATCCAAATGCTCACTTAGCCAAGCTAAGGGTGGTTTGCAAAAGTTGTGTAGGTAGACCAGACTTGGATATGGATGTCATTGGATTACGAGTGTTCCCTCTATCACTGACAGGCGATGCTGCAGTATGGTTCACTGAGCTTCCTTATAGCTTAATATTTACATGGGACCAACTGGCGGAGGTGTTCCGAGCAAAGTACTATCCAGTGTCCAAGAAGCTCAATCACAAAGATAGGGTCAACAATTTTATAGCATTACTTGGAGAGTTTGTGAGCAGCTCTTGGGACAGATTCACTGCATTCGTAAGAGGTATTCCAAATCACCGTATTGATGATGAGTCGCTGAAGGAATATTTCTATCGAAGACAGGATGATAACAATAAAGCAGTACTTGACACTATTGCTGGAGGTTCATATGGTGATTGTACATATGCACAGATTGTTGAAAAACAGTAGAGGATCTCTCGCAACAATAAGGCATGGAGCACTAGGAGGTCAGATACTGGGAGAAACACATTTGCCGTTCATAATACAACTATCAACTCTGCAGATGATATTTGTGAGGGGATGGCCCAGATGAGGACAGAGTTAGGGTTGGTATTGAAGCATGTGAGCGAAGGAGCAAAAAAGGTAAATGTTGTGAACTACTTAACTAGAACTCCACCACCAGTTGAGGAGTGTTACTATGAAGAGGATGCTTATGCTGTGAATGATCAGACGGGGGGTTTCTGACCAAATGCCCAAGGATCCAACACGGAAAATAGGTGTGAAGGTCAAGGGAACCAAGGTCGGAACTATGGAAATTACAACCGAGAGGGTCACTATGTCCAGGATGGGAACTTCAATCGCAACAACAACTACAATAGGAACAACTATGGCAACAGAAACGATCGGGTTGGACCCTATGTTCCCCCTCAAAATTGGGAATCTGGTGCTAGGGAAGCTGGAGGTAATATGGCGCGTATTGAAGATATGATGCAGAAGATGATGAGAAGGTTTGATGCAACTGATGAGAATGTGAAGGAGATTAGACACGACTTGTCTGGTATTGGTCAAAAGGTTGATGCCCATGCAGTGTCAATAAAGCATCTAGAGCAGCAGATGACTCAGTTGTCTACTACAGTGAACCCGCGTCAACCTGGCACTCTTCCTAGCAACACCATCCAGAATCCAAAGAATGATGGTCATTGTATGGCAATTACTACTCGAGGGGGTAAGCAAACCATAGATCCACCTATGCCGTCTGTGGTGGATGCTAAGATTAGAAAAGAAGATGATGTGGTGGAAGTTAGAAAAGAGTCTGAGACTGCGACAGAGCAAGAAGCGGAGATATCTCAGAAAGTGGTCCCCATACCTAGACCTCCACCACCTTTTCCACAGAGGTTAGTGAAGAAAACTGAAGATGGTAAATATCGCAGGTTTATTACTATGTTGAAGCAACTTTCTATCAATGTTCCTTTGATTGAAGCCTTGGAGCAAATGCCTGGGTATGCAAAGTTTATGAAAGATATGGTGACAAAGAAAAGGTCTGTGAGTTTTGAAGATGATGATAGATTGCAGCATTGTAGCGCTATTGCTACAAGATCTCTGGTGTAGAAGAAGGAAGACCCTGGTGTTTTCACGATCCCATGTACTATAGGGTTATTACACTTTGCTAAGGCATTGTGTGATCTTGCTAGCATCAACCTCATGCCCTTGTCTATTTACAAGAAGTTGGGTCTAGGGGACCCAAAGCCCACTGCAATGCGATTACTAATGGCCGATCGAAATGTGAAGAGGCCCATTGGTGTACTTCATGATGTGCTAGTGAAAGTAGAGTCTTTCATCTTTCCGGCGGATTTTGTGATTCTTGACTGTGAGGTTGATTTTGAGGTTCCCATCATCTTTGGGAGACCATTTCTTGCCACAGGGCGTGCGTTGGTTGATATGGAAAAGGGGCAGATGAAGTCAGACTGAACAATGAAGAAGCAACTTTCAATATCTGTAGGTCCATGAAGCAGAATGGTGAGCTCCAAACAGTATCTGCTATAACTTACAGAGTGGAGAGTGGGACAGAAGTGCAAATTGAAGAGCGACTAGGTGTTGAGGCACTCGCAGCAGTTATGATGAATTTCGATAGTGATGGTATTGAAGAGTATGATGAGTTGGTAGCCGCACTCGATATGTGTGAATATCGGTCCAAACCAAAGAAGTATGAGTTAGACATGAAGAATCGCGAGTCCCCACCCACAAGACCATCTATTATGGAGGCACCGAAATTGGAGCTTAAGGCTCTACCACCGCACTTGAGGTATGTGCAGTTGGGCGAAGAGAATACTTTGCCAGTCATCATTGCGGCAGATTTGGATGCGAGGCAAGTAGAGTGCTTGGTGACTGTGTTTTAAACCATTCCACTTCCCTCCATTACTCCTAAAACCGTTTCCACCATCCCATAACCTCCCTAAATCACTCCATACCGTGAGTTTACGGTATTTCTAATACATTTCACTTACAAGTTGTGTGTGTGTCTAGGGCCTTTTTGCATTGGTTTTTTATGTGTTTTTATCATATTTTGCAGAAAAGATGTTCAGGCGCGGAAGTATAGAGACAGCTTAAAGAAATGCAGAAAAAGGGCATTCACGGAGGTGATCTACGGACCGTTGGTCTATTGACGGTCCGTAGGTTATGACCGTAGATCAGCAGGCAAGGTATGGAAGACAAATCAGGGAAATCTGACCAAGTGTGGAACCACGGTGGCCATTGACGATCTGTAGATGTACGGACCGTACTGATTGATCCGTAGATTGATACTGCGAGGGTTCCAGTACCTGATTTTTGAAGATTCTAAGTGTGGAGCTACAGAGGGGATTGACGGACCGTAGATCGATATACGGTCCGTACTGCAAGTCCGTCGTTTGCTTCAGAGAAACTGATTTTTGGAAGCTGAAATATTTTCTAAGTCCTGGCTGACGGAAGGGACTTATGGACCGTAAATCCATCGACGGTCCGAAAGTCAGTCTCGTGGAATGAAGACGCATGCCTGAACAAACTTTCCTTAATTTGTTTCCCTTTTAATTTAGGATTTGTTTTCTATAAATAGGGCATGTAAACCTCGTTTTTAGGGGTTAGACATTATTATTCTAGTTTTACTTTGTTTATTGGGACATTAATTGGAAAACCTAACAATTATTGATTTCCTAAGTTCGTTTTGAAGATTTTGGCTTTGCAATTCAAGTTGAATTCCTGGGTTTATTGTTCTCTTTACGTAAGTTCATGATTTCTTTATCTAAAACTATGAATTGAGTTCTTGCTAATATGGGTAACTAAATCCACAACTAGGGTTGTGGGAACCATGAGCGATTAACAAAGTATGAATAGTAAATAAACAATTCTTGAATAGTGTTTTGCGTGCATTGATAATTCTTTCGTTTAGAAGTCTTTTTAACGGTGGCCAACGTTAGAACTTGCCTTGTTACTACTTGCCGGACCAAGGAGGTAATTAATGAGAAAAGAATTATCAACATAGATTTAGTGTGATACTATCTAATAGGCTAGTGTCGATTGGTGCGAACTAATAACTAAGCCAAACATCGATTATGATGTCTAATATGAGGTAGAGGTAAGGGTTAGTAAATTATACACACGTAGCCGGACCAAGGTGCGGGGTGAAATTCTCTAGATGCCGGACCAAGGATTTAGAGATACATAACTTATCACTTTGCATATAATACACTATGAAAGGATTGTTGTTACTAGGATTACTGCGTTATGAGCTTGTGGGGAACACTTATACCCTAGTTATTTCTCTCATCCTGATAACAACTAAAATTGAGTTTTGATTACTGATTACTTATTAAATTCTTACTATTTGTTTCACACAAACAAAACCCCCTCTTTAGTTACCTCTTTCTGGAAGTAATTTGACTAATTGAATATAATTGTTGGTTAAAGTAAAGTCTAAACCATTTTCCTCGTGGGATCGACCCCAACCTACAAGTTGGGTTCTTTACTTGATAACGATCGCTTATACTCTTGTAGGGAGGTGTAATTTGAGCGTATCAGTTACATACATTATTTCATATGTCCATGCTTCAAAAATTCTTGTGCGATCCATCACTTATTATGCCCAAAGAGAGTATTAGTGTGGAAGATAGTTTGTCCTATGAAGATATTTCGATATTTGACCGTCATGTTCGCAAGTTGAGGACCAAAGAGGTTGCATCAGTCAAAGGATTTTGGAGAAATCAAATTTCTGAAGAGGCTACATGGGAGGCCGAAGAAGATATGATAGCAAGATACCTTCATCTATTCGTCCCTCCAGATGTTGATAATAAAGGTAATGATCTTTTCCCTATTTAAGATTAAATGTATATTCATGTGCGAAGCACTTTAGTTTTAGTATCTATTGTAGTATTTGAGCCTATGCAATATATTCGTGCCTGGTGCATTTCCTAGATTAGTCATCATTCGAGGATGACTGATCCTGAGGAGGACATATTGTAGCACCTCACAACTCTACTCTTAGAATCTGAATCAATTGTCATAAGTATATGAATTTGAACATGGTGATGTACTACTTGGTCATGTGTTTTAAGGTCCTTTACCAAGTTTATCAAGGGTATGTGATGTGATTTAGGGTATAAGGGACCTCTAACACCAAGCCATGTCAAAGCATTTCTATCGGTTAAGCTTTTGCATGAGGCCATTTAAGGGTCAATTTCAATTGAACATATCTCTTAAAAAAATGAAATTTAGTTGAGCCATGACCTATCAAAGTAAATGTTCATGAGTCTTCTTTCAAACACCGCCATCTTTGTGTCAATTTGAGTTCGGAGTAAAATGTTATGATTGATTTACTAAAGAAGTTTTAACATGGCAGATGCTTTGTGATACGGAGTGAAAACAAACCTCACTATCCACTGGAATGAAATTTCATTTTTTCCAGCTCTTATCATTTATTTTTGAGAGTACTTGTTTTCTTAAAAACCTTAAGAGAGTTATCTAAATGGACCTAAAGGTGTAAGAAATCAATTTTTTTTTATAATTAAACCCTCTCATTTACTCCTAAATTTCTACGCTCAAGAACTTCAAGAAACACCAAGGCTTAGGATCTAGTGTAGTTTTTATCTCATATTGTTAGCACTATCATACGGCTTATGTTAATGTAGAATCCTTCTGATCTTGATCGGCCTATGATGCCTACTAACTACACCATATTTTTTGTACTTATACTGCACTTCTTCATTTTTCTTTGATGTAGCACCTAGTACGAGTGATCCTTGATGATTCCTTATTGTTTGATACCCTTGATGTTTGGATAATTCTGAGCTCTTTGTATCCAGAGATTCACTGCTTTCGCTCTTTTGTTTTGTCTAAATATTTTTATACCGTTAAATAAACTTTTTGTGTATAACTTTATTCGTGTACTTTAGACACACTTGTATTGGTGACACTGATGAGTTTGAGATTTGGACTCATTTAGGGCTTTGTTTTCATAGTTTTATTGTCCTCAATACCTAATTTATGCTCTAAACTGATGTTAATGTGTTAATTTGCAGCAACAAAGGCAAAGGAGCAAGGCAAGGACATTACAGGACAAAAAGGAGTGAAAAAGTTGAAGACGATGAAAAAGGGCAATCCTGGTGATCGCTGAGACCACTCAGCGAACCGCTGAGTAGCTCTTCAGCTCGCCAAATGTTACAGCATGCCAACCCTGGGGAACAAGATAACTTGGCGATGGAGAGGGACAGTCAGCGACCGCCGAATAGATCAGTGACATTGATCTTGATCACCTAAAGTTACAGAAGTCCAATGGTGCTGGGGCAAGTCAAGAAAGCGATGAAGGGAGACACTTGGCGCATCATCGACCTGGTCGGCGATGCTCGACTAATACAGCCGATTGGTCCTGAAGCGGAAAATTTGGAAGAGTATAAATGCGAAATGTTAAAAGATTTGAAGAGAGTTCTGGGAGTCCGAAATTCTGAACAACTATTCTTAGTGTTTGAGAGATTTTTCCTTGAGTTTTTGATCCCAAACTCTTTACTTAGAGTTTTTGAGTAGGGATTTCAAGTGGGTTTTGAATTTTTGTTGATTTGAAGCATTGTAAAGACTTGGAATTCATTACCAAGATCATGGACAACATTGTTGGTAATAGTTTCTTACTTTTCATAATGTGTGGCTAAAACCCCTATTCTTGAGGGTGTGATTATGTGATTAATTGTCTAAATTAGCTTATGGGTGTTAGTAATTACTGATTTAATTACTATTTTGAAGTGGGTTCAATTGATAACTGAGGTTTAACTTATGAGTTGTAGTTGCAAATGCAATTCTAGTCTAGTATTCGATGCTTGCTTGAGAAAGAGGTTTAGAGTTAGGGTTATTAATTGAAAATTATAGCGATTGGGTCTAAACTCGATCCTACCAATCTAGCTTGAGAGAGTAGATTAATTGAGGTTTTGGGTTATTTACATTGTTATGCTTGTTGAGGTTCAAGAGAACTCACTTGAATCGTAATAGTTGATCGAGGGATGGCTATTGCATCTATTGTCCAGCCTACTTATTAAGGCTCAGTGAATTTCAGTAATTGGTAATCACCCGTATAGCAAATTGGCAATTAATCGATCACATCCCCAAGGATCCTCTCTACTTGATTACTCCTTTGTTTTCGTAGTTGTTGTAGTTGTTACTTGACAAACCTAATCCCCCCATCTGACAGTAGTTATCAAACTTTACAAATTACTTTACTTCGTTTCAATAATGTTCGATAAAGTTTACTTCTACAAACGATTAGAACACACCCTTTACTTCTTACTTGAATTCCATTCCGTATCACTCCTTATGGGATCAACCCCAACTCTTTATTGGTTTTATACTAGATTGCGATCGCCTTCACTTAGTAATGGATGAAGTGTAGTTGAGCGTTATCAAGAATGGTGTCGGTGTCGGGGAGTGGTGTTTAGAATTCTCTTATTGAAGTTTGGTTGTGATCTTATTGTGTTGTAGTTGAACCATTTTACTTTGGTTTGTTGTTGGTTACCTTTAAACAGGTGACTAGATGAGTGTCAACAGAAGCACAGCTAGCTAGCTTGGACAAAATGATGACATCGGCAACTTGAATGATGTCAATGAAGCTCAGTTGGGTAGTTTGGGTGCTATCCGGTTGCCTCCTGTCATGGGAAATGTAGTTTTTTCACGTGACTAGCACGATGTTGAAGCCGCTACAAATGAAAGGTTTATTTGGAGGGTTGGCTCATGAGGATCCCCATGACCATATCCGGAATTTTGTGGACGTTTCTAGACCATTTTCTTTCAAGAACATCTCCCAAGAGTCTGTCCAACTTCGATTGTTCCATTTTCTCTGATGGGGGAGGCAACTAAGTGCTTAGCCGACCTACCAAGGGACTAAATTACCACTTGGGATGAACTTACTGAGGCGTTCTACATCAGATTTTTCCCTCCTTCGAGGATGATGACATTGAGAGATAATATTCAGGGTTTCAAACGCTTGGATGGTGAGCCAATCCACAAGACTTGGCTACGATTCCATAAATTTTTGCTCCAATGTCTGACTCATGGACTCCCAAACAATGTCTTGTTACAATATTTCTATCAGAGTTTAGATTCAATAAACAAAGGTGTGGCTGGCCAACTCGTCCAAGGAGGAATCATGCAACAGCCATTTGAAATGGCATCCACTTTGCTTAATGGCATGACCAAAATCAATCGTGCTTGGTACACGAGAGAGGATCAATTGTCTCCTTTAACCTTTAGGATGACAAAGGAACAAATTGAAAAGGACCAAGAGCGAGATCAGAACATGGCCAGGAGGAGATGATGTCCTCTGATACCAAGGTATGCAATGTGTTCCGAATGTTGATGAGTTGAGGAATATGATTTGAACATAAACTCACAATTCTCGATATTCTATTCACCCGAGAGCCACCAAGATGTACCGCAATTTTCAAAAGGTCTATTAGTAGAATGGGATAAAGAAGGATATCGTGGAGTTTGTAGCTAAGTGTCCTAATTGTTAACAAGTAAAAGCCGAGCATCAAAAACTAGGTAGTTTGTCTTAAGATATTAGCATTCCTACTTGACAGTGGAAAGATTTGAATATGGACTTCATTAGAGGTGTACCTCGAACTCGTCATTTGTTTAACTTGATTTGGGTTATTTTGGACCGAATGATGAAGTTGGCCCATTTCCTTCCCATAAAGACTTCAGTCTTAGCTGAAGAATATGCTAAGCTTTATATTTGGGAAATGGTAAGGTTGCATGGAGTGTTCTTGTCCTTCATTTTCGATCATGGTACTCAGTTTCAGAAGTTGTTCCAAATGGTTCTTGGTACAAAAAAGAGGCTTAGCATAGCTTTTCATCTTCAAACCGATGATGAAACTAAGCGTACTATTCATACTTTGGAAGTTATATTAAGAGCTTGTGTGATTTACTTCAACAGTAATTGGGATAATCATTTACCTTTGATTGAGTTTGCTTATAATAATAACTATCTCTCGAGTATCTAAATGGATCCATTTTAGGCTCTGTATGGTAGGAGTTGTAGGTCTCTTATTGTTTGGTTTGAAGTTGGTGAGGTGTCTTTGATAGGGCCCGAGTTAGTGTATGAGGCTACGGAAAATATTTGACTTATTTGAGAAAAGTTGAAAATGACTCAAAGTCGACAAAAGTATTTTGCCAATGTAGGAAGAAGAGATCTTGAATTTGACATTGATGATTGGATTTACTTAAAAATGTTACCAATGAAGGGTGTGATGAGATTCAGGAAGAAAGGGAAACTTCAGATTTTGAGGCTTATTGGAAAGGTGGCTTATGAATTAGAGTTACCTACTGACTTAGCATCGGTACATCCGGTATTCCATGTCACTTTGTTAAAAAGTGTGTTGGAGATCTGATGTCTATAATGCCTTTGAAAAGTTTGGGATTTAAGAAAAGTCTTTCATATAAAGAGGTTCCAATTGAAATTTTAGACCGCTAAGTTCGGAAGTTGAGAAACAAAGAAGTTTCTTTCGTAAAAGTTCTTTGGAGGAATCAATTAGTTAAGGGTGCTACTTGGGAAGCCAGAGTCTATATGATATGATATCCAAGTATCCTCATTTCTTTCCCTATTCTCCTATTCTAACTTGAGGTATTAGTTACTCATGGTTTGTCCTTTGGGATTCATGCATTTTAGTCATTCTCTTAGTCCCATATGCTTGCATGTTTATGAAAACCTGATTTTTAATGGTATAGTTTAGCTTGGAGTGATTTCTCCTTGTTCATGTGCATTTTGATGTGAAGTGAATTCATGTTGGGTTGTTAGTTACTCTCCGTACTCTATTCATGCTAGCTTCAGTCTCATTTGAGGACGAGTGGTTGCAAGGGGGAGATACTGTAACACCTCAGAAATTTGGAAATGGAAAGTTGCTTTTTTGCACCAATGCAGTCTATGAGTCAAACCTATGGCCGTAGAAAGTCCTACGGGCTATAGGAAGGAAATTGTAAGACTTGGTTGGAGTTTTGGAAATGTCAAGTCTTTGATGTTTGACCTACAAATAAATTGGATGAATTCTAGGTTGGTTGAGGGGCCATAGGATGTGCCCGTACGGTGATTCAAATAATTGATTACATACCTCATGACTACGAAAGGATTTTAATAAGTCGTGGTATGATCTACAGGTCGTAGGAGGGATCCATATAAATGATCTAGACTTAGTGAATTTTTTGACTTGGAACTTGAGGACTACGGAAGGGGTCTACGAACCGTAAAATGGTCGAGGATTGTAGGAATGATTTGTGGGACTTGGCTGGATTTTTAGGTTCTAGTAAGTGACACAATGATTGACCAGGACAGTCCATACAATGTCCTATGGACCATAGTTCAAACTCATAGGGTCTTCCGACAATTTATAATTACAGGTGTTTTTGTCTTTTAATACCAAATTAACCCCTAAGCTATGTCATTTTGGCCTTACAACTACCCCTATAACTTTTTTTACTCTTTAAAACCTAACCCTTTCCCTCCCATTCACAAAACTTCCCTCAAGTCCTCTTCTCCAAATCCTCTCAAGAGCTCTCAAGGTTGAATTTAGGGTTTCAAGCTTTAAGGTCTCATTCTCCTTTCATTCTCAGGAATTTGATAAAAAAAAGGTATGTGAGAATTAACAAATGAATTCTTTTCATTCATTGGGTCCCAAAAGAAACTCAAAATCTCCAATTCGCTTTCACCCAAATATCTAGAGTTTCATGATAATCATCATGGGTCCAATCCATTATGATTCAATTATTTAAATTCAATCTTATTATGCATGATTTGATTCAAAAACATGGTTTTCAATTGATTTCACATGAACCTACATATATGCCTATTTTATGAATTATGAGTTATTATTATGAACTTGTGAATTATGAATATGAAATATGTGCATATTTTATGCACAAGAATAATTTATGACCTATGGATGATTTTGAGAGAAATATCAAGAAATAGTGAAAGGTTTTCTCACATATGAATGAAATCATGATTTAGATGCTTAGAAAGGTAAGTGTCTAATATGAAAGTTAATGAAATCGTGGTTTTGAAAGGAGTTATTCTATTATAACTTATGATTGTATTGACAATCTTAGATGTTACCTTTCCAAGTATTTTAATCTGACTATGATTATGTCTTTTCCATTTGGATTTACTTAGCACTGAGAGGACTTAGAGATAGAGTCTCTCCCGTTAATAGAGGTGGAGTCTCAAGTCATAATCTTCTTGTCCCAAACTATGTGCCTCCATAGGATTGTCTTAAATGACCTAAGCTAGTGGATCCACTTTAGAGGAAAATGAATGTGACGGAGTTCTACCTCGGCAAGTAGATTCTCCTTTTCGGTGTGAGGTTCATACCGGATTCCATGTTATAACTTACATGATATTATTTTTGGTTAATAGTAAATATCCCCCAAATGAACTATGTTTTCTTCAAAGGTTTTATGAAAGCTTCTCAAATGGTTTAAAGTATGCATTGACCTCATATATGATTTATAAATTCATAATGGCTTTTAACACATTTTACTTGGTCTTGCATATCATGTTTAAGTTCATCATGCTATCATGCTTTACATTTTTATGTATTTCCTCATACTTAGCACATTCACCGTAATAATGCATATTTGTGCCTATATTGTCTCAAAAGGCAAGGTCCGACGTTCCTTCTCTCGGGCGTGCTTAGATCAGGTTTGCTCAACTTTATCACTTGGATTGGTGAGTCCTCATGGTTCTAGGGAAAAGCTATATATACTTTCATTGCTTTCATGGTCTTTCAGTTATAGAATTGTATGTGGTGTATAGGTTACGTTCCAACCACTCTTGATGTTTAGAAAGGCATTGTCAGACATAGGTTGATTTTTGCACTCATATTCAAATTCCTTTTATGATACTAGACTTATGATACCTATTCTCTCTCTTGTTGTATTTTTTTACGTCATGCTTATGTCAAGTGGTTTGTTTAGGGTGTCTCGGAATCCTATTCACGATGTCACGCCTATGGGTTACTTTAAATTGTGACTGATCTCCAACACACTTTTTCAACAAAGAGACATGAAATACAAGATGTACTGATGCTAAGTAGGTAGGTAACTCTAATTTATAAGCAACCTTGCCAATACGCCTCGAAATGTGATATGGGCCCACACATTGGAGACTAAGTTTCTCTTTCTTTCTGAATCTCATCACCCCTTTCATGAGTGAGATTTTCAACTAAACACAATCATCAACATCAAATTCAAGGTATCTTCTTCTAACATTGGCATAAGACTTTTGTTGATTTTGGGCTATTTTCAACCTTTCTCGAATAAGTCAAACCTTCTCCATCGCCTTATGCACTAAGTCAGGCCCTATCAAAGTAACCTCACCAACTTCAAACCAACCAATAGGGGACCTACACCTACTACCATAGAGAGCCTCAAATGGAGCCATTTGGAAACTTAAGTGATAGATAATATTATAGGCAAATTCGATCAAAGGCAAATGATCATCCCAATTACCCTTGAAGTTAATCACATAATATCTTAACATATCTTTCAATGTCTGAATAATACGCTTGCCTTGTCCATCGGTCTAAGGATGAAAAGTCATGCTAAGCTTCACTTGAGTACCAAGACCTTTCTGAAATGACCTAAAAAATTGAGATGTAAACTCAGTATCACGATCAGAGAGAATAGACAAAGGCACCATGTGCAACCTTACCATTTCCCTAATATAAAGCTTGGCATAATCTTGGGTGCAGGTGAAGTCTTCATGGGAAGAAAATGAGCCGACTTCGTCATCCAGTCCACAATAACCCAAATCGAGTCAAACTAACAACGAGTATGAGGCAAACCCATAATGAAGTCCATATTCAAATATTCCCACTTTCAAGTAGAAATTCTAATGTATTGAGCCAAACCAGTGGGTTTCAGATGATCAACTTCCATTTCTTAACAATTAAGTTATTTAGCCACAAATTCCGCAATATCCTTCTTCATCGCATTCCACCAATAGACCTCCCACAAATTGCGGCATATTGGTGGCTTCTAGGTGAATAGAATATTGAGAACTTAAAGCTTACTTAAAAATATGATCCCTAAAATTATCAACATTCAGAACACATAATCGACCTTGGTATCGATGGACACCATCTCCCCCTTGGAAGAAAGCCTCAATGGCTTTTTCAGAAACTAACTTTTTCAAATCAATCATAACCGGATCAAGATCTTATTGAACCTTCACATATGAAACAAGAGATGATTCCAAACCATTTTGAATGACCATGACACCCTCATTAGAATCAACCAAGCGAACACCCAATTGGGCTAACCTATGAACCTCACAAACTAACTCTTTCTTACCATTGTCAACATGAGTAACACTACCCACTGATAGTCGAGTAAGAACATCCGCAACTATATTCGCTTTACAAGATGATAAAGTGAAGTCATGTTGTAATCTTTCAATAACTCAAGTCATCCCCTTTGAAAAATATTCAAGTCATTTTGAGTGAACATGTATATCAAGCTTTTATAGTCGGTAAGCACATCCATGTGAACACCATATAGGTAATGTCTCCAAATCTTCAAAGAAAAATCCACCACTACTAACTCAATGTCGTGGTTCGAATAATTCTTTTCATGCACCTTAAATTACCTTGAAGCATAAGTGATGAATTTCCTATGTTGCGTCGAAACACAACCAATACCAATTCGAGACGTATCGCAATAAACAACAAAACCATCTGATCCCTCTAGTAATGTCAAAATAGGGGCTGAAGTGAGTGTATCCTTCAACTCTTGGAAAATTTTCTCACAAGCTTCGTACAATGGAAATTTCACCTTCTTTTGAGTCAACTTCATCAAAAGTGAAATAGTAGACGAAAATCCTTCCATCAACCTTCTATAGTAATCGTTCAAGCCCAAGAAACTCCAAATATCCAAAGCAGACAAAGTTCTAGGCCAATTCTTAAGTGCCTCGGTCTTCTTAATATCAACTTGAGTACTTTCACCAGAGATAATATAGCCAAGGAAACCAGTGGGACCTCAACCAAAACTCACACTTGCTAAACTTAGCATACAATTCACGATTCTTGAGAATTTGCATCACAATCATCAAATGTTCAACATGCTCATCCTTTATCTTTGAGTAAATCAAAATATCAATAAACACAATCATGTACATGTCAAGATATTGTTTGAAGACCCTATTCATTAAGTCCATGAATGCCGCTGGGGTATTAGTCAAACAAAACTATATCAACTGAAACTCATAATGACCATACTGAGTTCAAAAAGTCATCTTTGGAATGTTACTTTCCTTTACTCTCAATTGATGATAACTCAACTGAAGATCAATCTTAGAGTAGAAACTCGCACCTTGGAGTTGATAAAAAAATAATCAATCCTTGGAATAGGATATTTATTCTTTATTCTAACCTTATTCAATTGTCGATAGTCAATACACATTGGAAGGGAACCATCCTTCTTTCGAACAAACAATATCGGAACACCCCATGGTGAGATACTTGGTCTAATAAGAGAATTATTCAATAAGTATTTCAATTGATCCTTTAATTCCTTAAGTTCTTCTAGGGCCATGAGTAAGGTAGAATAGAGATAGGCTACTTATGTCGAAGAAGGTCAATACCGAAGTCTATCTGCCTTTCAAGATAAATATCAAGAAGATCATTTGGAAATACTTCCAGAAACTCATTAAATTTCCGGGGATTCATCATAGTGAAGTCACTTACCTTTGTCGTTTCCGTACCCATAATTGGGTTCATGGGAGTAACGACCCCTCTATTAGCTTGGATCGTCATAGCTTGAGCCTACACTAGGAAATTGGCTTAGAATCCGACATGAGACACTTGCTCATCAAAAGGATCAACCGACACTTGAGGAACCTCGAGCTCTATTTTCCTTCTTGTCTTAGCTCTAAAAAGAGGCCTATCAGGAAAGAGTTAGACAAGAATTAGTAGAAACACCTTTATAGAGATGAATTCTATGGCTCTACTTTTGATTAATGAAAGAAAAAAATTCTAAATACCTTGTAGCCTCCTATTCATAAATGTGGCATGTTTTACACTCATGAACAAGTCTCTACTCTATGCGGCATGTCAGACATCCTAGGACCCTTTCTAAGACATGATTCTCTGAATACCAAGTTTTTCTAGACCTAGAGTACACCCTAGACATAACATGGTGAATAAGATCCTGAGATACCCTAAACAAGCCACTTGACATAAGTATAACATAATAAATACAATTCAATAAAGTACATAAGAAATAGGTGGAATACTACTAAGTCTGATATAAGAATTTATAATCATCATAAGAGTGGTTGTGATGTCATCCATAGACCACATAAAAGTCTTGAAACAACAGGGGACATAAAATTAATAAAAATGTATATGGGTTTGCCCTCGAATAATAAGGACTAGCCAATCCAAGAGATCAAGCTGAGAAATCATGACCTAAGCATGTCTAGGAGAAAGAGCGCCGAACCCTATATTATGAGACAATATAGTCACAATATGCATTAGTACAGTGAATGTACTAAATATGGAGAAATCCATAAAATGTAAGCATGATAATATGAGGAACTTTAATCATGATATGCATGACCAAGTAAATCATAGTAAAAACCTTTCAAGAAAAATCATAATTAATAACAAGTTCAATGCGTACTGAAAATGAGGAAAGGACCAAAATGGTCCTTTATATTTGAATTAAGAATCGAAGTAGTCCTTATGTTTTAACATGGAGCAATAATAGTCCTTCATCTTTCAATATTTGGTACACTTTTGATACTTTTGCAAACCTCCGTCTAAATTTTAACGGGACTTCCTTTTGTAAGTGAGAAAATTTCTCCCCAATACTCAATTTTCCTTCTCTCTTTCTTTTCCTTATCAACTCAAACTTTTGATCTGTCTCTTTCCGTTCTTCTTCAAATAAAACTCTATTTTGTCATAATTGGAGCAAGTAGAATGAACTATAAGGCCAAATTATCACTGGGACAATTGATTGAGCACCTTGTTTGCAAGAAACTTGCTTGAAGATATACAAGACACAATTATGCATAGCACCCTCCACAAATTTAAACAATCGATACATAGGACATTGAAGAAGAGTCGATGACGATAAAAAATGTTTTGCATTCATAAAAACAAAAAAAATTATTCTTCCCCCAGATTTTCATTAAAGGGAGATACACAAAAAAGAGGAAAAAAGGTATATTCCTCAAAAACAAAAATGCAATTGAATAAGTTTTACTTCATCAAATATCAATCTTTTGATTTTGATTTTATTTGTCTTGTAGGGGAATCATAGGCGAATCAAAGTTATGAAATTATGGATGGCTACTATTTGAGCGAAAAGAAAGGGAAGATTTGGTTAGCTATTGGCTACTATTTGAGCGAAAAGAAAGGGAAGATTTGGTTAGCTATGGTGGAAACCTTCTTAACATGCAAAACAGAAGTTTGTAAAAAGTTTGACGGATGTTTCCAAGGGTACCAAATATGTGCTAATTATTGAAACTCAGAGGACTATTAGTGATCCATGTTAAAACACAAGGATTACTTTGACTCTTAATTCAAAGTTAAAGGGCGATTTTGATCCTTTCTTCTATTGAAAACCATAGAAAACCTTTCAAAAGACTCTTGAAGAAAACATAGTTCATTTGTGGTATTCACGTTAACCCACAATAAGACCATGTGAACTATACCATGGAATCCGGTATGATCCTCACACCGAAAAGGGGAATCTACTTGCCAAGGTAGAACTCCGTCTCATTCATTATTGCTATGGTGGATCCACTAGCTAGGTCATTTAATAAAATCCTACAGGGGCACATAGTTTATGATAAAAAGATTGCTTCTAGTGACCCAAAATCTACTAATGAAAGAGCCTCCGTATCAAGGTCGTCTGGTGCTAAGGAAATTCCAACAAAAAAGACATAATCATCATCATAATCAAATACTTGGAAAGGCACAATAAAAACTACCTATCTGATCATAAGACATAATAGAGTAGCTCCTTCCAAATCATGATTTCATAAAAACTTTTATAATAGACACTTACCTTTATAAGCAGCTAAATCATGATTTCATTCAAAATGTGAGAAAAATATTCAAAAATCATTGATACCTTGTGTTCAAGTATCATTAATTCATAGATCATTCTTTTTATAAAACATGCATAAATTCTTAACGTTCATGATAATATTTCATAAGTTTATAAGCATTGTTCATAATTCATGTTCCTAAAGTTGATATAGCCATGGGTCCATATGAATTCAATTGAAAATCATGTAATTTAATCAAATTATGCATTATAAGATTGAATATAAAAAAATGAACCATAATAAATGGAACCCATAGAGATTTGCATAAAACCCTAAAAGAATTGGGTGAAATCAACATAGGAGATTAAGATTCTTTTGTGACCCAATGAATGAAAAGGATCCATTGGTTAATTCCCACATACGTTGGCTAATCAAAGCTATATAAATGGAGGAAGGAACCTTGAAGTTTGATGAAACCCTAACCTTGATTTTGAGAGCTCTTGAGAGAAAATTGGAGAAGAAGACATAGGTATTTTGAGAGAATTGAGCAAATTAGAGGAACAGTTAAAAATTTGAAGGGCAGAAATGGTTATAGGGTTAGTTATCTAAAACGACATAGTTTAGGGATTAACTGGGTAAGAAGAGACCAAAACACCATCAATTAAATATGCCAAAAGACTATACAGTTTGAACCTATGGTTCGTAAGACTTCCTTAAACTGTACCGGTCAATCGTAGACCCAACTACTGGAACCCAAAATCTAGCCAACCTTTCTTCAAAACCTCCTACGGGTCATCATCCACTCTATGGTCCATAAACCCTTTCCGTAGAGTCTAAATTGAAGTCCAAAATATCTATAAGTCTGGGTCACCTCTATAGATCCCTTCTATAGTCCATAGAACGCCCTACTATTCATCCTATCCATTCGTCGGTCAAACATTAGTGACTTGAATTTTTCACAAAACTCAAGTCCTACGACTTCCTTCCTATGGTCCATAATACTTCCTACGGCCCGTAGAATTTCCTACGGGCCATAGGGTTGACGCATAGAACACTCAGCCAGTGCCAAAATGTAATCTTTTCTTTCCAAACTAAACTTTAAATTTTTGAGGTTTTACACCCGTCTTCGCCCAATTTTCATGCATATGATCCTCATATCGATGGAAACATTATGACGAAGGTTGTTTTCATTTTCATTGTCAAGCTTCGAGGGACAATTTTTTATTTATTTGTCAAACTTTTGTGAAATAGAAATGGGTATCATTAATATCATTTTGTGCTGTAGTTTTTGTTTTTGAAAGTGTGGCAGCGATTTGAGGTTCCTTAGAAGGGATAGATTCCAAGATATGGTCTGTGTTGGGGTTCAACTTCAAGGTATACTATGACCTTCTTTGTAAGACATATCTTAGTTAGATTCCATAAATTGTGAGATGCGTGATCATTAGGAAGGATTTTACAGTAGAATTAGGCTTGAATTGATGCTTAGATATGAATTTGCCTTTTTTTTTGGACTTTAGATTAGTAGTTTAGCCTTAATCCTTAGTTTAGGTTTATCTTAGCCTTTGCTTCGTAGTATAGAACCCTTAGAATCCTAAGGGATTTAACTTAGTTATGGATGTTGTCATTTTTCTTGTTTTATTGTATTGAAGTAACTTTTACTTGTGATGGTTGTATTCTTATCTTTGTTATTGAGATTGTGGGCCTGAGGTCTTGGATTTGTAATAGCATGAGTTCCATGATAGTCAACATGTACTGTGTAGGGTGCGTTACCCTTTTTATGCATGATATGGATGTGTTCTGGATTGTATATGTGTGATTGGCATGCACTCATGCACAATGCATTTGTATTTGGTAATATAGCCATCTGTTATGAGAAATATTGTATTAGTTATTTGTTTTAAACTTGTTTATTGAAGGAAATTGGGTCTTTATGAAAAATTATACCATTTTCATTGGATTTCAACTTTTAGAGAGATTGTATAATTGAATTTTCTGGTTTTATGATTTTAAAGAAAATATTATCTGATATTATTTATGTTGATAAGCTCTAGTGGCCCTCCAATCGAATTTTAAGTCATACGACTATTGCATCTGTAGTTGAGCTGATGATGGTCTGTGAAATGTTAGAGGGAGCCTTTGGGGTTGCCAATAATGTGAGTTTAGGACTTTTTACTTTATGCATTAGCCACATATGAATTATATCATCCCATAACATATTCCACCTTATGATAGACTCGTGTCTAGTGTGTTTTCCGATATTATTATTATCTTCATCATCTTCTCTTATGAGTATGCCTTTCAAGTTTATGTTTTAACTCATATTGTTTTCATTACCAAGCTTCTTATTTTTATATAGTATCCTTCTGATCATGATCGGCCTGTGATGCATACTGGGTGCACCATTTTTGGGTACTCATACTTCACCTCTACGTTTTTTCTGATGTAGCGCCTAGTATGAGAGATACTTGTTGATTCCTTATTGTTTGAGCCCCTTGCTGTTTGGATCGTTTGAGCTCTTGGCATTCAGAGATTCACTTCTTTTGTTATTTTATGTTGTAGTTTGTGCTGTGTTAGACAAACTTTTTGTGTATATCTTTATTCATGTACTTTAGGCACTTTTGTACAGGTGACACCAAGTCTGATATTTGACTTCTATATACATTCTTCTTTCTCGATTTCTTTTGCACCCCTGTTGTATAGTTCTTATTTTTTATTATACGTAGTGACTCGGTAAGTCATTTTTAAAAAGTTTCATGATTTTACCATTTTTCCCGTCCCGATCTTGACCCCGAGTCTTTTATGTTTGAGTTTTGAAAGTTGGTTCCAAACTTTGAGTTAAAAGTTGAGAATTTGGTAAGTTTGTGATTTTCAAAGGCAACTTGCTTAAAATAGTTTTTGAAGTATTTTGGAGTCACAAGTGTCGGAATAAAAATTTGTTGGGTCCATTAGTTATGGAATATGTAATCAGGTATATGAGAGTTGTCGGTTTTAGATTTGGAGTCTTTATGAGAATTTGGGGGGTCCTTAGTTGGGAAATTATGGAAATTCACCCTTTGGCTTGACTTTGATCAACATTTGGGGTTCGAATGCTAAGATCAGAATTCTGAGAGTTTCGTTTGATCCGAAGGATTATTTTAGGCCTAGTTGAAGTCATGGTTGATTTTTGTTAGGTCTCGAGCTTGTTTTAGCCTTTTTAGGTGTTGAGTTAGTTTCTTGTGGTTTTCACGAATGTCGGGTCAAGGAGACCTCAGATTCATGTTTGAAGGTTCCATTGAGTCCAGAACATCAAGTATATTTTATTTACATATGTGGCTTTTGAATATGGGGTTCCAAATGAATCCCGAGGGTCCTTTTGAAAGATTTTATTCCTTGTCTATTTAGCTAGTTTCTTGTTCTGGTGCACGATCATTTGGGTCATCGTGATCGGGAGGCTCCCTTATCGCGATCATGTACCATTATTTTGAGGTGCAAAGTGATCATGTGGGTCTTGCCGCGATTGCGATGGTCAACTTTAATGAGTTAATCATTTTATTCATCGCGATCTCTGGGTCAGGATTACGATGCGCATCTGAGACCTGAACAAATTGTTTTTCTAAAATTGGAGTTTCAACTGCATTTCACTGTTTTTTATTTTTGGGAGCTTAGGGGTGGCGATTTGAACTAGGTTTTCGAGGAAAAACTTTTAGGTAATGATTCTTAACTCTAAATATTCTATTACCCATTATTATTTATGGATTTTAGTGTTCAAATCAACTTTTTGAAATGAGAAAATTTAGGTTATCTTAAAGAACCCAATGTGAAACCATGAGCCTACACCCTGGACGCGACTGACACTCGAGGACCTTTGTTGGCCCCAAGCGAACCCTTGGCCTGGCTCAACTCTCAGCGGAAGACTTACTCAACATAAGATGAACTCAAGTATAAAGCTTTAACTGAAATGTCTCAAATACTTAAATCAGAATATTTAGAAATAAATATTCAACTGGCCAAAGATGTAACTCAAGTCTTAAACATTAACAATATAAATGAAAAGACTCCTCAACTTCTACTCTCTATGAAGCCTCTACTAACTGAGATAAATGTCGGGACAAGACCCACGATATTCTAATAAACATAACTAAGATGTAAACTTGATGTGAAACCCTCCGAAAAGCAAAGAGACTCACCAACTCTAGCATGAAGGAAAGGAAAATATTTACCTCATCTCAACTCAACTCAACCTCAACTCAATACGGTATAAAAGCAATTATAAAGATGCAATATAAAGAAAGCTTTTAAAACAATAGATAACAACCCAATGTATTTAAAAATACAATAATAACTCAGTTTGTATGTAAAGATACAAAATAACTCAATTTGGGAAATTCTCTAACCGACAACCATCCCTATGAGCTATGTGACTATACAACGTCTGTCCCACGTTGCTAGAATTGTACCTTGCCGGAGTATAATACATCCTCAACTAAGTGGATCCACTAAGCAACGCTTAAAAAGTAATAAGTAAGTATCTTAAAAGTATGACCCTTTCTACCTATGTTGGCTACATGGTTTATGAGGACTTTGAGTTGTTTGAACTCGTCCACATATCAGTGCTCAATTTTACTTCCAAAATATACTCAGCTCATATGTTTAAAAACATTTCCTCATCCTCAAACTTTGAGATTATTACTCAAAAGGTTTCTCTTAAAAGAGATAGTACTCAAAACTCCTTATAACTCAATTGGAAATCAAAGTTCCTCCTCATTTTAAATGTAAAAACATTTACTCTTGAAAATACTTAGTTCTCATATATCCATTTTGAAAAATGAAAATCAACTCTCCTCATCCTCATACTGAAGTACTAAAGTCTTAAAAAAAGATTTAAAAGATTGTAAAAAACTTCTCAAAATGACTCGAAAGAACTCTCAAGACTTTATTCTTAACTCTACCTTGAATTTGAATTATCAATTATCAATTATGCCACTTTCTCCCTACTCTCAACTGATGATACCATGATCTGTGGTATATATTAGAAAAACAAGTGGCACCCTGAAGTTGATCAAATATATCACCAATTCTCAAGAGAGGAAATTTATTCTTGATAGTAACTTTATTCAATTGGTGGTATTCAATACACATCCTAAGTGAACCATATTTCTTCCTTACAAATAAGACTTGAGTGTCCCAAGGTTAGACACTTTGTCGAATGAAACCTTTATCAAGAAGGTCTTTCAACTCAGCTGGAGCAATTCTATATGGAGGAAAAGAGATAGGTTGAGTATCATGAAGAATATCTATACCGAAGTCTATTTATCTCTTAGGAGGGACTCCGAGAAGATCATTTGGAAAGGCCTCTGGAAACTCACTCACAACTGGAACTGGTTGAATATGTGGTGTCTCAACACAAAAGTCATTAACTTAGACTAAGTGATAGATGCACCACTTGGAAACTAACTTTATCGCCTAAGGTACAAAATAAAATGACCTTTAGGCACTGCTGAACTACTCTTCCACTCTATAACAGGCTCATTAGGAAAATGGAACTTAACTACTAGAGTATGAACTAAGGCATAACAAGCACGAAACCAATCCATACCTAGAATAACATCAAAGTCCACCATATCTTGCTTAACTAAGTCAGCCATGGTGTCCTTGTGATTGGCAAAAGTGACACAATCACAATAAACACTCTCAGCTAGAATAGACTCACCAACAGGTGAAGAAATACTGAAGGGCTCAAGAAGTTGTTTGGGAAGAATATCGAAATTCATAGAAATATATGGAGTCACAAAATATAGACTCGCTCCTGGATTAAGCAATGCATATACATAAAAAGTAAAGACTTTGATCATACCAGTGATAACATCTGGCGAATTATCTTGCCCTTGGAGGCTGGTGATAGCATACATAGGGTTTTCTCCTCCATATGTCCCTAAATTAGCTCCTCTAGGTGCATCTCTGTCTGGTGGAGCCGCTGAGGAAGATTGGGCTCTATTGCCCCTATTACCATTTCCTTTCATGTTCTTAGGTCACTCTCTTATGAAGTGACCTTCTTGACCACACTTGAAGCAACCAGTGGAGCCATCAAAACACGCTCCTGGGTGGTTTCTACCACACTTAGCACATGAAACAGTCCAATTACCTCTTTCTGCCACACAACGTTGAGATTGTGCAGGTCTAGATCTAAAGTTCTGAGAATTATAGTTCTTGAACTCACATATATTTCATTGTGCAAGTGCACTAGCAGATGATGAAGCATGTCCATTTGGCTTTTGTTGAAAGGATGATCGGTTCGTATTACTCTTCTGCTACCCGGACTCATTTCCTATTGTCTTAGCTTTTTTGTTTCAGAACTCTTATCTATTTCTCAGCTTATCCTCCTCAACCTGTTGCATATGGATCATCATCATTTCAATGTCCATGTCCCCTATCGACCTTTAAGCCTCACCTACTTTGCTGAACAGACCAGACAACCCAGACACAAACAAGCTCATCTTGCTCCTCATATCAGCAACAATCTACGGAGCATAATAGAACAATTGAGTGAACTTGAGGCTGTACTCATGCACTCTCATAGATTACTACTTAAGAGTAAGGAATTCTCTTACCTTTGCCTCTATCAAATCAGGAGGAAAAAACTCCCTATGAAGGCCACTTCGAACACAGCCCAACTCACAATTGGTACCCTTTTAGCTCTACCCTTCTTGTATTGATCGTACCATACTCTAGAAACACCCTTCAATTGGTATGCAGCTAGTTCCACACGTTCAACATCCGCAACATGCATCACCTCAAATACTTTTTGTAACTCTTCCATAAAATTTTCCGGATCTTCAGTTACACTTGAACCGGTGAAGTATAGATGATTCTTCTTTAAGAACTCATGGACCATGGATGTAGCAGCCACATCCTGCTGATTCCCTCTTTTTTGCCCAGCTTTGTTGATCACCACTTGACTTAACATATGGATAGTATCCCGAAACTCAGCATTAGTGATCTCTCCTTGGGGTTGCACTTCTGGTGCATTGGGTACCCCTTATCCAAGGGTTCAACATTCCTCCTCACGGGATGACCTCGAATAGCTCTTCATAGAGGCATGATCTGAATGATATGTGCAAGCACGAATTAGAAAGAGACTTTTATAGAGTTAAACTCTATCGCACGAATAGAGTATGAAAGAAGGAAATTGTTTCCTAAAGGTCACAGCCTCCTAATTATGGATGTGACGTGCTTCACACCAATAACTAGGACTCTACAAAAACAACTTCATATGCACCCTAGGACTCTTGAACTCTATGCTCTAATACCAAGTTTTTTCACGTCCCAAGCTTACACCCTGGACACGACTGACACTCGAGAACCATTGCTAGCCCGAAGCGAACCTTTGGCCAGGCTCAACTCTCAGCGGAACACTTACTCAAATTTCTCAAATACTTAAATAAGAATATTTAGAAATAAACATTCAACTGGCAAAGAGGTAACTCAAGTCTTAAACATTAACAGTAGAAATGAAAAGACTCCTCAACTACTACTTTCTATGAAGCCTCAACTAAATTAGATGAATGTCGGGACAAGACCCACGACATTCTAATAAACAAATCTGAAATGTAAACTCGATGTGAAAACCTCCGAAAAGCAAGGAGGCTCACCAACTCTAGCTCGAACACGACTAGATCAATGGAGCATCGATTGATGATCGTGATTTCCTATATTTGCATCATGAAAGATGCAGGCCAAATGGTGTCAGCACATGGAATGTACGAGAATGTAGAAGGAACTCTAAACCATAAACATATAAGCTTGAACCAGAAGGAAAGGAACATACTTACCCCATCTCAACTCAACCTCAAATCAATATAATATAAAAGCAATGATAGAGATGCAATATAAAGAAAGCTTTTAAAATAGTAGATTAGAACTCAATGTATTTTAAAATACAATAATAACTCAGTTTGTATGTAAAGATATAAAATAACTCAATTTGGGAGATTCTCTATCGACAACCATCACGATGAGCTATGTGATGATACACCGTCTCTCCTACACTGCCAAAACTGTCCTATACCTTGCCGGAGTATAATACATCCACAACTAAGTGGATCCACTAAATTATGCTTAAAAAGCAATAAGGAATCATCTAAAAAGTATGACCCTTTATATCCACGTTGACTACATGGTTTATGAGCACTTTGAGGTGTTTGAACTCGTCCCCATATCAATGCTCAATACTTCTCCCAAAATATACTCAGCTCATATGTTTAAAAATATCTCCTCATCCTCAAACTTTGAGATTATTACTCATAAGATTTCTCTTAAAAGAGATAGTACTCAAAACTTCTCATAACTCATTTGGAAATCAAAGATTCCTCCTCATTTTAAATATAAAAACATCTACTCTTGGGAATACTTAGTTCCCATATATTCATTTTGAAAAATGAAATTCAACTCTCCTCATCCTCATACTGAAGTACTCAAGTCTTAATACAAGTTTTAAAAGATTGTAAAAGACTTCTCAAAATGACTCGAAAGAACTCTTAAGACTTTACTCTTAACTCTACCTTGAATTTGAATTATGAATTCAAGGATTATTTTTCATGTTATGAAGGATCTCTTGATGTTTAAATGTAGTTTAGAGTAGTTAGAATCAATTGACCTGCCCCCTACCAAGAAAACCCAACGAATTTTACCTTCTCGATTCTTGGCTCTAATTTACCTCAAATCAACCTATTTCTTCCAAACTCTCTTAGATTCATTTATCCAACTTAATTCTATGAAAATCTACTCGAAAACTCTCAAGAACAAAACATAATAACAAGATCCTCGCCTCACGAACTCAACCAAACATCATGATTCAAGAATGAACAACAACACCTCAAGAATTTTCATCAAGAACTTAAATCATTAAACCTCAAGAACGAAATTACGGATGGAATTCACATGATTGGCGTGTGGGGGAATGAACCCAATACTATGAAAACTTACATACCTTAATTTGGTGAAACAAATCCTCGATTCACCTGAAATCTTGGCGAACGCTTAAACTTCTCCTCTTTTCCTCTTCTCAAAACCCTAAGTGTATTTTAGAATTGTGAAAATTGAACCAAATCAGTTTAGAACCCTAGAATATTAACAAAAACATTCAAAGCTGATGAGGTAAGGAAATGACCAAAATACCCCTCATTAATTTGGGTAGCTTTCCTTCATTGGACATGCTGGACTCAAACGAGCATATCTCCCTCATCCAAACTCGGATTTTAGCAAACTCGGGGGAGTTGGAAAGAAGATTCAAAGATCTGTCATTTGATACCTTATGGGCTACCTAACTCATCATGTACTGAAAGTTATAGTTGTTTGAAGTTGACTCAAAACTCACAACTCACAACTCACAACTCAAGCATAACTTGTCAAATTCTCAAATTAGCTCTTTCCAAATTGGTTATTGCTAAAATTAGTTCTTTCCAAGACCTAGATGTTACACCCAATAACTTAATAAAATAGTGATTCTGAACTGATATTAATCCCTTTTTTAGAATGATTTTCACCATTGAGTTCCTAAAGCCTTGAACATCATTTTCAAGTATTAAATTTTGGATTCAAAACTTCTTTTTGAAATTGGGTTTCAAGTTGATTGACCCCATTTTCAAGGAAATTGATGTAGGTATCGTTGTTTCTGGAAATATATTATGAATACTTCATTGTATATAGAATGTGTTACTTCAAAAGTGATTTGTAAGGTGAAGACTCAACTCTTTGAGTGATTAATTGATTGGTTTAAAGTAAGTGATCTCTTAAGCTTTGTAATCTAGTAGAATTGTCTACTTGTGTTCACTGTATGTGTGTTGAGGATTAATTGGGCATTGTAAAGGGTTTTATTCCTCCACTTGATTAATATTAATAGACAAAGAAGGGGTAAATGAAAAGGCTTCGTGATGACAACAATAATTTCTAAATTGCCTTGTTGTGACCATATTTGATTGATTTGATGAAATGCCTTGATGCTTCAATATGGAGTTGAATGACATTACTTGTTGTCTCTTCGTGTGGTATGATATTTTTTGTGTGCATTTTTTATTGAGCACCGTGATGAGACATGTCATGATTATTGATGCCGAGGTATTTTCTAGCATGTGTTTGTGATGTCGAGGTCATTTTAGGCAAGTGCATTTGATATAAAGCCGATGAGAAATGGTTCCAGCTAGTAATTTGATATAAAGTCGATGGGAAATGATTTTGGTTACTGATTTTATATAAAGCCGATGGGAAATGGTTCTGATTAGTGATTTGATACAAAATTGATGGGAAATGGTTCCGGCTAGCGATATGACATAAAACTGATGGGAAATGGTTCTGGTGAGAGTGGATTCTCATGTCTTGAAACATTTTGATGATTCTGATTGACTTACTAGTTAATTGTGATTGATGTATTTGGCACTTGTGATTTGACTACGTGATATGTTTTGGTTGTTGTTTTGTGACTTTGTACAATGAATATTGGGCCTTGTGAACTGTTTATTGTAGAACTGTTAGGTTGGGATGATTTTTGTGCATGTTGTAGTTTGAAGAGGTCCGGTTGGGATGGATAAGAGCATTCAATTTCTAGCTAGGTTGTCTTGTTTGTTAAGTTGCTTTCTGGGTACCATGTGGTTGGTACTCACTCCTTGCTTCTACACTTATTTGGGTTCTGAGCCCGGACATGTATGATCTCCTCCTCCTTCTTCTAATTTTAAGGTTATTCAAGGATTTTAAGAGGTGGTTGCTGGTTATCCCGGTGGGCCCTCTGGTTCCTTTACTTTAAGCTTTGTTATATTTGAGAAACAAAGACAATGAGACTGGTATTTATCTTTCGAATTCTTTTTTTTACATTAGTGGTTTGTACACATAACAACCAGGTTTTGGGATGTTAATAGAAAAAAATAGTTTTCCGCTTTTATCTTGTTCTTGCTTTATCTTTCTGCATATCTTTCATTCTGTTGGGTTGAGGCTGACTTGTCTTGGTGGAAATAGACAAGTGTCATTGTAACACCTCAGAACCTAACTTAGACAAAACAATAGAAAAAGGGTGAACAACTAAACTTGGAGGACCATGAGCCCCTCCACGGGTCATGGATCCCCACACGGGCCGTAGGGTGGCCCATCAAATTTAGGCATATCCACTAGGGCTCAAGTGTTGAACCACGACTCACTTGACGGGCTGTGGATGGTGCCGTCGACTAACCTAGCAGACCATCAGCCCTATGTGAAGAACCACATAGTCCTTCACATTGTCCGTGAAGTGGACCATGGATGGGAGTACCAAGAACGAGTAGAACTTTTCAAGAACCATGACCCACTTGATGGGCTGTGGTCCCAATGACGGTCCGTGAGTGGCACTCGTCAGCTTTAAGTCAGGGTCATTTTGATCTTTTCCCCTATGAATTGGGCACTTAAACTACGTCGTTTTATTCATTCTTATCCTAATAGTCTAGTAAGAACCTACCCAAAACACTCATTCTCCAAAAATAACCAAAACTTAGAGCAAAAGACAAGAAAGATGAGTCAGTTTTCTAAGAACAAGCAGAGGGTTTCTTCAAGTTTCAGCCACGAAATCCGAAGGATTTTTCCATGAATTTCATCACCAGGTATGTGGGGTTTCAGTAGTGTTTTCCTTTCACCCATTAGATCCTTATAATTCAGTTAGTTCTTCATATTCTCATAAACTGTTCAGACTTAGGGTTTCTAGATTTTCAAGATTTATTGTGATTATGGTTCCCTTGATCTAAATAATTTGTTTCTTGATAATTTAGTATAATTCTATGCATAGAAACTCAGAACCCTAGTATGTGTAAATTTATCCTAGTTCATGAATTATACTTGCTAGGCCAGTCAAATAGAAATTCAAGCTTCAGATTTCGAATGTCATATTCTTAGTATATAAATGTTGCATTCTCAGTTTGTATCTCAGTTTTGATCTATTCAGTATTAAGTGCATTTTAGCTTCATGAACATTCACTTGGGAGTAGACTTAGCACCGATTTGGACTAGGGTTCAACGTCCCCTCAAAGAACGTAGGTTCAGAAGTCCCTCTATTGGGCATCAGTTTTTAGTGATCATGCCATAATTATTCCTTTATACCCATGGCAAGGTATATTGGGTCCTCTCGATGGGGCGTATACATCAAACTCCACATTTAGCTCACGTGGTTTATGTCGGTTAATGGTAGGTCCCACAGTCAGACTCTTAGTGCATTGACCAAGTTTTTAATATTTACTTTAGTAATAAGTTCAGCATGTTCATGCTTAGATTGATTCTCGGTTCGACTTCAGCATCTTCAGTGGCGAGTCCTCATACTTAGAGGACAATATACATGCTTTCTATTTTAATTCTTTATATTCAGTTTTCAGTTTTGTTAGAGTTAGCTGGGGCATGTCTTAACAACTCAACTCAGTTAAAGGCTTTTCAGACATAGTAGTAGATTAAACTTGAGTTGTTAAGTGTTGTTTAAGTCTTCACTAAAACTCTCATATTAGGTTATATTTACAATTAGACTAGTTAGGCTTGTTCCACTCCAGATATCTTTTGATTTAACTTTCGTGTAGTGCATGATTTACTTAGTTATATATCAGTATGCTAGATATATGCCAGACACATGGTTAGCTTGGGGTCACTCATGATCCTAGGTCCCGTGTATGTCAAGGGGATAGCCTCAGGGCGTGTTAGTTATCATATCCATTTTTGGGTCGTGACATTATATAACTATGTTGGGGACCATTCTTATAATGTTGTTGCTTTTGCATTGGTTATTTCTAATTTCACTTTTTGTGTGTTACTTTGGGTTTTAACTTGCCTACTAGGCATTTATAATAGGCTCCATCCTGATTTGATTTTTATCGTGTCATATTAATATTAATTCATTACTAACATTATTACTAAGTACTTTATAGGAACACAAAGCTGTTTTATGAGGAAAATACTTTAAGGACATTGGACATTATTTTAAATTTATTTTTGATAGATATATCTATATTATTGACGATATCCAAATATTAGGTCACCTTTAATATTAATGCTTATATTATTCTTTGTGAATATTTTATGTTTATTATAGGTGTAAAATTAATTTTATATCCTACTCTATCAAAAAATTCAACAGAGATCCACCATAGTGGATTTTAAAGGGTGGTAATACCTTCCCCTTGGAATAACTTTGTAACATCCCGCTTTAGAAAGAACAAATTTCAAATGAGTTTAATTGAGAATTTTTTCCAAGTTAAGCTTAAGTTGTGAGTTTTGGATCAACTTTAGATGGCCATAACTTTTAGTACATGATGATTTAGGTGGACCATAAGATATCAAATGAAAGGTCTTGGAATCCTCTTTCCAACGCCACCAAGTTTTCTATGTTTGGAGTTCAGATGAGGGAGATATGCCTTTTTGAAGTTAGCATGTCCAATTAAGGAAAGTTAACCAAAAACATGAGGGGTATTTTGGTCTTTTCCTTACCCTTTCATATTTAAGCCTTTTTAGTATTATTTTAGGGTCAAATCTGATTTGGATCAATTTTAGAAATCCTAAATTACGCTTAGGGTTTTGAGAGTAGTTCAAGAAGAGGAAAAGAGGAGAAAAGAGGAGAAGGTTCAAGGCGTTCATCGAATCTTCTCGCAAATTGAAAAATATTTCGCCAAGGGTTGATCCCTAAGAGGTATGTGAGTTCTCATAGTGTTGGGTGAGTTCACCCACACACCAATCATGCTATTTTAATTGCAAATTTTGTTCTTGAAGTTGAAGGATTTGTGTTCTTAATGAGTTTTCTTGTAATTTCATTCTTAATCTTGATTGTTGGGGTTTTGTTGAATTCATGTGATGAATGTTAGTAATTTAAGGATTATTTGAGTAGATTATCGTGTACTTATGTAAGATATTCGAATCTGAGTGAGTTGGGAAGAAACCATTCGATTCTAGGCGAATTAGGGTAAAAAAACGAGAAAGAAAATTCGTCGGGAAGTTCTGGGCAGGGGCTGGCGTACCGCACCAGCAGTGCCAGGAAAAAAGTTCTGTAGATTAGGGGCTGGCACCTCGCGCCAGTCAGTGCGCCAGGGTCTCCTCCCTCCACCTCTTTTGACGTTGTTTGGCCTATCTGAGTTCTTTTAAAAGATACCTTCACTCCTTTTAGATTCTAATCACTCTAAACTACATCTAAACATCAAAAGATCATTCATAACATGAATCATAACCTTGAATTCATATTTAATTTTAAGGTAGAGTTAAGAGTTAAGTTTTGAGAGTTCTTTTGAGCCTTTTTGAGAAGTGTTTTACAACCTTTTAAAACTTGTTTTAAGACTGGAGTACTTGAGTATGAGAATGAGTAAAAGTAAGTTCATTTTTCAAAATGAATATATGGAAACTAAGTATTCCCAAGAGTAAGTATTTTTAAATTTAAAAGAGGAGGAAACTTTGATTTCTGAAGGAGTTTAAGAGGAGTTTTTAGTACTATCTCTTTTTAGAGAAATCGTTTGAGTAATGATCTCAAAGTTGAGGAAGTGGAAATGTTTTTAAACATATGACCTAAGTTATTTATTGGTAGTAATATTGAGCACCGATATGGGGACGAGTTCAGACAACTCAAAGTCCTCATAAACTATATAGCCAACGTGGGTAGAAAGTGTGATACTTTTTAGATGATTCCTTATTGCCTTTTAAGAATAGCTTAGTGGATCCACTTAGTTGAGGAGTTATATACCCTGGCAAGGTATAAGAAAGTTCTGGCAGTGTGGGCGAGACGTTGTATCATCACATAGCTCATTGTGATGGTTGTCGATTAGAGAATCTCCTAAACAGAGTTATTTTGTATTTTTACATACGAACTAAGTTATTTTGTATTCTTAAATACACTAAGTTGTTACTTACTATTTTAAAAGCTTTTCTTTATATTGCATTTTTATTATTGCTTTATACCAAAATAAGTTGAGGTTGAGTTGAGACGAGGTAAGTTGTTTCTTCAGTCCCAGTTCAAGCTTATGTCATTTTTAGATTTCCTCTTGCATGCTTGTACATTCCATGTACTGACGCCATTTGGCTTGTATCTTTCATGATTTAGATACAGGAGATCTGGATCATCAATATGCGATTCGTTGATACCATTTGCAGTTCCTGATTTGTTTTGTGAGCCTCTTTTCTTCCAGATGATCCCTAATTTATTTATGTTCTGTTATTTCAGTTATGTTAGGATGATTGGGGGTCTTGTACCTACATCCATCTAAGTTATTAAAGGCTTCATAGATAGACAGTTGTAGTTCACGAGTCTTTTTCATTTCAGTTATTAATGTTTGAGACTTGAATTGCCGTTTTGGCTAATGAATGTTTTATTTCTAAAATATTCTGAGTTTATCTTTTGAGATAGTTGAGTAATGTTAATTTTTAGTTCATCTTCTTTATGAGTAAGTCCTTCTCTAAGAGTTGTGCTAGGCCAAAGGTTCGCTTGGGGCCAACAATGGTTCTCGAGTGTCAGTCGTGTCCGGGGTGTAGGCTCGAGACGTGACAAACTTGGTATAAGAGCTAGGTTCAAGATTCCTAGGGTGACTATAAAGCCATGTCTGTAGAGTCCTAGTTATTTGTGTTAAGTGCGCCACGTCTATAATTAGGAGGCTGCAACATTTAAGAACTATCTCACTTCTTTCATACACTTTTTGTGCGGTAAAGTTTAACTCTATAAAGTGTCCTTCTAATTCATGCTTGCATGTATCTTTTCAGATCATGCCTCCACAAAGATTTGTTCGAGGTCGTCCTGCTAGGAGGAATGTTGATCCTCAAGATCAAGGGGTAGCCAATGCACCAGAATTGCAACCCCAATGAGAGGTCACTAATGCTGAGTTTGGGGATGCTATCCAGATGTTGAGTCAAGTGGTGACCAACCAAGCTGGACAACACAGAGGGGTTCTACAGGATGTGGCTGATAAATCCACAATCTATGAGTTCTCAAGGAATAATCATCCAGACTTCACCGGTTCAAGTGTTACTAAGGATCCGGACAACTTTATGGAAGAGTTACAGAAAGTGTTTGAGGTGATGCATGTTGCTAATGTTGAACGAGTGCAACTAGCTGCATACCAACTGAAGGGTGTTGCTAGAGTGTGGAATGACCAATGGAAGAATGGTAGAGCTGAAGGTGCACCAATTGTAAGTTGGGCTATGTTTGAGGAGGCCATCTTGGGGCGTTTCTTTCCCCGTGAACTAAGAGAGGAAAAAGTAAGAGATTTCCACACTCTTAAGCAGGAATACATGAGTGTGCATGAGTATAACCTCCAGTTGATCTAACTATCCCATTAAGCTCCAAAGATGGTTTTCTGACATGAGTAGCAAGATTAGTGTTTATGTATCTAGGTTGTCTCGTCTGTCAAGTAAGGAGGGAAAGGCAGCTATGCTGATAGAAGATATAGACATATCAAGGTTGATGATCCATCAGCAACAGGCTGAGAAAGATAGCCTGAGATATGGAGAAGAGTTCCGAAACAAGAAAGCTAAGACTACATGTAATGATTCCGGAACAACAGAGGAGTAATGCAAACCGAGCATCTTTCCAACATAATCCAAATGGACCTGCTCCATCATTTGGTACTGCACCAAGGAATAGAGGTGAGTTTAAGATTCACAGTTCACAGAATTTTAGAGCTAGGCCTACATAGTCCCAAAGTAGTGTGGCACAAAAAGGCAATGAGACTCATGCATGTGCTAAGTGTGGTAGGAACTACCCAAGAGTGTGTCGTGATGGCTCCACTGCTTACTTCAAGTGTGGTCAGACAGGTCACTTCCTGAAAGAGTGCCCTAAGAACAGGTAGGGTGGTGGTAAGGGGGGCAATCGAGCCCAATCTTCTTTAGTGGTTCCACCGGACAGAGCTGCCCCCATCTCTTTTATCATCGTTTGGCCTGTCTTAGTTCTTTTAAAGGACACCTTAACTTCTTTCGGATTCTAATCACTCTAAACTACATCTAAGCATCGAAAGATCATTCATAACATGAATCATAACCTTGAATTCATAATTCATAATCAGGGTAGAGTTAAGAGTTAACTCTCGAGAGTTCTTTTAAGTCTTTTTGAGAAATCTTTTACAACATTTTAAAACTTGTTTTAAAATTTGAGTATGAGGAATAGTAAAGTTAAGTTCATTTTCAAAATAAATATATGGGAACTAAGTATTCCTAAGAGTAAATGTTTTTCCATATAAAAGAGGAGGAAACTATGATTTCCAAAGGAATTTAAGAGGAGTTTTGAGTACTATCTGTTTTTAGAATAATCTTTTGAGTTATAATCTCAAAGTTGAGGATGAGGAAATATTTTTAAACATATGAGTTAAGTTATATTTTGGGAGTAGTATTGAGCAGCGATATGGGGACGAGTTTAGTTAACTCAAAGTCCTCATAAACCATGTAGCCAACGTGGGTAGAAAGGGTCATACTTTTTAGATGATTCCTTATTAATTTTTAAGAATAGCTTAGTGGGTCCACTTAATTGAGGAGTTCTATGCCCCGCCAAGGTCTAGAAAAGTTCTAGCAGTATGGGCGAGATGTTGCATCATCACATAGCTCATAGTGATGATTATCGGTTAGAGAATCTCCCAAACAGAGTTATTTTGTATTTTTACTTACAGACTGAGTTATTTTGTATTTTAAATACACTGAGTTGTTACTTACTATTTTAAAAGATTTTCTTTATATTGCGTCTTTATTATTGCTTTATATTGAAATGAGTTGAGGTTGAGTTGAGACGAGGTAAGTTATTTCTTCAGTTCCAGTTCAAGCTTATGTCATGTTTTAGATTTCCCCTTGCATTCTCGTACATTCCATGTACTGACGCCATTTGTCCTGCATCTCTCATGATGCAGATACAAAAGATCCAGGTCACCAATAGGCGATTTGTTGATATCATTTGTAGTTCCAAATTTGTTTGGTGAGCCTCTATCACGCACCGAGGCTACCCCCTAGACGCAAACACGAGACCTAGGATCACGAGTGACCCCAAGCGGATCCTACTGGCATATCATAAGCATACTTAAAGATAAACTGCAACAATAAACACTATGCAGAAGCTTGATCATAATAAAACTGAAATGATGGGGAATACCCAAACTAAGTCTGAGTGTGTATATATATATATATTTATTTATTTATATAAAGCTGAGAAGATTTTAAGATACTAAAATAAACTCTAGTACTAAAACTGAATCTAACTATGTTTGAAAATAGCCTCTAACTGACTAGAAATGCTTGGACATACCCCAGCTAAATCTAGCAAAACTAAATCTAAAACTAAAATGGAATGATAATCATGTCGCTAGTCCTCGAAGAATGAGGACTCAGCATTGATGTTGTTGAGCTGAAGATTGGGAATCGATCTATGTGTGATCTGATTGTTGGGGACCTGAACCTACATCACGAGAAGATGTAGGGCAGAGTATGCGTCAGTACTTGAAAGCTACTGAGCATGTATGATAGAATAAATCTGAATAATAACATAACTGAACAAGCAATCAAGCAATGATATAATTTGAACATGATAAACATACTGGAAATACTAAACATGCTAAACAGAATACAATGACAAAGATTATAACATGCTGAGACTGAATACTGAACTATATTGATAACATAGTCAATTCAATAGAATCTGACTGAACTGTAAGGAACTACAAATAACCGGCATAAAACCACATGAGCTAAATGTGGAGTCCGATGTATACACACCATTAAGAGGACCCACTATACCTTGCCAGAGGTATAGAGGTAGCGTGATCACTAAAATGTAATGCCTAACAGAGGGGACTTATTTTACGACACACGTAGTTCTGAGACTTGAGGGTGACTGACCCTAGTCCACTCGGTATTAAGCTTCTCCCAATTGATTAAGTAATTAACACTTTATGACTAAAATGTTGTAATACTAGATAGCTCAAAATACTGACATGCAAACTGAGAATGCAACATTAATATACTGATAATAATGCATTCGAAAACTGAGGCATGTTTATATATATACCTGAATTAACTGACCTAGCATGTGTAATTCATGAACTAAAATAACTACACTGCTAGGGTTCTGAGTTTATGTATGAATCTGGACGAAAACAATACTACAACGTGGTAATATGATTTGGATCATTCTAACAGCTAAAACCCAACAATTCTAACATTCAAGAAACCCTAGGTCTAGATAATATTAAGGGGATCAAGATTCTGACTGAAATCTAGGGACCTAATGGGTGAAAGGAACCGACTAGTGAAATCCCACAAACCTGATGAAGAATTCCACGGAGAAATCTTTCGATTCGGGACTGAAATGGATGAAATCTGTTGCGTTCTTGCACTAGGGTTCTTGACTTCGTTCTCCTCTTACACTCTAATTTTTCTAAGTTTTGATGAATAATTTGACTTAGGTAAGTTCTAGTTATGTTTCTAGGCTAAAACTGACCAAAATTACGTAGTTTAGGGTTTAAAGGACGTAGTCTAGGGGTCCAACGCATAAGGAAATTACCAAAAGACCCCTGACTTAATTATTGTCGGGAGCAACTCACGGACGGGACCGATGGACCGTGCTGGTCAATCGTCGTTTGCGACTGGAGGTTGGGATTTGAGGGTCTGATCCACGAACATGGACCACGACCCGTGGTCTGACCTACGGTCCGTGGGTCCGGCAGTGGGTCGGCCCTTAGACAAAAATCTTGGGGCTGAATCTAGGAGGGTTGCAAATGCGAACCACGGACCACCAAACACGGGCCGTGGGTCACCCTACAGTCCGTGGGTTGCACCTGCAACCTTTGGAAATCTGCATTGAGGTCCGTTTTCGGATACGGGTTGTTACAACCTCCTTGCTTTCGGAGGATCCCTTATTTATTTGTGTCATGTTTTTTTTCAGTTTTGGTAGGATGATCGGGGGTCTTGTCCCGACATCCATCTCAGTTAGTAGAGGCTTCATAGATAGACAATAGTAGTTCATGAGTCTTTTTCATTCAAGTTATTGATGTTTCATACTTGAGTTGGCGCTTTGGCTAGTGAATGTTTTATTTATAAAATATTCTGAGTTTTATCTTTTGTTACTTTTGAGTTCATCTTCTTTATGAGTAAGTCTTCCGCTAAGAGTTGAGTCAGGCCAAGGGTTCGCTTGGTGCCAGCAATGGTTCTCGAGTGACAGCCGCGTCCAGGGTGTAGGCTCGGGGCGTGACAAACTTGAACCCTTACCTAGAATCTAATTGGTTTTGTAGTCAAAATTTGTTTAATATTTTAAAGGTTTCCTAATTTTTCTAAAATTAGGTTGTGACTCTAGTTTCTAAATTTATTAAAACCATTAGTTATTTTTTTTTGTCTCACAAAATAGACATAATGATAGGTAGGATTGAATATAAGATATAATATTTAGGATTTTCGGATATCCAAAAATCCATAGTGCCCGATCTGTTATATAATTTGAAATTCATAAGTTTTGAAAGTAAAATCCAAAATCCAATTATAATCCAAAAATTCAAACAAAATATCAAAAAAATTGAATCTAGATTTGGATTTTTGTTTGCCCAAACTATGCTCGCCCACTATATAGGATTAGAGAAAACTCTCAAATCCATTTTTCAACTTTACGCATGGCTACCTAGAGCTATGTAAGAAATCTACTATTAAAAATCACAATTTTTAAACTTAGCTTCAATGGTAAATTATTTAGCTAGATAAAATATTGAAGATATATCAAGAATTAGTATGTATTTTATGCGGACAACATTCCAACGTAATACTTAGAAGTTTCAATTTATTTATCCTATTTCTATTAGGAACAGGGTTTTAAAAGTAAAAACAAACTTTTATAACTTGTAGCTTTAAATTAAAAATATGTTAAATGTACAAAAATATCCTTTAATCTTATGGCTTAAATATGTCATGTGGAAAGTTGAGATTAAAGAGTTGTTTAAAGGAAATAATTTTCTTTTTGAAAACTAACTAAAACGGAAAGTAAAACAACAAAATTAAAACAGAGGGAGGAACGATTTTTATGAACTACACAATTTGTAGTTATGAATATTCATGTAAAATATCTGAAATCAATATATTATGACAGGTCATTAACCAACGGGGGGAATAGGGAAATTTGGTCAAAACACGATTCTAGTATTTTCATATTGTTATCTAAGTTATATATATTTTTGAAGGAGTTTATTTTGTATACCTATGATTTGTTTCGAGTGTATGTAATTGTAAAATATTAGAAATATCTAAAACCATTTGAATCTCTATTTCATAATGATCAAGTAAAGATTTAAATTAAAAAATTCAAGTTGTAAATGAACATGGAGGAAGATGAGTTATGTATTCTACATTTTGACTATGTATTTTTCGTGCATAAATATTGTCACCTCAGCTATACAAAATGGACCACATTCTTCAAAATTCAGGGGTAAAAATGATACAGGAATTTCAACTAGCTACAAAAATCACACACTATATAAAGTATGTGTATATGTCGCTAAATTTGTAAACCTTCTCTTGTAAGAAAATCTCACTCACTTCTAAGAAATGAGTTTGAAAGGCAAGTTGATCGCTCAAATAGAGATGAAATGTGCAGGAGATTTGCTTCATGAGTACTTCAAATCAAATCCACTCCAAACATCCATCATGTCTCCTGATAGAGTAACTAACTTCACATTGCATTATGGTCAATTGGGAAAAACTAACTCTGTTATTAGCTGGAAATATATCCTTGGTAAGCCTCTTATATCATTCCATTTTTCAATTGTCTTTGGTAGAAGTGACCGAATAATTAGCTCTCTTTCCCTTTTTTATTTTGTTCTTCTGTAATGTATTCCACATATTTTCATACAAATAAGGCGTAAAAGCAAAAGAAATAGAGAAAGGATATCATGAAAAGTTGGCTTTACAAGTATTCTAAAGGTTGACTTTGGTTCACATCATTTTATATAATTAAAGGCCGGGAGATCAAAAGTTAGAACACCTAATTTTCAATAGATGAAAGAGTATAAAGTATATAATTAATAATTCAAAAGTATTTTAACAGAGACCAAGAGATCATAATAAAAAAAAAAAAAATCATTCCTCAAATAGTTACAATATACTAAAAGGACTGAGGAAATATCAATGTTTATTTAGAGTAAAAACCCAAAATTAAAATGCGAAAGAACATAGAGCATTTTTCTACTATATCGTTATTTTAAAATTAAAATATATTTCAATGGTTGTTTTATTACATTAACTTAAGTGAGTATATATATAGTGTCATAGTCATGTATGAACTTAAATTGTGTCCTTAATATGTTCACGGGGGAAAGAGCGGCATGCCAAACAGGTCTTTCACATAGATGATGCAGAAAAATCAATCACCTACAATTTTATTGAAGGACATATGAATGAATTATACAACTCAATGACACTTACATTAACTATAAAGGAAAACTGGATTACTTGGACTATTATGTATGAGAAATTGAATGAAAATATTCCGGAGCCCCTTGACTTTATGGAGTTCATTATTGGCCCTCATCAAGGACATTGCGACTCACCATGTCGGAAAATAGATCTCAGTCCCCATTCCCAATAATAAGATGATGTATTATTACTATCCTAAATCCTTACGAATAAATAAAACTATTTGTGTGATAAATGTTTCACAAGTATGATGATGTATTATGTATATCGTAAATCTCTTTATGAATAAATAAAACTATTTGGTGTGATATATGTTGCATGATGTGTACGTAAGTTTGCTCATTGTTAATAATATATATTTAAGTTTTTTGCAAAAAGTGTAATCCCCATTGTCATTATATGTCATGCTCTAAAGTATTCATAATTAATCTTATAAAATAATCAAACACCTAATATTGAATATGAAAAAACTATGAAATTATAAAAATATCTCAACCATATCTACTGATGTCACTATACTTTAAATTAGTTATATTATACGGACTCGGCTCACCTCTAATAGAAGAAGAATATAGTCTGTCTCATAATGATATAAAAGTCAATAATTATCTGATTAAGATAACCTCGTAAATCATGGTTAAGATAACCGAACCTTTCTGGCTTACTATTGATTTCTCAAGATAGAAAAGGGAACCGAGAATGCCATTGAAAATTTTCATCTAATTCCACATACCTGGAAAAACTTGTTAACTGAGCGAGAATTTTCCTTTTCTGGGAAAATGATTTTCTTACCATGGACGATATAATGTCTCAACTAGACCTTATGAGATTATTAAGTAAACTAGCAAGACTTTTTGTACATTATTCTGGATATTTTTCTTAGTTGGGTTCACTTCATCATACCTAAATCTTCCTTCAATTCGATCCTTGAAATTAGAATCAGTTATTGTCTCTTCACATGTATTATTCCCCCAATATGCTATGCAATTCGTTATTCAAGTTCCTTTTAATAATCGATTTTCTAAAATTTAATATTACATTTTTTTTAGCTTTAAGATTATTGATTATTTATCTTATTTATCCTCTTTCTATTTTAGATTTATGGAGATTGGATCTAGTGAATCTCAAATTGAATGTAATCAAACACGTAGTATGCAGGATCATTGAATTTGTTTCACTAGTCAAAAACTATAATCACAAACAAAGACGAGCTACACCATTTAAAGCCACAACCTAAAATCGTACTTATTACAGCTGTTCGGTTTTCAAAGAAGAAATCTTCACAAGAATCTTCAAATGAACTTTACAAGAATTGAAGAAGGAAGAAGGACAAAAGGACACATCTTTTCTTTTTTTCTTTTTTGGGAAAGATATGTTGTTTCTACCAAGTATTTGACCTATCCAACTATCGTTCCTTGCCGGCGATCAGAGTAGAGATCATAGGTCCATGGAAACTATTTTGTGCCTTGGTCTTAGTCACCTCAACCAACTAACTTACCTAATATGGTTTCCTTGGTGGGTATAAATTGTGGCACTCATCCTCGACACCTTCCCTCTAGATAAACTGAGTCATGTTTCTACACTAGTGGGTGAGTCCTTAGTAGTGGATCGAGTGTATCAATCCTGTCTTGTTTCTTTGGTGGAGTATGATACTTGGATAGAATTGATCATTTTGGCGATGGTAGACTTTGATATTATCTTTGGTATGGATAGACTTTCTCCGCATCATGCTATTCTTGATTATCATGCTAAGGCTGTGACCTTAACACTTCCGGGTGTCTCGAGAGTTGAGTAGATGGGTACTAGTGGTTCTTACCCTAGGAAAGGTATCTCCTTCATTCAAGCTCAGAGTTTGGTTGATAGAGGTTGTTTGTCCTATTTGGACTTCATTCGGAATACTAGTGTTGAGCCACCTTCCATGGATTCCATGCCCATGGTTTGAGAGTTTTTAAATATATTTCCTACTGAACTTCCAAGTGTTCCTCCGGACATGGATATTGATTTTTCGATTGACTTGGAGACGGGAACCAATCCCATCTCTAATCCTCTTTATTGTATGGCTCTGGTTGGGTTGAAGGAATTGAAAGATCAGTTACATGATTTGTTAAGTAAGGGGTTTATTCGCCCTCGTATTTCTCCATGAGTGCTTCTGTATTGCTTGTGAGGAAAAAAGGTGGATCCATAAAGATGTGTATTGATTATCACAGTTGAAAAAAGTAACAATGAAGAACAAGTATCATATTCCTAGTATCGATGATTTTTTTAATCAGGGTTCATCTCTATTTTCTAAGATTGATTTTAGGTCTGTTTGTTACTAGCTGAATATTAGAGCATTAGATATCCCTAACACAACTTTTAGAACCCGTTATGGGCACTATGAGTTTCTTGTGATGTTTTTTAGTTTAACGAACTCCCATTTAGCGTTCATGGAGTTGATGAGCGGGGTGTTTCGACCTTATCTGGATTCCTTTGTGATAGTGTTCATTGATGACATCTTGGTGTACTCTATAACTGAGAAATATCATGATCCGCATTTGAGGATTGTACTCCATCGATTGAGGGATGAGAATTTTTATACCAAGTTCTCAAAGTGTGAGTTTTGACTTGATTCTGTGGAATTTTTGGGACATGTGGTGTCCAAAGAGGATATTCGAGTAGATCCAACCAAGATTGAGGTAGTTAGACATTGGACTAGATCTACGTCAATTACTGAGACATGAAGTTTTTTTGGACCTGCAGGCTACTAAAGACTATTTGTGAAGACCTTTTCCACTATTGCATCTCCTTTTTACCAAATTGACTCGACATAGTGTGAGCTTCGAATGGTCTAATGAGTGTTAGGAGAGCTTTCAAAAGCTTAAGACCTTGTTGACTTCGGCTTATGTTTTGACTTTACCCGAGGAGTGTGTTGACTTCATCATTTATTGTGATGCGTCTGGAGTCGAGTTAGGTGGTATCTGATGTAGAAAGGGAGGGTAATTGCCTATCATTTATGGTTCCAACACTTTGGTCTATGGTTGACCAGTAGGGTCCGTCGAAATTCCTACGGACCATAGGTCCATTACGTAGATTGGGTCCGACAGTTATTTCTTGAGGGTATTTGGGTATTTTCTATGTTTTCAATGCCTAAGCTATGTCGTTTTGACTCAAATTCTAAGCCTTATATAAGTCTTTCATGTCCTCAAACTACCCACTCATAAAACAAATTCCCAAATTCCCAAATCCCAACCAAATTCATCTTACCCAATTCTCTCCAAGGCTCACAAGGGATTTTAGGGTTCTTCAACTACATGTATCCTTTCTCCATCAACTTCTTTGGGCTTCAAGATCAAGTTATGTAGAGAGTTCATAAATGAGTTACATTCACCCATTGAGTCCCAAATATTTTCCAATTCTCAAATCAAATTTTCCAAATTTGGTTAAGTTCTTATTCAATTCCTCATGTGTTCTATTTGTATGGATTCAGTTGTTTGATTTTGATCACATTATGATTGTTTTAACTTAATTACATGCTTTCCAATAAATTCCATATGAATCCATGCATAATACATGATTTTTGACTATGAATACTAATTTGCATGAATTTGAAGAAAGGCTATGAATCAATGATTGATGTTTTCATGTACTTATGCATGATTTGTAAAAAATAATGTCTTATGATCTAAGTTGCTTTAAGAATTGCATCAACTAAATTGTGAAAGGTGGGATCATGGTTTAGTAAAAGGTTTTCTCATACAGACACGATTCAAGATTTAAGGAGCTATTCTATGATACTTTTAGCTTTGATTAGTAACTTGATTGTGATTTTCTAGGGATAATGATATGCTTATAATTATGACTAATTCCGTCGGGATTTTACTTAGCACTGAGAGGACATTGAGATTGAGGCTCTCTCATTAGTAGAGGTCGGGTCTCTAGTAGAAATCTATTTGTCCTTAACTACATGCTCCCATAGGTTGTCTTAAGTGACATAGCTAGTGGATCCACCTAAGCTAAAAGTTAAGGTCCTTGCCTTGGCAAGAAAGGACATATCTTTTTAGTGTGGGAAAAAGACACTAGATTACACGTTAAAGCTCATGTGGTCTATGTCGGTTTGTGAAACTTTCCTTTTGATTTAAGATGCGTAGACCTTGTTCAAGTTTTATGATTCTTATCTAAAGGCTTTTACGATGTTTATCTTAGTTATGCATTTCATGTTTCAATTATGTCCCCTTTTATCATGATTCATGTTTTATGAATATCCCTTATACTTAGTACATTCCATGTACTAATGCATACTTGTGCCTACATTGTTTCACTAATGCAGGGCCTGACGACTCCTCTCCCTCCGTTCATGGCTACTTGATCAGTTTAGATACTTGAAAACTTCGTGAGTCCTCCTACTCTGAGGTCGCTGTCACCTTTATTGCTTTCTTATGTCTTTATGTTTTAGAGGTTGTATGTGGTGCACGGGTTACGTCCCGACCACTTCCTTTGATGTTGTAGAAAGACTTGTCAAGACTATGTTAAACTTTTGCTTTAGTGTCAAACGTTCCCCTTTATATGAGAGTCTTTACATTTGTCTATTATATTGTATTGAATGTATGTCAAGTGGCTTGTAAAGGGTCTTATGGGGTCTTGAACACCATGTCACATCTAGAGTGTACTTTGGGTGGTAACACTTTTATCCAAACGTTATCCTAACCTTCCCTAAGGCTACATTACAAGGATGATAAAAATTCTTTGTGATCTCCGACAGGATGCTTTTGAGCCAATGATGATTAAAAATATTGGAACACCTATGGTGAGGTATTTATGTTCATGAGATGTTCTTTGTGAGTGCGACTGTTAGTGTTTGTGCTTTTGTCCCTTGTCTTGTTAATACTTGTGTGAGTAATTTTAGGACATCTTCTTTCTTGTGAGGGCATGTAAATTTAGGTAGTGGTGATTTTGAAAAGTCCTAAATGAATCAAATGAGTATGTGAAGGAACTAATGATTTTAAGTCACTTCTTTAGATTTAGTTGTTGTCACTTGATTATTCATGGTTCTTAAAAACATGATATGAGAATTAGGAGAGTTGTTTTTGTGAAGTTTTGCATATGGTGACTATTTGATAGTACTAACAGAAGTCATGTTCTTTGTGCTTAAGGGATGATTGGTGTGCTTGAATTAAATAAGATCTTGATGCTGCCCTTTCTCGGGAGATGGGCGAGAAGTTGACTGGGATGGGGGCTTGGAGTGGTAGTGAGGATGCGGACACCATGTGGAATAAAGCAGCTAGTTGCATTAGGGAAGTTGCTTCAAAGGTGTTGGGGGTATCAAGGGGTAACTTTGGAGGCCATAAAGGAGATTGGTGGTGGAATGGGGAAGTCCAAGGCAAAGTGGAAGCAAAGAAGGCGGCATACACAAAGTTGGTGGAGTGCGTAGATGAGGAAGAGAAGCGGACGCTTAAGAAGGTTTATAAGACGACAAAGACAGAAGCTAAGTTAGCAGTTACGAAGGCTAAGACGGTAGCTTTCGAACGCTTGTATGTCGAGCTGGGGGACAAAGGTAGGGATAAGAAATTGTATAGGCTCGCAAAAGCAAGAGAGAGGAAGGCTTGCGACTTGGACCAAGTGAAGTGTATCAAGGATGAGGAAGGCAAAGTATTGGTAGAAGAGACCTCCATCAAGCAAAGATGGCGAAGATACTTTCACAAACTTTAAATGAAGAAGGGGACGGAGACATTGTGTTGGGTGATTTGGCGCACTCTGAAAGACTTCGGGACTTTGGGTACTGTAGGTGTTTTAGGATCGAGGAGGTTATACGTGCTATTAGTAGGATGAGCAGGGGAAGAGCGACCGGACCCGATGAGATTCTGGTGGAATTTTGGAAGAGCACGGACAAGGCAGGTATAGAGTGGTTAACTGGGCTATTTAATGTTATTTTTAAGACAGCAAAGATGCCTGATGAATGGAGGTGGAGTACAATGGTTCCGTTGTATAAAACAAGGGTGATATCCAAAACTGTAACAACTACAGGGGTATCAAACTGCTAAGCCATACTATGAAGATTTGGGAAAGAGTGGTGGAGATGAGGGTGAGAAGAGGGGTGTCCATTTCTGAGAATCAGTTTGGATTCATGCCGGGACGATTGACTACTGAAGCCATTCATCTTATGCGAAGACTGGTAGAAAAATATAAAGAAAGGAAGAGAGACCTACATATGGTGTTCATTGACCTTGAAAAGGCCTATGACAAAGTACCGAGGAATGTCCTCTAGAGGTGCTTGGAGGCTAAAGGTGTCCCGATGATTTATATTAGGGCGATAAAGGACATGTACGGTGGAGCCAAGACTCGGGTTAGAACGGTTGGAGGAGACTCGGAACATTTCCCAGTTGAGATGGGGCTGCATCAGGGATCAGTCCTTAGCCCTTTTCTATTTGCTTTGGTGATGGATGAGTTGACGCGGTCTATTCAGGAGAAGGTCCCATGGTGTATGTTATTTGCGGATGACATAGTACTGATTGATGAGACGCGGGACAGAGTTAATGCGATGCTGGAGGTGTGGAGACAAACGCCGGAGTCCAAAGGGTTCAGGTTGAGTAGGACCAAAACTGAATATTTGGGGTGCAAATTCAGTGATACATTGGATGAGGCAGATGGGGAAGTGAGACTTGACACACAGATCATTCCTAAGAAAGAAAGTTTTAAGTATCTTGGAGCTGTAATCCAAGGAAGTGGTGACATAGACGATGATGTCACACATCGCATTGGGGCTGGTTGGATGAAATGGAGGCTTGCCTCTAGAGTCTTGTGTGATAAGAAAGTTCCACCGAAACTTAAAGGTAAGTTCTATAAAGTGGTAGTTAGACCGGCCTTGTTGTATGGAGCGGAGTGTTGGCCAGCCAAGAACTCACATGTTCAAAAAATGCATGTTGCGGAGATGAGGATGTTGAGATGGATTTGTGGGCACACTAGGAGCGATAAGATTAGGAATGAGGTTATTCGAGAGAAGGTGGGAGTGGCCTCTGTGGTGGACAAGCTGAGGGAAGTGAGACTGAGATGGTTTGGGCATGTGAAGAGACGGTGCGCAGACGCCCCAGTGAGGAGGTGCGAGGGGCTAGTTGTAGAGGGTACGCGGAGTGGTAGATGTAGGCCTAAGAAGTATTGGGGAGAGGTGATTATACAGGACTTGGCTCAGCTTCACATTACCGAGGACATGACTCTAGATAGGAAGGAGTGGAGGTCGCGTATTAAGGTTGAAGGTTAGTAGGGTTAGCGTGTTGTCTTTCCTTGCGAGGGTATGTGTTGGTAGCATTTGTAGTAGTCCTAGCCTTGCAGTTGTAGTTCTTGTCTGTGGTCCTATAGCCATATGTCGTTTACTGCGTTTCACCTCTCACAGTATTTTCTTGATGTTATTGTCTCCTTTGTTGATTATGCACTTTTTTCTTATTGGATGTTATGTCTTATATAATGTTTCCTTTTCTTTTAATTGGTGTTGATGTACTTGAGCTGAGGGTCCTCCGAAAACAGCCTCTCTACCTCCACGAGGTAGTGGTAAGGTCTGCGTACACTCTACCCTCCCCAGACCCCACTTAGTGGGATTTCACTGGGTATGTTGTATTGTGTGTATATATATATATATATATATATGCTGCTTGCTTAAGGAAAACCAACGATTTAAGTTTAGGGATGTTGATAAGTCGGTATTTTTACCAATTTATCTTGTCTTTAAAGATTATTTTTTTGACTTGTAAGCAAGAATAGGTGCATTTGGTGTTGTTTTCTTCATGCTTGCATAAAAATGAAGTGAAGAAGATAATTGAATAAACCAAGTGAAATTGAGGCAAAAAGAAGACAAAAAGTTCAAATTTGACACTGACATGATTTAAGGCATCGCGATCGCATGGTCAAAGGGTAACGATCGTATGGTCAAAGGGTCGCAATCACGGTCGACTGAGAACCCACACATTGTGATTGCATGGTTAAACGTCCCGATCACAAGATATAGACTCGTGACCCATCATGAACGTGAAGAGCAACTGACAGACGTCTAGGCAGACGTACAAATTCACCATTTTGATCCCAAAATCCTATTACACATCCATGCACAACCTTTGTGCATATTTGAGAGTCTTAGATTGGGTTTTAGGCTTGGATAATAAGATTCTCACAATGCACGTTTTGGATTGAAGATTGAATACTCCATTGTAATAATTTTCACTTTTTCGTTATTTTGTTGCTTGACTTGTAGGTGTAAGTGATTATTAGAATTTGTGTGTTATTTATGTTAATAGACATCTTTTGCTTTTGTATTTGATTGAATGTTTCTCATTTTTGAAATGAGTATTTGATTATCTAATCAATTTCATGTTTTACATGTTTTCCTATGGATTTGATTACTCCATGGACTTTCTCATTTACTTTGATTGAGCTTGGAAGGGTCAATTGAGGTTGGGAAAGGTTGATTAATGCATAGTTTGAGGTGTAACAGCTGATACATCAGATTATAGAAAGAAGTAGTGAATCCATGTCATGCCTATAATTGGATTGATTGTGTTGCTACTCATTGGCAGACGTATGTTATATGTTATGGGTGCTTAAGCTCCCATTGCTTTATAATACACACTATTATTTATCTATAATATCCAATCACTTATTCAAATATATTAATTAAGCACCTATTCTGTAAAGCAATTTTCTAATTAAAAATAATTGATCACCCATGATATAAAATTTCGGGATCCACCACTATTGCTACTTAGCTAGGTTTGATAGAAGTAGTAGTTGATGGATATATAAGTTTCAATGGCATATATGATTTTACCCATGAATGAGTTTGCATGATATTAAAGTGCAATGAATCTTGTGATTGTTAATTATCTCTGCATTACCTATTTACCTTTAATTCCTTGCTTGAGAAGACCTTTCCCCTATCTGTGATTGTTACTAAAATGATCTCTATATTATAATTATGTAATTTTTGTTTCGATTCAACTTGTATCTTATAATTCTTTATCTTTCAATTGTCAACACATTGTTCCTTGTGGGATTCGACACCGGCCTCATAAGTTAGGTTATTATACTGCTAGTGACCGCTTACACTTTGATTCCTATGACAGGTAATTGAGTGTTAACAAGCATAGAGCCTAAGATCTTCAAGTTCGTTCAGCTTCTATATTCTCTTCTTACCGGTTAACTCAGGGTCAAGATTCAACTTCTTAATCACCCAATAGGCTTGATGTTATAATTCTATTACAAGATGTCAAGACTTACCAAATAAAATGTGGTAGGAAGAAGTCCCAATTGGTGTTTTTAAGATGTTATGTACGGACATAGTGCATCACAAAGCTTCACATACCAATCCCTTCTTTGTTCATTCAAAGTCTTTTGCAGAATCTACTTCCATTCTCTATTTGACACCTATACTTGGACATTTTCTTGTGGGTGGTATATTGTAGCAACCTTGTGTCTAATCTCATACCTAGCCAACAAATTTTTAACCCAATGATTAATGAAGTGTGACCCTCCATCACCGATATTAGCTCTTGGAGTTCCAAACCTAGTGAATATGTGTTTCTTAAACCTTGTTTGGATGGTTGCTACTTGTTGTATTGTATTGTATTGTATTGTTAGTTTAAATAAAATGTTTGTTTTGATTGTTACTTAAATTTTACTATATCATAACATTTAAATCAATCGTTAGGTAACAACGAAAATACCATTTTATGTAACAACCGATTTGGTATGATCACGTTGTTACGTTAATATTTTCTTCTTATTTTATCTTTATTTATTATTTAATAATCATATTTGATCTTCTATCATACCTTTTCATAGTAGCTCTACCCCATACCCTACTTTTCTTGTATGTTTATCACTCAAATTATGGATGTGTGATATTATGTAATGACGGAGAATGATACAATTTATCCAAACATTGTATTCAGTAAACAAAATAGTATGATACAATAAAATACAATACAATATGAAACAATAGGTAATAACCATCCAAACAGAGTGTTAATGAACTTATTGCAACATTCAAATCATTGATGGGAAGAGCTACAACCTCAACCTACTTAGACACATAATCGACTTCCAATAGAATGTATTGGATTCCATTAGACGGTGGGAAGGGGCCCATAAAATTGATTCCTCATACGTCAAATATTTCAACCTCTAGAATGTTGTTCAACGACATCTCATATCTTCTCTAAATGGTCCACATCCTCTGCATTGGTCAAATTCCTTCACAGTACGTGGAATCTTTTAACAAAGTCGACCAAATAATCTAGATTGCAACACTTTGTGGGCAGTGCACTCACCTCCCTGATGATCTCAATAAGGTGATGAGTGTCAACTATCTAGCTCCTTCTTAACTTCATTCTCCGGAATATATCCCTTCCCATTTTGTCTGCCCCTTGCTTAAAGAGGAATGACTCACCCCATATGTAGAATCTAGCACCATGGATCAACTTCTTATTTTGTTGAGTGGTTGGTCCAGGTGGAAACACTCTGCTTACCAACAAGTTAACAATATCACTATACCAGGGAAATTGAGTGATATCCAAGGCCAACAATTGCTCATTGGAAAACTCATCACGAATTCGTCCTTCAGTGCTTTTAATTTGATATGCTCAAATTACACCTCCCAAAAGAAGTATAAGCGGTTGTTGTCAAATAAAGAACCTAGCTTTTAGGTTAGGGTCGATCTCACGAGGAATATGGTTCAAATTTAGGCTAACTTACGATTATCTATGTTTAGTCAACTGATTTCCAAGAAAAGTAACAACGGGTTTTTTTTAATAAAATAACAGTTTGTTGATTTGTATCACTAAGTAACAAGTAAATATGATTTGCAGTTTGAGATATCAATATGAGATGAAAATTAGGGCATACTTGTTTACCACAAGTTGTTAACGCAGTTTTCCTAATAATAGTAACTTTGTCCTAGTGCTAGCATGCAAGGTTGATAAGTTAGATATCCCTAAGTGATTGGTCCTCCAAATAGGGAATTTCACCATCCAACTTGGTCCATCTACGATTATGTGCTTTACTAACCCTTACCTTTAACCCTGAATTAGCCCTCGCATCAGTTGATTAAGGTCAGACTAATAGATAGTGGCTAAACTCAACTAAATCTCCGTTGTTCAATCCTTTTCTCATTCACTAATTCCTTGGCACGTAGGAATGAGACTAGTTCTAACGTTGTACACCACTACAAAGCATTCTAAATTAAAGGATTAACAATACATGCATACACTATTCTAGAATTACTTATTTATTATTCGTACATTGTTAATTGCACATGATTCCCACAACTCTAGTTGTGTATTTCTATACTCATGCTTGAGAATTCATAATTCATATTAGGATTAATAAGATAAATTATGAACTTACAATTAGAATAGATGAATACCAAAATCTTAAATTGAAAATCGAAAGCAAATTGCATAAACGAGCTTCAAGAATTAAATTGCTAAATTGTTTGCAAAGTAATTCCAAATGCTCAAATCAATAGTCTCCAAAAGGGTCTAACCCTTAAAAACGTAAATTACAACTTATATTTATAGTACTCAAGTCCTAATCCAAGTAGGAAACGAATATAAGGAAAATCCGATTTTGGCAGTTTCGACCGACAGTGGCCAACAACAGACCGTAGATCAGCCAATGGTCTGTGGGTCACCTACGTGGTTCAGCAGTTGGCAAATATTCTTGGCCTTCTCATCGACAGTTGCCAGCTACGGTTCGTAGTTCCAGTCACGATTTATTTTGCACATCCGTGGTTCAAGAACTAGAACTCATTTTTTTGGATCAAACGACGGCTCCCATCGACGGTCTATCACTCAAGCTACGGGGCGGTGGTTGCCTCCGTGGTTCCACACTTAGGTCAGACTTCCTTGCACCACTAACCCACGACTTCCACCTACGGCTCGTTAGTTGAGTGAAAGCTCGTGGGTGAGTTCATGGGTTGCCAATTTTTTGTCATTTCAGCCCCTTTCAACGACAACTGCTTTAAATCGATTTCCTACAAAATGAGACCAAAAACCATCATATCTAATAACAAAAATGCCTTAGACACACAAACTTCAAGTGAAATATATCAAAAATACCATAAACTCACGGTACATCAATACCCTCAACTTAAAACTGTTGCTTGTCCTCAAGCAACACACTAAACTCAAAACGACACTCATGCAGAAGAAAACACACAAACTCAAGCAATCTCACGACTTTTTTTGTCAACTTTTTCACGTAGTGCAAATCCTCTCATTTAGACTCAATAAGCTAACTCATGTGGATCAAAACATGACATAGACAGACAAATAGACATCACTACATACACTTTCAATGATCACCAAGATACCAACTTTCCAACAATGTAACTAGTGTCCTTACCACATAGAAATCCTTTTTCTCACAAAAACTCTAATATTTTAGCTTAAGGATTCGATAAACACTAATGCTCAGAAGTGAATTCAAATATAGTTAGTGCTCAATGCCATAGGCTTGCCCTTATTTTCGCTGCATAGACTTTCCAGACTAGTCAACTAGGATCACTATAGGGCTTTCTTAGCTTGTAACGTAGGCTCAGGATCAGGTATGGTACATTTGGGTATTTTAGTGACTTTTCTACCCTCCATGAAATTACATTAGCTATATTACCTCTTTCTACAACCAATTCTAACATCATTTTGTTTTCTTCTCTTTGCCTTCACTTATTTAAGCACAAATGTGACTTTAATTTATTGTTTATTCCTTTTTTATTTTCTCCTTTTTTCTTTCTGTTTCAGCATTATTATCACTCTATTGTTTCTTTTGGATTTAATCACACCATTTACTATCTTTTCCTTCTTCTACAAACAACTCTTTTCATACCCTTTTATTTCAACTTCCTTCTTCATAGCCACCCTCAACTTATGTATTTTGCATGAGTTGAGGTGCATGATGTCGTAGGTCGAACCAAGGCCAAGATTAACGTGACTTTTGAATTTGCCACCCTCAACTTAGGCTTTTTTCCTAAGTTAAGGTGCACAATGTCCAAGGAGGGACCAAGACCAAAATAGATATTTTTTAGGGAAGGTGAGTTAGGTGTATTGAAAGAAGTGGTATCCAATAGGATCAAATATTTGGATCGGAGAGAGCATTTATTTCTTTTGGTTGGATTCTTTTAGGCCTAAGTGGACTTATTATCAACAAGGGCCTATGATCATTTCCCAATTTCGGGCCTAGAGTATCGTAGCAAGAACAATGGGGCAAGTTCTATATTGCCACACATTATATTGACTTATACAAAATCACCTCACACACACTTGGCACATTGTTTCATTATTGAATCATTGAAGCATCTAGTTCAAGTTCTAGCTTAAGTCATGCTAGCGTCCCGGTTCCTATCATGTCACAGGCAGATCCAACATATTCAACATATTAAGCCTACAAATATAGCGTAGTTCAAAGTTTCAGACAAATATCATTTTGATGCACTTATGTCATCATGCTTCCTTCATTTAGTCTACTTAAATACTTATACAATCCTAAACATTCTGATTCAACAAAAATGTAGAAAAGTCCCTTTGGGGAAAAGAACAGTAGCAATAAGACCCCAAGGGAGAGTTATAAGTTGGGTTACCCAGACTTCACCCTAGAACTTACTCCCCATTTACCCCACCCCCACGAAAAAATGGTGAAATCGCCCTCAATGCACAAAACAAATAAAGACAAAGGGTGAAGCAAACCTGTAGCGCGTAAGCACTGATGACGCATCAAGAAGTCGGTGGGTCCGATTTCCCTGAACATGCTGAATCATCAATGTTGATGCCCTTAGTAGCGCCTTCATCAATAATATGAACACCAATAGTAGTGCTCCTAGAACCAGATGCACCTATAGTTGCCATTTCACGAGCAGTCCACCGCCGCAGCTCTTCCTCAAAAGAGACTGTCTCTATACTGCCTTGAACTGTTGCCTCTCTCTCTTTCTAGTTTGTCGGGCCTCATCGGCATCTGGAGCATGCTCCGAAGATAAGGTGTGCTTCCCAGTCACACAAGAAGGGTCGGGTGGTGGCATCGCATCACCAAAGAATGCAGTCATCACCACATCATCTACCTCAACTTTAGATGTGGGCTCGGGGATATCCTCAGCAGGATAAATGAGGGCATCAACATCATACTGGAGCCTAGTCAACTCCATCTGGAAAATAGTGAAATCAATAGTAGGCCCAGGCCTCTCCAATACTCTATGCTCTAACGCATCTAACCGCTTGTGGACTGCCTGAATCTTTGCATCCATCATCCTCTCCATGCAAGCCTCGGACTTCTCCACGGACCTTTACATCCATTGTCTCATGTGCTGCAAAAGTGTGGCCATCTGGGTCTCCAATTTTTTGTGTCGGGCCAAAGGTACAAAAGTAGACGCCGAAAGGGTAGTGGCTCGTGAAGAGCTAGCAGCATGACTAGTGGAAGTGAAGGGGGGTGCCTCTTCTGTAGTGTCAGGCATTGTAGTATCAACAACCTGCTCAACCTCAATCTGCTCTGCATCACTTGCCAGATAAGCACCCAAAGGAGGTAGGCCAACATGTTGTCCCTTCCTCAGTGTTGCCTGGTTAGCATCATCTCGAATGAGGCACTCATCAACACTGTTCATCGCCTCTGTCAATCTGTTACAATGCCAAATGGGCACTGTAGCCTCCCTATATAGCTGAAAAATGAGACAAAGGAAAGGCAAGGTGGTGGTAGTCTTGAATTACCTCTCATGTATCTCAGCAATCAGAAATGCGGGAGAAGTCAAGCTCAAGCCCCGCCATTAGTGCTGCTAGTATGACAACTCTATCCCAAGTCACCACGTTGTCCACCTGTGTAAGAGACAACCTAGTACGTACAATAGACCAGAAGTTTTTTGCGAACCTCAGGGTTGCCTTTCTGATAGGCAAAGTAGTGTTACTCACCCACTCGGTGCTCTCTCCATCCTCATCAATGTGACGGGCCATCTATCTCAATAAGGCCTCTCGCTGCTCACCATCCTTCTGAAAAGCCCCACTCTGAACCACCCCCATCTTGTTGTCATACTCTGCTTTATTAATAGGTAGAGTGTGGGTTGGGCCGTAAATAAAATGAGTTATACTCGTCTTAGAGATCTTCACTATAGCACCCTGTATCCGAAGATAGACCTCGATATAGATTTCCAAAAGTTACAGGTTCAACCCATGGACCGTAGGGTGACCCTTGACCTATGCTGGTGGTCCGTTGTTTGCATCTGCAACCCTCCCCATACTCAGCCCCAGAAATTCATCAAACTGTCGACCAACGACCAAACCCATGGACCGTGGTCCGTGTCCGTGGATCAAACCCTCAATTTCCAGCCCCAGTCGTTGATTGACGATTGACTAGCACGGACCGTCAGTCGATCGACGGTCCGTTGGTGACCCCGATAGCAGTTAAGTCAGGGGTCTTTTGGTCTTTTAGTTATGCGTTAGACCTTTAAATTATGTCGTTTAAACCCTAAACTATGTAGTTTTGGTCAGTTTTAGCGTAAAAACATTACTAGAACTTACCTAAGTCAGATCATTCTTCAAAACTTAGAAAAATTAGAGCGTAAGAGGAGAAAGAGGTCAAGAACCCTAGTTCAAGAACGCAACAAGGTTCCATCAGTTCCACCCCTGAAATTGAAAGATTTCTCCGTCGAATTCATCACCAGGTATGTGGGATTTCACTAGTGGGTTCCTTTCACCAATTAGGTCCCTATCTTTCAGTCAGAATCTTGATTCCCTTAAAATTATCTAGACTTAGGGTTTCTTGAATGTTAGAATTGTTAGGTTTTAGCTGTTAGTATGATCCAAATCGTATTGTCATGAATACAGTATCATTATTGCTCAGGTTCATGCATAAACTCAGAACCCTAGCTATGTAGTTCTTTTAGTTCATGAATTACACATGCTAGGCCAGTTAATTTAGTTATATATAAACATGTCTAGTTTTGAATGCATTATTATGAGTATATTAATGTTGCATTCTCAGTTTGCATGTCAGTATTTTGAGCTATCTAGTATTACAACATTTCTGTCATAAAGTGTTAATTACTTAATCATAGGGGAAGCTTAATACTGAGTGGAATAGGGTCAGTCACCCTCAAGTCCTAGAACTATGTGCCCCTAGGTTGTAAGTCCCCTCTGTGAGCATCATTTCAGTGATCACGCCAAGATGCCTCTATACCTTTGGCAAGGTATATTGGGTCCTCTCGATTGGGCGTATACATCAGACTCCACATTTAGCTCATGTGGTTTTATGTCGGTTATTAGTAGCTCCCTTATAGTTCAGTCAGATTCTATGGCATTGACCATGTTATCAGTATAGTTCAGTATTCAGTCTCAGCATGTTATAAACTTGGTCATTGCATTCACTTAGCTCAGTACTCCGTATCTATATCATGTTCAGATTATATCATTGCTTTATTGCATGTTCAGTTATGTTATTATTCAGCTGTATTATATCCTCCATGCTCAATACATTTCAAGTGCTGACGCATACTCTACGCTACATCTTCTCGTGATGTAGGTTCAGGTCCTCAGTAGTCAGGTCACGCATAGATCGGTTCCCGATCTTCTGCCCAGCAGCATCAGAGATGAGTCCTTATTCTTCGAGGATTAGGGACATTCTTATCTTTCCCTTTTAGTTTTAGATTCAGTTTTGCTAGATTAGCTAGGGCATATCCCATCACTTCTAGTTAGTTAGAGGTTATTTTCAGACATAGTTAGATTTAGTTTTAGTACTTCAGTTTATTTCAGTATCTTAAACTTAGTATAGGTATTCCCCATCATTTCATTTTTATGATGATTAAGCTTGCCCAATGTTTCTTGATTTAGTTTATCTTAGTATGCTTATGATATGCCAGCAGGGTTAGCTTAGGGTCACTCGTGATCCTAGGTCCTGTGTCCGCGTCTAGAGGTTGCCTCGGGGTGTGACATCCATAGAAGAATTCCACACCAAATTAGCCTAAAGAGGAGGCTGAGCTAATGGCTTAGCCCGTGGTGGCATAGTGTTCCGCACGGTGGCGGCTTAGTATGTATAGAACTCCTGGACCATCTCCTCGTTGTACTAGCTTGGACTTTGGGACATCCAGTCACACTTTTGCTTTCTGAACAATTCATCAATGGCTGGCACAGTGTGGAGGCTCCCAGTGAGTACACGATGCTCATCGGTAATAGGCATGATAGGCTTCTGCTGCTCGTTTTGATTCTTCCCATCAAAATAAATGTTGAACTGACCCTCAACACACCACATGTTCGGCTCAGTGGACATATGAACATGGAACATCGGGATTCCAGGTAGGTCATGAGCCTCTCCAAAGCTAGTGTCATTGGAGGCTGAGGCAGGTGCGCTCCTAGAACTTGTGTCAAAATGTGACTCCTAAATGTTGAGGGCCCTCCTCAGACTTGGGGGGGAGGGGGGGGAGGGGGGGGGGGTAAACTACGGGACTGGGTGAGGGTGAGTGCTCCTCATAATATTCGACCACCTGCCTACTTATGCGCTTCATGGTCAAGGGGGCAATGGGGGAGGTTTGAGTAAGCTCTGGTGCGTACTCTTCTCCACTGGATTCATTAATGAGTTGGAGCGAAGGTGCTACCGACTTTGAATTGTCTCTCCTCGAGTAAACGGGTGGTTTTTTTGGCGCCATGGAACCTGTGGAAGCTTAGTTAGTACTAAAAGAACTCAGAAAGAACCAAGAAAAATTTTTAGAACAAAATTTGGACCTAGACTAAAAACTATAAAAAGTAAGGCACTGATTGTTTTGGGACTACGGTGGGTACCTACAGACCATCGATCAAGACGAGCTGTGGTTCCCCTCCGTAGGTTAGGGAGCCCAATTTTGGGTTTCTGAAGTTGTAACCATAGACGTGCAGAACGGTCAGTCGATTAAATGACGGACCGTAGTCCATGTCGTGGTTCACAACTTAGCAATTTTTGTGTGAGCTGGATCGACAGACCACGACCTATGGTCCGTAGGTTGACCTACGATATGTGGGTTGAGGTCGTTGACTAGTGTTGTATGCAAACATAGGATTTCACATTTCAACCAACAAGTTTTACATAAAAATCAATACCTACACAATGTCTAAAACATGCATTTCAACACATTACATGGTAGTTTATCATTCCTAAGGATTCAATCATGAAATTTATTCATTCAAACACAGAGACATTGAAACTCTAAGTCAATAACTTCAACTAGACATAGCAAACCCAATTATCCAATTTAATTACAAAACGCACTCACAATACCATCGTCCCAAGGGTAAATTAGAACTTAATTTTACATATTTAACATGCAATTATATAGCCAAGGTCAAGTACAACTTTGTGACTTCAATTTAAACAATGAAAGATTCAAAGGTTTGGTGAAATCGATTACCTTACAAGTAAAGCAAAGTTGAGGAGTGTGTTAGTTGCGATTTATTCTTATGACTCAAACGAACTCAACACCGAACCCGGACTTGGATACTTTGTGGAAGAGAGAAAATATGGAAGCAAAAGGATTTTGGGAAAATTGGAAAAGATTTGGGAGTAATGGGGAAGGTTAATGGGTGTTTTATGAGGGAAACTAACAGTTTGAAATGGTTGGGGAGAAGAGGGAAATGGGGGAAGTGTTTAAAAATGAAATGTTTTAATTAAAAAGGGGTTCGAGTCGAGTCTACTGTAAACCCTAACTTGGACCCACAAAACTCCATCGACAGTCCGTCGATGGGTTCCGTCGTTCACTCTGACACTTATGGAAATTTAGAAAACATACCTGGGATATACAGATTCTATCCACAGTCCATCAATTGAACGACGGAACGTCGATGGGAACCATGGACGACTGAATCAACATAATATTTAGAGATTTTTCCTTTTCTTTCCTGCACTCGTCGCAAACATTAGGACTTCCTTTTTACATTTTCTAGACTCTTTTTAGACATGGAGCCTATTATACCCTTATCTATCCAATACTTAAACTTCAAACTAACAAAAAGTCTATCTAGAAAACTAAAACTTATGAAAACCTCACTATATCAAAAAGAAAACTCCTATAGTTGGCTAGATTTTATATCTTGGGTTGCCTCCCAAGTAGCGCTTGATTCAACATCGTGGCACGATGCAGACACCTTTATTACTTAGACTTCATCAAGTCCCCACTTCTCTACCATCTCATTGACATTCTCTGATTTCCCCAAGTAGATCTTTATTGGCTGACCGTTCACCTTGAACCTTGTTCCTTCCCTATTCTCTAGTTCAACTGCTCTATGTGGAAATACTTGAGTTACCTTGTATGGCCTGGTCCACTCAGACTTGATCTTTCCAGGGAACAAGCGTAACCCTGAGTTAAATAAGAGTACCAAATCACCGGGAACAAATTCACGTTTGTCGATCTTTTGATCATGGTACTTCTTCATTTTCTCCTTATACAAGGCTGAACTTTCATATGTTTTTAGGCGAAACTGATCAAGCTCATTCATCTCATTCATTATTTGACTTGATGCGGCGTCCTAATCCAAATTTAGCTTATTGAGTGCCCACATCGATTTGTGCTCTAACTCTACAGGAAAATGGAAAGACTTCCCAAATAGAAGTTGGTAGGGTGACATACCTATGGGAGTTTTGAATGTAGTGCGATAGGCACATAGAGCATCATCTAGCCTTTTTGACCAATCAGTTATGTTGGCATTCACACTCTTTGCAAGGATTTGTTTTATCTCTCTATTTGACACTTCAACTTTCCCACTAGACTGCAGATGGTAAGGCGTTTCTACGCTGTGATGAACAGCATACTTTTCAAGCAACTCCTTGAACAACTTATTACCAAAGTGAGAACCTCTATCGCTGATAATTGCCCTTAGCGTACCGAATCTAAAGAAGATATTCTTTTTCAGGAATGCAGTGACACTCTTTCCTTCATTTTTTGAAAGTGCAACTGTTTCCACCCATTTCGATAATAGTCAACCGCTACAAGAATATACTTTATCCCATTCAAACTCACAAACGGACCCATGAAGTCAAGACCCTAAATATCAAATAACTCAATCCCCAATATTGGGTTCATTGGTAGTTCTTGCTTCCTCAAAATTCCTCCTTCTCGTTGACAACGATCACATGACTTAGCGAATTCATGAGCATCTTGGTGGATGGTAGGCCAGTATTACCTACACTGCAGGATTTTATAAGCAATCTGAATACCATTATGGTGCCCACGAATAGGCGATGAATGACACGCCTCCACTATACTCATCATCTCAACCTCAGGCACACAACGACGAATAATTCAACAGCACAAACACAAAATAAGTATGGCTCTTCCCAAAAGAATTTCTTCACATCAGACATGAATTCTTTTTCTTTGGTGAAATGACAATTCTGAAGGCACCAAATCACTTGCCAAATAATTAGCAAAGTCTGTGGACCATAGAATAAGGTCAAAAGATGCAGCTAATACCAGATCACCAGGGAATGCATCATTAATCTCAACTCCATCTTCTAGTTTAATCCTAGTTTCCTCCTCTAATCTAGACAAATGATCAGTGACTTGATTTTATGTTCCATTTCTATCCTTCACCTCAAAATTAAACTCTTGTAGCAAAAGCACCCATCTAATAAGTCTCAGTTTTGCATCCTTTTTAGCCATCAGATACCGCAACACGGAATGACTTTAGTGCCCAGCAAATATGATCTAAAATTCTCAAATGCAAAAACCACAACAAGTAATACTTGTTCAGACACAGTATAATTCTTTTGAGCAACATTTAAGGCTTTGCTCCCTTAGTCTATACGGTGATGAATTTTCTCTCTCCTCTACCCCAATACTACGCCAAGTGATTATATGCATATTTATATGCCTAGAAAGCTAATTATGACTGCATTTAAGCTTAGTTTGAATTCAATATGTGTTTGTTTATAGTTTTATTGAGTCTTTTGTCTATTTATGAGCTAACCAACATGATTAGTTGTGTAGGTAAGCTTAAGAGGAGAAACGAGCACGAAAATGGACAATGGGGAACACAGAAGATTAAAGGCCAAAACAAGCATGGAAGAAAGAGGAAGAAAAGAAGATCAAGGAACTGTTGTATCCTCACCGCGTCACGGTGAGGGGGTCTTAAATTAACTCACGAGAGTCAACAGTAGGCAAAGCCCTCCGTGTACTCTCTGGGTCATGGAGAAAGGTTGTTATTTTATTCACAAAATTTGAGTTAGAGGTAGAGCACTCCGTGGAGTGTCCGCGTAGCGGAGAAGGATATTGTGCCTGGAATCAAATATTTAAAACCTCTCCGCGTCGCACCCTTTGTTCCAGTTTTTGGCTATTTTGACTTTTAGTATAAATAGGTCATTATTTTATTTTATTAATTATTCTTTTTTGGGTTTTGAAGAACGACGACTTGGGAGAACGTTTTCACCATATTTAGGGTTTTTCCTTTCGATCTTTCTATGTTATTTGAACATTGTTTGATTGATTCTTGGATTATGAGTAGCTGAATACCCTAGTTCTAGGGCTATGGCTACGTGATGATTGTAATCTATTGATTTTCTTATTGGGTTAATGTCAATTATCATATGAATCTGTCTTATGTTCTTACTTTTCGTATTTCGTGACTGATCACCATTGATATAAAATTATTGTCCAAATTGAATTCGGGAGAGGAATAAGAGGATAGAACGTGGGGCATAAAGAGCATGATTAATTCTAAATAACTAGAGCTAATTTGTATCTAGGATAGGGATATACCTAGAAACGATGATTAGGTCACCAGACAAGAAGAAATCGTAATGCTCGATACTTAATCCATCATATCCCTGCTCAACAATATAGTTAGGGTGTTATTTATCGTAGGCGATTAGAGGTCGGAGCCAATGATTATACATTTAACATTGTGATTCATTGATTCGATAATTGATAAATGCCCATATGAATGAGATTGATTGCATGAATCCTGATAAAAGGTGCAACCCTGGACTTTACCCAATCATTGTTTTTAAATCCTTGAGATTGAATCGCTTTTGTTATATTTTGTTATAATCTTAGCAGTAGAAACTAAATCACTTTGGAAATCTTGAATACCCTTATGTTTAGCTGAGAGTAAGAGTGGTTAAGTAATTCTAAGAGTAATTCACTATGGGTACGATACCCGGCTCTTAAAAAGAGCCACTTTAATACTTGAACAGCCACGTGCACTTGCGTGTTCGATTTGGACACACAAGTTTTTGGCACCGTTGTCGGGGACTTTAGAATTAGAAATTATCTAATTTTTCTGATTTTTGAAGTAAAAAGCAAGTGTTGACATATTGATCTTAGCATTTCATTGTTACAAGTTGTATTGGAGTTTCAAACTGGACAACATTCAAGGATTAGTATCGCCTCTAGTGGAACCGGAAAGATCCGTACATTACCAAAGAAGGCTAACACGACTTACTTATCCGGTCCCACTTGTTGCTAGTGAACCAACATCTCCAGCAGCAAGAGTTGAGGAGGAAGAACCTGAGATAATGGCTGAGTTGAGAGTAAGAGACGTGGCAATCCCATGCCCCACCAATGTTACATCTTGTATTCATAAACCTAAAGTTGGTGGGAGGTTTGAATTGAAGCAGAGTATGGTGCAACTACTGCACACGAATGGGCAGTTCACTAGTCTGCCGCACGAGGATCCAACAGTTCACATTCAGAATTGCCTCGTGATCAATGATACATACACTCCTTCTGGAGTGATTGTGGATTATGTGAGGCTCACTTTGTTCCCTTTTCTCTGCTTGGGGAAGCAAAAATATGGTTAAACTTAGAGCCCGCAACCTCAATTACCACTTGGCATGATTTAGCACAGAAGTTCGACATCCGATTTTTTCCATTTGGAAGAATAGCTAAGTTGAGGAGTGACATTTTGAGCTTTAGGAAGAAAGTGGGAGAAAACTTGTACCAAGCTTGGGACATTTAAATCGATGTTGATGAGCTGCCTTCATCATCATCAATCTACTGAGGTGTTGGTTTGTACTTTCATTGAAGGATTGGAGCCTAACACCAAGATTCTACTTGATTCAGCTGCAGGTGGTCAGGCTTTGGAGAAGACATATGCTGAACTATTCACCTTTTAAACAAGATCTCGCAGGGCAACCCTGAATGGAATGGAGGAGGAATGAAACATGTGATTCAGAAAATTGCACGTATATTAGAGGTAGATACTGTGACTACCCTGACTGCACAGATTTCTGTTGTGTAGAATATGATGAACACCCACTTCAGTAATCTAGCATTGGGACAACATCCCGCACAGGTAAATGCAGTTCAACAACCACCATCTTGGTGTAAGATTTGCGGTGATGGTGACCAATAGCGTAGAGGTATGTGGTGCAAACTCAAACTCTGTTAATTTTGTAGGCAATGCCCAGCGAGGAGGAGGCCAGTAGAATTTTAGGAACTCTTGTAACCCAAGTTGGCACAAGTACCCAAACTTTCTTAGGGTGGAAATCAAAACCAGGGTCAAGGCCAGAATTAGTATAGACACCAAGGAAATACACAAGGGTACCGACAACAGGACCAATGGGATAAGCCTAAACTGCAATTTGGAAACATAAGCATGAAGGAGATGCTGAAAAAGATTATGGCTGATCAAGCCCAATTAGCTATTGATACAAGAAATAATCAGTTAGCTATACAGAATCTAGAGAAGCAATTTGGGCAGCTGGCTAGTGCCCAGAACTTACGACCACAAGGAGGTTTTCCAGGTAACACTGACCCAAATCCCAAGCAAGTAAATGCAGTAGGTACTCGCAGTGGTTTACAATTGGAGGAGTTAGCTCCTAAGAAAAGAAACACTGATGTTGTGAATAAAGAGAGTGAACCCAAGGAGGGCGAAGTTGTTGCACAAGCAGAAAGAGTGCAACCAATTGTGAAACCACCTCCTCCATTCTTTTAAAAGTTCAAGAAAAAGAAGAGGGATGAATGTTTTGGTAAGTTCCTCTCTCTTTTGAATCAAGTTCACATTAACTTGCCCTTGGTAGATGTTTTGCAGGGTATACCAAGGTATGCAAAATACGTGAAGAAGATTGTGGTGAATAAAAGGAGGCTGACAGAGTATGAGACTATTGCACTTACTGAAGAGTGCAGCTCCAGAATCCAAAATAAGTTCCCCACTAAATTGAAAGATCCGGGTAACTTTACGATTCAGATCACTATAGGACAGAGCATTCATGTGCAAGGATTGTGTGATCTAGGAACTAGTATAAATTTGATGCCGACTTCTTTGTACAAAAAGCTGGGGTTGGGTAGTCCTAAACCTACTACCATTATCTTATAGTTGGCAAATAGACCTGTAGCAAGGCTTGAGGGTGTTGTAGAGGGTGTGTTAGTGCAAGTGGGATCATTGATTTTCCAAGTAGATTTTGTTGTGCTGAACTTTGAGCCAGACCTTAAGGTCCCATTCATCCTAGGAAGACCTTTCTTTGCTACTGGAAAGGCGATGAAAGATGTAGCAACTGGGCGGCTCACTATGCGGGCCCATGATAAGGTGGATGTTTTCGATGTGTATAAAGTTTAAAAACTGCCAGCTGTGTATGAAGAGTTGTCTGCCATAACTGTGATCGATCTTGAGGCAGAAGCTCACTACATTGCATCTAAGGACCCTCTAGAGCGAGTGTTAGTGGGGGATGATATTTATGGGGATGCTGAGGCACAGGAAATTGTGCAATTTCTTGATGTGGCACTTGTAAGTACATCTGGAGATCGATGAGAGCCTTTAAATAGGGTGTTGGGTCCTCTACCCAAGCCCTCCATTGAAGAAGCACCCAAGCTGGAGCTAAAAACTCTGCCAGCCCACATCAAGTATGCATTTTTGGGTGAAGATAAAACTTTACCAGTTTTATGGGGATGATATTTATGGGGATGCTGAGGCACGGGAAATTGTGCAATTTCTTGATGTGGCACTTGTAAGTACATCTGGAGATCGATGAGAGCCTCTAAATAGGGTGTTGGGTCCTCTACCCAAGCCCTCCATTGAAGAAGCACCCAAGCTGGAGCTAAAAACTCTGCCAGCCCACATCAAGTATGCATTTTTGGGTGAAGATAAAACTTTACCAGTTATTTTTTCTGCAGCATTATCAGATGAACAGGTCACTACACCATTTTAGGCCTAAAGCCACACTAAATCAAGACAACGCTTGTAAAGTGTTGCCTAAACCTTAAGGCTACACTTTTAAAGTGTAGCCTTAGTTTTTAGCTTTTGACCACGATAATATTGGCAACACTTGTAAAATGTGCTCTTTAGTGGTATAGGCTACAGTTTATAAGCGTTGTCACATCATGATATAATTGACCACACCTATTTATATAAATGACTACACTTTTAAAGTGAACTATTTTTATAATTATAAAAACAACACTTGCCAAGTGTGGCCTTATAGTTTTCACTAAAATATTTTATTCCCTCCAACAAATTTAACTCTCCCTCCCATTTTTATTTGGCCAAAAAGAAAATTCATAAACAATAAAAAAAACTCTCCAAGTCTCTAAAAGAGATTCTAGTTGCCCTAGATCTGAAATTTTTGAGACATTCAATATGTTTCTTTAGACATAGGCGGTGGATTCTCCATGGGGAAAGTGGTAGAAGAACTTGCCATATCTCTCTCGTTCCTTCTTATACTCCTCCATCGTCTCTAGAGTCTGAAATTTGGCATAATCCATTTCTCTCAACCTGCATTATTCTCTTAGCCCAATGATTTCGTTGCTACAAAACGACGAACTTATCTCTTTCAATGTCTGACGAGTGTGCAAGAATGGAGATACATAAAAATAAACTTTGGAGTTTCCAACCACACTTCGGATAAGCTCTCCAGTATTTTTGGCTTGCTGTTTGCCTTTCTCTGTAAGTTGCACTTTATGGTCAGGTATGGCAGTGTACACATTTTTGTCTTCATTACCTTCACTTTCACCATGGCGCACCAGTGTGATTTTCTTCGGCCATCGCCTCTCGTTGGTTTTGTTGTTGCGGTTTTCCATTTTGATTGAAAAAATTGTTGCACTATATAGGATTTGTCTACAAGGGTTTCTTTTGCCCCAATTTTGCCAGAAAGTTTTCTCACGCATCAAAGAGGATCGACAAAATTGCAAATTGATTAGTTTATTGTATGCAAATTGTAGAAAATATTGAATAACTGTTTAGTATTTGGTTTCGATGTGTTCGATTTTAGGCATATGCAACTTTTGATGAGGTCTATGCACAAGTCCTACTAGTTTCTGACAATCAAGTATTGTAGATGCTAAAATTTAGTTCCCTTAAATAAAATTTGATAAATACAAGCATTGTCAAGGCGACTATGCTCTGTTTTTTGTCTCTGCTGAAGCTGCTGGAGAACAAATTAAAGGTCAAATAAAACAAATAACATCGTATGCAGTTTGGAGAACAAAATGTTACGCCAAGGAGTTCAGGTTGTACAGGCAATATTTCTTCCAGTTTGAGTTGTTATAACAATCTCATCTTCTATCATTTTAGTGTTTGTTTTTGTCATTTGTATTGTAGTTCTTGGTACTCATTCACCAAATTTTTTTAGAGGACTAAATATCTCCACCATTGGCTCGTCTTTTTTCTTTTTCTTCTATTTTCATGTTATGTATTCTATTTTTTGCTACTTAGTCGTAATAAACATCCATAGTTTAAGAAAGTATAAATAAAGATGAGATCTGTGGATTCAATTACAGGGAAGTTCAAAGGTTTATTTTTCAGTTATTGTGGCTCCTTCTTTTAGTAATAATAAAAAATCGTACCAACTTTAGATGTCTTCGATCATTAAAGTATTAAACAGTTGTTAGGTTGTATTAGCTTTTCTTATTATATTTGGTTTGTTTCTACTGAGACTAGTTTTAATGCAATACATGTTTACATTTTAATACCAATGTTTATTTGATGTTTTCTTCTTATGTTTCTACCTCCAAAAAGTAAGCAATATATTGGGATATTAACAACTTTTCTGGTTTCACTCACCTAACCATATTTTTTCGGTTTATGTCATGTGTGTATAGTAGAGTTTAACAAGTGGGATTGCAGGTACATTCCAACTCCTACCTTAAAAGGTTGTGGATTTGAGTCATTAAAGGAGCAAAAGGTTGTAGATTCAAGTCATTAAAAGAGCAAAATGTGAGAGCTCCAGAGGTATAAAGAAAAGGTTTAACAAGTGATCAAACTTTGTTTATACTAGGATTGTCAAGGTGATTTTTTAGAATTTTTATTTGATAGAGGTAGCATGTTCTGCAAGCGTCTTACTGCTTCCAATCTACTAACACTTATGGTGGGTTTTCCGCTCCTTATCGGGCGGCAAAAGATTGCTATCTTTCCACTGTAAGTCTTTCTTTAAGATATCAATTGCTATTTCATAGTAAATGAGGCATTTAGATGTAGTTTTGACTATTGTTGTCATCTTCAAATTTTCTGTTGGGCGTTTTGTTGGTTATTAGTTAATTGCTTAACTCCAATTTGTACACTAGGATTAATAATCACTAGATTTCATATTCTGTCTCATTTTTCAATCAAATAGACAGAAAAAATGCTACATTTTTATCTTACGACTTGCGTTAAGAATCTGTAGTGATATAAGTTAGTTTTGTGTTTCATTCATCTTTTGGTAGCACCCTGTCTCTCACTTCCTTCTTGTAAATTACATGATCTCATTAGCTCCTTACTTGAACATTATTAGGTTGCGAGACTGTGAGGATGAGTAATTTGTTCTTATCTCTTAAAATTTATTGTCAAGCCTTTAAATTTTGCAAATTATCATAAGATATCCCATATCATATGTTGATTCTTTAAACTCCATTTCTCTTATCATGAATATCTATAATAAAAAAAAGGATTCTACAATCAACACTAAGCATTGAATAAATTAGTGTCAGTAACTTGTAAAGATTTGTACATGTAGTTCTTTACATATGTATACCTGAGAAGAATGGTACTTCGGCCATGTGACTATTGTGAGTTACTCTGCATTTTATTATTTCACAGCTGGTTATTTCACCTTAAAGTAGCTTTCCTTCAATCTAATGACAATTCGAATTAGTAATTCCCCAGTTCTGATAAAGATATTATAGTGGTCATGGGGAAAGAAAAATGAGATGAGCATTTTGTGGACATTGTGGTTTGATTTCCTCACTGTTGCTTCTTTCTTAACATATTGAGAATCTATGCCTATTAGGTGGATGATGAAATATCAAAATTTGATGTACATGTTGATTCTTTATCAAAAAGGTTGTCAACAAATTCCAATCTCTATTTCAGTAGGCATTAGAGGTAGCACAAACTTGTGGGTACTGATCCTCGTGTAGCTATATATCATACTGGTGAATTGTCCAACAATCTAAGTTGACTCTTGTTGCTGTTATAGAGATCAAAGATGAATTATCGTGCATGGTATCATCGTTGCTGGTTTGTTTCCTACATGTTAGAGGAACGGGTGAGATAAAGGCCCATGGTATGATATTTCTTTTGCGATTCCTGCCAGTTTAATTTTACTGACTATGCAGAGCAGGCAAAATTTTGGTCAGTGGTCATCGTGTGATAAAGTGTTTTGATTATTCTTGATCTTCCATTGAACATGGGCTCAGTTTTCTTTAATAGAATTCATTGAGGAGAGCGCTTAATGGACGTTCAAATAAAAAGCTCTTTGTACTTGATCTGAATGGACTTCTTGCTGATATTTTTCCTCTTCAACATGTGCCGCGTGGTTTCAAAGTGGACATCATTGTTTTAGGGAAAGCAGGTAGGAGTGGCGCCAACAGTTTCATTCTGAAGTCTACTTTGTCTTTTGAAATTCTTCTAATTGAGTTATCATCTGTTTTACCAGTTTTCAAAAGGCCTTTTCATGATGATTTTCTGCAATTCTGCTTTGAGAAATTTAATGTAGGTGTTTGGTCATCAAGAACCAGGTAGTTTCTGAATTTAGTTCACTTTCATATTTATGAAGTTCATATGTGTAAACATATTTATGTATGTTGTCCAAAAATTTGCATGAAAATCTGGAGTTGTTTCTTGATTTTCTACTGGAAAATGCCAAGGAAAAATTGCTCTTTTGTTGGGTAAGAATCTGTTCCTCCTCGATATGATAAATTAGCGTCAGTGCAAGTCTGCAACCTTTAATCTGAAAGCACGAGGAAAAAAAATCTTGTGAGCCTGGTAAGAAACATAAGTATGATAAATTAGCGTCAGTGCACTGTGTTTTGGCAGCGACAGAGGTAAAAACCCAGTTGGTGAATTCCGTCAATAGAAATATTCAATGTTGATGCTGCAAGAAATTTGTCCATAAAGAAATTGATTGCTGGACAAAGGAGAAAGATGAGCAGAACGAAGCCAATTTCACAAAAAATGTGTAAGAATAAAGTAAGTTGTTTATGCCTAGTTCCCAAATAACTGAAAGTGCAAATATTTGGTTGTTCATTTATAGCCATCAGTCGATGCTCCAATCACATGTCAAGTTTTTAGTCTCTATTTAGGCATCTTGATGAGTCCCAGAAAAGTGAGGTGCGACTAGGAGATGACAAACAAGTGCACATTGAAGGGAAATGTACAATTGAGATAAAAATTATCCAAGGTAATGTGAAATTTTTATATGATGTGCAATGTCCCTACTTTGGCTCATAATTGGTTAAGTGTTGGATAATTGATGATTAGTGGCTACTCAATTATTTTTTATGATAATGCATGTGACATTAAGGACAAAAAATCTGGACATACGATAGCCCATGTGCCTATGACTAAATAAAATGTTTCCTCTTAATATTTCAAATGTCGGCAATACTGACTTAGTTGTTAAAGGAAAGAATGAGACTAATTTGTGACACTTACATTGGACATTTGAATGTTAATGTGTTGAAACTTTTGGTTAAAAAGATATGGTTATTGGCTTGCCAAAAATCAATGAACTTGACTTGTGTGAAGGATGTATCTATGGGAAGCAAACTAGGAATTCGTTTCCAGTGTGAAAATCATGGAGGGCTACAACTTGTCTTGAACTTGTACATGCTGATTTGTACGAGCCAATGAAAATGAAATTCCTTGGTGGAAGTCGATATTTTTTTATGTTTACTGATGATTACAACCACTTTAGTTGAATTTATTTCTTGAAATTCAAATCTGAAAGCTTTGAGCATTTCAAAAAATTTAAGGTATTTGTAGGGAATCAAAGTGGCAACAAGATAAAATAACTATGTACCGATAGAAGTGGTGAATTCTCGTCTAATGACTTTAATTTGTTCTATGATGAGAATGAAATTCACAGGAAATTACTTAAAGCACCATATACACCAGAGCAGAATAGTGTGGCCGAGCGGAAGAATAGGATGGTGGTGGAAATGGCTCGAAGTTAACTGAAAGTAAAGTGCCAGATTATTTTTGGGGAGAAGTTGTTTGAACCGTTGTTTATCTTTTGAACATCTCACCAACAAAGGCGGTTTAGAATGCAACACCTCTTGAAGCTTGAAATTGTAAGAAGCCTCGAGTATGCCACTTAAGAATCTTTGGTTGTATAGCACGTGCTTTTGTCAATTTTCACTCTAAGCTTGATGAAAAATCTACAAAATGCATTTTCGTTGGCTATAGTCTTCAATCCAAAGTATATCGTCTATATAATGATCCCATAAGTGGTAAAGTGATTATTAGTAGAAATGTTGTGTTTAATGAGAATGCAAGTTAGAACTTTAATTCTGGGAACATGATATCCAATATCCAATTGCTATCTACTGATGAAGAACCTACATTAGATTCTAGAAATTCACCCAATTCTTCTTCCGTAAGTTCATATGTTAGCTCATCAATTGCACCATCAACAACTGTTGCACGTGATGAGTCTTCAGTTGAGCCAATTCCACTAAGAAGATCATCAATGGAAAAGAAATTGAATCCTAAGTACTCTAACATTGTAAATACTTCTTGTCAATTTGCTTTGCTCGTTTCAGATCCTATTTGTTATGAAGAAGCAGTAGAACAATCTGAATGGAAGAATGTTATGATTGAACAGATGCAAGCAATTAAAAGCAATTTTGCATGGGAGTTAGTTGATGCACCTGAAGGAAAGAATGTAATATGGCTCAAATGGGTGTCTCAAACAAAGTACAATGCTGATGGGAGCATTCAAAAGCATAAAGCTCGGCTCGTGGCAAAAGGATATTCACAACAACAAGGCTGCTTGGATGACTGAAAAAAGCACTTCCGGAATTTGTTTCAACTTTGGTTCTGGAGCTGTGACATGGAGTTCAAAGAAGCAGGAGACACAGTAGCTTTGTCGACATATGAGGAAGAGTATACAATAGCAAGTTTAGCAGCACGACAAGCTTTATGGCTTTGAAAACTACTTGAAGATTTTAATTATGAGCAATGGGAGCCTTCTGAGAACTTTTTCTGATAGCAAATCAGCAATTTCTATGGCTAAGAATCCCTCTTTTCATGGGAGAACTAAGAGCGCCGATGTGCAATATCACTTTATCCGGACATTGATAGCTGACGGAAGAATAGTGTTAGAAATTCTGCAGCACAAATGAACAAGCAATGAATATATTTACGAAGTCTCTTTCCTAAGCTAAGCATGAATATTTCAGGTTGCAGTTGGGAGTGTGTGATTTTGAATCAAGGGAAAGTGTTAGTTGACTGATTCAAAATTTTAGTGCTAGTAGTGACAGTACTTTTAGGAGTCTTTTATATTTCCAGCTAACTTGCTCTAGGAGTCCTAATTAGTTGATGTTAGTTAGTTAGCCGGTCATGAGTTAGTGCTAAACTAGTACCCTATTTTTTCTCTAGTTTTGATTCTTTCCAAGTTCTATTTAAAAGACTTGTATTGTTGTTTTCCGAAAGCAATAGAAAAGATCAGTTTCTCTCTATTAAATCTTATTCGAGTAGTCGTTCATCTCTTTTGCCAACATTATCAATAATAATATTATTCTTTGAGCTAAGTTAATTAATGATTTTATGTCATTTAAGAATACTATATTAAAAACAATATGTAAATATAAAAAAGACAACACTAAATAATTCATTGTGTGGGTGTATTTTATTTACTCAAGAACTCTTATTAATATTTTGTTTTAAATCACTAATTTTAAAGAATTTGGATGTCAAATTGTTTCAATCTAGTGAATAGGGCTGGTGTATACACGGGTAAATGAGTACTTATGCTAGTCTAGTAGATTGAATTTATCATACATTCAAAATGTTGCAATTTCTACACATTAGTAATTTGTTATATTAAATACAAAAGAACTGCTGCTATAAATGCTTTGTATGATCCGTCTCATAAAAAAATTCCTCCTACACAAAAGACAGAATTGACATTTTAATACCTTGGCAACTAAAGAAATCATGGAAACCATTTTAATCCAAAATCTTGAGTGATTTTACCTGTAAAAGCTCTTCAATAATGTCTTCCATAGTTATTTTTCCAACTACCTCTTCATCATCAGGGATATTTGGCAGATCATTTTCACATTAGCATGTGTTTTTTGCTGTTTGAATATGAAAATTAGTTGCAATTCTTGGGAATGGAAAGTAACTAAATTCTTTATCAGTATATATGTGTTCCACATTAGCATGTGTTTGTGTCTCTGACCAGAGGCGAATCTAGGATTTTTCGAACATGGGTGCACCAAGTAAAATATATTGAAGTGAGAATTGATTATTAATCCTCAAGGTCAAAAGCTCAACATTTAACCATGTGGACCATTTAGACTTCTTATAGTACGGGTGCAAGAATATAATATTATACAAAATTTTAAAAAATATACATATAAAATATCTAATTTTACGAAATGACCACGGGTGCGGGTGCCCCTTTTTTTGGGGCTAAATTCGCCACTGTCTCTGACTATCCGCGTTCGACATTAACGTAACGCATGTCTCACGACTTTACCTTGAGTAAATATATACTCACTATGATCCAATTTAATGTGTCATATTTTGAATTTTGAGATTCAAATATATCTATCTTTAACCATAAGTTATTTCATATATATTTTAAATATTTTGAATCGTCAATTATTGTGACTTATAGTATTTTTTAGGAATAAGGCACAAGTACCCCATACACTAAGATCGAAATCCCAGAGACTTACCTTAACTAAACTAAGGTCCTATTACCCTCTGAATCCATTTTATTTTGTAATTTTTTACACCTTTTGGCTTATGTGGCATTCAAATATTTCCCACGCGCCTCAACTATGTGGAGTCACGGAGTGTGCCACGTAAGCCAAAAGGTGTATAAAATTACAAACAAAAAAAAAGTCCAGGGGTAATAGGACCTTAGTTTAGTTAAGGTGTATCTCTGAGATATCGGTCATACTCTAGCGGGGTACTTGTCTTATCACTACTTTTTACGTAGTTTATAAATATATAAATTTCATTTTAAAAAATTGAAGATTTCATGAGCAAATTCTTGATAAAATTTGGACTGTTTAACTCTCGAAAAAATAAATTTGTCACATAAATTGTGACAAAGGGAATAATACTATCATCCTTCAATCATGGCTTGACTTATAATTAAGATGATATGATTTACTCATTGTAAATAACTATAAGAAATAATTTTAGACAACTTCTTCTAGAATTCGGTTCATAAAAACTAATTTTTTTTATTCATAATATTAACTTTTTTGTGGTTTATGATATTACAATTATTCTCTAATTTGAATTTTGTATTGTAACAGTACTTCTTTCAGCCTAGTATTTATTATTTATATAAATAAAAGCTTTTGTTTTAAATGTTTTACCCCGTTTCTAATATACTACTACTATTTTTGTTTGTTAAATTGCTGTATGTTGGAATAAACATGCTAAATTCGTTGACCAGAAGGTCATCTCTACTTTGTAAACATAATGTACTCCATGTTCTTCTTCTTGTGAACAATTGGAAATATTATTTTTTTATGCTCATCTTAAACATTGAAATTTTATTGGATAAAACTCATATCAAATTTTGGATTACATTTTGAATTTATGATTGGTTGATCAAGTCAAATTATTAGTTAATAAAACTGAATTAATGTTTTTGTCAAAATTGTATAACTTAAATGAAATTCAATTACATTTAAACCAGTTTGTTAAGTGTTTAAATTCATAAATTTCCCTTATAGGTGCTGGTCTTGATATTTTTTCCCCAATAAGAAAACAACAACAACAACAAAAACATATCCAATCAAATCTACAAGTGAGATATGAGGAGGTAGAATGTACGCATACCTTATCACTACCTCGTAGAGGTAAAAAGACTATTTTCAAAAGATCCTCAACTCAAGTGCAATAACTTCTCATATAAAGAAGGAGAAAATGAAAACGATATAGAAAATAACAAGGAAATGATGAAAAGACTATAATATAGGAGCCAAAACAACAATAACCTCCATTCATTTAATGAAATTTCCTTAGACAAACTTGACATCCAAATCTTACAAATTAAATGAAACTTAATTAATAACATATTATAATTTGTTGTTTGTAACGATTTGATCCGTCGTTATTTAAAGGCATCTCATGCGGAGTCTCAATTTTTTTTAAAAATATGTTGTCAATTTAAAATTGGGGTGACACGAAGAAAATTCTTGAATTTGATATTGATCTGGGCTGACGTCATTCAACCATAGCTGGAATATTTTTGCTATGGCGACATTGTTGTAGCGATGTGTCAGCCGTTATAGCAGGGTTAGCGGGGCAGAAACTCGAAAACGTTAATTCTTTAATGTACCTCCTCCTCTTCAATGGTAAAACAAACAAGGGTTACTCCAAAAAAACCTCCAAAATCCGCTCCAAGATAGAGGAGGGATTCTAGCGCAAAGAGGGTCAAACCCATTGATTTTCGATCTACGTCCATCAGAATTTGCCCCCACGGAGCTAGAGGCTCATGTTCAGAGTTCTTTAGTTGTTGTTGGACGTCCATGTAGGCTAGGCTTACATGAATAGTTAGTCCTGTCTTTATTTGCATAATACCTTGTGAGCTGTCGGGAGTTTGCGTGTATATGCCTTCGGGCGAGAGTTTGGGCAGATGAATGTATGGATCACTGTTGTGCAAGTGGATGTCGACAAGAGCTCGAAAGATTGTCAATTGATTTCATGTTTTTTTCTTCTATTGTTTAATATATTAATTCGTAAGAATGTTGTTACATTTTATGTATATTATCTCTATGAATATATTTTTCTTTATTTTTGTATTTTATATGAATTTCTTATTGTTATAAATTTTTAATTTCTTTTAATTCAAAATAGTAATTTATCTGGAAATATGATAGTTACCAACTAAATGTTTTCCTCAATAAAATCAATTATAGGGGAAATACCATTTTGAAATACTTAAGCGAGAAATTCATAAAAAATATATGAATAAAATTAAGTGTGAATAATAATCATTGATTAAAATTTAAAAACTAAAAATATCAAAAAATGAATAAAATTGAACTATTGAAAATCTAATTAGTTTGCGCGAAGTACAGATGAGTTCACTAGTAAAGATATAAGGCGAAAGTAGGTATACAAGTTTTAAAATTATAGAAAATATTTAATGGAAATCAAGTACAAAAACAACAAAATACATCCCCCAATATTTGGTATCGTACGTACAAGAGCGATTATGAGTATGATGTATCAACTGTTTCAACAACTGATACACTGTTTGAAAGATAAAAAGACAATAAAAAGAAAAGGATAGAATAATAAGTATGGCACTGTAGATCAACTAGACAACTCACTAAATGTAATCCGCACAAAAATGTATGAAAATTTAAGGGACTAACCGAGGAACAATGTCGGTTTTGTATCCAAATAGTTTTTTATATAGAAAAGTGTTAAATGGCCAGAAATTTTAAAAATTATAATATTTTATTTATTTTAAAATAAACTGAGTTTTTTTTCCATATTTTAGTTAAAATATATTAAAATTAAAAGGGTAAAAATATTTTAAAATGTGAAATAACATAGAAAAAATATTATTCTGGCCAAATTTTCTGGCCAAAAAGATTTTTCATTTTAAATAATATAGTGAAACCAACGGATAGGATTGGTTTCCCCTCGGTTTATGTGACCGACCTAGTCCCTCGATTTTTCTAGATCGGTATTGATGAAGTTTTTAGTAGTGATAATATTGCAGGCACATGATGTCTAACATCTGATTATCTAGAATTAATCGTAAATTTTATAAATAATAATATTATTCTATGAGCTAATTAAAGTAATGATTTTACGTTATTTAAGAATACTATACTAAAAACAAGTATGTAAAAATAAAAAAGACAACTCTAAATAATTCATTTTGTGGTGTCTCTCATTAATATATTTTTTTAAATCACTAATTTTAAAGAATTTGGATGTCAAGTTGTTTCAATCTAGTGAATACGGGGAGTGTATACACGGGTAATAACTGAGTACTTCTGCTAGTCCAGTAGATTGAGGGTGTGTTTGGTACGAAGGAAAATGTTTTCCTGGAAAACAAGTAGATTTTTTATTTATTTTCTCATGTTTGGTTGGTGACTAGAAAATATTTTCCGGAAAAGATTTTTTAGTGTTTCATTTATGAATGAAAATTATTTTTGAAAAAATATCTTTTATTTTTACTAGAGAGTAGAATTTTTTTTTAAAAAAAGATAAACTTAATTTTTTTTTGAGGAGGGTGGGGTGGGGGGTGAAATGGTGTAAAAAAATAAAAATTTGAAATTAAATATATTTTTTAAAAACAAACTTAATTTTTTTGGGGGGTGGGGGCTGATGGGGGGTCGCGGGTAGGGTGGGGTGGGGGGTAGGGTGAGATGGGGTAAAAAAAAAAAAAATTGAAATAAAAATATTTTTTAAAAACAAACTTAATTTTTTTGGGGGGTGGTGGGGGTCAGGATAGGGGTGGGGTAGGGGTGAAAAACGAAAGTTTTTGTTAAAAACAAGCTTTAAATTTATTATTTTTTCGGGGGGGGGGGGGGGGGAGGTTGAGGGTAGGAGTGGGGTAGGATGAAAATAAAATTTTGAAATTGGAAATAATTTTTAAAAACACTTTAATTTTTTTTTGGGGAGGGGGGGTGGGGTAGGATGAAAATAAAAATTTTGAAATTGGAAATTATTTTTACAAACAAACTTAAAAAAAAAATTTGGGGAGGGTGGGGTGGGGGGTGAAATGGTGTAAAAAAATAAAAATTTGAAACTAAATATATTTTTTAAAAACAAACTTAATTTTTTTTGGGGGTGGGGCCTGATTGGGGGGGCGGGTAGGGTGGGGTGGGGGGTAGGGTGAGATGGGGTAAAAAAAAAATAATAATTTGAAATTAAAATATTTTTTAAAAACAAACTTAATTTTTTTTGGGGGGTGGGGGTGAAAAGCGAAAGTATTTTTAAAAAACAAGCTTTAAATTTATTATTTTTTCGGGGGGGGGGGGGGGTGGAGGTTGAGGGTAGGATGAAAATAAAATTTTGAAATTGGAAATAATTTTTAAAAACACTTTAATTTTTTTTTGGGGAAGGGGGGTGGGGTAGGATATAAATAAAAATTTTGAAATTAGAAATTATTTTTAAAAACAAACTTTAAATTTTTTTTGGGGGGGTGGTAGGGGGCTGGAAGGAGGGGGGGATTGGGGTAAGGGTGGGGTAAAAAGTTAAAAAAATTGAAGTTGAAAAATATATTTTAAAAAAAGCTTTAAATTTTTTTTTTTTCAATAAAAAATTTGATTTTTTCAACAAAAAAATTGTATTGAAGTTGGAGGAAAGTTTTGGAAAATTTTTCCTTACTGTTTGAAGGAATGACTTTCCTTGAATTTGAGGAAAATGAGTTGATTAGGAAAACATTTTCCAAAATATCTTACCCAATCAAATGAGAAAATTGGAAAACTTCATACCAAAACACCCTGAATTTCTACATCCATTTGTTATTATTTTTTTTGTTCGATTAAATGTGCCCTTTGTATTCAGTATTAGAATAAACGTGGAACGCATGATCCGAGAGACTAATAGTGTTGCAATTACACATTAGTTTGTTATATTAAATACAAAAGAACTGCTGCTATAAATGCTTTGTATGATCCGTCTCATCAAAAATTTCCTCCTACATAAAAGACACAATTGACATTTTAATACCTGGGCAACTAAAGAAATCATGGAAACCATTTAAATCCAAAATCTTGAGTGATTTTACCTGTAAAAGCTCTTCAATAATGTCTTCCATAGTTATTATTCCAACTACCTCTTCATCATCAGGGATATTTGGCAGATCATTTTCATCTATCCGCAAAATGTCCGCGTACATATCTTTCGAGGACATCCTGCTCCTATTCCTAATTCTCCTGGCTGAATTGTTTCCACCATTGGGAAGACTATTCTTGCCCTTTTGTAATGATGTAGTACTCTTCTCGGGAACAGGTCTTTCGTCATCAATGTCTACTCTCACATCCTCAACAGAATCTAGATAGGGAAAACAAAGCGGAACGTTCATATCAGAAAAAAGTTTACATGTGAGAAGTTACAAAAAATAGAAGATGCTCACTATGAGCAAGGGTGCTATTGCTAGCGGGTTGGTTCGTCTTTTTGTTGCATTCTCTCGTAACCACAGCCATATGACTATGACCTTTCTGAAACTCATTCAAGATGTCATCCAATCGCATGGTATATGAGACCCTGCACAATAAAACAGGTAAATCTGTTAAAAATTAGTGCATTTTAACAGTCTTTTTTTAAATGTTTACTTCTGCCCTGTTTAGTTTACTGAGTCAAATAAATCAGTTCCTATTTCGTAGGAAGTTTACCTAGATAGGAGTCTTAGTAAGTTACTAGAGTATTTTTAGGAGTTCAAGTTAGTGGCACAGTTTATATAGCTGCTGCATAATTGCTGTAAACTAGAGCTTCAGGAATAACATTCTCTCTGTTCTATTTCCGTTATACTGCAAACTTCTTCTTTATCTGCTTATTTTTTGTTTTAAAATCATGTATTTGAGTACCTTATCTTGTAAAAGGAGAAATTTAATAGACAAGGATCGGAGAAGCAAGTAGAATTATGGATGTTCTTTTATACTTCTTAATCACAACATTATTTATAGTGTGATAATACATTCAAAGTAGCGTGATAATGCGTCCAAATATATAGAGTACATGTACATGAGCAACACAAAATATACCTTGGGATCTTTCGGATGGTAACATTTCTTACAAGGGTTTCATCTGCTGGATGGATGGTTAATAAGTTCTTGACCTACAAGGTCACGGGAAAAGTACGTCAACATATGACTTATTGTATTACCAGAGAAATGGAACTATTTACTTGTGTAGTACTTGGTTGAGGTATAAGAAGAGCTTAATGTATTGCCAAATCAAATGGAATTTTAACTTGTCTACATGATTACATGGTCGGGGTAAATGAAAATAAGAGAAATTGAAATGCTTGTGTTTCCACATAGATAGGGTTTTATATATGTGTGAGAAACATGATCATTTGGTAGATAACACGTGCTTGTGTTTCCACATATTTCTGTCGTCATGGAAATGAAGAAAGGGCCTATTCACTTTCTGAAAAGAAAATAGCCTCCAAATCATCTTTAACTAACAAAAGACCTTACTTTGGCTTCATGTAGTCACTATGTTTTAACTATATGGACAAGAAAAGAGTTTATTTGGGGAATAAAAGACCCTTTTCTAGTATCTTGGGCCATGAAAAGACAAAGACGACTGGCTCCACGTGGAACTGTGAATCGAAAGTAGTGAAGTGGCTATTTTCTCGTACATTGTAACAACTAATAACATAAGCAAAAACTATTCGTTCAATTATGTGGAACGCAAAATTTGCCCGGACTATGGAAATAAGAGAAATATATAGTACCAGAAGAAGTCCAATTATGTTTGTGGGTTGATCTGAGTAGATTGGTATCCTGCTATGCCCTTTCTCCAAAATTAAATTGGTCAAATCTCTGTGGAAAAATTAATAGAGTATGAAACAGCTCGAATACTCATGCAAATATTTCTCTATATGGACATTCCGAGTATGCAAAACCTGTCCAACTTCCCGTCAAGATCAATTGAAAAGATATCAGATATGGGGGTCATAGCATCACCGGCTCTTTTCTCGTGAAGCTCCAAAGCACCAGCAATTATTGTTGTCTCATCATTTGTTAGCTCTCCACCTTTACCAGCCTGTAGAAATGGACCACGGAATGGGTGACATAACGTAAACAATGCAAGAGACTCGAAGCCATAACCAAATCAGGTCAATAAGAAGTAGCGACTAAATATTCAGCATTTAAAAAGAGCAAATATTCAATGAAATAACACCAGAAATGGAAAACAGTACGAATCATTCTAATAATAGCACAAGCTAAAACTATATATCTACAATATAATTAAAAACCTACATGATTTCCATGAAAATGTACTAAAGTTTTCAACTCAGCTCGTCGGAAAAGACCACTGTTTTGATGACCTAGCAGATAGTCCAATAGCTGCAAATAATAGAAAGTAAGAGGTTCAGGCCAACAATATATACATTACACATTAACTAATACTACAATCAGCAGTTGGTTCGATTTGCCATCATTGGAAAGGTTCTAAGTGAAAAGATCATTATTCATCAACAAAATTTGTAAAATAAATAAGTTCACCTTGCCTATTGGATATGCAATAGGAAAGCAGATCCAAACAAGAACGCGGACAAATGGGGCCATAGTTGCACCAATGGTCAGTCCATGTCTAGAGCAAAGGGACTGAGGTATGATCTGTTCAACCACAGAATAGTAACCAATCAGTGCAAGTAAATTCAAATATTTGCTGAATTCATCAATCCTCAATGCAGATTACTCGGTAAACCAAACGTCAAATTACAGCAACATCAAAGAAGGCAAACCAGTACTATAAGCATAAATCAGCTCTGATAAACCTAAAAAATTCTAACAATAACAAGTTCAGTTATCATAAAGTAACACGTAGATGAGACTTTTGTATTGCAGGAGAAGGTAAAATGCAGGACACTCCCCATAAGAGTCGGTTACGGAAAAATTAAGTTCACCTCACCAAACAGAAGAATCAATGTGACAGAAATAAGAATAGCACCCCAAGCTGTAATTAGGCTGTCAAGAAAGATGGGAAGTGCCTGCAATGATTTAAACGAATTCTCAGAAACTACACGGATATCCTACTAGTGCAAGAAAATTGTGCCTCAACAGATACACTATCATAGTTCATAAAGGTGCTTACCTCCATGGCAGCAGCATTGCAAATAAGTAGGGTGCACAGCAATAAATGCTGATTTTGTACAACAGGCAAGATCTTGGCTGTTAAGACAAAAGAAAGTTCCTAAATATTCAGAGCATCAATATAGTCAACGCGGTCATAGCAAGGCAACAAGATTCACAATTTCAAATTTTTAATCATTGCATTTCATATTAACTAAGGAGAACTACACACACTTAGAACTAACTGGTCCAGCCAGTGACCAGCATCATACAGTTATAACGATGTAACTACAACTCTCTCTTCTTCCCATTGAGGCACAAGAATACAAAAAATTCAGCAAAAGCAAATTAATATGATTGCTTTTAAAGTGAGCATTCAGTATTGCGAAAAAAATCCAAGAGCTTTTATCCTCTATGTTGGAGGTGTTCCAGAAGCATCAGCGTTCAAATTAGTAGCTTTACGAACAAATGCATAAGATAGATTTGGAAAATGGAAAGGTTTGTACAAGTTATAAGTTGGGTCTCCTTTTTGTGGAAATTGTTAGGTATGAATGATAATTGTGAACAGGGGCAGAGCTAGATAGGGTTGAGGGGTTCGGATGAATCCTTTGACGGAAAATTACATTGTTTATACCTGGTTAATTTTGTTTTTTTTTTCTTTTGATATATACATAATAGATTGTTGAAAGGTTTTGGCTTCTTTGTGGGTTTACTTTTTCATATTTTGAACCCCTTAGTGAAAATTGTGGCTCCACACCACTGCATATGAAGTGATTGGTTAAATAGTATCTCTCCCGTAAAGTAATATGTCTTTTTAGCAAAATGTCATCGCAAAATACAGATGTACCAACTCCAGATATCACGTTGAATTGTGTGATCATGTCATTGAAAAGCTTAATTAACATAAAGGTGCAATGATAAAAGCAAATAATTAAATACCAGCATATTTACGATCACTTGGAGTTCCTGACTTGGCAAGGACTTCAAGATCAACAAGACTTAACGACATTAACCCCAATGTAAGGCCAGACATCATTCCCGCGAATACTACCAGAAATACAATGATCACTATCTGAATGAAGAACTCCGACTCGCAACATGTGTACTCCACCCCCATTCAAAAGTTGATAAATCCTAAATTCAACCAATTCAGAAAGGTCAAATAGCAATATAACAACTAATATTCAATCTCCTCCACTTGTGAAGCTGCATCGTAATAACTTATTAGAAATATATAGATTCTTCTTTCTCTATTTTTGTTTCTTTCTAAGGAATCGAGGCAGAATGGATTGAATATCAGTTGAAAATGAAGTAAAACACAGAAAGAGGAAAAGACTGAATTCTCGTTTTACGGAGACGAATGGTAGTTTGGCGTAAAAAGGGGGTAATTTAACGGTAAAAAGCTTTTCTGTTGGAAAAGAGTATTAACAATACCACACTTTGCCTTTCCAAAATAGTTCATATTATTATTTTACCGGTTAATAGTACTATCCTCGGTTTTAAAAAGAATCAACTACTTTTCTAAAAAAGACCCATTTTTCTTTCGGGCAAGACTTTCATTTTACTTCTCCGCATGATATGATCAGTGACGGATCAAAGATTTTGAAATGGTAAGTGCTTTAACTTGTTTTTTTTTTTTCATTAAGTTGTTATCAATTACATAGCATATTATACCAAGTGTAGAATTATTTGACTGCAATAGTGTTTCTAATCTTTTTTACTTTTTCTAAATTTCTTTTTACTGCCATATTTGTAAAAAGGGTAAATGAAAAAAATTACACTTAGTATTATCGTTCACAAAAAAAGACTAGTCACACATAACAAATCTACTCGTCGACTTTTATATTTTGAAATGAATATGATGAACAACAATGTCATTACTTAGAGTCTATTTGGATTGACTTAATAATTAGATCAAAAAGTTATTTTTAGCTTTTGAAAATGTTTGACAAAATTAAAAATAAGTTTAAATTGACTTTAAGAAAGTTAAAAGTTAAAAGTAGGTACTTCCCCTGCTTTTTACTTTTTAACATAAAAGTTACTAAAAATTTAACTTTTTAAAAACTACTTTTTCTAAGTTAAGCAAAATGCGCTCTTGCACTTATGAATATTTTATCTTTTACCTAAAAAAAAATATTACTATAAATTTGACGTTAATACTATTATAAAATTCATTTGTGATATATATAGTTCAAAATTGTGCTTCGTTTTTAAAAAAAGAATAGAACTGTTCAAATCTTTAGAAATGGTAATTTATTGAAACATTTGAAAGCCACTTTTTTCTTTTTCTTGGTTATAATAAATTTGTAATTTTGCTTTTCAAAAAATAAATTAGATAAAGGCAAAAGAAAAAGTAAAATTAATACAAAACATAAAGTGAGAAAAGAAGTAAGAAAAAGTTTTTTGCCTTATGCGGGAATCGATCCCTCGCCCTTAGCACGCAAGCAGACTTATGTGTCATGGGTGTTCACCGGTTATATATATCAATTTTTCTTGATATTTATGTATAACTATATATATTTTATGTCGGGGGAATGGGTGCTCGAGCACCCACAATGTTATACGTAGGTCCGCCCCTGGATATGTTAAGTTTAATGCAGCAAGATTATAAGATATTTTGATACATTTGACATTAGTTTAGAACCATAACATTAAAAAGTCTTCTTTTTTTTAAAAAAAAATTCGTGTCAAGTCAAAATAGATCTTTTTTTTTTAAATTGAGGGAGTATTAGTTTAGTATATATGCATGTGCGCCATTGTGTCAATTAATATAAAATAAGAATAATAATAATTTGTTTGATAAAAATATTAATATTACAATCAAAGCAACATTGTTGTAAAACTAAGCTCAATAGAAATATAACTATAAAGAGAAGAGGACAAAATAAGTAGATGAAGGAGAAAATTTTTCTTTCTATTCAAGTATCTCTTACAATGGTGAATGACATCTTTATTTATAGGTTGATATTTCACTCCAAATGTTACTATGTTAAATCTCCAAACTAAAAAGTTCATATCACCTACGAATTATATACATATATAAATGTAAGTAGTTCATGAAAAAACTAAATGGGCAATCCACTAGTTCAATAGATTTATAAAAGCACCCTTGGATGTCTATAGACAATGTACCTCGTTTTATTTAGGCAGTACCATTAAATCTCATCAATGAAATTGTCAGGGGCGGCTCTATCCCTTTAAGAAAGAAGGCAATTAATTTAGGCTTTCAAATTTGAGAGGCCTTATTTATTTTAGCAATAATAAATATAGGTTTTTTCATAAGAACAATAAAAAAATATTAAATACATTTGCAAAATAAATAAATTTTATTATAAGAAAAAGTCATTAGAAGAAGTTTAAAAAAAGTTGAATGCAGAAACTCTTTTGTGAATAAAATAAAATGCAAGGTTGTGAAAAAATGCAGCATCTGGGAATCGATCCCTCAACCTCAAAGTGGAAAATTGACACTCAAACCAGTGAACCATCTAGTTGTTTGTGTTCATGGGTTCCTTCAGTTGCTATTTAATATATTTTAAAAATTATACAAGTAAAACATCGAATTTTATCGAATGACCACAGGTTCAGGTGACCCATTTTTTAAGCTTAAATTCGCCCCTGACGACAATTAAACACAAATCTTTGAACAAGCACCGAAAACTCATCTAAAACTGCCCTGACAGAAACTAATAGTGCAATACATGATCAAATAACAAGTTTCAGACCTTTTAGAATCATCACATCACCCATCTGAGGTTGTCTAGATTGAAAATTGACAGTGGTAAAACTTAACTCCTTAAAATTCAAACTCAAAGATCAAATCCATCACAGATCAATCTCAAAAACCATTAAAATTATTTTAGAATAAGAAGATTAGATGATTCTTAGAAATTGTAACACATACTATATTAAAATAAGGCACTACGGAAGTTGCAATATTTTTGTCCCTATTTTTTTTTTTTGGATATTTAAATATTGAAAAAATGCACCTCATTTGCAAAACTACAACTTATAAGTAATTTTGTTTCATCTTGAAACAATATCACTTCTAAAAAAATCAGGAATTAGTTGATTTATTAATTTGAGATGTAATGGAGTAATATTGACGAAAAAAATAAGACGATACTAGATATTTGAGTTTTGAAAATATACTCATCAATATTCATGACTAATTAGATAGAGCTACATTACTCTAGGTAATGTTAGAGGCAATAATGAGACTTACTAACATTTCACAACGTATAAATATATTTTTTTTGTATCATTTTCATGCCATGTTGGAGCATGGTGAATGAAATGGAGGCTCTTATATAGTGTCTTATGCAAAAAGCATGCATCATCAAGTTTAAACAAGAAGTGGTTATCAATTAACTATGGAGTGAAGTATTGACCGGTGATGAATTAGATTATATATACTTATTATTATAAAAAATTAAATTTGATGACAAATTAGTGTCACGATCCGAGTCTACATCCTGGACGTGGCCGACACTCAAAGACCATTGTTGGTCCCCAAGCGAACCCTCATCCTGGCTGACTACAAGCAGAAGACTAACTTAAGCATGCAAAAGCTTAAAACTGAATAAAATTTAATAAACTCAACTTTTCAAAACTTCAACTCAAATGAACAACTTAGAATAAAATAATATATTCAACTTGCCATAGAATAGGCAACTTAAGTCTTTAAAAAATTTAATAAAATAAATAAATAATATAGACTTCTCAACTATATTGACTATCTATGAAGCCTATAACTGATAAAGATAGAAGTCGGGACAAGACCCACGACATCCTGACTGAACTGAAAAGTAAATGAAATCCTCCGAAAGCAAGGAGGCTCACCATAGCTAACTCGAACTCTCGGATGTATCAACGAAGCTCCTGTTGATGATCCTAAATACTTGTGTCTGCATCATGAGAAGATGTAGGCCAAATGGCTCAGTACGTGAAATGTACGAGCATGTAAGGGGAATTCTAAAGCATAACATAAGTTTGAAAGAATCTGGAAGAATTGAAGAACTTACCTGGCTCAACTCAACTCAACATAACTGAACTCATTTCAATATAAAGCAGTTTAAAACAAGTGCAATATAAAGAAAAAGGAAAACTATTTAAAACATGATGTTAACTCATAATCATAATATCATAAAAGACATACCATGCTCCCTCTCAAAGTCTACATGTGCAATGCATGAATGAAGTCCCATACCCCAATTCATACTAAGCAGAACCCATTGAGGAACCATGCAATTATTGCTGTGGGATTTTCTCTAACCGACAACCAACACTTAAGAACTATAGTGATGATACAACGTTACTAGCCCCACGCTGCCCGGGCCATCCTATACCTTGTCGTGGTATAGGACTTGAACTACTAAGTAGATCCACTAGCCTATGCGAAAAAGATTCATCTAAAAAGTATGACCCTTTTCTACCCATGATGGCTACATGGTTTATGGAGACTTGAGTCAATGTGAACTCGCATTCCCATATCAGTGCTCAATACTACTCCCAAAAATATAATATTATAAGCTCTTTATGTTTAAAAACATACTTTTTCTGTGATTTGAGATTAGTGCTAAAAAACTTAGCTCAAAGGCTATCTTGGAAATCAAAGTTTCCCCTCTTGCTTCATTAAGAAAGCGATTACTCTTTTCTGAAAACTAGCCCGAAGGCTCTTTGGAAATCTCAGTTTCTGTTCTTATTTAAATGTAAAAACATTTTAAATCTCTTTGGGAATACTTAGTCCCCATATAATTTTTGAAGAAAAGGACTTCAACTTTACCTTTTACTGAACTCAAAACTTAAGTCTTAAAACAAAGTTAAAACGTTTGTAAAAGACTTCTTAAAACATGGTTCATGCCGAATTATGGACATGAACGACTCAATGCAAGGTTTTCAATAACCATAGATAGAACTCAAATACTTGGAACTCAAGAACTTCAATGATACTACTCATTTCAAGAATGCTCAACTCAGAGTTCATGAGAAATTATGAGCATGAACTACTCAACTCAATGACTCAAAAATACTTCTCATCTCAAGATTGTTCGACTTATAATATTCATGCGGAATTATGAGCATGAAATATTCAACTCAAGGACTCAAAGATACTTCTCAAAAGGGATAAGGAACTCAACACTTAAAGGCTTAGAACTTGAAGATACCACTTTTCTGAAAGATGCTTAACTTACGAAGTTCATGCGAAATTATGGGCATGAAATAACTCGACTCGATGGTCTACATAACTATATGGAACTCATGTATACGACTCTTCTTTTTCTCTGACTTACTTCCTCAAAACTTAGTTCAAATTGATAGTTGATCTCAAAGGATTCACAATTGAACTCAAAGGCTTTCTTGAACTCTACTCTTAACTCTCTCTTGAATGTGAATTATGAATTCAAGAGTTATGACTCATGATAAGAAAGATCTCATGATGACAAGGTAGACTCATGAATACATTATTCTCACTCTCATATTCACTTGCTCGAGTCTTGAAACAAGTTATTAGAATTTGTAGAAGACTCCTCAAAAAGACAAAAAGGGATTTTCTGAAAAATGTTCAAAAGAACTCTCAAGACTTGACTCTCAACTCTACCTTGAATGTGATTTATGAATTCAAGGTTGTGATTTGTGATAGGAAAGGTCTCATGATGTTTAGGAATGATTTGAGATAGTTAAACATGAGAAAAGACTAAATATTTGAGAGTGCATCCGCGACGCGGAGAGGCTTTTAAAATTTGGTTTCGAAAATGACTTTTGATGCAAAACACTCCGTGTCAGCTCCGCGACGCGAAACAAAAATTCCCAAATCTGAGAAATGGCTGCGCGATACGGAGGGGGTTCTAAATATCGACCGACGAAATTTCTTCTTTGTTTCCTAACCCCAATTCGCCTAACTTCAATTCGTTTTCTTAATCTCTCTTTAGATTTAAATACCCAGCACAAGAACATAAGAATCTAACTATAACAACTCTATAAATTGACACAATAACCTTAAGAACTCCTCAATCTCAGTCCAATTCAAGAATGAAAGAAATTTCATGAATACATAACAAGAACATCAAAGCTTCAACTTTATAGAACACATTTAACGCTGAAATTAACATGATTGGCATGTGGGTGAACAAACCCAACACTATGGAATCTTACATACCTGAAAGAACCATCTTTTTGAAGGACTTGAAGGAAAATCTTCAAAGATGAACCCTAGCCTTAGCGTTTCTTGATTTTCTTGAGAGTAGAATCTTTGGAGTGAATGAGAGGGTTTAGATTTAAGAAAGATGATTTTTATACATGTTTAGGGCAATTTAGATGACCTCCTAAGGGTTTTTAGGACTAAAATACCCATAAACAAATAATTAAAATGAGCTGGGAGTCGGAATAATTTTTCACCAGGCAGTGAGGTCCGTGTTGGCTCCGCGTCGCGGAGCTGTGCCAAGTTTGCGTGACGTTAGTAAATGCATCATAACATTTTACTCAGAGCTAGGAATTGATCAAACTCGATGGCGTTAGAAAGAGGACTCGAAGAGCTTTAATTTTCTATCTTGTATCTCACCTAACTCATCTTGTACTAGGAGTTGTGGTTGTTTGAAGTTGACCCAAAACTTAAGAAAACTTAAGAATGCTTTAGTTCTTCCTGGAACTCAAGGTGCTACATCTAGTGACCTTAATACTCAAGAAATTTTAAATTCCTTGCAAAAATCTCACTCACTACGAAGAACGGTTCGAGTCTTAGCTCAAAATTTTTCTGGGGTTGTTACAATATCTCCCCATTAGGATCATTCGTCCTCGAATGATGACTGGACTGGGTAGAGAATGGGGTTAGTCTTACTAAGGTCTGAGTCTAATGGTCTGCACTTACTATATTCAAGCTTAACCCAAATCCTTAAGTTCAGATTATATACCTCTCTATAGGAAATCTCATCCCAAGACTACTACTCTTTAACACCACATTCAAGCTTAGTACTCTAACAACTCCATGGACTCTTACTAACTAACTCCTTCGGAACCAACTAAGGGATCTCATTTAACTATTTCTCATAATAAAACCTCATCCTCCTTATTTAGAAGCTTAGATGGAACTATCACACCATCACTAGCACGATAAGAACATCAACCTCCTCTTTCTAACATCACTCCATTACTAAAAGGACCTTCGAAAGGATATCTCCCATACTCTTTGGAACTCATTACTATCTTACTGTCAAACAGTTGACTCGATTTCTCATCTTATCATCTCCCCCTTAGGTCTAAAGCTAACACTTGAAGGCTATGAACCTATTCCACATTGACAACTCAATTATGCTATCTAGGCACACATGGAAAATCATAACTTAATTGGAACCTCATCTGGTAACATACCATCTCGGCACACCTCTTAATGCTCCTGTTACTCTTGTGACTTAGCCATACTTCACTGCCCTTATCTAAACGTTAGGGTCTCTCACTTGTACCACTCATATCTATTGCAGCTAATCACCTCAATTCCTTACCTACTCTATGCCAAGTCTTCTAGATTAAATCTCAAAATTAACATCATCACCCTAATGTTCCCATTCTTTGATCATGACACTCATATAAAATTCAAGCTTAATATTTAGGAATGATTTGTACTCATGGTTATTTACTAAATGTTTCTGCAAGAAGGTATAAGTCAATAAGGTATTACTAAAGTGTTTTGAAGAAGAAAAAGGAAGACTTTAATTAGTAAAATCATGAGGTAATAGAAATGTAACCTTTATTTTGTTTACAAAGCTGAATACTTGTTCAAAGTGAATTGATTTCTTCAAAGGAGGCTTGACTTCATCGTTAAGGATTATATCATAGCCACAGGGCAAGAGGGGATTTAATACAAGGAGTAAACTAGATAATGGATTGGGAGTAGCTAAATCTTTCAAGAATTCGGTGAACTCATCTAGCAAATCAGGATGGTCATTGAAAAATACCGCAACCTACACATATAATAAAATAGTAAGAAACAAGAACATAAAGATTGTCTATGATACACTACTAAAAAAACAGTGAATACCGACCTATAAATACCGACCTCCAGAGGTCGGTATTCCCTGAAATACCGACCTAAAACCGACATCCCAGCTTAGGTCGGAAAAAGCTTGGTCGCTATTCAATACCGACCTCTGGAGGTCGGTATTTATTGACCTCTCGAGGTCGGTTTTTATTTTATGTCGGAATATTCATTTTTTTAAATTCCGACCTCTGGAGGTCAGTATTTTTATTTTTGTAATATTGAAATTCCGACCTCCGGAGGTCGGTATTTTTATTTTTGTAATGCTGAAATTCCGACCTTCGGAGGTCGGTATTTTTATTTTTGTAATGTTGAAATTCTGACCTCCGGAGGTCAGTATTTTTATTTTTGTATTTTTGAAATTCCGACCTCCGGAGGTCGGTATTTTTATTTTTGTAATGTTGAAATTCCGACCTCCGGAGGTCGGTATTTTTATTTTTGTAATGTTGAAATTCCGACCTCCGGAGGTCGGTATTTTTATTTTTGTATTTTTGAAATTCCGACCTCCGGAGGTCGGTATTTTTATTTTTGTAATGTTGAAATTCCGACCTTCGGAGGTCGGTATTTTTATTTTTGTAATGTTGAAATTCCGACCTCCGGAGGTCGGTATTTTTATTTTTGTAATGTTGAAATTCCGACCTCTGGAGGTCGGTATTTTTATTTTTGTAATGTTGAAATTCCGACCTCCGGAGGTCGGTTTTTTGCTGCAAAACAAGCAGCAAATTGCTGCAATTTTTAGTTGCCCACCTGCATATTTATACCAAAACAACCCAAAGCCAAATAAACTTCATCCAACCAAAACAACCCAAAGCCAAATAAAATTCATCCAACCAAAACAACCCAAAGCCAAATAAACTTCATCTAACCAAAACAACACAATATTTTCAACATATACATTAAACTATTTCAAAATAAACTTCATCCAACTTCAAAATAAACTAAAATACGATCAAATTAAACAATTCCAAAAATATAGAAGTTTAAAATGTCAAATAGATACAACTACTCTTCATCACCCTCACTCTCCTTATCAGACTTATCATTCTCATCACCCTCCTGATCAGATCCATCACTGCTAGCCGGACATGGAGGAAGAATATTTCCTGATTCAAAACGAAAAGTTAGTTGGGCATAAGATGCATAGCAACAGTCTCTGTTGTATGATATCTCACATTTTCACAATTAACACACGGACACCTAATCAATCTTGAATTTAAAAAATCATCAAGTGTCATTGCATGATTTATAAATCTAGTGACACCTTCTGCAAATTCTGGAATTATACCCGCTCGACCAGGATTGTTTCTATTATACATCCAACTACGATCAGGATTCATCTACACAGACAATAATGATAATTTTAATTCCATCACCTAAATAACATTTGAATTTATTTAAACAACTTAACCACTTTCTAAGTCTAACTAGTTTTAACATATTTATTTTAACTTATTTAAACAACTTAACAACTTTAACTAGTTTAGTTTTGACTTAATTCGAACAACTAAATCCACCAACTAAACCACAATATTTATTTTAACTTATTTAAACAAACTTAACTTTTTAACTTTAACTACATTAGTTTTGACTTAATTCCAACAACTAAATTCACTAACTAAACCGACATTATTTATTTTAACTTATTTAAACAACATAACAACTTTTGAACTTTAACTACATTAGTTTTGACTTAATTTCAACAACTAAATTCACTAACTAAACCAACATTATTTATTTTAACTTATTTAAACAACATAACAACTTTTTAACTTTAACTACATTAGTTTTGACTTAATTCCAACAACTAAATTCACTAACTAAACCGACATTATTCATTTTAACTTATTTAAACAACATAACAACTTTTTAACTTTACCTAGTTTAGTTTTGACCTAGTTCCAACAACTAAATTCACTAACTAAACCACATTATTTATTTTAATTTATTTAAACAACATAACAACTTTTGAACTTTAACTACATTAGTTTTGACTTAATTCCAACAATTAAATTCACTAACTAAACTAACATTATTTATTTTAACTTATTTCAACAACATAACAACTTTTGAACTTTAACTACATTAGTTTTGACTTAATTCCAACAACTAAATTCACTAACTAAACCGACATTATTCATTTTAACTTATTTAAACAAACTTAACTTTTGAACTTTAACTACATTAGTTTTGACTTAACTCCAACAACTAAATTCACTAACTAAACCGACATTATTCATTTTAACTTATTTAAACATAACAACTTTTGAACTTTAACTACATTAGTTTTGACTTAATTCCAACAACTAAATTCACTAACTAAACCGACATTATTCATTTTAACTTATTTAAACAACATAACAACTTTTGAACTTTAACTACATTAGTTTTGACTTAATTCCAACAACTAAATTCACTAACTAAATCGATATTATTTATTTTAACTTATTTAAACATAACAACTTTTGAACATTAACTACATTAGTTTTGACTTAATTCCAACAACTAAATTCACTAACTAAACCGACATTATTCATTTAACTTATTTAAACAACATAACAACTTTTGAACTTTAACTACATTAGTTTTGACTTAATTTCAACAACTAAATTCATTAACTAAACCGACATTATTTATTTTAACTTATATAAACAACATAACAATTTTAACTAGTTTAGTTTTGACTTAATACAACAACTAAATCCACCAATTAAATCACATTATTTATTTTAATTTATCTAAACAACTTAACAACTTTTTAACTTTAACTACATTAGTTTTGACTTAATTCCAACAACTAAATCCATCAACAAAACCACATTATTTAATTTAACTTATTTAAACAACTTAACAACTTAACAACTTTTTAAAGCTAAGTGACACTAGATGGACACAAATCGATCTTCCAAGAAAATCAATTTTGTCATCAATAGGATCAACTAGTGTTGATACTTATGCTTAACAAACACATTATTCCTAAATTAAAGCTTAATAGCAACACTAGATGGACACAAATCGATCTTGCAAGAAAATCAATTTTGTCATCAATAGGATCAACTAGTGTTGATATTTATGCTTAACAAATATATTATTTCTAAATTTAAAGCTAAGTGTCAACACTAGATGGACACAAATCGATCTTCCAAGAAAATCAATTTTGTCATCAATAGGATCAACTAGTGTTGATACTTATGCTTAACAAACACATTATTCCTAAATTAAAGCTTAATAGCAACACTAGATGGACACAAATCGATCTTGCAAGAAAATCAATTTTGTCATCAATAGGATCAACTAGTGTTGATATTTATGCTTAACAAATATATTATTTCTAAATTTAAAGCTAAGTGTCAACACTAGATGGACACAAATCGATCTTGCAAGAAAATCAATTTTGTCATCAATAGGATCAACTAGTGTTGGTACTTATGCTTACCAAATATATTATTTCTAAATTTAAAGCTAAGTATTAATACTACATGGACACAAACACATTATTGAAAACAATTGTACTGGAACTTTAGAAATTTAGAAGCACCAACCTTATCTCCTACTTTGATGAAAGAAGCAATATAGTCTTTTATCAACTTTTTTAGATGTTGATCTTCCTCAGTTGCCTAGCACGAAAAGTTCTAAAATTAGTTATATATAAACTTCAAATCCAAGAATATTAGTTATATATATATTTATATATATTCAAGTTTTCAATTCAAGTTCAAGTTCTAATTTCTAAAATTAATTAGTTATATATTCAAGCTAATTAGTTACGAGTTCAAGTTCTAATTTCAAGTTCAAGTCTAAGTTCAACTTCAAATTTTAAGTTCATGTTCTAAGTTCAAGTTCAAGTTCAAGTTCTAATTTCAAGTTCAAGTTCAAATTCTAATTTCAAGTTCTAAGTTCAAGTTCAAGTTCTAATTTCAAGTTCAAGTTCTAAGTTCAAGTTCAAATTCTAATTTCAAGTTCAAGTTCTAATTTCAAGTTCAAATTCTAAGTTCAAGTTCTAATTTCAAGTTCAAGTTCAAGTTCAAGTTCAAGTTCTAAGTTCAAGTTCAAGTTCTAAGTTCTAAGTTCTAAGTTCAAGTTCAAGTTCAAGTTCTAAGTTCAAGTTCAAGTTTTAATTTCAAGTTCAAGTTCAAGTTCTAAGTTCAAGTTCAAATTCTAATTTCAAGTTCAAGTTCTAATTTCAAGTTCAAATTCTAAGTTCAAGTTTTAATTTCAAGTTCAAGTTCAAGTTCTAAGTTCAAGTTCAAGTTCTAAGTTCAAGTTCAAGTTCTAAGTTCTAAGTTCAAGTTCAAGTTCTAAGTTCAAGTTCAAGTTCAAGTTTTAATTTCAAGTTCAAGTTCAAGTTCAAGTTCAAGTTCAAGCTCTAAGTTCAAGTTCAAGTTCTAAGTTCAAGTTCAAGTTCAAGTTCTAAATTCATGTTCAAGTTCTAATTTCAAGTTCAAATTCTAATTTCAAGTTCAAGTTCTAAGTTCAAGTTCAAGTTCACGTTCTAAGTTCTAAGTTCAAGTTCAAGTTCTAAATTCATGTTCAAGTTCTAAGTTCAAGTTCAACTTCAAATTCTAAGTCCAAGTTCAAGTTCAAGTTTAAGTTTTAATTTCAAGTTCAAGTTCCAAGTTCAAGTTCAAGTTCAAGTTCTAAGTTCAAGTTCAAGTTCTAAATTCATGTTCAAGTTCTAATTTCAAGTTCAAGTTCTAAGTTCAAGTTCAAGTTCTAAGTTCTAAGTTCAAGTTCAAGATCAAGTTCTAAGTTCAAGTTCAAGTTCAAGTTCTAAGTTCAAATTCTAAGTTTAACTTCAAATTCTAAGTTCAAGTTCAAGTTCTAAGTTCAAGTTCAAGTTTTAATTTCAAGTTCAAGTTCCAAGTTCAAGTTCAAGTTCTAAGTTTAACTTCAAATTCTAAGTTCAAGTTCAAGTTCAAGTTCTAAGTTCACGTTCAAGTTCTAAGTTCAACTTCAAATTCTAATTAAGTTCATGACATTCAAACATTCATCTTCTACTCATAACACTTCAATTACTAATTTCTAACTTCAAATTAACACTTTACTAACTAGTCCTAAAATCAAATCCAAAACAATCTCAATTTAACCTCAAATTACATATTCTCAAGTTTAAACTAGTTCTAAAATATAAAAATGCTAATTCTTCACTAACTAACAATGCCCAATTTAAAAATGCCTAATTTCTTTTTAAAAAAACCTTAAAATAAAAATCTTCAATTATCTATACCTAACTAACAATAATCAAATCAAATTAACAATTGAATAACACAACCAACAAACAAAAACAATAATATACTAACAAACAATCAATTATAATTACTAGAATTAAAGCCAAGTATTAATACTAGATGGACACAAACACATTATTCAAAACAATTGTACTTGAACTTGAGAAATTTAGAAGCACCAACCTTATCTCCAACTTTGATGAAAGAAGCAAAATAGTCCTGTATCAACTTTTTTACATGTTGAGCTTCCTCAGTTGCCTAACACGAAAAGTTCTTAAATTAGTTAAATATAAACTTCATATCCAAGAATATTAGTTTTATATATATATATATATATATATATATATATATATATATATATATATATTCAAGTTTTAATAAGTTCAAGTTTCAATTCAAGTTCATAAATAATTTCTAAACTTAATTAGTTATATATTCAAGCTAATTAGTTCCAAGTTCAAGTTATAATTTCAAGTTCATATTCCTAATTAAGTTCAATTTATAGTAAATTCAAGTTATAATTAATTATAAGTTCTAATTAATTTGTAATTCAAATCCCTAAAATTCTAAATTCAAACTAGCTAGCTAGTGTCCCAACTTCAAACTATTAAATTAGTCCTAAAATATCAAATATAATTCAAACTATTAGTCCTAAATTCCAAATTCAAATTAGTCTTAAAATCACAAATTGAAAGTACTCCTAGAATTCAAAAATCAAACTATAGTGCTAAAATCCCAAATTCAAACTATTAGTAATCCTAAAATCTCAATAATAATTCAAACTAGTCCTAAATTCAAAATTCAAACTAATCTTAAAATCAAAAATTCAAACTAGCCCTAAAATCCCAAAATCTAACTAGTACTAAAATCCTAAATTCAAATTAGCTAGCTATTCCTAATCCCAAATTCAAACTATTAGTCCTAAAATCTCAATAATAATTCAAACTAACTCAAATAATACCCAGGTTCAAACAACTCCTTAAATACCCTAATTCAATCTAATCTTACAATTCCAAAATCAAACTAATTAACTTAAGAAATACCGAATTTCAAACAAATCCTAAGATACCCTAATTCAAACTAACCCTAACATTAAAATTTTCAATTCACAATCAACCAACACAAACTAACAATCAAAAACCCTAAATCATTCACTTACTAACTAACAATCAATCAAACTAACAATCAATAAAACTAAGTATATTAGTACTCTAATTTTGAGATACTTCAACTAAATAGAAACAAAAGTAATCTATTATGGAGGTTCTAAAAATTCACCTTCACTAAGAAGGTCGGGGATGGAGGTGCTGGTCAAGATGGAGGCGGCGCCTGCTGCTGGGCGTGACTTCCTCTGCAGCTGCCGCGACGTCCTCTGCTGCTGCCAAGACTTCCTCTGCTGCTGCGAACGTGGGTGGCTGCGGTTGGGGATGGCGGCGTGGCGCCGGTCGGGGATGGTGGCGTGGCGCCGGTCGGGGATGGGTGGTGATCGACGCCGATGGGGGTCGGTCGGCGGTGGGTATGGGGTGGGGAGTGAAAGTGGAGTTAGGTTTTGAGAAAGAGTGTTTAGGAGTAAGACTTATATTACCAATTCTTTTTTTAAGAGAATTGTTTAATTTACCGACCACGGGATGTCGATATTTTTTAAAATAATTATTTATATTTAAAAATATTTAATAAATACTGGCATCATGAAGTCGATATTATTTAAATAAAATAATAATTTAAATATACCGACCTCTTTAGGTTGGTTTTTATTAATTTATTTTAATATAATTTCACCTCTAGAGGTTGATTATATATATATATATATATATATATATATATATATATATATATATATATAATTTAACTACATATCAACATAAGTTTAATTTAATAAATTTAAATATATATATATATATATATATATATATATATATATATATATATATATATATATATATATATATATATATATATATAGATAGAGAGAGAGAGAGAGATGTGTAATTTAATAAATTTACATATATATATATATATATATATATATATATATATATAGATGTATATATATGTATCACATTAAATTTTAAGAACACAAAATGGTCCTCCAGAAAATGATTTAAATAAAATTAAATCAAAATAGAAAATAATACCGACATCAAGAGGTCGGTTTTTATTGTAATTCATTTTTTCAGAGAAAATTTCCGACCTCCAGAGGTCGGAATTTGGTTTACCCGCTTTCCGCAAACCGACATCCGGATGTCGCTTTTAAAAGTAATTAGATGAAATAAGAATACCGACCTCCGGATGTCGCTTTAATTAATAGTCGAAATAAAAATACCGACCTCATGAGGTCGGTATTTTAATTACATACTATTTAATTTTTACCGACATTCGGAAGTCGGTATTATGAAATATTTCATTGAGAAAAAATTCTGACCTAAGGAGGTCGGAATTTTTAATGAATTACAATAAAAACCGACCTCTTGATGTCGGTATTATTTTCTCAATTAAATATAAAAAATACCGACCTCCTGAGGTCGGTATTTTATATTAATTTATTTTTACTGTTTAATTTTACCGACATACGAAAGTCGGTATTATAATTTTTTTTGTTTTTTATTTTACACAAAACCTATTGAGAAAAAATAATATATATATGTAAATTTATATATATGTATATGTATACATCTATATATATATATATATAGATGTATACATATACATATATATAAATTTACATATATATATATGTATATGTATACATCTATATATGTAAATATATATATATACATATATATACATATATATATATATATATGTAAATTTATTAAATTAAACTTCTGTTGATGTGTAGTTAAATTTTATATAATATATATATATATATATATATATATATATATATATATATATATATATATATATAATTATTTTAATAAAAACTCACCTCTTGAGGTTGATTTTATTAATTAAACATATATAATTTAACTACACATCAACATATAATATATGTATATGTATACATCTATATATATATATATATATATTTAATAAATTTACATATATATGTATATATATGTATGTATATATATATATAGATGTATATATGTGTATATAAATATAGATGTATATATATGTATATATATATATATATATATATATATATATATATATATATATATATATATATATATATATATATATACATAATTATTTTAATATAAACTCACCTCTTGAGGTTGATTTTATTAATTAAACATATATATATATATATATATATATATGTATGTATCACATTAAATTTTAAGAACACAAATTGGCCCTACGAAAAACGATTTAAATAAATATAAATCAAAATAGAAAATAATACCGACATCAAGAGGTCGGTTTTTATTGTAATTCATTTTTTGGGAAAAATTCCGACTTCTTGATGTCGGAATTTGGTTTACCCTCAAACCGCAAACGGACCTCCGGATGTCGCTTTTAAAAGTAATTAGATGAAATAAAAATACCGACCTCCGGATGTCGCTTTAATTAATAGTTGAAATAAAAATACCGACCTCATGAGGTCGGTATTTTAATTACAAACTATTTAATTTTTACCGACATTCGGAAGTCGGTATTATGAAATATTTAATTGGGAAAAAATTCCGACCTCAGGAGGTCGGAATCTTTAATGAATTACAATAAAAACCGACCTCTTGATGTCGATATTATTTTCTCAATTAAATATAAAAAATACCGACCTCATGAGGTCGGTATTTTATATTAATTTATTTTTACTGTTTAATTTTACCGACATACGGAAGTCGGTATTATAATTTTTTTGTTTTTTATTTTACACAGAACCTATTGAGAAAAAATAAAATATTGTTATATATATATATATATATATATATATATATTTTAATATAAACTCACCTTTAATTTTGAGGTTGATTTTATTAATTAAACATATATAATTTAACTACACATCAACATATGATATATGTATATGTATACATATATATATATATATATATAAATGTATACATATACATATATATAAATTTACATATATATGTATATGTATACATCTATATATATATATACATATTTATACATATATATATATGTAAATTTATTAAATTAAACTTCTGTTGATGTGTAGTTAAATTTTATATAATATATATATATATATATATATATATATATATAATTATTTTAATAAAAACTCACCTCTTGAGGTTGATTTTATTAATTAAACATATATAATTTAACTACACATCAACATATAAATATATATATATATATATATATATATATACATACATATACATATATAATAAATTTACATATATATGTATATATATGTATGTATATATATATATAGATGTATATATGTGTATATAAATATAGATGTATATATATGTATATATATATATATATATATATATATATATACACACATATATATATACATAATTATTTTAATATAACCTCACCTCTTGAGGTTGATTTTATTAATTAAACATATATATATATATATATATATATATATATATCACATTAAATTTTAAGAACACAAATTGGTCCTCCGAAAAATGATTTAAATAAAATTAAATCAAAATAGAAAATAATACCGACATCAAGAGGTCGGTTTTTATTGTAATTCATTTTTTAGGAAAAATTCTGACTTCTTGATGTCGGAATTTGGTTTACCCTCAAACCGCAAACTGACCTCCGGATGTCGCTTTTAAAAGTAATTAGATGAAATAAAAATACCGACCTCCGGATGTCGCTTTAATTAATAGTTGAAATAAAAATACCGACCTCATGGGGTCGGTATTTTAATTGCAAACTATTTAATTTTTACCGACATTCGGAAGTCGGTATTATGAAATATTTAATTGAGAAAAAATTCCGACCTCAGGAGGTCGGAATTTTTAATGAATTACAATAAAAACCGACCTCTTGATGTCGATATTATTTTCTCAATTAAATATAAAAAATACCGACCTCATGAGGTCGGTATTTTATATTAATTTATTTTTACTGTTTAATTTTACCGACATACGGAAGTCGGTATTATAATTTTTTTTGTTTTTTATTTTACACAGAACCTATTGAGAAAACATAAAATATTGTTATATATATATATATATATATATATATATTTTAATATAAACTCACCTTTAATTTTGTGGTTGATTTTATTAATTAATCATATATAATTTAACTACACATCAACATATGATATATGTATATGTATACAAACATATATATACATCTATGTGTGTGTGTATATATATATATATATATATAATTATTTTAATATAAACTCACCTCTTGAGGTTGATTTTATTAATTAAACATATATAATTTAACTACACATCAACATATAATATATGTATATATATACATATATATATATATATATATATATATATATATATATATATATATATATATATATATATATGTATCACATTAAATTTTAAGAACACAAAATGGTCCTCCGGAAAATGATTTAAATAAAATTAAATCAAAATAGAAAATAATACCGACATCAAGACGTCAGTTTTTATTGTAATTCATTTTTTCCGAGAAAATTTCTGACCTCCAGAGGTCGGAATTTGGTTTTCCCGCAAACCGCAAACCGACCTCCGCATGTCGCTTTTAAAAGTAATTAGATGAAATAAAAATACCGACCTCCGGATGTCGCTTTAATTAATAGTTGAAATAAAAATACCGACCTCATGAGGTCGGAATTTTTAATGAATTACAATAAAAACCGACCTCTTGATGTCGGTATTATTTTCTCAATTAAATATAAAAATACCGACCTCATGAGGTCGGTATTTTATATTAATTTATTTTTACTATTTAATTTTACCGACATACGGAAGTCGGTATTATAATTTTTTTTGTTTTTTATTTTACACAAAACCTATTGAGAAAAAATAAAATATTGTTATTATTTTATTTTTTTAATACCGACATCAAGAGGTCGGTTTTTATTGTAATTCATTTTTTCCGAGAAAATTTCCGACCTCCAGAGGTCGGAATTTGGTTTTCCCGCTTTCCGCAAACCGACCTCCGGATGTCGCTTTTAAAAGTAATTAGATGAAATAAAAATACCGACCTCCGGATGTCGTTTTAATTAATAGTAATTAGATGAAATAAAAATACCGACCTCATGAGGTCGGTATTTTAATTACATACTACCGACATTCGGAAGTCGGAATTATAAAATATTTAATTGAGAAAAAATTCCGACCTCAGGAGGTCGGAATTTTTAATGAATTACAATAAAAACCGACCTCTTGATGTCGGTATTATTTTCTCAATTAAATATAAAAAATACCGACCTCATGAGGTCGGTATTTTTATTGTAATTCATTTTTTCCGGGAAAAATTCCGACCTCCGGAGGTCGGAATTTGGTTTTCCCGCTTTATTTTGCATAAAAACCGACTACTTGTAAATACCGACCTCCGGAGGTCGGAAATTTTTAGGTCGGTATTCACTGTTTTTTTAGTAGTGATATCTGTGTATCCAATTTTTTTAAAAAAATTATCACCTCATGATACACTTCGTTGATGTCCTTGCTCTCTTTCTTATACATCATCATAATATCTACGAATAATTTGTACTCATGGTCATTTTCGAAACATTTCTGCAAGAAGTTACAAGTCAGTAAATTAGGACTAAAGTTTTTAAACAAGAACAAGTCCTACTTTATTAGTAAAATCATAAGATAACAAAAATGTAATCTTTATGTTTTCCACTAAATTGCGTTTTTCTTCATTGTTAGTTGTTTTCTTCGAAGAAGCATTGTCTTCATCATTGAGCATTATTTTATAGCCATTCCTATGACACCAACATGATCAATTCTGTGAGGAATATTTCAAGACATAGTCCCACATAAATCACCAAATTAGAATATATTTTAATAAAGATCATGACAATAGGTAAAATTTTGTTGGAAACCTTCGAGCCTTTAAGTCTTTCATAACATCAAGGAACATGTCATACTTTTCTACTTGGTACAAATGTGTCCTTAATCTGTCTCACATAACACAACACAACAACTGGATCTATGCTACTACCATACCTAATTCATCCATGAGATAAAAAAAATAAATTCATCAGAACCATAGCCATAAGTAGCCAGTGAAAGATATTGCGGCAAAATCAATGATGTGATCTAACATTAGGTAAAGTGAGTGAAAATGTAGATGATTATAGCTCAAATTCTAGTAAATACTAGTAATATATCTTCACACCTAACTAAATCTTGAAAGATAAAGTAACTACATATATAGTGTTTGGACATAGAAAATGAAATCTTTTAGACACACACAAACATGGAAGGCTTAACATTAATTTTGTCATTAGATTTTATGTAGACACTTGGTATACAATCTGTTCCAACTTAGCATTGAAACACATGCTCATACGTTCTGATTTTAAAAAAAAAATGTGTGCATTCTCAAACATTTCTTGATACATAAGTTAACTACATAATTTTTTTAATCTCATTTAAATATACACATTGATACCTATTGGAACATGCTTGAGATTTTAAGTCTTATTAAGGTCAATGTGTATAATTAAAGGAGGTGATATATTTTAGGAGTTTAACAAATTTATGTTATTGATACTTGTAAACAATGGAAAATGTTTCTAAAATTCAAACTCAAAGTGTCTAATAATTTTTTTTATCATATGTTCATGTGCTAAATATAATTTGAACACATTATAATTCGAGTATCTAAATAAAATATTATTTAAGGAGGCTATTAATGTTTAGGTCAACTTGTAATGTTCTTAAACACAAGTAGTAGCTAAGTTAAATTCTCATCTACTTTAATTCAATGCTTAATTTTGGCAAAATAAAAAGCTGGAGATAGTCATGTATATAAAAATTACTACATAGATAGAATAAAATTAATTGAAGACATAACTTACAATTCTCCATGAGAAGAACAAATTGGCCTCTTCAATGCTAGTGTATCAATTACATCGGATCTCAATCGCTTAATGCTACAAAAATAGAACAAAAACAACAATAATTTTTACTATAAAAACTGAAAAATTGAAGAAAAGAAAACGAGAAGACAATTTTCATTCTATAAAAGGGCTCACCTTTTGAGGCTCTCTGGGAAAGAAAAATAAAAAATCCAAGAAGATCTATCAACAAAAAAGAGAGTTAAATCGATAGGTTAGATCTAGAAAAAAAAAATCTTCTTTTAATTCATTTTCGCTACCTCTTCATTTCCCTTCTTCTCTTTCCCTCCCTTTGGACTCAATTTGTTTTTATAACACTCACTTAAGTTTGAGAAACAAAGAGGTGAGACAATAAAATGAATTGAGGATTTTTTTTTTATTGATGTATATCTTATTTAATGCAACTTAGTATGCATTAAATATTTACTTCCAATGCTACTTAGTGACAAGTGTGCACAAAGGTTTAATTTTGAATGGGCTCAAAACTAGTGACATGTGTGCACATATTGAAGTTTATGAATGAGCCAAATTTATTTTATGCCCCAATTTCATTAATCAATCAATTTCCCTAAATTGAATGTAAATTAGGGAAATAAGTTTATTGAAAATAAGTAAGTTTTCATCTTAAAACCATATTAATTTGATAAAAAAATATTACTCAAAAATCACCACCTATACTATGATTGATTGTTCTTTTATCTTATCTAAAAGATATTTTCTTTTACATAAATTTCCAAACATGATATGAACTATAGTCATGCTGACTAGACACTAACATAATCTTGAATATTTTGAATTTTAAAATTATACTTATCAATTTTCATGCTAAAAAATTAGACTATTTTTTATCGTACTATATCACTCTAGGTTACATTTGACTTCAATTATAAGATTTACTAATATTCCAAAAAAGAACAATTGACTTTTTGATCAAGTTATAAATTTGTTGTCGTTGTAATCCATCTCATAATGAAAAATAAATCGTGGTCAAATTCCTTTTCACCAATATACATATATTGGTATCAGATTATCTAATTTGTGATAGAATAATAAAATTGTTGAATGTTTAATTTCAAGTTATGATCCTCATTGTAAACTTGTTACAAACAAGTAAATATTTTCATCTTTGAAACAAAATTACTTCTAAGACATCAGATAATAATGGTAAAGTTTTTCCATCGACAATTTTTTGTGATTTAATAGTATATTTAAAAAATCCTTTAGATTTATTTGCAAACTTAGATGTTATGAAGTTATATAAATAAGATAATTAGACGATCTTAGATATTTGAATTTCTAAGTTATACTACTCAACACGTAGAGTTATTTACATTTTCCACCCCTAACAAGTACATCCTTTTGGGATTTTTATCTAAAACTATTATTTTTTAATAATTTACGCCCTAACTTCTTTATTTTCTTGAATATTTTTTTTAAAAAAACCCCTTGCAATATTCATGGCTTGTGGGCCTATTCGAGAGGATTCAGATTGACATGACCTCGATGAGAGCATTACTGATGGACTTTCCTGTGCCTTCAAGAGAGCTTGCCACTTCCAGTGTTGTTGCTCGTACAAAGACCCATTAGGGAGCCTTTGAGTCCATTGACTTGGCCCACATGAAGCTCTTAGCTAGTTTGGATGCTGAGAAGAAAAAAGAGGCGTTTCTGTGAAAAGCTGCTAGTAAGAATACTAATGGGGATGAAATTCCTTTAAAGAACCTTGGCGCTGTGTTTGAGATCTTCAAGAGAGACTATGAGAGATGTTCAGGATTTCTCATGTTGGAGAGTTAATGGAAAATGGAGGGAAGATGAAAGGAGAGGAACTTGAAAAGTTCTCTTATGCTTTATTAAAAAGAAATTTCTCTCTCATTGGTGGTGGAAAGAAAAATAGAAGTGTTTAAATAGAGAAACACTTCTATTAGTTGTTAAAAGGCACTACTAAAAAACTGTTTAAAAACGATGGACAAAAAAGCGATGGACGACGTCGCTCCAAAAAGCAACGCCATTTGCCACACTGTCCGTCGCTTTTTAATAAAAATAATTATTTTTAAAATTATTTTGCAAAAAACGACGGACGACATAGCTTAGTCTGTTGCTTTTTTTGGTGGATTTTTGCGCCAAATATATATATGATTAATAATTATTTATTTAATATATATAGCAACGCTGTCCATCGCTTTTATTAAAAATAATTATATATAAATTAAAAAATTAACCACATTGTCCGTCACTTTTAATTTATTTTATTTTAGTAATTATTTTTTTATCATAGCGACGGATGACATCTTTATGTCCGTCGCTTCTTGTCAAAAATAAATGGTCAATTATTTTAAAAAGCCATGGATAGTGTCTCTCCGTCGGTCACTTTTTGGTCAAAATGACTGCCAACTATATTAAAAAAAGCGACAGACTTAGAGACGATGTCCGTCGCTTTTCATTAAATATCTAAAGACACATACGCGATTTCCCCATTTCTCCAATATTCTCTCCACTCCTCACCGCCTCTGCCGCCGCCGCGTTCGTTGCTGCTGCTGCCGTTCCTCTGGAGCTACCACCGCCTCCTACCCCTCTCTCTTCATTCTCTCCTTCTCCAATTTAAGGTTAGGGTTTAATTTATAAAAAAAAAATTCAATTTTGTTATTAGTTTAATTGTAATTTTTTTATTTGATTTTGTTTGTTATTTAAGTGTAATTAGTTTATTGATTTTGTTGTTTATTGATTGTTAGTTTGAATTAGAGATTATTAGTTAGTGAGTGAATTGGAAATTTTAATGTTAGGGTTTGTTTGAATTAGGGTATCCTAGGACTTGTTTGAATTTGGGTATTTCTTGAGTTAATTAGTTTGATTTTGGGATTTCAAGACTAGTTTGAATTAGGGTATTTAAGGAGCTGTTTGAATTTGGATATTATTTGAGTTAGTTTGATTTTCGGATTTTAGGGCTAGTTTGAATTTGTGATTTTTAGACTAGTTTGAATTTGGAATTTTGGATTAGTTTGAATTATATTTGAAATTTTAGGATTAATAGTTTATATTTGGGATTCTAGGACTAGTTTGAATTTGTGATTTTAAGACTAGTTTGAATTTGAAATTTAGGACTAGTTTGAATTATATTTGAGATTTTAGGATTAATAGTTTGAATTTGAGATTTTAATTAGCACTAGTTATTTTAGGATTCTATGACTAGTTTGAATTTGTGATTTTAAGACTAGTTTGAATTTGTAATTTAAGACTAGTTTGAATTATATTTGAGATTCTAGGATTAATAGTTTGAATTTGAGATTTTAATTAGCACTAGTTTGATTTTGAGATTCTAGGACTAGTTTGAATTTGTGATTTTAAGACTAGTTTGAATTTGAAATTTAGGACTTGTTTTAATTTGAAATTTTAGGACTTGTTTTAATTTGAAATTTTAGGACTATAATAGTTTGAATTTGTCATTTTAGGACTAGCTAGTTTGAATTTGGGATTTTAGGGATTTGAATTACAACTTAATTAGAACTTATAGTTAATAATAACTTGAATTTACTATAACTTGAACTTAATTAGGAATGTGAACTTGAAATCTTGTTGACCTTAATTAATTTGAACTTATATTAATTAGAACTTTATTAAACTTAATAAATTTATATTAACTTGAAAAGTTAATTAGGAATATACACTTAATTTTGAACTTATCTAGAACACGAACTTAATTAATTAGTATTCATTAATTAATTAAGCATTAACTTTGTAGATCTTGAAATGTAGTTTTATATTAACAATATAAATTAGTTTAATGTAGTAAAATTATTATTAAATTTAATAATATAATTGAATATCTATATTTTTGTAGATGGATCATCGTTTGTGGATGTATAATTTGCATTATGAAATTGGTGCTGGTTTGAAACCTGAGTGTTTTGACGGTGTTAGAGATTTTATTGAACATACAATGACACTTGATATTTTCAAGAATAATGGTTTGGTTAGGTGTCCTTGTAGTGCATGTAGGTGCTTAGATTTTTTTGAACCAGATACAATCATGGTTTATTTGTACCGTAATGGATTTAAGCCTAGATATTTTGTATGAATTGATCATGGAGAAAGAGATGGATTGAATGATATGTTTTATAATTCGATGCATGTGGATGCATATAATATGCTTGCACCACATGATCAAACTAGGGTTGAACATGATGACATAGTTGAACATAATAGGGTTCTTGAAATGGTCAATGATGTTTTCGGGGTTAAGGGTGGGATGGAACCCGAACAATATTTTGATGAAGCTCCTAATGAAGAAGCAAGAAGCTTCTATGATCGATTAGAAGAGTCTAGTCGTCCACTATGTGAAGGGAGTCTGCATTATGCCTTGTCAGTTGCGGTTAGATTAATGAATATTAAATAAGATTGGAAATTTCCTAATGTTGCTATGGACTCAATGGTTGATCTTTTGGGTGAACTAGTTAATTCAGAGTTTAACATACCTAAGAACTTCTATCAGGCAAAGAGTTTGGTTTCCAAGTTAGGACTGATGTATGATAGAATTCATTGTTGTGTTAATGGCTGCATGTTGTTTTACAAGATTAATAGTGAATTAGAAAATTGCAAGTTTTGTGGACATGCTCGTTATAAGAGGACTCCGGCTGTAAAGATGGTCCTAGTTAAGGCGATACATTATCTACCTCTTATTCCTAGGTTAAAGAGGTTGTATGCATCGATGAGGTCTCCCCCACATATGAGATGGCATCGTGAATATAGAAGGTCGCCTGGTAAAACCTCATCCTCCTCATTTATAACCTTAGATGGAATTATCACACCATCATAATCACGATAAAATCATTAACCTTCTCTTGCTAACATTACTCCATTACTAAAAGGACCTTTGAGAGGATATCTCCCATACTCTTTGGAACTCATTTCTATCTTATTCTCAAACACTTGACTTGATTTCTCATGTCATCATCTCCCTCTTCAGTCTAAAGATGACACTTGAAAGCTAGGTACCTATTCCATTATCATTAACTGGTCTACATCCTCTTTTACTCTAACACTCGGGAGAAGTTTATCTCATGACTACCGAACTCTCAATAAGCAGGTACTAAGACTTCTTTCTAAGGTGTTTTTGTTATCCTCTTCTGATTAGATACCCTCTCGGTACACCTCGTAATATGCTTGTTACTCTTGTGACTTAGCGACACTTTATTGCCCTTATCTAAACATTGGGATCTCTCACTGGTACTACTCATATTCATTGAATCAAACATTTCAACTTCTCACCTACTCTTACGTCAAGTTTACCAGATCAAATCTCAAGACTAACATCATCATCCTCATGTTACCATTCTTTGGATCATGACAATCATCTCAAATTCAAACTTAATGTTCATTACTAAACCCGAATATCAATACAATTGCTTGCCTACTATGATATACATCATTTCTTGATCAGTTCTATAACCTTCGGAACATCATGACACTCTTAAACAAATCACAAGCCTAGCTTAGATCTATCAGTTTATGAATACTTTTGCTCTTCTATTCAACACTTAAACTTGGTGATTACTGACACAATGACACTTCATTACAAGCTCCTTTCTAGCTAAAACACACTTTTCCTCCTATGATGGAATTTCCAGAACTCATCACTTCTTAGTCTACTGATGAGTCCATGATATGGACTCATTTAGGGCTTTAGTTTAATAGATTTAGTGTCCTCTAATGCTTATTTTGTGCCAATAACTTATGTAAATCCTTGATTTATAGGTATTTGGATTGAGGAACAAAGCATGGACACTAATGAGCAAAAACTAACAAGGCAGCTAAAAGAACGAAGAAAAGAAGGCATGGTGATCACCTAACCCATTGGGTGAGTCTCCGAATGGTTATGATCTCACCTAAAGTTACAGTGTACCAAGCCCTGAAGGAGAAAATCAAGTCAGTGATGGAATGGAGTAGTCGGCGTGTCGCTGAACGGTTCTGCGATGCAGTGTTTGATCGCCCAAAGTTACAGAACATGAGGATGCTGAAGGCCAAAGTAAAAAGGTGATGAAATTAACCAAATGGCGGATCGCCGAGTAGATCGGCGATCCCGACTTACTGATTCGAATGACCCTTCGCAACATATTTTGGCGACTATAAATACGTTTTTAAATTCTTAGTTTGAGATTTTTTCAGAATGTAGAATTTCTTATCAGTTTTAGAATAGAACTCTGAGTTTGAAGACAATATTTTCCTTAGCTTTGAAGAATTGAAGTTTTCCATTTTTGAGAAATTGAAACTGGGTCTTTGAGATTCTTCGATTTGGACCTTTGTAAAGATGAAACTAATCTTACCCAGTTGATGGAAACATAATTTGGCGACAATTTCTATCTTTTTATGATGTCTAGCTAGAAGCCCAATTCTTGGGGTGTGATTACGTGATTATGGGCTGATTTAGCTTATGGGTTCTGTTAATTGATAGTTTAAATGGTGTTTAAAGGTTATTTCAATCAGTATTTGTGGTTTAATTTAAAGGGTTGTAGTTGCAAATGCAATTCTATTTTCATGTTTTTGGCTTGCTCGAGAGAGAGGTTTTAAAACAAAGATTTCTGATTTAATGGTTTGTGGGTATTGGGTTGTCATGGGTTCAGCTCTCTCTCGAGAATCCTAAACCCTTTTCCACGCATTCAACCCGAGAGAGTGAATGGACTAAAGCGTAGGCTATTCTTAATTGCTGCTTATTGGTGTTCGAGAGAAACCAATTTGATTCGGGGTAAATTGTTCGAGAGAAAGTTTATCCCCACTAAATTCTAGCTTATTCACTGATTTACAGCCATTTACTATCAGTTGCACTTACCCATTTGTCTACCTTAGCCTATAATCCAATCACATTCCAAGAACCCGTCTCTTTACTTGTTTATTCGTGTTATTTGCTTCTATCGTAGTTCATAATTACAACCAAAACCCCCATATTTGACACTTGTGTCACCCTTAATTTGAATTATGTTTTTATTCTTAAATGTCTTTACCTATGGTTGACTTGAACATATTTGTACTTGGCTCTTGAATCGTAAGCACATACCACTCCCTATGGGATTCAACCCCAAGTCACTTAGTTGGGTTATATTACTGACTAACGATCGTTGACACTTAGTAGTGGATGAAGTATCTTGATATGTGAAATCAAAATGGGGCTGCTACCGGGCAGTGGTGTTGGTTAAGATTATTTAGTTAAGTTAAACTTTGTTCTTGTTAGTCATAGTTGAACTTACTTAATTTTAGTTTTGGTTTTCTTGTTTGTGTTTTGAAACATGAAGTATGAGTGTGAACGATAGCAATGGTAGCCAAGTAGGCCACCAAGATTATATTGGAAACCTCAACGATGTCAATGAGCCTAATGCTAACGACCTCTATCTTATGGGTGGTATTGGTGGCATTCGCTTGCCCCCAGCCGAAGGGAATGCGGTGTTACACATCAAAAGTACTATGTTGCAACTCTTGTAATTGAACGGGCTGTTCAATGGCTTGGCTCATGATGATCCCCATGAGCATATTAGAAACTTCGTGGATGTTTGCGGAATGTTCTCCTTCAAGAACATATCCCAAGAGTCGGTCTGGTTGAGGTTTCTCCCATTCTCTTTGATGGGAGAAGCATGTAAGTGGCTGGCTGAATTGCCACGTGAATCAATCACTTCGTGGGAGGAGTTGGTAACCGCATTTCAAGTGCAATTTTTCCCTCATTCGAAGATGATGACTCTTCAGGATAGCATTCAGAGCTTCAAGCGTCCGGAGGGCGAGTCAGTTCATGAAACTTGGCTACGATTCAAGAAGTTGGTGCTCCAATGCCCAGCTCATGGTTTGCCTGACAAAGTGTTGCTGCAATAGTTTTACCAGAGCGTTGAGTCAGTAAACAAGGGTGTTGCTGACTAACTTTCTCCTGGAGGTTTGATGCAATAACTTTATTTGATAGCGGCTCAACTTTGGATAGCATGACCATAATCAACCGGGAATGGTATACCCGTGAAGACCAGGTCTCCCGTCTCATGTTTAAATTGACCAAGGAACAATTGGAGAAAGACCAAGAGAGGGTCCAGAACATGTCCAAGATCATGACACAACTTGACATTTTATCCAAAAATGTCATGGGAACTGGTGCTCGAGGTGTCAATGCCATGGGTGTCGGGTGTGTTAATCCTGATGAGGCCAAGTTTGAGGCTTTGTTTAATGAAGAGGTGAATTTCTTAGCCAACCAAGGTGGTGGTTATCGTTCAAACTACCGAAGGCAGGGTGGTAACAAAATTTGGAACATGGATGAAGGTTGGAAGGATCGTGATCTAGAATGGAGGATCGAAATCCCAATAGGAAGGACGGGGATAAGGATAGATATGTGCCTCACCATGAGCGTCAAAAGCCAAAGGATTCAGAAGATGGCCGGTCTGAGGATATGCTTTCTCGCATCCTCAACAAAGTTGAGGGGTCAGACAAGATTTTGAAATAAATGAAAGAAGACGTGTCGACCCTTAGCCAGACTGTTACCTCCCATTCAGTGTCGATCAAGAAGTTGGAGATCCATTTGGGGGTTTGCTTAGTGATACTATGGCTAACCCCAAGAATGAGGTTTGAGTATGGACTTGCGTTGTGCCGCAACAATAACTAAGGCGCTGCTTGGGAGGCAATCCAAGTTTTATTTTATTTCTTTTTAAGTTTGAAATAATGGTGTGTTGATTGTGCAGGTCAAAGTGTGGAAGGTGTTTGAAAAGTGCAGGTTGGCGAGCTAAAAATCCAGTCGGTGACTAGCTGAAGAGGTCGGTGAGCCCGACTTGGACCTCCGTTGGACTCAAGACACTTTTAAATTGTAGTCTGTAAAACTCAGCGAGCCCAGGAGATTATTGGCGAATCGCTGGCTAGGTCGGCAATCACGATTTAGTCCGCTGTTTGGACCCCCACATTAACTGGAGGTTCTGTAAAACTCGGCGAGGTATGTGCCCACTCGGCGTGTCGTCGAGTGGGTCGGCGAGCAAAGCTAATGTCGCCGAATAGGCAAGAACTGGATGGTTTTTAAAGATCAAAGGTTTAAACTTCTAAACCTTTTCACTTTCCCTCACTTGTGAACTTCAAAAACTCACACCCGCACAATATTTTCTATATTTCTTGCATTTTCTTCACATTTTAGTCATCGGATTTGTGTTTGGTATTGGAATACTTTGCCGCATAGCATTTCAAAGTATCTATTTAGCATCTTGTCGCACCCTATTTCGAACCGGCCGAAACAATTCACAACATAATATGGCTGACACTCTGATTTTGGAAAAAAATGTTTTGTTTTAGAGTCGCCACCTAAATTTTAAGGAAAATATTAGGAAAACCATTTTTTAAATATGTAGATGTAAACTCTGTTTTGATTTGCGAAACCAATAGGATTCTGAGTAAGGGTTTTGCTTACTCGAGGGGAGGGTGTTAAGCACCCCTCAGAGCCTATCCGAAGATAGTCCTTAAACTCAATTTAGGAAAATATGATTAGGAAAACTTGTTTATTTATTTGCTTTTAATAATTAAACGATAAGTTATTAGTTAATTTAAGAAAAGGGTACAATACAAGGTACGACATATATATGTCTTATAAAATATATTTAACAGTAGTATTGTAAAATAAATAAATAAATAAATAAATGTACTTAAATATACGATATAAAAATAGGTGTATCATAATAAAATTATCCCAAAAATATATAGATGTTGAATTTGCGAAAATCTGTCATTTCATTAAGACGTGAAAATAAAATAAAATAAGATAGTAGTGGAGTGTAAATATGTAGTAATATGTGATGTGTAGGAATGGAGTTTTCTAAAAAAAATAATTAAAATAAATAAATAATAATGATACTAAATGTTAAAATATTAGATAGAGTTTGTGATCTAAAATCATGTTTATTATAAAGTGTAGTATATACATGTAAGTTGTTTAGAACGTATGAACACTTATTATTTATTTACATGTATAGAGACAAGTTGACAATAGATTATATGTAATGAAGTAATATGTATATTTAGGTGTAGGCATTTATAAATTATAAAATAAATAAATAACATTAGTAAAGAGATAGTAGATAATACTAGGTTATGTGAAGAAAATATAGAATATATACCTTTAAACGTATGACATAGATATGTATGTACCTTGTATTTGAACCTGTTGGCATATCTAAAATTTTGAAATGACATGTTAAAAGATTAGAATGTTTTTAGCAATGTTTGATCCAAAAAGTAAGAATAATCAATATACTTTTATAAAGAAGTGATGTAAAGAGTATAAAAATGAAATTTGAAATAGCGTGTTACAAGATTAAAATATTTTTTAGCGGTGCTTGGTTCGAAAAAATAAGACTAGTCAATACATTTTTTATAAGGGGTGATGTAAGGAGTATAAAAATAGGCCTAACTATTGAGACTTATTCTACAATTATTTTTGTTGACAAAATATGTAAGCCTATTTAAAAAAATAAAAAATAAAATATATATTTTTACTATATAGAAGCATGATGACGACCGGACGACCAAGGCTATTTTGGTAATTTTCTATTTATATATATAATATATTATTAAGGGGCAAATAGGTAATTATACTCAAGATACCAGGGGAAATGATAAATAGCTATATCAAAACATTGATTGTACTCGGTTGTCTTCATTCTAGAAATATCTTTATCGGTAATTCTAGAAACATTGATTGTACTCTTTTATCTTTATCACTCTAGAAACATCTTTATCAGCTTAAAACCCATGTACTATTTCTATTTCCTTTGTTTCCCATTTACAATATCTCTTATTTGGTTCTTCGCTCCATCAATTTGCAGGGTTGAGAAGTCCTCCTGAGAGTTTATTGAAGTGGGTTTTCCTGCATTTTGATGGCTCTTTAATTGCATTAGAATTATCAAAATCAGGTTCTTGAATTGCTACTTCTGTCCTAATTTTTTTGTAATTCCCATTTCTAAAATGAATTAATTGCAACTATTTGAGTGTAAATTACCATACTATAGCCGAATTTAACAAGTAAAAACTGTTGTGGGTTAATCATTTCACCAGGCCAAGGTGAACCAAATTTGACCTAAAAATGACTTATGATTTTTATTGTCTAAACTTTACTCAATATAAGTTGCGTCTTTTTTTTTTTAATTAAATAGATCTGTTTTCTATTTTATCCTTCATTTTATGTTGTGATTATAAATTAACGTATGTGTTGTTAGTTTTTGTTTCCAATATTTTTTTCTTTAGCATATTGTCAATATTATTCATAATAAAATAGAGGATTGTTCAGATTGTACAGTTTGGCATGCTAGAAAGAAGATAAAATATGAAGATTGATATTAGCACATGAGAGCATTGTTTTAGAGGAGTTCGTCAAATGGGTACATGTTTGAGTCTACTATCTTGAAATTTGTCGTTATTTAAGAACATTTGGATCACTTTTGAATCTTGGAAGTTCAGTTGAGACTTGAGAGAAACAACAACTTTCTGGAAAAATAAATTAGTGCCGGTTTGGATTTGCTTATTGAAGTGTTGTTAGGATAAAATAACTTTTAAACACTTTTGTAATGTTTGGATAAAAATTAAAAAGAGCTTTTTAAGCACTCTCACAATTCTCTTCTTCTTTCATTTTATTACTTCTTAAGTTATACTAGAAACAGACAAATATAGTCTTTTCTCGACTGAATTTACTATCGCCATAGACCAACTGATTCCAAATCTTGGTTCTTTTTCTTTTTTGTTGTTACACAAGACACCATTTATATATTATTTTTGGATCAAACGGAAGAAGCCAATCAAGTATTTAATTCATTGGGGCCAAAATTTTATGTTTCCTCACCAGTCACCCGTCAAGAAGCAGCTGCTGCTAAGCAGATCATTGAGAATCATTACCAACACTATCTTCAAGGCTTGCAAGATTGCAAAGAAAGGTTTTTTCCTATGTAATATTGTGTAGATTCATTATCAAATGACTAGATTTATGTAGGAAATATCAATTAATCGGGAACATATTTTGTCATGTTTTTATCATTTACTTTCTAGGAGTCTTTTGGCCTTATCAAAGACTCACGGGTAGGAAATATAGAAAAGTTGTAGGTACTTATTTCATTATCGTTATTGTTCTTTCTTCTGTCTGCTGTTTAATGTTCTCTATTTCGCATTATTTGATTTTTGTAATTACTGCTCTCATATTGGTATTCCCCTTTTTCAAACTGTTTGAAAATGTGTTTTAAGCCGAGGGTCTATCAGAAACAACCTTTTTCTCTATGAGGCAAAGGTAAGGTTTGCGTAGACTCGACCCTCCTGAGACCCCACTTATTGGATACATTGGGTATGTTGTTGTTGTACTTCTCATTTTTATTATTTTTATTTTGTAAATCTTGACTTGGTTAGTGAAGATTCATATAGCCTATCTTAACTTGTTTGAAAGTAAGATGTAATTATTCTATTTATGCAATATGTATAATTTGTATTTTGACTTTTAAATTGTTTTATGTTATGTTTGTGTGTTTCAGGCGAAGAGCGTTGCAGAGGAAGACGCAAAAAGCATAGTTACCGGATGATGATCAAGAGAGAAGATGCTGAGGAATTTGGAGAAGAGGGAGACTAAGCTTATGAATTGCAGAGGCATAAAATAAGATGGATGAATTTGAATTGTTGACCGTCATTGGCGAAGGCGCATTCGGGGAGGTACATTATCTTTTTTAACTCTGTTCATTGGATTGGTTTCTAATTCATGTTTTCATGATGTAAATTTCTTTAAGAAGATATCAGGATGATAATCGTATTTCTCTATTTGCATATTGGAATGATTTGGGCTCGAATAGAGTATAATAGATATAGAGGACTCATATAGCCTATCTTAATTAGTTGATAATTGGAGCATAGTTCATTGTTTGATTGATTTTAGTAATTTAGCGCTGATCAGATACTTGGATCAACAAATTAGAGGCCCTTTTTCAATCAGAGTAACTTAAAATATGTCTTCGTTTTTCTATTAAGTGATTTAAGGACTAAAGTTTGTGCATTTGCAAGTTATTGAACTTCAAAAGTAAAAAGGTGCAAAATCGTCTTCCTATTAGGGTAGAAAACTCCTGCATTCGGTCACCCATTTTATCAGATGTAGCAGGTGAATTTTACCATTTTTCATTATTCAAGAATTCATGTTGTTATATTCTGTTTGCCTTCTTGAATACAAAGAATATATGAAGTAATTCAAGGTAAGAAAAATCTAAGAATTGTAAGTAGGTGACTCGACTAAGAGCTCACATGTGTGTGCCGTAACACATATTATGATTTATCTTTTTAATTGTCATATCATTGGCTGAAAATATACTTTAATTACTAGGAGAAGTTCATTTTAAAGAAACATTTGCACAAAGTATACTTGATTCAATGTTAATCATTGAACCAAAAAATTAAACACAAAACAAGAATTTTTAAATTACATTCACAAGTGTTCTCCCTGTTTCTTTTTTTGTTGCACTGTGTTGTGGGAACAAATGCAAGATTTGAGCTAGCAGACCATCAATGAAGAAATCAATCAATGTAGTTATAACTGATGGATAGTTTAATTAATTTTTTGATTATCCTACTCTATAAATAGAGCTGACTGAGTTTGCATACAACACCCATCTTTAATCTTTAATAACAAATTGCTTTTTTAACTAACAAGTAGTTATAACTTTCTCAATGACTGATCAAAACCGAGTCCAAATTACCATTCCTAAAACCATAATGCCCACAAGCAAGCCCCTGAGCAGGATTTTGACTATCCTCAAAGAACACAGTGGGTTCGAGCCGTTGTTATAGGAGCCAATGATGGTTTAGTTTCAATTGCATCCTTGGTGATGGGTGTTAGAGCTGTCCAAAAAGACGTAAAGGCCATGACACTTACTTGGCTTTGTTTGTCTATTAGTACTATTTAAGTTATAATTCTCCCTATTCTTGCTCAAATCTTTTGTGGTGATATCTCTTAATGTACTTGATTAGTTCAGTCATAGTCTTAATTTCCGTACAGGTTCTCTGATTATAGAATATTATTGTCAATTAGGGTCTTCAGATTGGAGAAAAGAAGAAGGTATGATATATATTTGTCTTGCTGCAGTTTCTAATTATCAAAGATGTCGTGAATATACTGGGAGGAGGCTGACCAACAATAGTTGGACATTGCTCTAATTAGCTCTAATTAGCGAAGATGTTGTGACAAGCATATGTCCAACTATCTTTTCTATGGCTGCAGATTTATCCTTCAAAAAATAATACACAATATGTGCTCTTTCCTTGGTATTTATTTCACTGTTTCCGTTATAATTTTCATTTCTTTTCTTTTCTTTTTTTAATTTGGTGATTATTTGTTTGTATAATGTTATACATGAGTTGATTTATGTGAAACAAGATTGTTTGGCACCTGAAAAAGTTGGGGAATTTCGTTCTTGAAAAAGCAAGTCAAGATACCAGGCCCTCTATACTGATTTGTTGCGTGTCTCAACCTCTTACCGTTCGTTCTCCTATGCTTTGGTGGTTAATTTCTTTAGTTTATTTCTCAATGGTTAGTCTCCAGCGGTTTTCATTCCAAGTCCAATCCAACAGAAACCCACCATCGTATTACATACAGATTGTGTGCTCTTACAAAACTGCCCTGTTCTTTTGTCCACAACCATTAGCACACACTCCTAATAACTAAAACATCACAGTAAAATCCCTTTGTTAACGTAATCGAACAGACCTGGCGGAATATAGTTGGACTGGTTTTTTTTTCTCTAACTTCTTTAACGACGATTCAGATTCTATATTAACACTTGACTAATAGTATATGAGCTTCCTCTGTTCTTTTTCCATCATAAAGTTTTATTTTTCCATGCTGCTTCTGAATTATAACTTGATTCATTTTAATTCCAATCTTTTAACCTATTAGGTGAATCAAGAAAATGAAAAATGTTGGACGCATAGAAGTAAAATAAGTTTTATTTCTAATGGTAGAAGTGACAATTTGTCATAGGTAGAAAGGAAAGAAGTGGTACAACTTCATGATCAGTTGCAGAAGAAGTTGTCTACATAAATATGTAGAGAAATCTGAAATTATCTTTCTAATAGTTGTGTCTATGTGTCTCTGATTTAATCCATCACTTAAGAGATCTGCGGTGGTGATCTTTCCACGTGTTTTGTTGACCTTTTGTATATCAAAATATTGTTTGAAACTTTGTGAACACTAGCTTCTATAAATATGCCATAACCATGAAAGTTTCGATCTTGATTCTAAACATAAACCTGACGCAATAATTGATTGAGACCTGAAACCTGATCCTGACACAATAATTGATTGAGACCTGAAGCCTGATTCTGTTAATCTTTCTGGCTGTTTCACGGTCTCATGCTTTGTTTGTTTATTGGTGGCTGAAGTAGGCCTGTTAAATGTCTGGAAAGCTTTTAATTTCTAAGTGAAATGGCAAATATATTATGGGATGAATCTGGATATGTGAAAGTTGCAGATTTTGGACTTAGTTAGCTGATAAAATCTACCCAAACTGCGAAGGAAGATTGACCATTGAAGTGTCAAAAGGATTCATGTGCGTGTATTGCAACATTTTATGCCGTTAAAGAAATATATCCTCACTAATGATTTGTCACTGCGACACTGCCTACTTTATAGCATGTTTTAGTTACTCCTATGTTTACTTGCTTTTTGCTAAATAATATAGTATATAAACAATTGGTTTAGGTTCAAAAAGTTCTCATGGTTCTACTGTAGTCAATCAATACAGGGATTGGAGCACTAGATATTTTGTTTAATCGTGTTGAACTAATAGTTGTAGCTTCTACAATTATTTATTCAGTTAGATGATAAATATTTGCAAATAATTTTGAGTTATATAGATTGTGTAAATTTAATATAAGCTATCAATCTACCTGATTGTGTGAACTTTTTGTTGTTTAATTTCAATGTACATAGAAGCATCTCTTGTCATGGGAAGTTTTTCCGATTGGTTGTGGATGAGGGACTTGATTTTGCTATGATCGTGAATAATTCTCTCCATATGAGCTATCTTTGAAATTGAGTTAAGCTAAAAGTTTATCTTCCTTATCAAGTAATGTTTGTTATGTGTAGTCTCAATATATTTATCGTCCTGTCAATTTAAATGTATGAAATGTCTTTTACTCTATTTACCAAGTGTAAGAATAAATGCTATACTAATACAAGGAAGCTAAATTCGTAAGCACGGGCATATTATATCTAGTATATATATATATATATATATATTCTGAGAGGGTGATAATTTTAGCCTTATATATTTCTAAAGGTAATTATTTTAGCCTCTAAACTAATCTCAAATTTATTTGGGAGTCCCAATCCATGAGTTTTTTTTTTCTACTTAAATACCTAACTGCATATTATTTCACCCTTTAAAACTTCAATTAAGTATTTTAGATGATAAGTTTTCCTATTCCTTAAGATAAAGGCCTAAGTCGATATATACTTCTTTTCCCCAATTTTGAAACACTAATATTATTTTAACCTTTGAAACTTCGTTTGGAAAATTCTTAAACTATAAGCCCCTCCTCTTCAACTAAAAAAAAACGTAAAAAGGATGTTATAAGTAAAAATGCTAACCCATTTTTTAAGAAAATATCTTTGTATCATTTGTTCTAAAGGTGTCTCAACTAATTTCATAAAACAAATAATATTAGCTCACATAAATAAACTTCAAAATGAAAGATAAACAATATATCAAAACTTGTAAGTAAATGTTAACCAATATATCCAAACAATATAATTAAGACTCGAAAAGAGAAAGGCTAAGAAATATTAGACTCCTAATTTGCGAGACTCCGAGCATTGTGACGATCCTAATTGTTGTTGGCCTAAGATATTAGGCCAAAACGAGTTCCAAAGTAGAAACTCCAGCTCTCCGATTGTACATGAGACATATGAAAGAAAAGGGATAAAGATTAGCAACTTAATCAATAGTACAGTAATGCAAACATGCAAACAGACATGAACAAAAGTAAATAAATACAGTGACATCAATTCTTATAAGTCCAACAATTTACGAACCTAAAGACGAGCTAATCTGCCAATAAAATCATGTAAATATCAATTTTCTTATGAGTGTTAACATTTGACTTTAGGAGGTACTTGCTACCTTATATTACCAATAAAAAAAAATCTTCTCTTGAGAATCTATACATTTTCTAGAACTCTGAAAACGAGATTAGGGTCAACAGAGTACTAAGATATTCTCAAGAAAATATTCAACTAATCACCCCTATCTAAATAATAATAGTTAGATATAGAAAACTAGTTTTGGCTTAACAACCCATTCTTTAAAAAATTGAACACAGATACTTTAGACTCCATGAACATTTTCACACATTCAACATTAGTTCAAATTATTTGATAGAACTAGGATCGAACAGAGCAGTATTTTCATTTAGTCGCATAGTAAAAATACTTTAAACCATGTATAGTCAATTTTAGTCAATACATGAACATGAAAAGTTTTTTTTTTAGATAACAAGAAACAATAATTTTTGGACAGAAAACCAAGATAATTCTAACGCAAAAAAGAAAGAAAGAAAAAAAAAACTGAAATGAGCTATAAATGTCAATCACAACTTCAACGAATCGAGTTCACAGTCAATTCTCCTAATCTAAGAACCTCATTTAACCTGTTGCAAACTGATTTCTAACTAAAATACATCAAGACATATTTCAGTGCATATTTAAATCAGAGAATAACAACAAAAAATGTTCCATACTACAATAACCAATCCTTGAAAACGAACCAAATGAACGAGATTACTCACCTTGTGTAGAGCAACAAACTAGAACTTCAAAGCCAAGAGATTTAAACTTCCAACTTTCTCAAACTCTAATTCGAAAAGAAAAATAGAAGGACCAGAAAAAGAAGAGAATTTTTTAACTCTAAAAAACTTGAAGTGTGTTGCAATATTTGCTCTTTTGGATAGTTCTTTGAATTTCCTCGATGATTCCCCCATTGTTCTTGGATCCCTCTTCTTCTTTATAGCCGATTTTGGGCCTCTACTACGTTCAAAAATAAGTGATGGAACCTTACACCCATCAGATTAAAGGGACGACTAGCCCCAAATCCGATGGTTCTTCATGCCTTTCGCCTTTTTCAGGCGTAGCAGTGCCGGTGGTGTGGCTTTTGAGGTCTATTTCGATTCAGAAAAGATGATGGAAGGGATGTAAAGTTGACATGAGGAGGCTATGGCTGATAGAGGATAGGGAGATATATTAAAAACCACCGGAAATTGCCATTTTCCGGTGGTCTGTAGGTAGAAACGTTTGGCAGAGGAAGAGAAAGGTTGATGGGAGATGAAGCGATGTGTATCTGGGAAAAGAAAGAAGAACAGAGGCGTTGGGATTGTACTATTTTGGGAAAAGAAAAAAGGTTTTATTAATTTGGGCCGTCCTATCATTTGATCGGACGGTTGGTAAAAATAAAGAGTTTAAAAAATAAATAATAATTATATATATATATATATATATATATATATATATATATATATATATATATATATATATATATATATATATATATATATATATATATATATATATATATATAATAGTAAAAGGATGAATTAATTAAGGCCGTTAGATTAGATTGTAGGGTCAAGATTTAAGCTAAAGAAGCACAATCCATGTGCTTGCCTACGTGGCATATACGGATTGGCCGGTTTAAGGGGACTTGGATTGCCAAATTTGCTCAAATTGAATTCATTTAAATTATAACTACTTTCTTTATTAAATAGCAATAAGTGATAATTATTTTGCAAGATTAGCTTATTTGATAAAATTAGTCACTCTTAAAATCAAATTAATAACAATTAGTAAATCATCAATTAACTAAGCTTTCTAATTTTAATAAATGTACGAAAAATATCTATTGCGACAAAAGGAATTATATTTGAACCAAAATAGATTCAATTTTTAAGAAGAACAACATTTATTAAAAAAATGAGAAAGTAAGTAGTAGTATAATATATTTAATTTTTTATAAGAAATAACATTTAAGAAATAAATTTATCAAGTCAAATAAATAATTAATTTTTTTTTTGTATTCCTATGAAAAATTTCATAACATATATATTTTAATATTATCATTATAATTATTACTATAGTTAAATGTGGAGAGCCAAAATTGGGTGTCAACACATCTAAGGTTGATTTTCCGAACCCTGAATTCATTTTTGGAAATTTGTACTCATTTGCAATGATTTTATCTTAGTGATGGTGTTGGGCCTCTCTGATCCTAATTGTATATGTGTGTGCCTATTTTAATTCAAACATTTTACTCGTATTACCTTTATTGTCAAATTCCCGTGATTTTGTGCCTTAATAACTAGTTTAAATTTTGGGGCAGTGCCTGCATGTTGTTGGGTCTAGTCGAGTGAAGTCTTAGTATCCTGCATTTGTGCCAAATGACGTATTTTGCCCAATGATGGAGAGGTTGATGTCATTCTTAAGGGTAAAAGTCATCAAATGGCCAAATTTGGCCAAATCGGGAGAAGTCTGAGTATCCCGGGGGCATGGGTATAATGGGTCTTAGTTTAATTTGATGGGTACATATTTTGATTTTGTTTTTAGGGGCTGTGGGATTGAATTTGAAAAGTTGGGTTGAAAGTAGGCACGTTGGATCGTTTGGCGAGCTGGGTTGAGTTTGCCGAACCATTCGGCGGTTCACTGAAGTTCCCCATATCACCTTTAATTTCATGCTAAATGTGAAGTTTGGTTCTGTAACTTTCGGCGAGAAGCCTGAGGTCATCGAATGCACTTGACGACTCACCGAAAGTCATTCTTGATCGCTCTTTGTCTGCGCCCCTGACCATTAATTGCACTGTAACTTTCGGTGGGCTAATCCTTGCTCGCCAAATGCTGTTGGTGATTTGTCGAAAGACTTTCCCATCGCCAACATGCCAAATGTTTCTGAGATTTTTGAGCTAATCCTTTCGGCGAGCCTGATCTAGATCACCCAAGAGATTTGGCGACTCGCCGACCGGTTCGGCGAGTCTGTCTGCAACTACTTTTTTGTGTTTTTTCTTGAAGTGTTTCTCACTTTTTTTGATGTTTTTGTAGATATGAAAAGACCAAAAGTTGCCGGTAGAAACATTCCACCCAGTGAGAAGGTTAAGGGGATAACTATCAACGAGGATGCCGCTGCATCCATGGCTAAGGCAACCAAACTTTCCACATCTGGTGGGAAAGGAAAAGGTAACGGGAAGGTACCTGCATCAGTGGAGGCCAGCTCCGACAATGATGGTATCTACGCCACTCACCTCACCACTTCTGAGAGTGAGGGTGGGCACCAGGAGCAGCAGGTTGCAACTTAAGAGCTTGAGGATGATGAACTGTTAGTAGCACAGAGGGCTGAGCTGCGATCTAAAAGGATGAACGATCCGTCTAGGATCAGGACTCCTCAGGCCACCACTACTGCTCCTCCAGCTGTAGCTTAGGCCTTGGTCCTAGCACCACCAGTATAGGGTCCTTCCAAGTCTATGAATAGACTAAAGACTGAGGACCTAAGGAAAATTATTAAGGAGAAGCGTCTGTCCACTAATGGGGTCATTGACATGTATCCAAAGATTATGAGATGCCTGAGGTCACACAAATTCCAGATCTTCACCAAGCCCCATGGCCCATTCATTCCAAGTTGGGTCAGAGAGTTCTACAACTCTTACATTGCATTGATTCCACAAGGAAAGGAGCCAGTAGCTAAATTCAAGCCGGTTGACTACGTAGTTATTGGAGGGAAGAGGGTGCAGTGTGATTTTGCTGCCATCAATGCCGTCCTAGAATGCAATACGAGGCTTGAGGATGAATGTCAATACAAGATCAGGACAAAGACGTTGGAGAACATGAAAAAATGGTTGGCTCTGTTGATATCAGACAGCACTCCCAAGTGGCTTGAGGTTGGGACAGCTATTGAGAAGAAGGACCTCAATGTGGCAGCAAGGTATTGGTTTGGCTTCATCAGCAGCACGATTATGCCCTCCGAAAATGAGTCTATTCTCCGCCATGCCAAAGAAACTTGCCTAGGCTGCCTCATTGTGGAGACAAGGCTGAACTTGGGGATGATCATTGCATCGGAGATGCTCATGAAGGCCAAGCAAAGGCAGACTTCCCTACCATTCTCGGTCTTTATCACGAAGTTATGCCGACGTGTTGTAGTGCCCCGGGATGATACAAGAGATATTGAGGTTACCCTATCTTCCTTGACTGACATCCGACGCATTGAGGCCGAGTACACACGAATGAGGCTGATAGGAGGAGAGCAGCTCCGGTAGATACTTCTTTGGATGTTGATGTTGACTCTATACCTACAGAGGCATCTTTGCCTACTTCGGCCTCCGAGCCTTTAGGTACATCTGCTCCTTCTTCTTCTTCTTCACAGTCCCCGGGTTCCTCTACCTCCTCCCAGCCATCCAAGATTACCCAGGCGATTATCACGCAGATGGAGCACCTGGCCCGTTCAACTGATGTGAGAGTTACCCGTCTGGAGGCTGCAGTCCCGTGGATGATCGAGAGTGCCATTTTAGCTGCACTTACCCCCCTCCAAACTTCCATTGATACTCTCACTGAGAAATTTAGGGCTTGTAAGAGCAGACAGGGGGAGACCTTCGAAGTTATAGCTTTGAAAGCCAAAGTTGCTAATCTGAGGAAGGACATGGACTATCTAAAGTCTACTGCCTTCACTTCACTACTGGAGGCTGCGGATGATGTGGAAGCCCCTAGACTTCAGAGATTCCTCTGACTACCACCGGAGATGTACATAGCGAGGGCACAACAACTGATGAGTCAGAGCTAGAGATTGATGAGGAGCAGATAGAGGTGCGTGATGCTGATGTTTATAATGATTTGGCTAACCTGGAGGGTGCCATGTTCGAGACTGTGCACCAGACCTCTTTGAGAGACACCACCATGGTTGGGTCCAGTGGAGCTGGTATTTCTGAGGTGACTCCGAGCACTGATGCCCCAGTTCAGAGCACTACATCTAGCACTGATGCCCAGACAGATGGATCGATTGTTTAGACAGGATCCCTTTTTACCTCCCTTTCTGTCTTATTTTTATTTGACTTTTGGATATTTTATTTCTTGCGTTTGAGGACAAATAGCTTTTGTTTGTGGTGGGGTGAGGCCCACCTTTTGTGATTATTGTTGTGTTCGTACATTTGGGTTTTGTGGTATATATAGTGTTTTGGTACTATTTTTGTGGATGATTGAGCTTGTGGCTCCTTGTGTTAATTGTAAATGATTTTTGGACCATTCCAAAAAATTTTGTGCCACCTCTTGTTTGTGTTTGAATGTGACTGTTTTTTTGCAAATTTGAGTATCGGTCTTGATCAATATCGATAACTTGAATAGTGCTCATAATCGAACAAAAATGAATGTGCGGCTACGATGAGGCCAAATGAAGTTGCATAGACAAAATGTGAACTTTTTGCATCTCGTTGTGACTAGCCAATTATAAAATTGAGTCTCTTGTGATGAACATTGCACACTAGCGAAAGTGTGGAGTCTTGTTTGACATTGGTGTCAATGCCTTGTGTGATGAGCTTACCATGAACCATGTGTGATAACACATAGAATTTGGCCCGTTGGTTCGGTTGACTAAGTGATGCAATCTCTTGATACGATCTTAGACAACTTTGAAGAGTGTGAAACAATTTGACATTATACCTATTTTTGTGGCCTACCTTGTGAGTGTGTGAACTTCGCTTGAACACCTTTTGAGCCTTACCCTTTTCTTGGAAGAAACTTGAAGAAATTGTTAACTTTTCTTGATCCATTACCCGTAATTCTCTTGATTTGTGGTTTGTGTGAATAGCTAACTTAGGCCAAAAGCCTAAGTTGGGGTGTGGTGAAAAGAGAAGGTAAATCAAGAAGTGTAAAGAAGTCCCCTTTGACCCATGGTTTTGAGAAAGATGGAACCCCTCCATATAAAAAAAAAGAGAAAAAGAAGGAAAAAATGAAAAAGTTGTGGAATAAAGTTGTTAAAATGCAAAAAGGAATAGGGTGTCCAACAGTCCGTGGAAGATGAATAATGGGGTGACTTGTGAGCACAAATGGGAATGATGAAGAAAAGGAAATAATGTTTTGTCCACACCACATTTCATGAGGATTACATCCATTAAGCCTAAAATACCATACATTTGCACTCACCCCGTTATAAGCCTTGAAAAGACCTTTTTGATCTTGAGTGAGCTGAAACAATTATTGGTTGGAAAATAAGGGCAAACTTATGGGTAAAATCACGCATTGTGTTCATCTTTGTGAGTGTGAGTGTTGCATTTGATTTTGGAGCTTTAAATTGTTGAACCATTATGTGTGAATATGTAATCATTTTTTGTGTGAGGGCATTTGAGTACCTTTGTTGAGCTTGAACCTGCATTTGAAGCAAGTATTGTGAACTTTAGAATCTTTGATAATGGTGAGTCACAACTTGAATCTTTGAGTGCGGAATTGATCCTTGCATGAGTAAGTTGAGTCTGTTTGTGTGCATTCATGAATGAATCTTGTGTAGCACTGTTTGAGACATCCTTTTTGAACTGCTGAACTTGAGTTTTACTTGAGGACAAGCAAAAATTTAAGTTGGGGGTGTTGATGAGTTCACGATTTGGACTCATTTAGGGATTTATTTTAATATATTTATTGTCCTTAAATGCTTATTTTATGCCAATAATTGATGTAAATCCTTGATTTCCAGGTATTTGGATTGAGGAATAAAGCATGGACACTAATGAGCGAAAAGGAACAAGGTAGCTGAAAGAATGAAGAAAAGAAGGCCTGGTGATCGCCTAACCCATTAGGTGAGTCACCAAATGGCTATGATCTCGCCTAAAGTTACAGTGTGCCAAGCCCTGAAGGAGAAAATCAAGTCGGCGATGGAATGGAGCAGTCAGCGCGTCACCGAAAGGTTCCGCGATGCAGTGTTTGATCACCCAAAATTGACCAAAGGGAGGATCGCCGAGTGGATAGACGATCCCGACTTACTGCGCTGAATGGTCCTTCGCAACATATTTTTGGCGACTATAAATACGTTTTTAAATTCTTAGTTTGAGAGTTTTTCAGAATGTAGAATTTCTTATCAGTTTTACAATAGAACTCTAAGTTTGAAGACAATATTTTCCTTAGCATTGAAGAATTGAATTTTTTCATTTTTAAGAAATTGATAGTGGGTCTTTGAGATTCTTCGATTTGGACCTTTGTAAAGATGAAATTAATCTTACCCAGTTGATAGAAACACAATTTGGTAACGATTTTTTATCTTTTGATGATGTCTAGCTAAAACCCAGTTCTTGGGGTGTGACTATGTGATTATGGGCTGATTTAGTTTATGAGTTTTATTAATTGATAGTTTAAATGCTATTTAAAGGTGATTTAAATCAGTAATTGTGGTTTAATTTAAAGGGTTGTAGTTGCAAATGCAATTCTACCTTCGTGTTTTTGACTTGCTCGAGAGAGAGGTTTTAAAGCCAAATTTCTGATTTTATAGTCTGTGGGTATTGGGTTGTCATGGGTTCAGCTCGAGAGAGTGAATCCTAAACCCTTTTCCACACATTTAGCTCGAGAGTGTGAATTTACTAAAGCGTAGGTTGTTCTTTATTGTTGCTTATTGGTGTTCGAGAGAAACCAATTTGATTCGGGGTAAATTGTTCGAGAAAAAGTTTATCCCCACTAAAGTCTAGTTTATTCACTGATTTACAGCTAATTACTATAAGTTGGACTTACCCATTTGTCTACCATAGCCTATAATCCAATCACATTCCAAGAACCCGTCTCTTTACTTGTTTATTCGTGTTATTTGCTACTATCGTAGTTGATAATTACAACCAAAACCCCTATATTTGACACTTGTGTCACCTTTAATTTGAATTATGTTTTTATTCGTAAATGTCTTATCTATGGTTGACTTGAACATATTTGTACTTGGCTCTTGAATCTTAAGCACGTACCACTAGTTGGGTTATATTACTGACTAACGATCGTTAGCGCTTAGTATTGGATGAAGTGTCCTGATACGTGAAATCATCTACCCATAAGGGAAAACTCTGCATCAGTAACTTACTAGGTGCATGACTATAGTAACATAGCTTGTCAAAACACCATCCCCCTTACTTAGATCACTCAACCTCCGCATACTTTTCTCTAACTCTGGGCTGTTTCTCTACAACTGTGCATGATCTCTTTACTCATGCTACCTTTTTGGGTGAAAGTATTACTTGAGCTCTAAACATACCATCCTCTTAAAGGTCTCAGCTGAATAAGGCTTAGGGAAGAGAGTACAACTCGCTTTTATCTCAAATGCACGTTTCATATGAATATGGGTGCATTCCTCTGAAACTTAACAGTTACTCACACATGGGCTTCTCTCAAGCCCCTCTGGAACCCTCTGTGGTTCTTGTCTTGTTCATGGCCCGTGAACCCCTCTGTGGTTCCCCCTTTTTCTGTTGTTCAGTCTTAGTTAGGTTTTTAGATGTTACAATCACATTCATCACAGACCATTAAAGTTATTTTAGAATAAGAATTTTAGAGGATTCTTAGAAATTGTAACACACACTATATTAAAATAAGATACTATAGAAATTGCAATATTTTTGTCTCTATTATTATTTTTTGAAAATTTAAATATAGAAATAAATGCATCTTATATGAAAAAAATACAGCATATGAGTAATTTTGTTTCATTTTGAAACAATATTACTTCAAAAAAATCAAGAGTTAGTTGATTTTCTAATTTGAGATGTAATGGAGTAATATTGACAAAAAGAATAAGACGTTATGAGACTTACTAACATTTCACAACGGATAAATAGTTTCTTCTTGTAGCTTTTTCATGCTGAATAATTTTATTTTTATGTTGGAGCATGGTGAATGAAATGGAGGCCTGTATGTAGTGTCTTGTGTAACAAGGATGTATCATCTAGATTAAAAATAAGGTTCTTAGATCAACTTTGTCAAATCCCGCCCATAAATTACAAAGGTATGTTAGTAATTCTGTAATAAAGTTGTAGTCAATACAATTCATCTCAATTGCAAAGTAATGTCACATGTTTCAAATCTCTTCTCATCAGTATTACGTACTACATCACTCTAGGTAATATAATAATGAGAATTATGAGAATTCTGCGAAGTAAAGTTAGTTATTTTTATAATATTTTGAGTAGATTAATAAATTTGTAATTGGTGTAATTTACCTCAGAAGGAAAAAAAATTAATTATGTGATCATATTTTTTCTCAACAACATCATGTACAAAAATAGTTTATGTAGTATGCAACAGAACTATAAAATTGTGTTGGGTATTAAAATTTTGAAATATCTCTTCAATTATTGTGACGAATTATGTTATATATACTTATTATTATAGAAAATTGAATTTGATAGCAAATTAGGAAGTTGATTTCAATGATTTACACCAAACAAAACTAATTTTTATATGTAGTAAGTTAACAAATTTGTATTCATCTAAAGTAAGACTCTCCTCAAGATCATTAGGTTGTAGACATTTGATAATGTTGGAACCCTTACACACAAGTAATATAAATATCTTTTATTTCTAATTAATTATTTACCAAAATGATAAAAATGAAAAAAAATACACCTCACATATAGTAAAAGTTTAATATCAATTAAACGATGCAGGATTAGATGAAAACAATTGATGAATAATCAAGTTCAACAATCTAAGTTTTAAATTAAATTATTTAAATTAGGTGATTCTATTAAATCCACATATTAACTATAAATTTGATTTGAATAGCACAACAAAAGTGATATATGTCACCTCATCAATTTTTATCGCCGTCCAAATTAAACAACAGATTAATAGAAACTGAATCTGGCAAGAATCCAGAGAACTAATCTAGCAAATTCAGACTGTCACTGAGAAGTACGACAACCTACAAATATAATAAAATAGTAGTAACGAACAAGAACATAAAGTTTGTCTATAATATCTATGTACTCAAATTATAAAAAAAATGGTGACCTCATCGTACACCTCTTTGACATCCTTGCGATCCTTCCTACACTTGTTCATAATATCTACGAAGGATTTGTACTCATGGTTATTTACTAAATGTTTCTTCAAGAAGGTACAGGTTAATAAGATATTACTAAAGTGTTTTGAAGAAGAAAAAGGATGACTTTAATTAGTAAAATCACGAGGTAATAGAAATGTAACCTTTATTTTGTTCACAAAGTTGAATACTTGTTCTAAGTGAATTGATTTCTTCAAAGGAGGCTTGACTTCATCGTTAAGGATTATATCATAGCCACAGGGCAAGAGGGGATTTAAAACAAGGAGTAAACTTGATAATGGATTGGGAGTAACTGAATCTTTCAAGAATTCAGTAAACTCATCTTGCATATCAGGATGGTCATTGAAAGTACCGCAACCTACACATATAATAAAATAGTACGAAACAAGAACATAAACATTGTCTATGATATCTATGTATCCAATTTTTTGAAAAAAATTATCACCTCATGATACACTTCGTTGATGTCCTTTCTATCTTTCTTATACATCATCATAATATCTACGAATGATTTGTACTCATGGTCATTTCCAAAACATTTCTGCAAGAAGTTACAAGTCAGTAAATTAGGACTAAAGTTTTTAAACAAGAACAAGTCCTACGTTTATTAGTAAAATCATAAGATAACAAAAATGTAACCTTTATATTTTTCACTAAATTGCGTTCTTCTTCATTGTTAGTCTTTTTCTTCGAAGAAGCCTTGTCTTCATCATTGAGCATTATTTCACAGCCATTAGGCAAGTAAGCATTAAATCCAAGGAGCAAACTAGGATACCCTTTAAACAATTCTCTCACTCTTTCTATGACACAAACGTGATCAATTCTGTAAGGAATATTTAAAGACATAGTCCCACATATATCACCAAATTAGTATATATTTTAATAAAGATCACGGAAATAGGTAAAATTTAGTTGCAAACCTTCGAGCCTTTAAGTCTTTCATAACATCAAGGAACATGTCATACTTTCCTACTTGGTCTACAAATGTGTCCTTAATCTCCCTCACATAAGACAACGCAACAACTAGATCTATGCTGCTACCATACCTAATTCATCCAAGAGATAGCAAAAATAAAAACATCAGAACCATAGCCATAAGTAGCCATTTAAATATATTGCGGCAAAATCAATGATATGGTCTAACATTAAGTAAAGTGAGTGAAAATATAGAAGATTATAGCTCAAATTCTAGTAAAGGCGGGTAATATATCTTCACACCTAACTAAATCTTGAAAGATAAAGTAACTACATATGCAGTGTTTGGAGATAGAAAATGAAATATTTTAGACACACACAAACATGGAAGGCTTAACATTAAGTTTTTCATTACATTTTATGTAGACACTCGATATACCATATGTTCGAGCTGAGCATTGAAACACATGCTCATATGTTTTGATTTCAAAAAAATTGTGTGCATTTTCAAACATTGCTTGCTACATAAGTTAACTACATAATTTTTTTTATCTCATTTAAATATATATTTTGATACCTATTGTAACATGCTTGAGGTTTTAAGTCTTACTAAGGTCAATGTGTATAATTAATGGAGGCAACATATTTTAAAAGTTTAACAAATCTATGTTATTGATACTTGTATGCAAAATGTTTCTGAAATTCAAACTCAAAGTGTCTAGTAAAAAACATTTTATCATTTGTTCATGTGCTCAATATAATTTGAACACATTATAATTCGAGTATCTAAATAAATATTATTTAAGGGTACTATTAATGTATTAAGTCAACTTGTAATGTTCTTAAACACAAGTAGTAGCTAAGTTACATTCTAATCCCCTTTAATCCAATGCTTAATTTTGGCAAATAAAAAATAGTTGGGGATAGTGATGTATATAAAAATTACCACACACATAGAATAAAATTAATTGAAGACATGAACTTACGATTCTCCATGAGAAGAACAAATTGGCCGCTTAAATGATGGTGCATCAATTGCATCGGATCTCAATCGTTTCGTGCTACAAAAATAGAACAAAGCAACAACAATTTTTACTATAAAAACTAAAAATTGAAGAAAAAAAAAAGAGCAGACAATTTTCATTTTATAAAAGAGCTCACCTTTTGAGGCTCTTTGGGAAAGAAAAATCAAAAGTCCAAAAACATCTATCTACAAAAAAATAGAGTTAATCGGTGGGTTAGATCTGTAAAAAAAATCTTCTTTTAATTCATTTTTCACTACCTTTTGCTTTCCTTTCTTCTCTTTCCCTCCTGTTGGACTCGAAAAAAACTATAACGCACACTTATGTTTGAGAAACAAAGAGGTGAGGCAATAAAATGAATTGAGGAATTTTTTTATTGATGTATATATTATTTAATGCAACTTAGTATGCATTAAATATTTACTTCCAATGCAACTTAGTGACAGGTGTGCCCAAAAGATTTAGTTTTCAATCGGCTCAAATTTAGTGACATGTGTGCACATATTGAAGTTCATGAATAAGCCCAATTTTTTTTATGCCCCAAATTGAATGTAAATTAATGTAACAACCTGATTTCGTAGTTAGGGAAAAGCCAATGGAGAAAGAATTGGGGTAAGAAAACTTTTGGTAGTACCTTGAAATTTCCTAACCTAGTCCAGATTTGGACGAAATCAGAATCAGTAAATTCTAGAGAAATATGGTAACAACTGGGTGAATTAATTATGCTTTTGATTACATGAATAGATAGCTAAGACGTTAAGGAACCCGTACGACTTTACGAAATTGAATTCGGGCGAGTAGAATTCCTGAAAATGATCTTAGCGTGAACATGTGGTTTTTGAAAGTCAAGGGTTGAAGGTGTGTTGTGAAATGGGGGCTTGGAATTTAAATTCCAGCATTCTGCCTCTGTGAATGCCGCCGTAGTGGGATTGCTGCCGCTGTAGCGGGATTAGCCCCGCCGTAGCGGGACAGACGCGACTTAAGTCAGAAATAAAACCCCAAAAATGTTTTATTCTGCACTTTTCGACTTTGAGAGCTAGGAGACGACCCCAAGTGAGTTCTTGACCAATTTTCACCATTCTTGAGGTTAAATGTAAGGTTTTCACTCTCCGAATCTGTATTTCGATCCATAGAACGTAGTTTCTTAGGTAATTATCATTGGGTTTTGGATCTTTTTGGATGGTGGGAAAAGCCCTAATCTGGGTATGGGGATCAAGGATTTGGCCTAGGGTTGATAATGTTGATTATAATCTAGGTAATTAGGCCTCGTTTATTGATCCGTGCATTAATTGTATATTTTTAGACCACGAACAAGCGGGAAGAATCCGAAAAGGGAAGATTCAAGTGCCTTAGGGGGATTCAAGCTTGGATTCGAGGTAGGTGATGGTTGTGATTTCATGATTCTGTGATATATGTTTGTTCTTGCTTCATTATAAAATGTGTATATATGCGAATGTTGCACTATTGATCACACTACTTGTGCATGAGGATAGATGAATGATGAATGCCATGAATCATGTATTGATTTTATTATTTTGAGAATATACTTGTGATTGTGATTGTGGCTTTTTGAATGGATCAAGTGTTGCGTTCCAACACACTAACTTGGATTGGTTGTCACATTCCGGCATTAACATTAGATTGGTTGCCACGTTTCGGCATAAACATGGGATCGGTTGCCACGTTCCGGTATAAATATTAGAGCAGATACCACGTTCTGGTATGCCAATAGTTTGGGTGTGGATTCCATGAGAGGACCATTGATTTGACATAACTGTATATCTTGATAAATGTGAAATTATTCATTGTTTGTAAATGATATCGATATTGTGTATATTCGGTGTATGACTGTTATTATATTATGGTAATGACTTATGTATGTTGCACTTAATGGGATAGCCGCGTGATCCTACCAGTACACTATGGTTGTGTACTGATACTGCACTTGCTCTTTCTTTGTTGAGTACAGGGCATCATCAAGTAGCTATTGATAGACCTCAGCTAGGTGACTATTGAGCGTGACCGAATTCAAGGGTGAGCCAGTTCTTTCAGGTTGCCATGGATCTTTCTTGTTTATGTCCACTCTTTTCAGTCTCCGACTCTTGTTTAAGGTGTTATTTAGTTTTGGGGTTGTACCCCTTGTTCTTAGATTTGTCATTAGTAGAGTTTTGTTACAATGAGTTTTAGGTTCTAGGGGTTGAATTTCCGCATTAGTTTGGTTAGTTGTTTGTTTAAACCTTTGAAGTTTTTAGGGACTCCATTTGTATTGTCATTTAAACCTGCTTCTGTATCTTTAAATGCCTTAGTATTAGGTTGTGTTGTTAGTTTGGGTTATAGTAATGGTTCTCCCATCGGAGGGTTTGTGTGGATGCCAATCATAACGGTCTAGGTCATGACAAAGTTGGTATCAGATCCCTAGGTTTGTTAATCTCATTGTACCAAAACGAGTCTAGTAGAGTCTTGCGAAACGGTACGATGACGTTCATACTTTTTTTTGAGAGGCAATAGGACTTTAGGGAAAAACTCACTTCTTTCTACTCCTTCGTGCTATGACTCAAATCCAATTGGTATTTGGGTGATACAAATTGGTATCGTTCCTCCTTCACTCTATGGTCTGAACTAGAGCAAAAAAAATGGTAACACTATCACTAGCAAGAGAGGATGTGTATAAACTACCGACAGTTGAATAGGGTCACCATTCAGAACAAATATCCATTGCCTCAAATAGATGACCCTTTTTTGACCAATTGCAAGGTTAATCGGTCTTTTCTAAGATTAATTTAAGGTCTGGTTACCATCAGTTAAAGATTAAGGCGGTTAAGTATTTGGTTCAACCAAGTTCTATGATTGAAATTAGCAATTTTGTAGGGCTCGCTAGCTACTATTGTCGCTTGTGGTATGAGTTGAGTCCAATTGGTATGTCCTGATTCCAATTGGTATCTCAACGAAGTGAACTTGACGCCTTAGTCCCGACTGAAGGGACACAACCAAGTTAATTGGAACTGAGAAGGTTCTAACTGATATCTGGCCTTAGGGGTCGTATAAGGCATAGATAATCAGTAACGGTCGTCTATGGAATGAACTACTTAAAGAATTTGGACTTCTCTGCAAATTGTAACTGCTTGAGTGTCATGAAACTTGTTGTGAAAAGAAAGTCATCACGAGATTAGCTGCAAGGGTCTAGATAAATTACGATGTGGCTCCTAAGCGAGAAATCTAGACGTGTGTTGCGACCAACTGATAACCGTGTGAGAGTCTGGGTATATCCTGGGGATATGTGTGTGGTGGTGTTGAAACGATGTAAACAGGATTCTAAAGTGCGTACTTCGTTGGGATGTCGGGGGGGGGGTTACACAATGATTATCCTAAAGGGATTTTCTTAAATGCCTAGTTATAGCCGGGAAATCTAGGGGAAATATAGAAAAGAGAGGAACCCCATAAATTATTAGTAAGGATTCTGTTTCCGTTAAGGCCGCTGGGGCGGGATTTTACCCGCCAGGGTGAGACCGCCAGAGCGGGACAGGGCGAGACATAATCTTAGCCCTATCTCCTCTGTTTTCCCCTAGTCACAATTATGGACCCCGAATCGTACCTAAACTGACCCCCGTGATCTAATTCAGTGTTCAACAATCAAATATAAGTTATAAGGTGTGTTAAAATTATGGAGAACCTGAGCATATGAGGAGGAAATCAGTGAGGCCGTCGAGGCCGGGGAAATGGTAATGCAGGTAGAAGAGTAGTGCAGCCAGGCATGGAGGTTACCCGTCAAGAGGACATGACTCAGTTTTATGTTTTTCGGGGTAAGACCGAGTTTGAGGGTGTGATGCAGTGGTTATAAGAGCTACTCTTGTTTGTGCCCGGATGACTATTGTTTTGTTTTATCTGGGTTTTACTTATTCGTATGTGTCAGTTCAATTGCCTTGGGATTTGATGTGGTTTGTGATATACTTGATGCCCCCATCTATGTTTCTACCCCAGTTGATGAATCAGTCATAGTCACCCATGTATATCGTGTTGTCCTGTTGTGTTTATGGATTTTCAGATTTGGGTTGATTTGGTTATGCTGGATATGACTGACTTGATATAATCTTAGGCATGACTTCGTTGTCCCCTATTATACTGAGCTTAATTGTAATACTAAGTCGGTAACTCTAGAGATCCCCTATAGGGAAAGATTTGAGTGGGAAGGGGTGTACAAGCCTAAGTTAGCTAAGATCATATCCTCCATTCGGGCGAGGAAACTGGTAGTGAAGGGTTGTTTGGCTTATTTACCTCATGTTTGAGATGTTGAGGTTGAGTGTCCCTCTATTGAGTATGTTCCTGTGGTGTCTTAGTTTAAGGAAGTGTTTCTTACGAATTTACCTGGTATGCCTCCATATAGAGATATAGATTTCTGCATTAACTTGGAAACTGGCACTCACCCCATTTTCATCCCTCTGTATCGTATGGCTCCAGCAGAATTAAGAGACCTTAAGGCTCAAAACCAAGAGCTTCATGATAAAGGTTTCATCCGTCCTAGTGCTTCCCCGTGGGGTGCTCGTGTCTTGTTTGTTAAGAAGAAAGAGGGTCGTATGAGGACTGGTGAATTTATCTTAAGCCATAAAGGAGTGGATTGATACTAGAATGACCAGCTTATGGATAAATAAAGTCCCATTGAGTATACATGGGTGAAGGAAATTGAAGTATTTAGCAAGAATGTGCGTATAAAATGGGGTTAGTCCTTTGAATTTGGTGAGTTTACTTGAGTTTGAAGTGTCGTATTGATGAAATGTTGGCATCTTAGTCATACTTAAGGCTGACTGAGCGTAATGGTAATAAGAGTTCGTGATGGATTGTGACGGGATGCAACTATATAATAAAATAGTGGTTAAGCAAATTGTTTTATAGTAATTACGACTTGCGAGTATCTAAGGTTGTGGTTTTCTAATATTTGGTGAGTAACGTGGTTGTATGAAATGTTTTAAGAGATGGTGGGACACCATTCGAATAGAAATTAAAGAGCTGGAGTCATAATGAAGAAACATAGTGTGATGTAGTACATTCTTTAGAGAGAGGCGAGAGCAAGAATATTTTTTTTATTACAAAGGCTAAAGAGGTATCTTTAGAGGGGTAGATAATTGGGTTCAGAGATGTGTGATTTCATTCGTTTTGTTGTGGCTATGGTAATAGTATCACAAATCATCAGAGTCATTAAAAACTATTAGAAAGGACTTGAGAAAGGAGTGTACAGACATTAGCCCGAGTGTGATGATAAGTGCTTTGTTTTTGTTTTTAGTTTAGTAGTGAGTACGATTGAATTGTTAGTGAAAGATATTGTGAGATCGATGGAGATGCGATCAATGATAAGCGAAGATCTATGAATTCATAAGAATCTTCAAGGTACAAGTTAATGTTTATAGAGAAAGGGATTGTGTTATACGGTTGAATTTACAATTCATATTTTTCATTATAGGTCTACATTCGTGGTGATATATTTTTGTCAAGGTATGAATTGGCAAGGTGAGAAATGATCAATTGTATCCAGTATTGAGCATTTAAAAGGACTTATACCTGGGTTGAGTGGTAAAATTTATTACTATCGATTGTTAAGTACCTAAGAAAGGTTTCATTTAAAAATTGTTGCATTATAATAAGGTAAATGGTTGAAGTGTTTATGAGGGTTCTGAGTATGATTCACTAGCTAATCCCACGTGTGTTTTCACTTTGTGGGTGGATCCCTAGAGGTGGATCGGTGTACCGATCCTGCGATGTGCTCTTGGTTGAGTGGGATGATTTGGGAAGATGTAGTTATTTCAGATGACTTATGTGATGTTGTCGTGGAGTTGTTAAAGTATTTCAGTGGTCTTACATATATCACCTTGCTTATGAGAATCCATAGAAGAGTTACCATGAGTAATCTATGGTTGTCCGACAATCTTAACATTCATCTAGTCGTCAAGGTCATGTATTGATTGTGTATGGTTGAATGTGGGGATCGTTGGGTCCAATTCTACTGTTCTTAAGAGGTAATCTACAATTGCTAAATCCAACAATCAATAGTGTGGTTAGAGGGCTTGTATGCTTGGACATATCTCTCGATGAGTATCTGATATTTAAAGATCAAATGTTTATAACTTAAGCTTATGCGCAATTGAGTTGTGAGATGGAGATGTTGATAAGAACTATGATTGGTTGGGTATTATGATTGTGTGTTGGTTGGTTCAGGTTCACCTCTAATTGTGGCTAGTTTTGATTTAGAATTTTATCATTGTTATGTGAGAAAGGATTAGTCATGATGTTTGTGTCAAAGTCCTTGATAACATGTTGCAGGCATGTGTACGATCAACTTTTGTGGTTATTGGGAATAACTTTGTGGTTAGCTAAGTGTACATACCACAATAATTATCACTTGAGTATTGTGATGACTTCATTTAGGCATTGTATGGGAGGATGTATGGGTATTCAATTGGTTGGCTGGGAAAGAGGATTATATCATAAAGTGAGACTCAGTATTGTTAGACAAGACCTTCGGTGTGAAAAAGAACCGGATGAAATTCTTGATCACGATGTCTGAAAGCTAAGGACATGCGAGACAATTATCCCCAGTAATTCGACATTTCAGATACTACTCTACCCTTACTTTAGCCAGTATTCCCTAGTTAATCACTCAAGAATGAGTGATGGGTAAATTGGTGTCTATTGTAACGACTTGATTTTTTCGTTAGGGAAAATCCAAAGGAGAAAGAATTGGGGTCAGAAAACTTTTGGTAGTAACTTGAAATTTCCTAACCTAGTCCAGATTTGGACGAAATCGGAGTCAGTAAAGTCTAGGGAAATCTGGTAACAACTACGTGATTTAATTATGATTTTGATTACATGAATAGATAGCTAAGACGTTAAAGAACCCGTACGACTTTACAGAATTGAATTCGAGCGAGTAGAACTCCTGAAAATGATCTTCGCGTGAACGGGTGGTTTTTGAATGTCAAGGGTTGAAGGTGTGTTGTGAAATAGGGGCTTGGACTTTAAATTCCTGCATTATGTCTCTGTGCATGCCGCCATAGCGGGATTGCTGCCGCTGTAGCGGGATTGGTCCCGCCGTAGCAGGACAGACACGACTTAATTCGGAAATAAGACCCCAAAAATGTTTTATTCTGCACTTTTCAACTTTGAGAGCTAGGAGACGACCCCAGGTGGGTTCTTGGCCGTTTTCACTAGTCTTGAGGCTAAAGGTAAGGTTTTCACTCCCCGAATCCGTATTTCGATCTGTAGAATGTAGTTTCTTGGGTAAATATCATTGGGGAAGGGTTTTGGAACTGTTTGGATGGTGGGAAAAGCCCTAATCTGCGTATGGGGATCAATGGTTTACCCTAGGTTGATAATGTTGATTATAACCTAGGTAATTAGGCCTCGTTTATTGATCCTTGAATTAATTGTATGTTTTTAGACCACAAACAAGCGGGAAGAATCCGTAAAGGAAAGATTCAAGTGCCTTAGGGGATTCAAGCTTGGATTCGAGGTAGGTGATGGTCATCATTTCATGATTGTGTGATATATGTTTGTTCTTTCTTCATTATAATACGTGTATATATGTCAATGTTGCACTATTGATCACACTACCTGTGGATGAGGATAGATGAATGATGAATGATGAATGCCATGAATCATGACTTGATTTTATGATTTTGAGAATATACTTGTGATTGTGTTTGTAGCTTGTTGAATGGACCGGGTGTTGCGTTCCAACGCACTAACTTGGATTGGTTGCCACGTTTCGGCATAAAAATTGGATGAGAGCACTACTGAGGGACTTTCGCGTGCCTCCAAAAGAGCCTGCCACTTCCAGTGTTGTTGCTCGTACAGAGGACCATTAGGGAGCCTTTGATTCCCTTGCCTTGGCCCACATGAATCTCTTAGCTAGTTTGGATGCTGAGAACAAAAAAGAGGTGTTCTTGTGAAAAGCTGCTAGTAAGAATACTAATGGGGATGAAATTGCTTTGGAGAACCTTGGCGTTGTGTCTGAGATCTCCAAGGGAGACTATGAGGGATGTTCAGCAATTATCATTCTTTAGCAAAGAAGAAAATGAGATTCCAGTAGGTAAGGAATGAGAAACAATGAGACCAATTGTTAGGCGGCAGCTAGTATCTCTCCCTCCCCTCCCTTTTAGATTTTTATATTGGGTGGTTGTTGGCCCGCTTAGGCCTTGTATAAATAATTATATTTCTACATTTTTACTACTCAAAGTATACCCAAGGAATAATATGACGTATAGAACCCCGAAAGGGCCTACAGATGCCACTTAGCAGGCATCATACAAGGTAGTAGAAATAAATAGAGTTCAAAATGGTATTTTTATATCATAAAAGAGTTTGACAAAGCAGAAGTCTAACATTGTCTCAACAATTCATCTAATACATCAAAAGAAATGGTTGGGACGTAACCCATACACCACAAACAATGTCTGAAAACTAAAATAAAAAAAACTATTAAAGTGTCTCAATCCTAGGAACATGAGGACTTACCAATCTTCAAATTCCAAGAGAGAGATCAATTAGCCACAAGTATTCAAGGTAGGAGCGCCAGTTTCTACATTAATGAAACAATGTAGGCACAAGTATGTATTAGTACATGGAATGTACTAAGTATGATAGCAATGCATAAATGATATAAAATCATGCTAAAAGGACTTTACATGACATGCAATGACCAAGCTAGAGCATAAGATAAGAGGTGAGAAAACACAAGTCATAATCATGGTCAATGTAAGCTTAACATATTTAAAACACTTTGTGAGATACTTTGAAAGTAACCTAGTTTATTATTGTGGGATGTTTACCATTTGACCAACATAGACAATGTGAGCTAAACATGAAATAATGTGTCTATCCCACACCAAAAAGAGATTTCCTACTTGCCAAGGTAATTACCATAAACTTCTAGATTACGTGGATCGACTAGATAAGACATCCTACATGGGCACATAGTTCTGGACAAGAAGATTGCTACTAGAGACCCAACTTCTACAAAACAGGAGCGACTCCATCTTAATATCTTCTTGGGGTTATGTAAACTCCCACAAAATAATTATATTCATTTCATCATACATGGAATGACACATTTAAGCTATTAATCCCGACTAAATTCATTTAGAATAGCTCTTTAAATCTTGATTCATCTTAGATGAGAAAACCTTTCAACCTTCTGAATTATTATGTGAGAAAACCTTTGACAATCATGATCATAGTAGCATGTGAGAAAAAAATTCACAATCTCATTGATACTTTTATCTAAAAGCACCCTCAAGTCATTTACATCAATTTCATAAAAGCATGCATATCTTTATAAATATTTTGTTCATAGCTCATAGTTCATAAGCTTAATCATATGTTCATAGTCAAAATCATGGATCATACACATTCATTTGAATTCAACTTGAAAACATGTAATTACTTCAATCCATGCAATATAAGATACGAAATAACCAATTAGATCATAATTGAGAAGAACCCATGAAGACTGAATAAAACCCTAACTTTGAATTGAGAATTTAACTTGTAAAATTGGAAGATCTTAGGAACTCGATGGAGGAAAAAACTGCATTGGTGAATACTAACATACCTTAGTGATCAAGGCTAAGAGCTATGGTGAATTGGAGATCTTGAAGTGAACCCCTAGATTCTTCTTCCTTAGGTTTAGAGAGAACTTTGAGGAAGAACTTGGAGGGGATTTGGGAGAATGATTTTAGAATGGGTAGTTTTAGGACATAAAAATACTTATATAGGTCTTAAAATAGGGGTCAAAATGACATAGCTTAGGTACTAGACACATAAGAAAAGACTAAAATAACCGTGATTTAAAAAGTTAGGGGGACCCCTGTATAGAGGACTACACGGAGGGGATCCTTAACAAGAAGGGGAATTTATGATTTCCAGTCGATCACCATGGTCGGGTAAATGGACCCTTTACCCTTGTACTAACTATTTAGACCTCCGTGAAGAAGAAGGGGGTCTGGTTTACGATTGGGATAAGATGTCGTCGACCTCTTCATGGTTCGGGTACCTATCCGTTGAACCCACTACTAGAAATATTGGCCTCTTTTTTTACCCTCTCTGTATTAAAATGCTTTTGATTTCCCACTATTAACTGAACAACTGAAGTATAAAAAATGTATCTTAGATTATACGTATTTCCTCAGCTCTTTCATTATAGTACTCAGTCTCTATAGAAAACTTTGCTATGGTAAACTAGATCTCGTCATGGAGAATCTAAGTGACATAACTAGCTTTTCTATAGGAAAGCTTGCTACGGCAAAAGGTACTCGCTATGGTGAGCCTAAGTGATTCATCTTATTTCACTATAACAATTACCCTGAGTATACTGAAGCTTGTTGTGGCAAAAAATGCTTCTTTATGAAGAATGACAAACAATAGTGTAATGCCCCAAAATTGGCATGCACAATTTCTTTGTCTAGCCACCACAAACTAAATACCTCATACATTCAAGAGAATGTGAAGGCCCACTCATCTCTTAAGGTACACTCATCAATTAATGACCTCCCATAACTAAATTATAACAATCGGGTGTAACACTTAATTATTATTTCTAGATATTAATGGGGACTCACAGATACCAATAGGACACCTTTTAATAAAAAATTCATTCGGGTAACTTACAAGATTAACATATTTTTATGGAAGGATAAGAGAAAATAAAAGGAAAAGTTTCTAGATGACTCTCAGCCTCTGGAGGATTTGTTGTGGACAACAACACATCAATCCACAAGACTCGACTTTACATTACTCATATACTTGTGTTACTGATAACCTAGGCCCTAATACAAACTATCATGACCCAAACTGTATTGACCCTGAAGGTCATTTTTGGAATTTTCTAGAAAATTACCATTATCCCTACATAATAGATTCCCTAAATCATGTTGGATCAGTTTCTGAGGTTAGATAGGAAACCGAATAAAAAACTGTAGATTTTTGGAAGTTTTGGAGGCTTTTAAGTTGAAACACTTGACTTGAGTCAATATTTTAAGTTCTAAGTTTCGTAATGGAATTTGGTCAAGTCCATCAGCTTTGGAGCGTAACTTTTGGGCTAGCAAGACAATTGACTCAGGTCTTAAGGTATTTAAATGAGTTTTGAAAGATTTTTTGTGTTTTGAAATTAAAGTTGAAAACATAAGATAGTTGATCAAAGTCAATATGTGGTGATAACATGCTCAGAATGGAATTTCGACAGTTCCATTAGCTTCAGAAGGTGGTTTTTGGTCACGATGTATTGTAGATTTGGGTCCCAAACTAAGAGACAATGGTTTTGTATCATTAGGACAGACATACATCACTTTATATGCCATTGCACTACATTGTATTACACTTCATGTTGTTTATTTTTATTTCTGAATGATGATATATTATTGTGGTTATTCAATTGTGATATAATATAGTGATGTGGCTATATGTGTTGAGGGTGTAACTTCGATATTCTATTCATGATATGTCTTTATTGAGTGTGAACTGTTAGATTGGGCTGAGATACTCTATGCTTGTTATAGTTGTGGAGGTTCAGATAGTGTGGTTGGAGTACTTGTATTTAACATTGCTTTACTTAGAGTTACTTAGGTTTACTTTATGTGTACTAATGTTGTTGAATATTCACCCCTTGCATCTACACTTGTGTAGGTTACCAGCCCGGATCGTCTTGATTATCTCTTATTATCTTCGTCTGAGGCATGTTGTTACGAGTTTGTGAGGTAGTTGCTTGTCATCTCGATGGAAACCTCTTACTATTTTGTTATGTTCTGTTCTAAAACTAAGACATTTTAGACTTGTATTTGTATTGATTCTAATGTAATACTTATAGGTTTTACACGTGACACTAGTTCTTGGGGGATTTTTGAGTTATGTTATGATTTCTGTAGATTTATTTATGCTAAACTTTCATTCGGTTTTACTTCTTTATTTCTATTCTATTTATTTGGGATTTAGGCGGACATGTCTTGGTGGGATAAGACAGGTTCCATCACACTCATGGTATCAAAGCTAGGTTTCAGGTCTAACGTGTGTACAAGCAGAGTGTAATAGAGCCTCAAGGATTGGTGTGGAGACGTTTGTTAATAATCTTCGAGTTTCTATGGTGACTTTTAGGAAATACCTTCACTCCTTGACTCCATATCGTGAGTCCTGGTCAGGTCATATTGTCACTTCATTCCATTCTCTCACTTGTAGTAATGACTCATGCTTAGTTTTTCACGCGTGCAATTGGGATGTCATCATGTGCTTTTTGTCACGACCCAAAGTACACCCTAGACGTGACATGGCGTATAGGACCCTGAGAGTCCCTACACACGACACTTAGCATGCATCATACAAAATAATAGAATTTAAAGAGAGTTCAAAAGACAATTTTTATATCAAAGAGTTTATCAAAATGTAGTGGAACTCTAACATAGTCTCAAAGTCATCTGTTACATGAAAGAGTGATTGGTACGTAACCTATACATCACATACAATATGGAATGTAAAGAGAATAAGCAATCAAGGGTTTGGTCCTTGGAACATGAGGACTCACCAATCTTCAGAAGCTACTAAGGTGATCACTAACCATGAGGATGCGGAATAGGAGCGTCGAACCCTACATTAGTGAAACAATGTAGGCAAGAGTATGCATCAGTAAATCGAATTTATCAATTATGATAGCAATGAATAAGAGTTATAGTATCATGAAAAAAGGACTCTTCATGACATGCAATGACTAATTTAAAGCATAAGGAAAAAACGTCAGAAAACATAATCTTGATAATGGTCAATGCAAGTAAAAATCATCTTTAAAACACATGTGAGATACTTCTAGAAGTAACCTTAGTTCATTATTGTTGGACGTAGTCATTAACCGACATATAGACCATATGTCCTTACTTGCCAAGGTAAGAACCATAATTTTCTAGCTTAAGTAGATCCAGTAGCTAATGTCTATCGAAGACAACTATGGTGCAACATACTTTATGGGAAAGGAATAATCACCTCTTGTCCATTAGGTGCTAAGCATAAATCCCACGGAAAAGTCATTAGTCTTAACTTGTCTTATCATCCAATTCAAGCTTGATTTCATTAAATAGCTCCTAAATCTTGATTCAAAGTTTAGTTGAGAAAACCGTTCAACTCTAAGAATATTATATGTGAGAAAACCCATTCACATTTACGTATTGAGTAGTATGTGAGAAATCCTCACAACAACAACAACATCGATGCTTTACTCTCAAAGCAACTTAAATCTTTTTGATTAATTTCATAAAGAACATACATATCTTCATAAATTCATCTTTCATAGTTCAAAACCTATATTTTATTATCATAGTCTAAAAAACCTGGGTTATACATGGGTTCATGGGAATTAACTTAAAAGCATGCAATTACTTCAATTCATGCATAAGAAGAAATAAAACAATCAATTAGGATAAACATTGAAAAGAACCCATGACAATTGAATTAAACCCTAATTTGATTGGGGAATCTAACTTTATAAAATTGGGGATTTTAGGAACCCTATGGAGGGAAGAACTCCATAGGTGAAGACTATCTTACCTTGATGTAAAAAGCCCTCAAGCAAATGGTGAATTGGAGACTTGATCTTGAAACTCTAGACTTCTTTTTCTTCCATAGAGAGAGAAATATTTGAAAGAATGAACTTGATCAACTTTAGGGAATTTAAGAGAGTTAGTTGAATTGGGTGATATGGGGCTAAAAATGATTATATAGGGCCTACTATAGAGGGTAAAACGACATCGTATTGGGTTAAAACAATTAGGAAAATACCTAAAAACTCCATTAAAAAAATCTACCGGACCCTATCGACGGTTGGACCTACGGTCCGTAAGTCCAACTACAGATCGTCTTGGTCAACCATTGGTGGGGTTCAGAGACTACACTTTTGGACCCCCAACGATGGGACCCCATGTACAATCTATGGGTCCACTTATGAATCATACATCCCAACCGTAGGTCCTAATTTTGACCCTCAAAATTTCTCTGGGACTCACTTACGAGACCTACCTATGACTCGTACATTGAATAACAAATCATCCCGGTGAACCGTAAAAGAGTACTGGGACTCGACATTCTAAGTCATTTGAGTTTGGACCTGACGGTTCCTACCTATGGTTCAACCTACGAATAATCGGTGGTTCCGTCGGTACTGGCACCAGATTCTACACCCTTGCAATTTCTATTTTTTTTAATCCAAGGTGTTATAATATCTCCCCATTGGGAACATTCATCCTCTGTAATACCTCGGGTACAAGGATATGATACCTACGGTCGTGGTCCACGGTCCGTCAATGGACCCATGGTCCGTAGGTGAGGTCCCATCGTTGGGGTCCAGGATTTAGAGGTCTATGATCCCACCCATGGCCCACCAATACGGTCCGTGGTTGGACCTACATACAGTAGTTCTGGCCGTTTGTGAGGGTCGACAGTTATTTGGAAAGAAGGAGCATTTGGGTCAACTTCAAACGGTCTTATCTTTTATCATTAAATGAATTAGATGGCCTATCACCTAGCAAATTAAAGATAATTGAATCCTCTTTCTAATGCCACCGAGTTTGCTAAAATACAAGCTCGGAGTAAAATGTTACGCTCGTTTTAGTAGAGAACTATTGGGCAGGGCCACAAATCACTACCCAATTGATAGGCAGTGGTTCAAATGACGGTCGTCAGTCCCAATGTGAAGGGCCTTCGTCAGCTTTTAAGTCAGGGTCATTTTGGTATTTTCCCCCATGCATTGGACGCTTAAACTACGTCGTTTTACTTAGTCTAAGCCTAATAATGTAGTCAGAACCTACCCAAAACCCTCATTCTCCAAAATCACCCAACTTAGAGAGAAAAAAAGAGGAAAATGTCAACCAGTCCTCTCAAGAACAAGCAAAGTGTTCTTCGAAGTTTAGCCCCAAAATCCAAAGGATTTCTCTGTAAATTTTGTCACCAGGTATGTGGGATTTCACTAGTGGGTTCCTTTCACTCATTAGGTCACTAGAATTCAGTTAGTTCTTTAGATTCTCATAAACTATTCAAACCAAGGTTTTCTAGATTTTCAAAATTTATTATGATTATGGTTATTTTGATCTAAATAACTTGTTTCTTGATAATTTAGTATAGTTCCATCCATAGTACTCAGAACCTTAACTTGTGTAAATTTATCCTAGTTCATGAATTATACTTCCTAGGCCAATCAGATAGAAAATCATTCTCCAAATTTAAACTGCCATATTCTCTGTATATAAATGTTGCATTCTCAGCTAGCATGCCAGTATTTTGAGCTATTCAGTATTTAGTGCATTTTAGCTTCATGAATATTTAGATGGGAGTAGACTTAGCACCGAGTTGGACTAGAGTTTAGCGTACCCTCAAAGTCCTGGAACTACGTGCCAATGTAGGTTCAGAAGTCCCCTCTATTAGGCATTAGTTTTAGTGATCACGTCACATTTATTTCTTTATACCCGTGGCAAGGTATATTTGGTCCTCTCGATGGGGTGTATACATCGGATAGTCATGCCTTTATACTCCTGGCAAGGTACATTGGGTCCTCTCGATGGGGCGTATACATCAGACTCCACGTTTAGCTGACGTGGTTTATGTCAGTTAATAGTAATTCCATAGTTGGACTCTTAGTGCATTGACCAAGTTTTGAGCATTAACATAACTATACATTTTAACATGTTACCTTCGTGATTAGTACTTTGTCATTGCAATCGGTTCAGATTTCAGTTATACTTTAGTACATACCTATATCCTTGTTCAGATTATATCATTGCTTAGTTATGCGCTATTCAACTTATATATTTTGTTCAACTTACCATATCTATACCTTGCATGCTCAGTACATTCCAAGTACTGATGCATAGTTTGTGCTATATCATTTCATGATATAGGTTCACACACTCAACATCCAGATCACACTTAGATCGATTCTCGATTCGACTTCAGCAGCTTCAGTGGTGAGTCCTTATACTTCGAGGATAATAGACATACTTCCTATTTTAGTCTTTATTTCCAGTTTTTAGTTTGGTTAGAGTTAGTTGGGGGCATGTCCCCGCAACTCAATTTAGTAGAGGCTTTTCAAACATAGTAGTAGATTCAACTCGAGTTGTTAAGTGTTGTTTTAGTTAACACTAAACTCTTATTATATTTTAAATATTCAGAGTAGTTGTGTTATCCCCATTGTAGATATCCAATGTTTTTAGCTTCCGCATAGTATATGTTTTACTTAGTTATTTCCAGCATTCTTGAACTAGTATAAATTTACACAAGATAGGGCTCTGAGTGCTATGCATAGAATTATACTAAATTATCAAGAGACAAGTTATTCAGATCAAAGGAACCATAATCACAATAAATCTTGAAAATCTAGAAACCCTAGGTCTGAACAATATATTAGAATCTTAAGAACTAACTGAATTCTATGGACCTAAAGGGTAAAAGGAACCCACTAGTGAAATCCCACATACCTATTAACGAAATCTATGGAGAAATCCTTCGGATTTCGGGGCTGAACTTCAAAGAACACCTCTGCTTGTTCTTGGAAGAAACTGGCGACTCTTACTCTTCTTTTTGTTATAATTTCGATGATTGTTTTGAGAATAAGGGTTTTGGGTAGGTTCTTACAAAATTATTAGGCTTAGACTGAGTAAAATGACGTAGTATAGGTATTAAACGACGTAGTTTAATTTCCCAATGCATAGGGAAAAAGACCAAAATGACCCTAATTTAAAACTGACGAAGGGCCTTCATGATAGGACTGACGGACAGTCAATAGGACCACGGTCTGTCAACTGAGTCATGGTTATGGACCTACCTAACAACTCTCTATTGAAACAAGCGTAACTTTTAACTCCAAGCTTGAATTTTAGAAAACTCAGTTATCTTTAATTTGATAGGTTATAGGCCACCTATTTCATTTTGTGTTAAAAGATATGACCATTTGAAGTTACTCAATACTTACAGGCTAAACTGCCCCATTCACGGTCCACTTCACGAACCATGTGAAGCACCATGGGCAGTGAAGGCCATTGTGGTTCTTCATAGTCCCTTGGGGGTTTCTGGGGTACTTTTCACTGGCTACATGACGACCCATGTGGTGTCCCACGGACCGTGGAAAGCTCTGTGTTCCTCCATGCTTGGCTGGGTATGAACTACGACGAGGGTGACGGGTCCTTGTCCTATTCACTGCCTGTGAACCCTTCTGTGGTTTCCCTTTTTTCTGTTGTTCAGTTTTAGTTAGGTTTTTAGATGTTACAATCACATTCATCACAGACCATTAAAGTTATTTTAGAATAAGAATTTTAGAGGATTCTTAGAAATTGTAACGCACACTATATTAAAATAAGATACTACAAAAGTTGCAATATTTTTTTCTCTATTATTATTTTTTGAAAATTTGAATATTAAAAAAATATGCATATCATATGAAAAAATACAACATATGAGTAATTTTGTTTCATTTTGAAACAATATTACTGCAAAAAAATCAGGAGTTAGTTGTTTTATAATTTGAGATGTCATGGAGTAATATTGACAAAAAAATAAGACGATACTAGATCTTTGAGTTTTGAAAATATACTCCTCAATATTCGTGACTAAAAATTAGACAGTGTTTCATTACTCTAGGTAATGTTAGAGGACAATTATGTGACTTACTAACATTTCACAACGAATAAATAGTTTCTTCTTGTAGTTTTTCCAGGCTGGATAATTTTATTTTTATGTCGGAGCATGGTTAATAAATTGGAGGCTCGTATTCAGTTTCTTGTGCAACAAGGATGTATCATCTAGATTAAAAATAAGGTTCTTAGATCAACTTTGAAATGAAGTGTTGACTAGTCAAAAACTTTCATGCTCAGAAAAAAGAGAGTTGAAGAAATGAGGATGATAAGATGAATGGAAAAACATATTAAGAAAACAGGATTAGGAACAGAAATATTCAAGACAAGATTGGAGTGACCTCTGTGGTGATAACACTGAGGTAGGTCAGACTAAGATGGTTTAGACACGTGAAAAGGAGATGCATATGTCTTTCGATTAGGAGATGTGAGGTTTGACTGAAATGGATATTAGAAGAGGTAGATGTAAACTTAAAAAATATTGCGGAGAGGTGATAAATTGAACATGACCCAAACCCCGCCCATAAATTACAGTAGGTATGTTAATAATACTATAATAAAGTTGTAGTCAATACAATTCATCTCAACTGCAAAGAAATGTCACATGTTTCAGATCTCTTCTCATCAATATTATGTACGACATCACTCTAAGTAATATAATAATGATAATTATGAGAATTCTGTTGTCACGACCAGAGTCTACACCCTGGACGTGGCCGACACTCAAGAACCATTGTCGGCCCCCAAACGAACCCTCATCCTGGCTGACTATAAGCGAAAGACGAACTCAAACATACAAAAGTTGAAAAACTGAATAAAAATTCATGAAACTCAAATACAAAGCTTTAACTTAAATGATTTACTTTGAATATAAATACGATATTCAACTCGCCATAAAATTGGCAACTTAAGTCTTTAAAACATTTAACAAAATAATGAACAGACTTCTGAAACTCTATTGACTATTTATGAAGCCTTTAAATGACAAACATGGAAGTCGGGACAAGACCCACGACATCCTGACAAAACTAAAAAGTAAATGAAATCCTCTAGAAGTAAGTAGGCTCACCATAGCTAACTCGAACTCCATGTCGTATCAACGAAGCTCCTGTTGATGACCCAGAATACCTGTATGTGTATCATGAAACGATGCAGGCCAAATGGCTCAGTACATGGAATATACGAGCATGTAAGGGGAATTATAAAGCATAAACATAAGCTTGAACTAGTGGGAAATAAACATACTTACCTCTTCTAAACTAACTCAACTCAACACAACTCAAAGAAACATAGTTCAACTCAATGATAAGATATTATAATTAGGGAAATAAGGCTCAACTCAATGATAAGATATTCAACTCAGTGAAATCAGGCTCAACTCAATGATAAGATATTCAACTCAGTAAAATAAGGGTCAACTTAATAATAAGATACTCGACTTTGGGCACTCAACGCTGGATACTCAACTCTAGATACTCAACTCAGTATAAAGCAATAATACATATGCAATATACGGAAAGCTTTTAAAACAGGAGAAAGCAACTTAGTTTGTATGCAAGAATACAAGATAAACTCTTCTTGTATATGAATATACAAAGCAAACTATGTGTATATAAGAATACAAAATATCTCGGTGTGAGTTTCTTTAATCGACAACCATCACTATGAGCTATGTGATGGTATATCGTCTTGCCTCACGCTGCTAGGGCAGTCCTATACCTTGCCGAGGGTATAGAACCTAACTTCTAAGTGGAACCACTAGTCTATGCTAAAAGCATTATGAAATAATCTAAAAAGTATGACCCTTTTCTACCATGTTGGCTACACGGTTTATGGAGACATTGAATAATTTGAACTCAAATTCATCCCTAAATCGGTGCTCAATACTACTCCCAAAATATAACAAACTCATATGCTTAAAAACATAACTCTTTCTGTGGTTTGAGATTATTACTCAAAAACTAGCTCAAAAGCTCTCTTGGAAATCGATGTTTCCTCTCTTTCAAATGTGAAAACATTTAGTCTTTGGGAATACTTAGTTCCCATGTAATATTTTGAAGAAAATGAACTCAACTCTACACTTTCTCAACTCAAGTGCTCAAGTCCTAAAAAAAGTTTAGAAAATTTTGTAAAAGACTTCTCAAAATAAGGTTCACGCCGAATTATGGACGTGAACGACTCAATCCAAGGTTTTCAATAACCATACATAGAAATTAATAATCGGAAATCGAGAACTTCAATGATAATACTCATTTCAAGAATTCTCGACTCAGAGGGTTCATGTGGAATTATGGGCATGAACTACTCAACTCAAGGACTCAAACATACTTCTCATCACAAGACTTCTCAACTTATAAGGTTCATGCGGAATTATGGGCATGAACTACTCAACTCAAAGTCTTCATGGATAACGTGTACTAGTCCCTTGATTAGGAATATAATCTCAAAAAGGGGTTAGGAACTCAATACTCAAGACTTAGAACTTAAAGATACTACTCCTCTCAAAGATACTCAACTTATGGAGTTCATGCGGAATTTGTGGGCATGAACGACTCGACTCAAGGGTCTACATAAAGATATGGAACTCATGTATATGACTCTTCTCATTCTCATACTTACTTCCTTAAAACAAAGCTCAAATCCATAGTTAATCTCAAAGGATCCAAAATTGAACTCAAAGACTTTCTTGAACTCTATTCTTAAGTCTTCCTTGAATGTGAATTATGAATTCAAGAGTAACGGTTCAAGGTATGAAGAATCTCGGTGATAGTGTAGACTCATGAATACATTCTTCTCACTCTCATTCTCACTTACTTGAGTCTTGAAACAAGTTATTAGAAGTTGTAGAAGACTCCTTGAAAAGATTCAAAGGGACTTTCTCAAAATGTTCGAAAGAACTCTCAAGACTTGATTTTTAACTCTACCTTGAATTTGAATTATGAATTCAAGGTTATGATTCATGTTATGAATGATGTCTAGGTGTTTAGAAGTAGTTTAGAGTGTTTAGAATCAAAGGAGAGTAAAGGTACCCTTCGAAAGAACTCAGATGGACGAAAACGACGAAGAACGGGTGGGACAGGCGACCCTGGCGCACTAAGTGGCACAGGGCCAGCCGTCCACCTATAAAGGTGTGGTTGGGGCGCTCTGGCTGGTGCAGGGCGCCAGGCCCCAACCCAGAAAACGCCGATGACTTTCTTTGCTCATTTTCTCACCCTATTTTGCCTAGATTCGAACGGTTTTTTCCCCAATCACTTGGATTTGATTTCTTAACATAAGTACACACTAATCTACTCAATACAACCCTCAAAACACTCACTTTCATCGCAAGAAATCATCAAGAATTTGAATTATGAATTCAAGGTTATGATTCATGTTATGAATGATGTCTAGGTGTTTAGAAGTAGTTTAGAGTCTTTAGAATCAAAGGGGAGTAAATGTACCCTTCGAAAGAACTCAGATGGACAAAAACGACGAAGAACGGGTAGGACAGGCGACCCTGGCGCACTAAGTGGCACAGGGCCAGCCCTCTACATATAAAGCTGTGGTTGGGAATAATGATGTCGAGAGGGGAACTTTCTAAATTGATTCGAAATTTCGAAAGAGAAATAGTTTAGGCGCACTGGCTGGTGCAGGGCGCCAGGCCCCAACCCAGAAAACGCCGATGACTTTCTTTGCTCATTTTCTCACCCTATTTTGCCTAGATTCGAATGGTTTTTTCCCCAATCACTTGGATTTGATTTCTTAACATAAGTACACACTAATCTACTCAATACAACCCTCAAAACACTCACTTTCATCCCAAGAAATCATCAAAACCCCAACAAAAAAAAGATTTAGAATGAAACTTCAAGAACACTTATCAAGAACATAAATCTTTCAATCTTTATGGACGAATTCGAATATGAAAATCATGTTAGGCATGTGGGTGAACAAAACCAACACTATGTTAAATTACACACCTCTTAGGGATCAAACTCATGGCGAAAATCTGTAACAAAACTCAAGAACCTCGATGAACGCCTTGATACTTTCCTCTTTTCTCCTCTTTTCTCTTCTTGAAATCTTAGCTAAAACCCTAGGAGTATATTAGGATTATAAAACTGAAATTAATAGGATTAGACCCTTAAGACCTTATTAAAAATTAATTAAATATGATTTGGTAAGGAAAAGACCAAAATACCCCTCACTATTTTCGGGTAACTTTCCTTAACTAGACAGCCTGACTTCAAAAATGCATATCTCACTCATCCAACCTAGAAACTTAGAAAACTCGGTGGCGTTGGAAGTATAATTCAAAGACCTTTCATTTGCTATCTCATGGCACACCGAACTCATCATGTACTGAATGTTATGGTCGTTTGAAGTTGACCAAATCTTAGAGGAACTTAGGAATGAGTTGAATGAACTCTCTTTAGTTCTTTCTTAGAATTCAAGGTGCTACATCTAGTGACCTTAAAACCTAAGAAATTTTAATTTCCTCGGTAAAATCATACTCACTACAAAGGATGGTTCAAGTCTTAGGTCAAAAATTTTCCGGGGTGTTACAATATCTCCTCCTTGGGATCATTCGTCCTCAAATGATGCCTGGACTGGGTATGGTATGGGGTTACTCTTACTAAAGTCTGAGTCTAATTGTACGCTCTCACTATATTCAAGCTTAACCCAAATCCTTAGGTTCGGGTTCTATACCTCGATAGGGAATCTCATCCTAAGAATATATACTACTCACTACCACTATATTTAATCAACCTTGGGCTCATATCAAGAACCACCTAATGTTTAACAACACCACATTCAAGATTAGTACTTCTAACAACTCCATTACTAACATGACCTTCGAAAGGACATCTCCCATACTCTTTGGAACTCATTACTATCTTACCCTTAAACACTTGACTTGATTTCTCATCTTGTCATATCCCCCTTAGGTCTAAAGCTGACACTTGAAAGCTATGGACCTATTCCATCATCTCTAACTAGTCTACATTATCTTTTACTCTAACATTTGGGAGAAGTTTATCACATGACTACCGAACTCTCTATAAGCGGGTACTAAGACATCTTTCTAAGGTATTTCTCTTAACCTCTTCTATTTATATACCCTCTCGGTACATTACTTAATTCTCTTGTTACCCTTATGACTTAGCCACACTTCACTGCCCTTAACTAAACATTAGGATCTCTCACCAGTACAAAAGTAAATGAAATCCTCCAAAAGAAAGGAGGCTAACCATAGCTAACTCAAAATCCACATGGTCTTGACGAAGCTCCTAATGCTGACCCTGAATACCTATATATGCACTATGAAATAATGCAGGCCAAATGGCTCAGTACATGGAATGTATGAGCATGTAAGGGGAATTCTAAAGCATTAATATAAGCTAGAATTGGTGGGAAAGAAACATACTTACCTCTTCTTAACTCACTCAACTCAAAGAAACATAGTTCAACTCAAGATACAATATTCAACTCAGTGAAATAAGGCTCAACTCAATAATAAGATACTCGACTATGGGTACTCGACTATGGATACTGAACTCTCGATACTCAACTCAATATAAAGCAACAATACATATGCAATTTATTAAAAGCTTTTAAAACAGTAGAAAGCAACTCAGTTTGTATGCAAGGATACTAGAAAACCTCTGCTTGTATATGAATATACAAAGTAAACTATGTGTATATAAGAATACAAAATATCACTATGGGAGTTTCTCTAACCGACAACCATCACTATGAGCTATGTGATGGTACAATGTCTTGCCTCACGCTGCCAGGGTCGTCCTATACCTTGTTGGGGGCATAGAACCTTACTAATAAGTGGATCCACTAGTCTATGCTAATAACATTAAGGAATCATCTAAAAAGTATGACCCTTTTCTACCCATGTTGGCTACACGATTTATTGAGACTTTGTATTATCTGAACTCAAACTCGTCCCCAAATCGGTGCTCAATACTACTCCCAAAATGTAACTAGCTCATATGCTTAAAAACATAACTATTTCTGTGGTTTGAGATTATTACTCAAAGACTAGCTCAAAAGTTTTCTTGGAAATTGGTATTTTCTCTCTTTTAAATGTGAAAACATTTAGTCTTTGGGAATACTTAGTTCCCATATAATCTTTTGAAGAAAATGAACTCAACTCTACTCTTTCTCACCTCAAGTGCCCAAGTCTTAAACAAGTTTACAAAAAATTGTAAAACACTTCTCAAAATAAGGTTCATGCCGAATTATGGACGTGAACGACTCAATCCAAGGTTTTCAATAACAATACATAGAACTCAATACTCGAAAGTCAAGAACTTCAATGATAATACTCATTTCAAGAATTCTCGACTCAGAGGGTTCATGCAAAATTATGGGCATGGACTACTCAACTCAAGGACTCCAAGATACTACTCATCTCAAGACTGCTCGACTTATAGGGTTCATGCAGAATTATGAGCATGAACTACTCAACTTAAAGACTTCAGGGGTAACGTGTAATAGTCCCATGATTAATAATATAATCTAAAAAAGAGGTTAGGAACTCAATACTCAAGACTTAGAACTTTAATATACTACTTCTCTCAAAGATACTCAACTTATGGAGTTCATGCAGAATTTATGGGCATGAACTACTTGAATCAAGGGTGTACATAATGATATGGAAATCATGTATACGACTCTTCTTATTCTCATACTTACTTCCTCAAAACTTAGCTCAGATCGATGGTTGATCTCAAAGGATCCACAATTGAACTCATAGACTTTATTAAACTCTACTCTAAACTCTCCCTTGAATGTGAATTATAAATTCAAGAGTTTTGGTTCATGGTATGAGGGATCTCGGTGATAGTGTAGACTCATGAATACATTCTCCTCACTCTCATGCTCACTTACTTGAGTCTTGAAATAAGTTATTAAAAGTTGTAGAAGACTACTCAAAAAGACTCAAAGGGAATTTCTCAAAATGTTCGAAAGAACTCTCAAAGACTTGATTTTTAACTCTACCTTGAATTTGAATTATGAATTCAAGGTTATGATTCATGTTATGAATTATCTCTAGGTGTTTAGAAGTAGTTTAGAATCAAAGGGGAGTAAAGGACCTTTCAAAAGAACTAAGACGAACGAAAATGATGGAGAACGGGTGAGTAAGGCAACCTTGGCGCACTAAGTGGCACGGGGCACCAGGCCTCTACCTACAGAGGTGTGGTTGGGGAGCACTGGCTGGCGCAGGGCGCCAGGCCCCAACCAAGAAAACGCCGACGACTTGCTTTGCTCCTTTTCTCACCCTATTTCACCTAAATTCGAACGGTTTCTTCCCCAATATCTTGGATTTGATTTCCTAACATAAGCACACACTAATCTACTCAATACAACTCTCAAAACACTCACTTTCATCTCGAAAGATCATCAAAACCCCAACAATACAAGATTTACAACAAAACTTCAAGAACACTTATCAAGAACTTAAATAGTTCAATCTTTATGGACAAATTCGAAAATGAAAATCATATTTGGCATGTGGGTGAACGACTACAACACTATGGAAACTTACATACCTCTTAGGGATCATACCCATGGCGAAAATCCGCAACAAAACTCAAAAACTTTGACCAACGCCTTGATCTTTTCCTCTTTTCTCCTCTTTTCTCTTTTTTTTTTCTCTTCTTGAACTCTCAACTAAAACCTTAGGCGTATATTAGGATTATAAAACTGAACCCAATAGTATTATACCCTTAAAACCTTACTAAAAATGAATTAAATCTGATTTGGTAAGGAAAAGACAAAAATACCCCTCACCATTTTCGGATAACTTTCCTTAACTGGATAGCCTGACTTCAAAAGGGCATTGTCACACCCCAAATCCGAATGTGATGGCACGTGTCCATTTCCCACCAGACACGTCAGCCTAACCCAACCACAACGATAGAGAAGTAGAAATACAAGAATAAAAGATAATAAATAAGCGGAAGACTTTAATTAAAACTCAACACTACCCAGAATTTGGTTGTCACATGTACAAACCTCTAAATATAGAATTCAAATAAAAATATACAAGTCTCAGAGTATAGTTCTCGAATAGAACAAAACTGAAAGTAAAGATAACTCAAGGGCACGTCTGGAATGAATCGCTACCTCTCGAGTATGTCCCGAAGCTCAATCTGCTAAAGAAAATACTAAGCCGAATCTGAGAGAGCTGTCAACCTACACAATTGTGTAGAAGCAAGGGTGAGTACCGAAAACCACAGGTACTCGCAAGTAACTCTAAACTAAGCAAAACTAGCAGCTACAAACAACTCCTTTCAATCCCAACCGAACCACCGAAACTTCAATCTAACAGCAAACCAACCAACCTATACTAAACAGATCATATTCAACAGCCAGAACCAACAGTATATCCTCATCAACCTCAGATCAACAAATAAGAGCAAGTAGATCAAATTCCACATAAGAAGGGTAAACCGATACAATCCACACATCACAGACAAAGATAAGGCAAATGCGATGCAAAATGCAATAATGATGTCATGTAGTCGTGATGCATGTCTGTCCTACGATACACATCTGTTGACGTAATCAGTCCGCGCTAAATACTCAAATCAGAACCTATGGGGGCCACACATGGACCATGTATCACCGCCGAAACCAGATCCCATCGGCATCCAAATCGCTAGCCGGAGCTAGTCCATCTCATATATCTCTAGCCGGAGCTAGTCTCAACTGTGTCTCATATCCATCCATCCTCATATCAGTGTCTCAGAACTCATGCAACAGATAGTTCACACATGGGATGAATAATGAATATGCACATGTCATCAATCACAATCATATCACGATCACATCATAGTATTACATATCATCTGTCTCAATCACAACCATATCACGACCACATCATAGTATTACACATCACCTGTCTCAATCACAACCATATCACGACCACATCATAGTATTACACATCATTTGTCTCAACATCAATGTCTGTATCAATCATAGCCTACTCATGCTCTTCTATCCCCCTCAATATCAGTTATCACATGACTTATTCAACAAATTCAAGTCACATATAACACATTTAACTCGTTTTATTCCCTATCTTTCATTTACAAAAATTTCAACAAATAAAACTCATCTTCAATCCCCATTACTCCCCAACACAATTAGGAAAGTAGTCATGCGTAGTCTAAGAGTTTTACAAAGTTTGGAAGCCACTTGCCTTAAAACGAACTCCAAAAGTTACTTGACTTGAGCCTTTCCTTTCCGAGTATAATCCGGATCACGATAATCTATTCAAACAATTATTCACAATCACAATTCGAGTCCAATGACACCAAAATCAAGAAATTTAGGGAAAAAGGGCAAAACAGTCCAAAAGTCTCATACCGGAAAATGATACCCAAATCTAGAAATTTTTTATGTAAAATGATCCTTAAAGTATTTGGAAGCTAATGGTGAAAACCAATTTGAAAACGGAGTTGAAATCAATTCACAAACTTAATTTGAAGGAAAATCCATGTTCTTGAAGAAGCCCAAAATATTCGGATTCGAAACCCCGACTCAAAAATGAAATATTTCTTGAAAAACATCTTACACATGCTTAGATAAGTTCAAATATGAAATTTCATCAAAAACGGAGTTAAGATCGACCTTGAAATTCTCAATTTATCAAACTTTAACTTTACCGGGAAAGTCCAAATTGTACGCGGCTAATATGATGAAAATAATCGATGAATCAATAATTTTATGTTAAAATCAGTTTACCCATAACATAAGGATCGTAAATATACCTTTTTCATCAAAAAGGGAGTCCAAATCGATAAAACCCCAATTTTTCCCAAGAAATTTACGGATAGGGCAAAAAAAACCAGATAAAGAAATTATGAAAAAATGTCGAATTGTAGATTGAATACTAACCCTCATATTAATTCAAGAAGAAACTCGTAAGAATCACTCCATTCCGATCTCTAGAACTCCCGATATGCTCAAAATACCAAATGAACATAGTCTGAGATTTTTATAACAGTACATGGCTGTTATGCACCAGAAAACAGCAGTTAATCTTTTACTAAAAAGGCCGTAATTTCCTCATACGATAGTGAAATGACCCGATTCTTTTTTGTAAATATCTTAAATAATGATACGGACCTGCTCGTTCAATCGGAGATTAATTTCATGCTCGTTTGCCCAGTCAAATATCATTTCTACTCGGTAAACAATTATTTCTTATTTGCGATAAAAGTCCAATCTCGGGTTAGCGAAAATGCACCAAAATTTGCAGATAACTCTTATAATTCATGCTCAAAATTTCAGAACCTTCGGAATAATTTTTCGACCTTTAAAACTAATAATGAACCCCTTTAGTTGTCACAATTTGCTGAAATAGTGTCAAAGCATCGAAGAAGCTTAAAAGTTCACCCAAAACTCATTTGGCACTTCCCGAACACAAACCAAATATGCTACTAGCTTGAAAATGACATTTCGGACTCAATGAAATCGTCGGAATTTGAATTCGAGGTCTCCTTGACCCGGTATCCGAAAAGGCATCAAGAAACTAACTTTAGGCTCAAAAACTCGAAATGCACTCGGGGACTCTAAAAATTCAACCAAGACTCATTCTAGATTTAGAATCACCCCCTGAATCCAACGGTGCCCTCGGAATTCCATTTCGAGCACCGGAACCTCATTTGTTGACCAAAGTCAACTCTTGATCAAAATTTCACAATTTTAGCAACTTAGGACCTCAAATCTTCGTTTTAACTCCAAATTCGACTCCGTAAATTCTCATAGACCTGTTTCGACATTTTGAAATTGTTGGAATCGACGTAAATCCGATTCGAGTCTCGAAACTCCAAATGACTCGAAATAACACTTTTAATCAAACTTTAACTCTTAAAAACCCAACTTTCCAAAAACTCAACTTTTCATCAATTTTCCTTCAAACCAACTTCAAAAATACAATAATTAGGACTCAGGGCAACTATCGGGAGGGGTAAAACGGTCATTTTATGAAAATTTCCAAAAATGACCTTTAGGGTCATTACAGGCATATCTCACTCATCTGACCTCGATTCTTACTAAATCTTAGAAGGACTTAGGAATAAATTGAATGAACACTCTTTAGTTCTTTCTTGGAACTCAAGGTGCTACATGTAGTGACCTTAACACTTAAGAAATTTTAAATTCCTTAGTAAAATCCGACCCACTACAAAGGATGGGTCAAGTCTTAGCTCAAAAAATTTCTGGGGTGTTACATCTGTGAAGTGAAGTTAGATATTTTTATAGTATTTTGAGTAGATTAATAAATTTGTAATTAGTGTAATTTACCTCAGAAGGAAACAAATTAATTATGTGATCATATTTTTCTCAACAACATCATGTACATGAATAGTTTATGTAGTATGCAACAAAACTATAAAATTGTGTTGGATATTAAAATTTTGAAATATTTCTTCAATTATTGTGACGAATTAGATTATATATATTTATTATTATAGAGAATTGAATTTGATAACAAATTAGGAAGTTCATTTCAATGATTTTCACCAAACAAAACTAATTTTTATATGTATTTTTTGGTTAACTGGTAAGTTAACAATTTTTATTCATCTAAAGTAACACGCTCCTCAAGATCATTAGGTTGCAGACATTTGATAATGTTAGAACCCTTACGCACAAGTAATATAAATATTTTTTCTTTCTAATAAATTATTTACCAAAATGATAAAAATGAAAAAAAAAAAATACACCTCACATACAGTAAAAGTTTAATATCAATTAAACGATGCAGGATTATATAAAAATAATTGATGAATAATCAAGTACAATAATCTATGTTTTAAATTAAACAATTTAAATTATGTAATTCTATTAAATCCACATATTAACTGTAAATTTGACTCGAATAGCACAACAAAAGTGATGTATGTCACGTCATCAATTTTTATCACCATCCAAATTAGACAATGGATTAGTAGTAACTGAATCTGGCAAGAATCCAGAGAACTAATCTAGCAAATTCAGACTGTCACTGAGAAGTACGACAACCTACAAATATAATAAAATAGTAGTAAAGAACAAGAACATAAAGATTGTCTATAATATCTATGTAGTCAAATTATAAAAAGAAATGGTCACCTCTTGGTACACCTCTTTGACATCCTTGCACTCCTTCCTACACTTGTTCATAATATCTATGAAGGATTTGTACTCATGGTTATTTAGTAAATGTTTCTGCAAGAAGATACAAGTTAATAAGGTATTACTAAAGTGTTTTGAAGAAGAAAAAGGAAGACTTTAATTTGTAAAATCATGAGGTAATAGAAATGTAACCTTTATTTTTTTCACAAAGTTGAATACTTGTTCAAAGTGAATTGATTTCTTCAAAGGAGGCTTGACTTCATCGTTAAGGATTATATCATAGCCACAGGGCAAGAGAAGATCTAAGGCAAGGAGTAAACTAGATAATGGATTGGGAGTAACTGAATCTTTCAAGAATTCAGTGAACTCATCTAGCAAATCAGGATGGTCATTGAAAAGTACCGCAACCTAACTTATAATAAAATAGTAAGAAACGAGAACATAAAGATTGTCTATGATATCTATGTATCCAATTTTTTTTAAAAAAATTATCACCTCATGATACACTTCGTTGATGTCCTTGCTCTCTTTCTTATACATCATCAAAATATCTACGAATAATTTGTACTCATGGTCATTTCCAAAACATTTCTGCAAGAAGTTACAAGTCAGTAAATTTGGACAAAGTTTTTAAACAAGAACATGTCCTACTTTTATTAGTAAAATCATAAGATTACAAAAATGTAACCATTATATTTTTCACAAAATTGCGTTTTTCTTCATTGTTAGTTGTTTTCTTCGAAGAATCCTTTCTCTTCATCATTGAGCATTATTTCATAGCCATTGGGCAAGTAAGCATTAAATCCAAGGACCAAACTAGGATAACCTTTAAACGATTCTCTCACTCTTTCTATGACACCAACAAGATTAATTTTGTAAGGAATATTTAAAGACATAGTCCCACATAAATCACCAAATTAGAATATATTTTAATAAAGATCATGACTGTCACGACCCAAAAATGGACGTGATGACACTCGTCTTAACCCACCAAGACAAGTCAGCCTAAAACTCAACCATTACAATAAAATGCCGAAATTTTTATAATAAACTCAAATATACCCCCAAAATCTGGTTGTCACGTGTACAAGCCTCTAAAGTATTACAATTGAATCAAAAGAAAAATATAAGTCTCATATGACATTGTTTCTAGAGTAGAATAAGATAAAAAACATGAGTAAGAAGGATCGCTGAGAAGACAAACAACTACCTCACAAATCTCCCAGAAGCCTCGGAAAAAAAGAGAATAACAAGTACCACAAAAATCTAGGCTCGTAACCTACAAAATTTGTAGAAGCAAGGGGTGAGTACCAAGCCACACGGTACTCAGCAAGTAAACCTCTAAACACGAGCTAAGGGGATAGAATACAAGTACTCCTTACACCCCAACCGAACCTTCACAACTACAATCTGTATAAAACCAGCCCAACATAACAGTTCACAGTTTACAAAGCACATAGCTCAACACAACACTCTAACAATTTCATATCCTCAACAACAACAATAATTTCATATCCTCAACAACAACACTCTAACAATTGCATATCTTCAACAACAAGCTCAATATTCATCAGTCACAAGTTCCATAGAAAGGCACTCACAAGATCAGCAACACACAAGATCAAGTTCAACAATAATAAAGAAGTGCAATGCAATGTCAAGTATAGTGATGCATGTCTGACCTAATGATATACACCCGCTGTCTCTCAGTCCGGGACTCATGGGGGACATATCTGTCCATGCATTCATCGCGGCGCGCAATACGACCCTCGATAATAGTAACCATCGCGGCGTGCGATACGTCCCTCAAAATATAGTATCCGTCACGGCGCGCGACACGTCCCTCGAAATATAGTATTCATCGTGGCGCACAATACGACCCTCGAAATGGTACATCCTCTTTAATTTCTTATTCTTTCTCAATCCACATAACACTTGTCACAACTATGTCTCAGAACAATGCAAATGACATGTTCACACAAATAATGAAGAGATGACCATTTTCATAACATTGCACAATTCACCACAACACAATCATGATACAACATCAATAATGATTCAACAAGCCTTTCAAACAATTCTCAACACATCACACAAACAATTGATCACATTGCCTTTTATTATCCCTTTCTCATTATTAGAATTAATCAATGTGGACAAGTCAACCCATCACCAAGCCTCATTACCCTAAACACATATTACAAGGAAATACATGAATTCCATACACTTAACAAGGGTTTAGAAATTTACTTGCCTCAATCTATTGAACAATAACTCCGGGACTTGAGTCTTCCCCTTTCGTTAAACTTCCAACTCAATGTCATCTATTCAAATAAATGACCACAATAAGATTTCAAAACTAACAACATCCATATTATTATATGTCTAGCCTAGACCCAAGAACTCACCCAAACCTATAAGCAAGATCTTAAATCTTGATGTCAATTAACATATCAAGTCTCATATTTTCAAATTTCAAGTCTAGGATTATATTCTAATTTCTCCAATATCATGAATCTAATAATATTCAAATAATACAATACACATAGTAATTAATTAGATCTATCAATATATCACAACTTTGATAATAATGTGGTACCATATTTTTAATTGGAGTCGCAGGAAGAACGAAGGTAAAATATATGTCCAGCAACCAACTAGTGCGTCTACTACTTAAATTCCATTATTCCTCACTTAAATCTCCAAAGGACCACTCACTGTACAATGATTACCGCCTAATCATTATTCAATGATTGCACTCTAAACCCATTTTTCCACTCATATCCCAATTTCAAATATAATTTTTTTGTCAAACCCACCTTCCTTGATCATCTTTCATAGCCAATATTAATAATAATATTAATTCTAAACAATCATAGCTGCTCATTAATTATAAAAGAGATGAACAATTGCATCCTTATTAAGTTACGGTCATTACCTGGACGAAGTGCATCGACGGCGGAGGTGAGTATTCCAACCCTTTCTATTTTTTTTTCTCGGCTGCGTGAACTGCTGCTGTTCACAACTGCCAGCAACATTTGCCCTTTTATTTCTTTTATTTATTTATTTATTTATTTTCCTTTTCTATTATTATTAGCACCAAAATAATCTTTTATTAAATCTAAAAATTATATCACTCATTCTTATAAGTCATAAATTATTTATAAAAGCTACTAAAAAGGGCTAATATGAAAATAATGAGTAAAATTCATAAAACGACCAAGAGGGTCGTTACATTATCCACCACTAAAAATCATGTTCGTCCTCGAACATAAAGACGTAGAAGGATGAATAACCAACATTATCAAAACCTGAGTTATGACCTACCACTCGGTGTTCATCTCTATAAATGAGCTCGTCCTTAAGTCCATTCCATCAAGATCAACTACTAAGAATTGAACTTTCGAATCAAACTTTAAAAGATCTACAAATCAGGAGTGATTATCAAGCCCCAGACTAACCCATGAACCCAATCTAAAATGAAACTCATTAAACCATAGCACAACCATCATAACGAATCTTTTCTCACATAACCAAGATAACATTTTGAATCGATACCGACTACAACCAGAAATGAACTTTAACCAACCACCACACACTCATAATGCACAAACCATCACAGATCTTATCAAGATTCCCTCTTTACAACACAATCTTTTCACGATCTTAATTTAAAAAAATAAATAAATAAATAAATAAATAATAATAATAATAATATGATCTTTAGACAATCAGATACTCACCAAGGGAGAATAAAACCTATTTAACCCAAAGAAGAACAAGATCAAGTAACCACCTAGCACGCGGTACACCCCAATATGCAGAACCTTTAACAACATTATCGGATAATTGTAACTATTCATAGAAGCTCTTCTATAAGTTCTCATATGCAAGGTCGTGCGTGTAGAACCACCGGTATACTTTAACTATGTCAATTGTCAAACAACACCAAATTTGTTATAACTAAAATGACCAAGTATGCCCAAGAATGCCACCCTACTAAGAGGACAATCACAAGATCGGTACACCCGATCCACCACTAGGAATTCACCCCAAAGATGTGGAAACATGTGTGGGCATAGACAACTAATCACACTTCAAATCATATCCAAAATAAAGTAGGTGGTCACATCAAAATATACAGAACCAAGGTCGAATAATACTTAATACTTTTTCCACAGTGCCCGTATCAAATATTTTCATTCATATGACCTTATCTCTTTGATTTCTAGCCACCCACAATCACTAATCTAGTCTCAATTATAATTGCACACATACTTGATTCATCAACCCCACATACTTCTCACAGTACTCCATTGAAGCTAACACTCTTAATACCAACAAACATCATAACTACACAAGCCATTTAATTTACTTTCAAATTTTCACTAGTATCAAAGTCTTCTTAGCAAACACATTGTAGCCTAAAAAAAAATAATTTCAAAATATGGCTCTCTGTTTTTCCTTGTAAGCATTCTGTGATAGATATGGATTTTGCCCAATACTGATGGCACTAATTTCAAATATGATAGTACCTTTCCATCGAGATAAAACTATTAAATCACACCCGAAGTCAACTCCACACAACTTCCACATACCATGCTTTAACTACCATTCCAAACCATCATATACCTCATGCCAACACTTAAAGAAATATTCTTGGGCAATCCAATAATTCGGTATACTATAAGCTCATAACCTCTACTCATTATCAAATGCCTATGTAATACATCATAACAATCTGTATTGTCCCATCAACAAAGTAGTTTCAATCCCCTCGAATCCTCATTAATCATGTAAAACTGTAGGTCCACACCGCTGAACATCAATAAGTTACCTATCATAATTTGGACAATCTAGCTCGACATAACCACATAGAATCCTCCACACATAGTTGCTTGTCACCCAACCAAAACTCAGTCTTTAGAAAAGTCAATGATAAATCCTGGTAAGTCTATACCGAACTAGTTCACATCTTACAGTCATATCTAAACTTAAAGGTGAAAATCCCTACAATCTTTCAACTTCGAACCAAAAATCTATACAAGATGACTTATTCCTTCAGCTTTCTTAGATTCTTTTCATGACGGAAATTTCAAATACCTTGAACTCTTCAATACACCAAAATTTTGTTCTTTTTGCTAACTCACTTACCAGTTTATTCTTTGGCCAACAACCCATGACATTTTTACCTTATCCTCTAAACCATAACATTTTGTGAAACCCCCCTTAGGTATAACAATCAAAAGTAACCAAATTTACTACTCAAATTTTAAGTCCTTCCAAAGGCTTCATACTCAATGTGATCGATCATTTCTTACCTTACCAATTCATACCTTGACAAAACACACTACCACAAACCTAAACTCACCATGAAAAACTTGAATTTTGAATACAACTGTGTAACCCAATTCCTTTATCTATCAACATTAGCTCACACCTTGAAGATTTTTATGAATTCACGTATCTTAGCTTATCATTGATCGCCTCTCCATCGATCTTATCATATCTTTCGCTAAAAATCCTACCATACTCATTATCAAACTCAAAACCACAAAAGAACTAATCATCATACTCTAGTTGAACGTCTGTACATTCCTTTCTCAAGTTTTATCTAATAGTTTTTAACCAATCTGATGATCCGGTGACACTATATATTACCATAACCAGAGCAAAACGGGTGAGATCACATATCTCTGATCCCAATTCTCAACCCCTCTGAAGTTACCTCCTTAGCCCTTGCAATCAGAGAAAATATTCTTATTCTCACCTCTTTCCGAAGGCTACACTATATTCCACTAATTTATTATTTTTTCATTATGACTCTAGATCCTTTAAATTCTATTCGAGTGGTGTTTCAAAACCTCCTACAACTTTCCTTGCAACCACGCTACTCACCAAATAATAGCAAACCATAACATTAGTTACTCGCAAGTTGTCATTACCATACAAAAATCCAATTAACCAACAATTTTTATCATATAGTCCATCCCAATCACAATCCATCACGAACTCTTATTACCATTATGCTCAGTTAGCCCTTGCCATCACCATAAAGTCAACTTTGTCATCGACATGACATCTCAAAACCAACTATACCAATCCATTTCAAAAGACTAACACAATTTTATACGCAATTCTTTTACTAAAATTCTCAATTATGTTCACACAAGTATACTCGTTGAGACTTCCTTTACCTATAAGCTTGTCATTCTAATCTTGATTCACTTCCATGGAGCTTACAGTGAAATCAACACTAATTTAAAATCCTCAAGATACATTTCACAACCCAAACACATCAATATCATACCAAAGATCCACCACTAAAAATTTCCTTATAAATAATGTTTAACCCATCCATCCGTACTAACAAGCTAGTTGATTTCTCAAATACGAATCCAACACCAGATCTTATTATATGAGCATGTGATACAATAGATAACTCCTTAAGTAGTTAGTATTCACACTTGACAATCGACGTATCCGTTTCCATGTACCACTAGTACCACATCGTGAAAGTCCGTTAGATCTATCACTAGAACACATCATACTTATCGAGAAGATCATACCCAAATAGCCCACACATTTCTACCCATTGAATAGGTGTAAAACATTACCAAATTTGTTCTGTCTTTAGCCCAAGCAATTTGCATTCTTTCTTAGATTAGGTCGATAACAAAAGTAACACACTTCATAACTCTAATCAAGTAAGCATCAGTACTATTCTAATAGTCGTATCATGGCCCTCTTTGGTATACACTCAATCTATAAAGTCGTAGTAGAAATTCTAACCTCAATTGGTGTATCATCATTTTCTAAGCAGACCATTCATGTTATGATAACTTTACTAATTGTAGTTTCCAAAGTTACAATATTCATTATCTAGTCATCATTTTAATCATTCCACTTTCAATTGTTAAACCACTCTAAATATCATACATACCACACACGTACTATCCTCTTTACTAGGGTAACTAACCTTACTCAACCCCCTCCAAATTGCTGAACATTCTTAGTTTTAAGCCTCTTTTCAAGAACTCTATCACTTCCAAACCAAAACTAAACTCAAAGCCATACACAACACCCCAGCTATCCAAATGAGGAACTACGCACGAGTCATCACTATAAGTGAGGGTGGATGGAGTGAAGTGATAAGAATCAAAACCGGACCAAGTACGTACAATAGAGATCCAAGAAATGAAGATTTTTCCTAAAAGTCACTATAGCCTCTCGAAGATAAGTACAGACGTCTCCGTACCAATCCTCGAGACTCTACTTAGACTCAGCTTGTAGACACGTGAGACCTATGAACCTGGGGCTCTGATACCATTTTGTCACGACCCAAAAATGGACGTGATGCCACTCGTCTTAACCCACCAAGACAAGTCAGCCTAAAACTCAATCATTACAATAAAATGCGGAAATTTTTATAATAAACTCAAATATACCCCCAAAATCTGGTTGTCACGTGTACAAGCCTCTAAAGTATTACAATTGAATCAAAAGAAAAATATAAGTCTCACATGACATTATTTCTAGAGTAGAACAACATCATAAACAGGAGTAAGAAGGATCGCTGAGAAGACAAACAACTACCTCACAAATCTCCCAGAAGCCTAAAAAAAAAGAATAACAAGTACCACAAAAATCTAGGCTCGTAACCTACAAAATTTGTAGAAGCAAGGGGTGAGTACCAAGCCACACGGTACTCAGCAAGTAAACCTCTAAACACGAGCTAAGGGGATAGAATACAAGTACTCCTTACACCCCAACCGAACCTTCACAACTACAATCTGTATAAAACCAGCCCAACATAACAGTTTACAGTTTACAAAGCACATAGCTCAACACAACACTCTAACAATTTCATATCCTCAACAACAACAATAATTTCATATCCTCAACAACAACACTCTAACAATTGCATATCTTCAACAACAAGCTCAATATTCATCAGTCACAAGTTCAATAGAAAGGCACTCACAAGATCAGCAACACACAAGATCAAGTTCAACAATAATAAAGAAGTGCAATGCAATGTCAAGTATAGTGATGCATGTCTGACCTAATGATATACACCCGCTGTCTCTCAGTCCGGGACCCATGGGGACATATCTGTCCATGCATTCATCGCGGCGCGCAATACGACCCTCGATAATAGTAACCATAGCGGCGTGCGATACGTCCCTCAAAATATAGTATCCGTCACGGCGCGCGACACGTCCCTCGAAATATAGTATTCATCGTGGCGCACAATACGACCCTCGAAATGGTACATCCTCTTTAATTTCTTATTCTTTCTCAATCCACATAACACTTGTCACAACCATGTCTCAGAACAATGCAAATGACATGTTCACACAAATAATGAAGAGATGACCATTTTCATAACATTGCACAATTCACCACAACACAATCATGATACAACATCAATAATGATTCAACAAGCCTTTCAAACAATTCTCAACACATCACACAAACAATTGATCACATTGCCTTTTATTATCCCTTTCTCATTATTAGAATTAATCAATGTGGACAAGTCAACCCATCACCAAGCCTCATTACCCTAAACACATATTACAAGGAAATACATGAATTCCATACACTTAACAAGGGTTTAGAAATTTACTTGCCTCAATCTATTGAACAATAACTCCGGGACTTGAGTCTTCCCCTTTCGTTAAACTTCCAACTCAATGTCATCTATTCAAATAAATGACCACAATAAGATTTCAAAACTAACAACATCCATATTATTATATGTCTAGCCTAGACCCAAGAACTCACCCAAACCTATAAGCAAGATCTTAAATCTTGATGTCAATTAACATATCAAGTCTCATATTTTCAAATTTCAAGTCTAGGATTATATTCTAATTTCTCCAATATCATGAATCTAATAATATTCAAATAATACAATACACATAGTAATTAATTAGATCTATCAATATATCACAACTTTGATAATAATGTGGTACCATATTTTTAATTGGAGTCGCAGGAAGAACGAAGGTAAAATATATGTCCAGCAACCAACTAGTGCGTCTACTACTTAAATTCCATTATTCCTCACTTAAATCTCCAAAGGACCACTCACTGTACAATGATTACCGCCTAATCATTATTCAATGATTGCACTCTAAACCCATTTTTCCACTCATATCCCAATTTCAAATATAATTTTTTTGTCAAACCCACCTTCCTTGATCATCTTTCATAGCCAATATTAATAATAATATTAATTCTAAACAATCATAGCTGCTCATTAATTATAAAAGAGATGAACAATTGCATCCTTATTAAGTTACGGTCATTACCTGGACGAAGTGCATCGACGGCGGAGGTGAGTATTCCAACCCTTTCTATTTTTTTTTCTCGGCTGCGTGAACTGCTGCTGTTCACAACTGCCAGCAACATTTGCCCTTTTATTTCTTTTATTTATTTATTTATTTATTTTCCTTTTCTATTATTATTAGCACCAAAATAATCTTTTATTAAATCTAAAAATTATATCACTCATTCTTATAAGTCATAAATTATTTATAAAAGCTACTAAAAAGGGCTAATATGAAAATAATGAGTAAAATTCATAAAACGACCAAGAGGGTTGTTACAATGACAATAGGTAAAATTTAGTTGCAAACCTTTGAGCCTTTAAGTCTTTCATAACATCAAGGAACATGTCATACTTTTCTACTTGGTCTACAAATGTGTCCTTAATCTCCCTCAGATAAGACAATGCAGCAACTAAATCTATGCTGCTACCAAACCTAATTCATCCAAGAGATAGAAGAAATAAAAACATCAGAACCATGGCCATAAGTAGCCAATTAAATATATTGCGGAAAAATCAATGATGTGGTCTAACATTAAGTAAAGTGAGTGAAAATGTAGAAGATTATAGCTCAAATTCTAGTAAAGACGGGTAATATCTCTTCACACCTAACTAAATTTTGAAAGATAAAGTAACCACATATGTAGTGTTTGGACATAGAAAATACAATATTTTAGACACACACAAACATGGAAGGCTTAACATTAACTTTGTCATTAGATTTTATGTAGACACTTGATATACCATATGTTTCAACTGAGCATTGAAACACTTGTTCATATGTTCTGATTTTAAAAAAAAAATTATGTGCATTCTCAAAAATTGCTAGCAACATAAGTTAACTACATAAAATAAATTATCTCATTTAATTATTCACACCGATACCTATTGGAACATGCTTGAGGTTTTAAGTCTTACTAAGGTCAATGTTTATAATTAAAGGAGGTAGCATATTTTAAGAGTTTAACAAATCTATGTTATCGATACTTGTATGCAAAATGTTTCTGAAATTCAAACTCAAAGTGTCTAATAATAAACATTTTATCATTTGTTCATGTGCTCAATATAATTTGAACACAATTAAAATTCGAGTATCTAAATAAAATATTATTTAAGGGGGCTATTAATATATTAGGTCAACTTGTAATGTTCTTACACACAAGTAGCAGCTAAGTTATATTCTAATCCACTTTAATTCAATGCTTAATTTTGGCAAATAAAAAAAGCTGGGAATAGTCATGTATATAAAAATTACCACACACATAGAATAAAATTAATTGAAGACATGAACTTACGATTCTCCATGGGAAGAACAAATTGGCCGCTTAAATACACTACCAAAAATATCATGAATCCCTCACCTACCATTAAGATGAATTCCGCACCCAAAAATGGTATCAGAGCTATGGATGAAAAGAAATATAAGAAGAAACATACTAGTAGAAAGATAAGAAAATTAAGAAGAAAATTAAACAAATTATATCCGGAATATAAACAACTCAATATCACAAAAACTGATAACGACAAATTAGATCAATTAATAGATAATATATCTAAAATAGAATATAAATATATTCAATATCTAAAGATACAATGAATAACGAGAAACAATGAATAACGACAATAACGAATATAGACAAAAACTTACTGAAATAATTGTAACAAAAATACAAGAATTAAGGCATAGGCAAAATAGACTTAACAATAATATATTTGCAGGAATTTGTAAAAAATCTATAATAGCACAGAGAAAAACTATTTTATATCTACAGATACAGATAGAAAGTTTAGAATATAAACTTCAACACAATCTATAAATGAATAAGGAAGAATATGTCATAGACGAAAAAACATATGAAAACTATGACTGATTAAAAATAAAGATAATATTTTCTGATCTAGGAAGAAGATACAAGAAAATAGGTGACAATATAAGTTTAATGTTAGAAAAAGAAACGGTAAAACTAGAAGATAGTTTAACGGCTATGATAAGAATAACAAAAGAAAATGAGGAAATAGATAGAAAAATGGAAATTGAAAAATAAAACAACAAGCAAAAAAGGAAGTACAACAATTAGAAGAAGTAAAAAATACTAAAATAATAGAACTAGAAAAAGAGCTGGCAATGTTAAAAGAGATGTATGAAATAAAACAACAAGAAAAAGAACAAAAAACAAAATTAGTAAATGAGATAAATAAATTTAAAGAAAAATTGCAATTAGAAGATGAATTAGAAGAAAAAGAAGAAAATAACCAAAATAATCTACCCGAAATAAGAATTGATGAAATAAATGACAATGATCTAGATGAACAACATTCGGAAACAAGCGAAACATATACAGAACTTTTAGCAAACATAGATAATACAAAAAATTTAGAAGTAAATACAGGAGACATAGACATGGATGAAAAACCTAGTACATTAGGAATAAAAAACCCAAAAAATCTAAAATATTATAATACAAACTATGGATAATATGATAAAGAAAAAACTATATGGGATAAAAGATTAAATAAAAAATGGACACCTAAACCAATAACTGAACATCATGATTTTTTAGATTTAGACTGTGTAGCAGATATAAATAAAACAATCCAATTATGGATGGGATATATATCAAAACAATTAATAGATAACAAAATAGGAATGACAGAAACACCAGGATATACATAAAGAACACTTATAGGAACAGTAAAATTATGGCTACAAAATTTATCAGATGAAAGTTTAAAAACTCTAAGAAGTAATAAAAAATCTAATAGTGAATTAACTACTACAACTATAGAAATATTACATAAATACGAAATAGCTATAAGAAATGAATTTAGTAGTATGACAACAGAAGTAGAAAAACAAAATAGAGAAAAAATCATAAACCAAAATCTAATGACAAAATTAGCAATATGTAAGATGCGTTATATAGATGAATAGACATGTGCATTTAGAGAATATTATTATAAAGGAACATATAGCACAGAAGAAAGTAAGGAAATAAGAAAATTATATTTTACAAAATTACCAGAACCTTTTAATTCAAAAGTAATAAAAAGTTGGAATGAAGCAGGATTAACAGATACCTTAGGAGCTAGAATAAAATTCTTACAACGATGGTTTATAGAACTATGTGAAAAACATAAAGAAGAAATAAAAATGGAAAAAATACTAGTAAAAAACTTAGCATGTTGCAAAAATAAAACGGCACCCCAATTTGGTTGTACGGACAAATACTATAAAAAGAGATATAACAAAAAATATAGATCAAAATATAAATATAAAAAATCAAGAAGAAGGTACTATGTAAAAAACTACAAAACCAAAAGACCATATAGACCAAAAACAAAACTAACGGAATGTACTTGTTATAATTGTAGACAATTAGGACATATAGCTAGAGATTGTAAATTACCTAAAAAGCCAAAGAAAAAACAAATATCAGAAATAATAATAGACAATGAAAAATATACACAAATAGAATACGTAGATTATGAATTAGAAAGTGAAGATAGCATATATGAATTATCAGAAAACGAAACAGACAAAATGGAAAATAATTCAGTAATAGAATCAGATAATGAACACTATATAAATGACTGAAACAGATATACAAATAATAACTAAAGAAAAATATCAAGATGAAGAATTGGCAGAACAAAAAATAATATTTGATAATAATATATTTGAACAAATAAAAGAAAAAGAATTGGACCTAAGCGTAGAAAAAATATTCGAAATACCAACAATAAGAAACTGGTTTAAACGACAAAAAGAAGAATACTATGTACTAAGTCAAAGAGAACATATCATAGATTGCAAATACACCAAAGGAAAGGCTAAAATACCAATAATAAACAAACGAATAATAAATAAAGAAATACAAGATATTAAGGCTAAAAATCCAATCAAATATGTACATTTAGGAGGAACAGAAATATTAATAAAAGCATGTTTTAGAGAAGGAATAAATACACCCATAGAAATATACTAAGCGGATTATAGAATTATACAACCCATAGAAAAAAGTATAATAAGTGCAGTAAAACGTAACCTCATCTACCAAAAATTTAAATTTATAATAAGTGCTAACTACTCAGTAGCAACAAATGACAGAAACATAGATAAATCACTAGTATTATATTGGAGAATGTTAGGGATAGAACTAGCCCCAGGAAGTAAAATATTTATAGCTAGATGTAAAAACTTATATGTATTAACAACAAAACATAAAATAACAGCAAAACATAAAATAGACAAAATAAAAATAGAAGATCCCTTTGAAATGATAGTTACAGTCATAGATAATAATGATTATAGTTATAATGAGATTGATATAGAAGAAGATTTAGAAATAGTAAAAGAGAAAGACTAAGTACATCAAAAAGAATAAACAATGAAATACCCAAAATATCATGAAAAATGAGTACCTCAAAAAGAATAGATAAAACTTTACAAAAATCAATAGAAGAAGAAATAAAACCATATCATTACTACATAATGGGAGTAATGGAATAACGAAAATATCTAATATTAATAAATACAGGACAGGAAGAAAACTATATTACAAGAGAACTAGTAACAGAAGATGAAATAATTACTGCTGAACAATCGTGCCCTGAACTATCAAAGGCATTGATATATACCGAAGAAACTAAAGAAAAGGAAATAATCATTGGAGGAGTACCAATAATAATAAAATTTAAAGTATATCAAAGAGATAAAAATATCACTTTAGGAATAAAATGGTTAGAACAAGTAAAATCATATAATTTAGAAGACAAACAGATAACAATAAATTATAATAATAAGAAGATAATAATAAAAAGAACTTTCTTATGATAAAAACATGAAAATATATATACTTGCAAAGATAATAATAGAGGGATATTACAACAGATATTATACACCAATGATAGACACAAGAACAGAAACTAATATATGTAAATACAATTGCTTACCAGAAGATAAATGAGAAAAATTAAAAACACCGATAGTAGTATCAGGATTTAATAATGAAGGAAGCATGATTACATATAAGGCAAAAAATATAAAAATACAACTATGGGATAAGATATTAACTATAGAAGAAATATATAACTTTGAATTGACCACAAAAGATATGTTATTAGGAATGCCATTTTTAGAAAAATTATACCCACATATAATAACAAAACACACTGGTGGTTCACAACACCATGTAAACAAAAATTAGGAGCAAAAAGAGTAAATAACAAAAAACGAAAAACAACAGAATGGATAAAAGGAAGTGAAAAAATTACACAAAAATTAGAAAATATAAAAGAAGAAGACCCTAAAATAGAATTAGTTATATTCTCTATAGATAAAGTAAAAATAATCCAAGATAAGTTAGAATTGTTATATAGTGAAGATCCTTTACAAGGATGGGAAAAACATAAAACAAAAGTAAAAATTGAGCTAATTCATAATAATAGGATAATAACCCAAAAACTATTAAAATATAATTTTAATGATTTAACAGAATTTAAAACACATATAAACGAATTAATAGAAAAAAAGTATATACAAGAAAGCAATAGCAAGCACACAAGCCCAGCATTTATAGTAAATAAACATAGTGAACAAAAAAGAGGAAAAAGTAGAATGGTTATTGATTATAGAAATTTAAATGCAAAAACTAAAACATATAATTACCCAATACCTAATAAAATATTAAAGATAAGACAAATACAAGGATATAATTACTTTAGTAAATTTGATTGCAAATCAGGATTTTACCACTTAAAGTTAGAAGAAGAATCTAAAAAACTTACAGCATTTACTGTACCATAAGGATTTTATGAATGAAATGTATTACTATTTGGATATAAAAATGCTTCAGGTAGATATCAACATTTTATGGATAACGACTTTAAACAACTAGAAAATTGTGTAGTATATATTGATGATATATTACTAGATTCTAAAACCCAAGATGAACACATAAGATTATTAGAAAAATTCATACATATTATAGAATATTCAGGCATAAGCCTAAGCAAAAACAAAGCAGGCATAATGAAAAAGCAAATAGAATTTTTAGGAATACAAATAGATAAAAATGCAAACACATATAGTACAAAAAATAATTAACTCAAATGAACAATTAGATACAAAAAAAAAATTACAATCATTTCTAGGACTAGTAAATCAAGTAAGAGAATACATACCAAAATTAGCAGGGAATTTAAAACTATTACAACAAAAATTAAAGAAAGATGTAGAATACCAGTTTGATAAAAAAGACCAAACACAAATACAAAAAATAAAATCATTATGTAAGAACCTACCTAAACTATATTTTCCGGATGAAAACAAAAAAATTACTTATATAGTAGAATCAGACGCTAGTGAAAAAAGTTATGAAGGAGTCTTAAAATACAGGTATGATGAAGAAAAAATAGAACATCATTGCAGATATTATTCAGGAACATTTACTAATACAGAGATAAAATGGGAAATAAATAGGAAAGAATTATATTCAGTATATAAATGTTTATTATCATTTGAACCATACATTGTATATAACAAATTTATTATAAGAACGGATAACACATAAGTAAAATGGTGGCTAACAAGAAAAATACAAGATTCGGTAACTACAAAAGAAATAAGAAGATTGGTATTAAATATATTAAATTTTACATTTACTATTGAAGTAATAAAAACTGACAAGAATGTTATTGCAGATTACTTATCAAGACAAAGCTACTCAGACTGAGAAAGAAAATACAATTGAAGATATACTCAAAGCCATTATTACACTTTGTATAAAAGTGGACAGTATGGACAATGAGATACAAAAGCTAAAGACTAATGAAGATAATCTGAAGTCTAAAGCTAATATAGGTCCGCAGCATGACTTTAAAAATGCGGAGCTAAAAGGTGACGTTGGGAAACACCTTAAAACCCATAATATTAGTTTAAATACAGCTGTAGGTACAAGTAAACAAGTTAGTGAAAAACAACATAAGAATACAAACTTAAACTAGCTATTTGAAAAACCATTTACTCCAAAAATGCCAAAAAACACATTGACTATGGAACCACAAACCTCTACCTATGCAGATAGGCTACAAAATGAGAAAAAAATTGTATAACCATGTCACGAGAACATATATTGAAAATATATACAAAACCCAAACCTATTTAAACCGTAATCCTAGATCCACTACAACCAAAGAACCAAGTCAAGACTACCTAACCCAAAAATTACAAGGTTATAACAAGCTAATCGCACAGCCAAAAACTAACGCCAATTTAGTAAGGACATGTTACAATTATGGACTATTAAATACCGTATACACATTCGACGGAGAAGAAATAAGTGGAATACCAGAACTACACAAGGCATTCATAACATATAAAAGAGTTTCCAAGGGAAATTTATTTTATGTAAAGTTTTATACAACACCAACGGAGATATTATACGAAGAGATAAAACCCCCAATTCAAGTTATTAAAATAGGACTAACCAAAGATATGATTATACCTGAAGATGTTGGACAACAGGAAGAAATACGAAAAATAGAGATACCAAGTTTTTATGCCAATAAAAGAATAATTGGTATATCAATTATTATACAAGAGTTAGCAAACAATTATTTAAACGAAAATGCTATATGGAGTTACTACTCTAGAGACCAGTTAATGATATATTCTAATTCAAGAGAACTAAGGAAAGCAGATATGGATGAAGTCCAACGATGAATTTTATCATTATTAAAACCAGAAGAAAGACCTACGACAAGAGCACTCAAGACATGATTTATTTCACCAGAACTATTAACCAGATATTTTAAGCTAATTGGACATAAATATCCTGACCATAAATGTTCAAAATGTAATAGAGAAGATAATGTCATTCCCGATGTCCAGCTGGAATGATCAAATGAGATAGAGACGAAAGAAGATAAGAAGAAGAAGACAAGAAGAAGAAGACAAAAATAAAAAGACACATGTGCAAAGAAAGTCATAATGTACTGACCCTCCAGGTCATTTTTAAATTAAAGCAGTCATTGCGTCGTTTAGAGCGTTCCTGTAGCGACCCCAAGTCATTTATGACTTGCTGGCACTGACTATTCGGTCGCCTGGTAGTTCGTTTGGGTTTTAGGCCTGTTTCCCTGCTTTGGAGATTTTTATAACTTGAAAAGTTGACTTTGGTCAATCTTCTTGGGAGTCGTGCTCAGATGAAAATTCTGACAGCTAGGTTAGCTTCGGAAGATCGATTTTGGTCTAGAACGACCCTTTGTTCACTTCCCGAGGCTTTAGATGGCAGTTGTGGAATCTGGCTCAAACGATACTGGGTGTGGGACCCACTTTTCATCGAAGCAATCTCCAAATGGAAATTCCGCCTTCACCGTTGAGTCCGAAATATCATTTCCAATCAGATTCCATATATGGTTTGTATTTTTCCGACTCCGAACGAGTTCGGAGCATCGAAATTTAAGTTTGAAGGGTTGTAGAATTTTGACGCGGCGGTGACGTGGCAGAGCCACGCGACGCCACGTGGCAGCGGCTGGAAATCTGGAAATTTCCAGATTTTAGGATGAGTTCGTCCAATTTTTTTCCCTCAACTTCAACATAAGATTTCTCCTTCATTTTGAGTCCAAATTAGGTGCTTCAAGAGGCTAACTTCAAGAGAATTTCGTGGGGAATCTAGCAGTGATCTCTGAAACGCGAGGGGAGGCTTCGTTTGAGGTAAGGAATCGAATTTAGCCACTGCTAGGATGATTTCCGGATTGAATTGTTGTTGAATTTTAAAATGTGAGATCTTGATCATCTTAGGTCCGTTTTGAGTCATTCTTGAGGCTAACTTGTAGAGTTTTTTGCAAGGATCATCGTGGTATAATTTGTTTGGGTTGAAAGGGTCTCGTTTTTCCAGAAATTGGTGATCAAGGGGCTGCCCATTTTAATTGTTGTGGCTGATTTGCTGTGTTTTAGGCATCTGTTTGTGCTAAAATTTTGGGGTATTAGTTTAGTAAGGTATTTGGGACGTTTCCACGGATTCGATTTCGAGATTCCAATTGTGGGCCCCACAATCCCGTTTTAGACCCGATTTTGGGTCCGTCTCCGAAAAATACAATTTTAGTGTCAATATATTCGTAATGACGAGGTGATTAACCTTTTGTTAGTGGGGAAGCATTCGGAGACTGTTCGGAGGGGAAAAGATCCGGTACCGTGAGTTGGAGCACGCGTGGTCGGCTTTCAGGTAGGCTATGGCTTTCTCTCGTGAGATTGAGCATGTTTAGGCATTTGTTTATTGATTTGCTTGAGTATGGAGGGGTTCGGGTGTCGAGCATGCTAAATTTCTATAATTCCTGCCTTAGACCTTATTTCGGGAAAGTGTTGGATTATGACAGCATGTCTCTTGATATTATTGAATATCCATATCTTGTGGTGTATATGATAATATTGATTTGAAGTATGTTTGGCCTTAGTCTAGGCTTAGACTAGTGTTGCCATAGACTTGCGAGATTTCGGATGTCGTTGGGTAGTAGAACTTTTTCCGACGTCGTTTCGGACGGTCAGCTCCTTGTAGACTGATATAGCAGACTTGAGTCTGATAGTCGGTAACTCAGCTTATGACCTTGTATCCATAATGCCCTGCTTTTCTGTTAGCTACAGTACCCGGTTAGAGTCCGTGGTCCAGCTCACTTATGTCCAGGCTTAGCTACAGTACCCGGTTCGAGTCCGTGGTCCAGCTTACCTGTGATCTGGTTTTGGCTACAGTACCCGGTTAGAGTCCGTGGTCCAGCCCACCCGTGCCCGACCTTTGGCTACAGCACCCGGTTCGAGTCCGTGGTCCAGCCCATATAGGTTGACTCATTAGCTATAGTACCCGGTTCGAGTCCGTGGTCCAGCTTGCACGTGGTGTATTTCCAATTCCTCACTAAAGCTTCAGTTAGTCTTGATTATTCTCATCTGTAGGTTGAGGTTTTGGAGGTTGGAGAGATTCCGATTAAAGTCCGGGACGTAATGAGATCCTGGAATATGATTGGGAACGGTTCAGTTAAAAGTCCGGAAATTGGTAATATTGTGATAGACCTTCTAGCTCCATTATTTTACTTTAACTGCCGATGCATCTGCCGGGCTTATGGGGGTCCGTGCAGGTGGTTTCTTTTATTGTGCACGAGCATACCCGTCGGGTTTATGGGAGCCCGGCGGAGTTAGTTAGATTACTTGTCTTTGTTGCCTGTACGCTCGTGTACATACCCCCATTTACTACTCTTTGCACTTGATGTGACCCTTTATTTGCATTTCAATTTACTTTTGCTTATCTTGCTCAGTCGGTCTATGATGCCTACTGGGTACCTGTTGTTTTGGTACTCATGCTACGCTTTGCATCTATTTTGTGATGCAGGTCCGAGCACTAGTAGCCAGCGTTGATCGAGCTTGGAGTAGACTTATCCAGAGACGGGGGTGAGCACACGGCGTTTTGTACTATTTCAGTCTCCATCTGTATATATAGACTTGTCTCTTTCCTTTCGAGACAGTCCAGTCTCTGTTGTCCAGTTTTGGGACTTGTACTCATTTTGTAGTAGCTCTGTACTGGTGACTTCCAGGTTCTGGGAGGGATCTTTAATTGTATATATATTTTTGGTTTGCTTCTGCCTGTTTATATTGTTATTTGCCTACTTTTGTTTGATTTCTACCCTCAGACCCATTACTTGTTGTTCCGGGTTACGGGTTGGCTTACCTGCTGGTGGGTTATAGTAGGTGCCATCATGACTTGATAAATCGGATCGTGACACATAAAGAGATAAGGCAAAGAATACATATGGCCAAAAGAAAATAATATAAAAAAGTACCATGTAAATATTATTAAAAAGTGTAGTGTAAATTAGTCAACAAGTAGGGTAGTATGCATGTGCATAGTAAAAGTAGTAGGTATGGTGTGCATTAATAATGATGACAAGTGTAAAGTGGAGAGGTAGTGTGCATTACTAAAGGGACAAGTGTAAAGTGGGCAATTTAAAAAAGTCATAAAGTAAATAGTACTATGTAAGAAAGTCATGGTAGTGCATTATTGTGCATTATAGGGGCACTATTAGAATTTGTAAGTGCAGTAGGATTTCCTTTCAATAAATATTTTTTTCCATATGATTCTTATTAATTCAATTATATCTATACCTTTAAGTATATATAGGATTAAAGTTTCATAGTTTTTTATTATTTCAACATGCATGTATGTTTATCTTTTGTGGTCAATTCAAAATTATATATTTCTTCTATAGTTAATAACTTATCCCATATATGTATTTTTATATTTTTTGTCTTATATGTAATCATGGTTCCTTCATTATTAAATCCTGTTATTACTATCGGTATTTTTAATTTTTCTCATTTATCTTCTGGTAAGCAATTGTATTTACATATATTAGCTTCTGCTCCTATGTCTATCATTGGTGTATAATATCTGTTGTAATATCCCTCTATTATTATCTTTGCAAGTATATATATTTTCATGTTTTTATCATAAGAAAGTTCTTTTTATTATTATCTTCTTATTATTATAATTTATTGTTAACTGTTTGTCTTCTAAATTATACGATTTTACTTGTTCTAACCATTTTATTCCTAAATTGATATTTTTATCTCCTTGATATACTTTAAATTTTATTTTTATTGGTACTCCTCCAATGATTATTTTCTTTTCCGTAGTTTCTTTGGTATATATCAACGCCTTGGGTAGTTTAGGGCATGATTGTTCAGTAGTAATTATTTCATCTTCTGTTACAACTTCTCTTGTAAGATAGTTTTCTTCTTGTCTTGTATTTATTAATATTAGATATTTTCGTTGTTCCATTACTCCCGTTATGTAGTAATAATATGGTTCTATTTCTTCTTCTATTGATTTTTGTGGAGTTTTATCTATTCTTCTTGAAGTACTCATTTTTTATGTTATTTGAGGTATTTCATAGTTTATTCTTTTTGATGTACTTAGTCTTTCTTTTACTATTTCTAAATCTTCTTCTATATCAATCTCATTATAACTATAATCATTATTATTTATGACTGTAACTATCCTTTCAAAGGGATCTTCTATTTTTATTTTATCTATTTTATTTTTTGCTGTTATTTTATGTTTTGTTGTTAAAACATATAAGTTTTTACATCTAGTTATAAATTTTTTACTTCCTGGGGCTAGTTCTATCCCTGACATTCTCCAATATAATACTAGTGATTTATCTATGTTTCTGTCATTTGTTGCTACTGAGTAGTTAGCACTTATTATAAATTTAAATTTTTGGTAGATGAGGTTACCTTTTACTGCACTTATTATACTTTTTTCTATGAGTTGTATAATTCTATAATCCGCTTAGTATATTTTTATGGGTGTATCTATTCCTTCTCTAAAACATGCTTTTATTAATATTTCTGTTCCCTCTAAATGTACATATTTAATTGGATTTTTAGCCTTAATTTCTTGTATTTCTTTATTTATTATTCATTTGTTTATTATTGGTATTTTTGCATTTCCTTTGGTGTATTTGCAATCTATGATATGTTCTCTTTGACTTACTAAAATAATATTCTTCTTTTTGTCGTTTAAACCAGTTTCTTATTGTTGGTATTTCGAATATTTTTTCTACGCTTAGGTCCAATTCTTTTCCTTTTATTTGTTCAAATATATTATTATCAAATATTATTTTTTGTTCTGCCGATTCTTCATCTTGATATTTTTCTTTAGTTATTATTTGTATATCTGTTTCAGTCATTTATATAGTGTTCATTATCTGATTCTATTACTGAATTATTTTCCATTTCGTCTGTTTCGTTTTCTGATAATTCATATATGCTATCTTCACTTTCTAATTCATAATATACGTATTCTATTTGTGTATATTTTTCATTGTCTATTATTATTTCTGATATTTGTTTTTTCTTTGGATTTTTAGGTAATTTACAATCTCTAGCTATATGTCCTAATTGTCTACAATTAAAACAAGTACATTCCGTTAGTTTTCTTTTTGGTCTATATGGTCTTTTGGTTTTGTAGTTTTTTACATAGTACCTTCTTCTCGGTTTTTTATATTTATATTTTGATCTATATTTTTTGTTATATCTCTTTTTATAGTATTTGTCCTTACAACCAAATTGGGGTACCGTTTTATTTTTGCAACATGCTAAGTTTTTTACTAGTATTTTTTCCATTTTTATTTCTTCTTTATGTTTTTCACATAGTTCTATAAACTATCGTTGTAAGAATTTTATTCTAGCTCCTAAGGTATCTGTTAATTCTGCTTCCTTCCAATTTTTTATTACTTTTGAATTAAAAGGTTCTGATAATTTTGTAAAATATAATTTTCTTATTTTCTTACTTTCTTCTATGCTATATGTTCCTTTATAATAATATTCTCTAAATGCACATGTATATTCATCTATATAACAAATGTTACATATTGCTAATTTTGTCATTAGATTCTGGTTTATGATTTTTTCTCTATTTTGTTCTTCTACTTCTGTTGTCATACTACTAAATTCATTTCTTATAGCTATTTCGTATTTATGTAATATTTCTATAGTTGTAGTAGCTAATTCACCATTAGATTTTTTATTACTTCTTAGAGTTTTTAAATTTTCATCTGATAAATTTTGTAGCCATAATTTTACTGTTCCTATAAGTGTTCTTTCTATATATCCTGGTGTTTCTGTCATTCCTATTTTGTTATCTATTAATTGTTTTGATATATATCTCATCCATAATTTGATTGTTTTATTTATATCTGCTACACAGTCTAAATCTAAAAAATCATGTTGTTCAGTTATTGGTTTAGGTGTCCATTTTTTATTTAATCTTTTATCCCATATAGTTTTTTCTTTATCATATTGTCCATAGTTTGTATTATAATATTTTAGATATTTTGGGTTTTGTATTCCTGATGTACTAGGTTTTTCATCCATGTTTATGTGTCCTGTATTTACTTCTAAATTCTTTGTATTATCTATGTTTGCTAAAGTTCCATATATATTTAGCTTGTTTTCAAATGTTTTCATCTAGATCATTGTCATTTATTTCATTAATTCTTATTTCGGGTAGATTATTTTGGTTATTTTCTTCTTGTTCTTCTAATTCATCTTCTAATTGCAATTTTTCTTTAAATTTATTTATCTCATTTGCTAATTTTGTTTTTTGTTCTTCTTCTTTTTGTTTTAACATTGCCAGCTCTTTTTCTAGTTTTATTATATCAGTATTTTTTACTTCTTCTAATTGTTATACTTCCTTTTTTGCTTGTTGTTTTATTTTTCAATTTCCGTTTTTCTATCTATTTCCTCATTTTCTTTTGTTATTCTTATCATAGCCGTTAAACTATCTTCTAGTTTTACCGTTTCTTTTTCTAACATTAAACTTATGTTGTCACCTATTTTAATTTCTTTTATCTTCTTCCTAGATTAGAAAATATTATCTTTATTTTTAATCCGTCATAGTTTTCATATGTTTTTTCGTCTATGACATATTCTTCCTTATTCATTCATAGATTGTGTTGAAGTTTATATTCTAAACTTTCTATCTGTATCTGTAGATATAAAATAGTTTTTCTCTGTGCTATTATAGATTTTTTACAAATTCCTGCAAATATATTATTGTTAAGTCTATTTTTCCTATGCCTTAATTCTTGTCTTTTTGCTATAATTATTTCAATAAGTTTTTGTCTATATTCGTTATTCTCGTTATTCATTGTTTCTCGTTATTCATTGTATCTTTAGATATTGAATATATTTATATTCTATTTTAGATATATTATCTATTAATTGATCTAATTTGTCGTTATCAATTTTTGTGATATTGAGTTGTTTATATTTCGGATATAATTTGTGCTTAGACTTACGCCTGAATATTCTATAATATGTATGAATTTTTCTAATATTCTTATGTGTTCATCTTGGGTTTTAGAATATAGTAATATATCATCAATATATACTACACAATTTTCTAGTTGTTTAAAGTAGTTATCCAAAAAGTGTTGATATCTACCTGGGGCATTTTTATATCCAATGGTAATACATTCCATTCATAAAATCCTTGTGGTACTATAAATGCTGTAAATTTTTTAGATTCTTCTTCTAACTTTAAGTGGTAAAATCTTGATTTACAGTCAAATTTAATAAAGTAATTATATCCTTGTATTTGTTTTATCTTTAATATTTTATTAGGTATTGGGTAATTATATGTTTTAGTTTTTGCATTTAAGTTTCTATAATCAATAACCATTCTACTTTTTCCTCTTTTTTGTTCACTATGTTTATTTACTATAAATGCTAGACTTGTATGCTTACTATTGCTTTCTTGTATATATCCTTTTTCTTGTAATACACTTATATGTATCTTAAATTTTTTTAAATCATTAAAATTATACTTTAATGGTTTTTGGGTTATTATACTATTATTATCAATTAGCTAAATTTTTACTTTTGTTTTATGTTTTTTTCCATCCTTGTAAAGGATCTTCACTATATAACAATTCTAACTTATCTTGGATTATTTTTACTTTATCTATAGAGAATATAATTAATTATATTTTAGGGTCTTCTTCTTTTATATTTTCTAATTTTTGTGTAATTTTTTCACTTCCTTTTATCCATTCTGTTGTTTTTCAATTTTTGTTATTTACTCTTTTTGCTCCTATTTTTTGTTTACATGGTGTTGTGAACCACCAGTGTGTTTTTGTTATTATATGTGGGTATATTTTTTCTAAAAATGACATTCCTATTAGCATATCTTTTGTGGTCAATTCAAAGTTATATATTTTTTCTATAGTTAATATCTTATCCCATATTTGTATTTTTATATTTTTTGCCTTATATGTAATCATGTTTCCTTCATTATTAAATCCTGTTACTATTATCAGTGTTTTTAATTTTTCCCATTTATCTTCTGGTAAGGAATTGTATTTACATATGTTAGCTTCTGCTCCTGTGTCTATCATTGGTGTATAATATCTGTTGTAATATTCTTCTATTATTATCTTTGCACGTATATATATTTCACTACAAGAAAATATACATACAACGACATTAATTTGGTAACGTTAGAAACAAATGTCGGAAAATAAAGAATTTCACGATATTTAATAACAAAATGTCATAAAACAATGACATTTGATGTCAAATGTCATAAAAATAATGACATTTGGTATCAAATATCGTAAAAATAATGACATTTGGTCCAAAATGTCACTATGATAATGACATTTATTGCAAACTGTCGTTGTTTTTAGTGACATTTAGCGAAAAATGACATATAAATGATGACATTTGCTACAAATGTCGAATATAATAATGACATTTAGAAAAAATATCGCTTAAATAGTGACATTTAACATAAATGTCGAATATATTATGACATTTACTGCAAAATGTCATTGATTTTAGTGACATTTAGAAAAAATGTCACTAAAATAGTTACATTTGTTGTAAAATGTCATTGATTTTAGCGACTTTTAGCAAAACTGTTGCTAAAATAGCGACATTTAATACTAGCGTCGAATATACTATGACATTTATTGCAAGGTGTCGTTGATTCGATCGACATATAGTGAAAATATCATTAAAACAATGAATTTTTTATACAAATATAGAATATATTATGTCATATGTTGAAAAATGTCATTGATGTTTATGGCATATGATGAAAAGTACTGTTAAATCCAGGGGCGGACCCACGTGGGTTCGTGAACCTCCTCGGCAAAAAATTACACGGTATATATAAGATAATTTTTATGTATATCTATAGATATATATTTTGAACCCCCTCAATAATAAAGAGAAACTGATGGCGCAGTGGCAAGTCCCCTTGAAATTAGGTTGTATGTCAATGGTTCGAGTCTCTGTGTAAGCATTTTATCTTTCTTTCTTTTTTTTGCTTCAATTTTTTTAGTTTTTATTTTTATTTTCAGTTCTTTTTTAGTTTATTTTTTTACTTTTTAAAACGTGCTAAAGTGTGGTTTTAAACCCAAAAGAATTCAAGGTTCCCATTTCTAAAGGCTTATTTACACGTTTATACTTTTATTTTTCGAACCCCCTAAATGAAAATCCTGTGTCCATCACTGATTAAACATATTATTAGTCACTAATTGCGGATATTTACACCTAAATTTTAATCTAATTATTTTTAAAAAAATTATTTATCAATATATATGGATAAAGTTTGACCAAATTTGCCCTCCAGATTATATGATTTGAACAAAATTTACTTTATGGTAAAAATATCTCGTTTTTACCCTCGTTGTTATGAAAATAACTCAAGTTTAATTTTTATGAGCAAATGTAACTTGAGTTCGTTACAATACCAATTGTGGAAGAAGAAATAACCTTTTCTTGTTATTTTAGAGAAGTTGAAATATCCCGAAAGATCGATGTATTTGTCAATTGAACCTCATCTTCGTGTAATATAAAGCTACATAAATGAATACTATTAGGCACCTCTCATTGGTCAAGGTTCCTATTTATCTTTTTTTTTCTCACTTTTATGACAATTTTTTCTATTTATTTATTTTTTATTATTGTAAAAAATGAATGTGACAATTACCACCCCATTTATTCATATTCTTTCATATAAAAAAAATTAATTGTTTTTATTTTCGTTACTCCCATGATTTTTGATAATCATAACTCCTAAATCATATTAAAGTGCATGTTTATGATATCAATGCAAATTCCATAGTATGTCCTATAAATAAAGGAATTAGAAAATTCTGTTACAAAAGAAATAATCAATTTTTAGGGGTCGTTTGGTTTGAATACTAGTTATGTTGGGATTAGTTATGTTGAGATAAGTTATACTGGGATAAGTTATGCTAGGATAAGTTATGCTGGAATTCGTTTTTATTGCTTGTTTGGTTTGTCATATTCAAACCAATATTCATTGTATAATTTTTGAGAATAAGTTGTTTGTCTAAAAAAAATACCCACACCTTACGTAGTTTTTTTTTTTTTTTTACATTTTCTTTGAAAGCATTAGTTATTCATTCTTAAAAATAAAATTTCCATCTTATTTATCTTAGATATTTTTGTGTGTGCGTTTCCATGATTGTGCCATATGTTTTAAAAATTAAACTTTCATCTTATTTATCTTTAAAATACAATATTCTTCTTATTTAGCTTAAAATAAGATTTACATCTTATTTAGCTTAAAAATAAAGCTTTCATCTTATTTAGTTTTAAAGTAAAACTTTCATCTTATTTAGCTTAAAAATTAAGACTTTCATTTTAAGTTTATTAAAGTAAAAGAAATTTTTTTATTAACGTTATCTACATTTTAGTTATAGATAAAATATAATTTCTCAATGAGTAATAAACTATATAATGAAAAATATGTAATTTAGTAGTGGTGTGAACATTTTAAGAGAAATCAAAATATAAATAAACATAATAATTACGCAAATAAATTCAACTTATAATATATTCATAAATAAAAATTGTAATTATAAAATGTAATTTTTTAATAGAAAAATACATTTATCATAAAAACAATGAATAATTAAGGCTGTGAATGTTATTATAGATGTTGTTAAAAATTATGTTAATATGTTTGAACGTAAAAGTAGTGTATAAAAGAGAGTTTAAGGGGGTATTTTTGTTAATTTACCCATCTTATCACAGGATAACTTATCCTAGGATTACTATACCTCCGCCAGTGAGGGATAACTTATCCGTGGACTAATTGTTAATCCTGGGATAAGGTATCCCTACCTTTGTAACCAAACATTGAATTAAGGGGTCGTTTGGTAGGCCGCATTACAAGAAATAGTCCATGTATTATGTATGGTATTATTTAGTACTATGTTTAATAGGAATTTGGGCCTATGTATAACTAATCCATGGATTAGTTATACATCCTACATGGCATTATAGGATGTATTACCAATACCTTCCATTTGGAGGTATTAGTAATACATAGGATATAATACCATGGGATAAGTCTATATAAAGACAATAATATCCCTCAAATCATTTTAATTATTTTGTTTATTTTCTTGATTTTATGTTTTATATTTGTACTAGTAAATTTATTTAAATAAATTACCTTACAAATTATTTAGAGAGAGTTGTTTGTTACTAAATAAATCTAATACAAATTTGAAATAAGAGTTATTTAACATTAACTAATTAAAATGATAAATATATCACTACATGACGTTTGTGATCTTAATTGAATATATTTTTATTTATATATATAAATATATATACACACTAGCATATGACCTAGTAATGTTTGATTTTGCAGAAGCAGATTTTGCGCTAACTCGAGTAGCCATAGATTTCCACAAACTCTACATTAAGATTAATCAAAGAATTTAAATGACTGTTTATAATATATATCACTACAACAAATATGATATATAACTAGAAATTATTAGTTACGAATTTAAAGTTACCAGTGACATATTATTTCGTCACTAATGATGTATCTGATTTCTGACAAATTATTTTTTGTCTGAAATTAATTACTTTTTGTACACAAAATAATTTCTTCTCAAAAAATATGTTGTTACAATAGCGACAAATTAGAGTTTGTAGTCAAATATTATATATTTTAGCTATAAAAATTTAGATAAAATTAAGACATTTATTTTCGTCACTAATAATATAAAAAATTGGTGACAATCATTTTATTGTCTCTAATCAACCTGCGATTTAGTGACAACAAAATATTGTCACAAAATATGTAAGAAGTTAAATAGCGACAACTTAAAATTTGTAGTTGAATAATTCAACTATTTGCTACAAAAAAAATCATAGCTAAATACAAATTTTTCTTTGGCTACAATTGTTCATAATTAGAGAAAATGCCATAAAGGGTCCATGAACTATTGAAGTAGATATAAAATAGTCCTTTAACTATACATTTATTAGATTTAGTCCTTTAACTATTCTAAATGCTATCAAGTTTAGACCCTTAATTATATACTTACCATTTGTAGTCCCATAACTGTACACTTACTAGTTTAAGTCCTTTAAGTATTCAAAAAATTATCAGATTTGGTCTTTGACTATTTTATTTACAAATAATTTAGGTTTATATTAATAGAACTCATGTCTATGTGAAATTAAATCTTTAACCTATTTTCCAGTTGTTTCTCTCTCCTCGCTACTTTTCCTTCAATTTGCTCTTAAGTAAAGAACATTACCTCAGCGGTTTAAAATAAAATTTACGGGAAAAATTTGATAAATTTTTGAATACTTAAAAAAGACTAAAATCGATAAGTGTATAGTTAAGAGACCAAACTTGATAACATTTGGAATAGTTAAATGACTAAATTCAGTAAATATATAGTTAAAAGACTATTTTAGACCTACTACAATAGTTCAGAGACCATTTATGACATTTTCCCTTCATAATTACGAGTGACAACTAACAAAAAAATAATACAAGTGCTTCACAAGAAATGACCAAAGTTCATTCGTTAATTGGCGAGGAGGGGGGGATTAATACCAACAAATTCGATCGATTTTTTAAATATAAAAAAATTTCATCATTTTTCTTAAATTACGCATTTATAAAATGCATCAATTGAAAAATACAACCAGATTATAAGTATGAGAGGGTATTATTCAGAAAAATTATATAACTATGTATGTTTATAAATAAATATATATTTAGAAAATGTCGTTGTATCTCCACTTTCTTGTAGTGTTTTCATGTTTTTATCATAAGAAAGTTCTTTTTATTATTATATTCTTATTATTATAATTTATTGTTAACTGTTTGTCTTCTAAATTATACGATTTTACTTGTTCTAACCATTTTATTCCTAAATTGATATTTTTATCTCCTTGATATACTTTAAATTTTATTATTATTGGTACTCCTCCAATGATTATTTCCTTTTCCGTAGTTTCTTTGGTATATATCAACGCCTTGGGTAGTTTAGGGCATGATTGTTCAGTAGTAATTATTTCATCTTCTGTTACAACTTCTCTTGTAAGATAGTTTTCTTCTTGTCTTGTATTTATTAATATTAGATATTTTCGTTGTTCCATTACTCCCGTTATGTAGTAATAATATGGTTCTATTTCTTCTTCTATTGATTTTTGTGGAGTTTTATCTATTCTTCTTGAAGTACTCATTTTTTATGTTATTTGAGGTATTTCATAGTTTATTCTTTTTGATGTACTTAGTCTTTCTTTTACTATTTCTAAATCTTCTTCTATATCAATCTCATTATAACTATAATCATTATTATTTATGACTGTAACTATCCTTTCAAAGGGATCTTCTATTTTTATTTTATCTATTTTATTTTTTGTTGTTATTTTATGTGTTGTTGTTAAAACATATAAGTTTTTACATCTAGCTATAAATATTTTACTTCCTGGGGCTAGTTCTATCCATGACATTCTCCAATATAATACTAGTGATTTATCTATGTTTCTGTCATTTGTTGCTACTGAGTAGTTAGCACTTATTAGAAATTTAAATTTTTGGTAGATGAGGTTACCTTTTACTGCACTTATTATACTTTTTTTCTATGGGTTGTATAATTCTATCATTTGCTTAGTATATTTCTATGGGTGTATCTATTCCTTCTCTAAAACATGCTTTTATTAATATTTCTGTTCCTCCTAAATGTACATATTTAATTGGATTTTTAGCCTTAATATCTTGTATTTCTTTATTTATTATTCGTTTGTTTATTATTGATATTTTAGCCTTTCCTTTGGTGTATTTGCAATCTATGATATGTTCTCTTTGACTTACTAAAATAATATTCTTCTTTTTGTCGTTTAAACCAATTTCTTATTGTTGGTATTTCGAATATTTTTTCTACGCTTAGGTCCAATTCTTTTCCTTTTATTTGTTCTAATATATTATTATCAAATATTATTTTTTGTTCTGCCGATTCTTCATCTTGATATTTTTCTTTAGTTATTATTTGTATATCTGTTTCAGTTATTTATATAGTGTTCATTATCTGATTCTATTACTGAATTATTTTCCATTTCGTCTGTTTCGTTTTCTGATAATTCATATATGCTATCTTCACTTTCTAATTCATAATATACGTATTCTATTTGTGTATATTTTTCATTGTCTATTATTATTTCTGATATTTGTTTTTTCTTTGGATTTTTAGGTAATTTACAATCTCTAGCTATATGTCCTAATTGTCTACAATTAAAACAAGTACATTCCGTTAGTTTTCTTTTTGGTCTATATGGTCTTTTGGTTTTGTAGTTTTTTACATAGTACCTTCTTCTCGGTTTTTTATATTTATATTTTGATCTATATTTTTTGTTATATCTCTTTTTATAGTATTTGTCCTTACAACCAAATTGGGGTGCCGTTTTATTTTTGCAACATGCTAAGTTTTTTACTAGTATTTTTTTCATTTTTATTTCTTCTTTATGTTTTTCACATAGTTTTATAAACTATCGTTGTAAGAATTTTATTCTAGCTCCTAAGGTATCTGTTAATCCTGCTTCATTCCAACTTTTTATTACTTTTGAATTAAAAGGTTCTGGTTATTTTGTAAAATATAATTTTCTTATTTCCTTACTTTCTTCTGTGCTATATGTTCCTTTATAATAATATTCTCTAAATGCACATGTATATTCATCTATATAACAAATGTTACATATTGCTAATTTTGTCATTAGATTCTGGTTTATGATTTTTTCTCTATTTTGTTCTTTTATTTCTGTTGTCATACTACTAAATTCATTTCTTATAGCTATTTCGTATTTATGTAATATTTCTATAGTTGTAGTAGCTAATTCACCATTAGATTTTTTATTACTTCTTAGAGTTTTTAAATTTTCATCTGATAAATTTTGTAGCCATAATTTTACTGTTCCTATAAGTGTTCTTTCTATATATCCTGGTGTTTCTGTCATTCCTTTTTTGTTATCTATTAATTGTTTTGATATATATCCCATCCATAATTGGATTGTTTTATTTATATCTGCTACACAGTCTAAATCTAAAAAATCATGTTATTCAGTTATTGGTTTAGGTGTCCATTTTTTATTTAATCTTTTATCCCATATAGTTTTTTTCTTTATCATATTGTCCATAATTTGTATTATAATATTTTAGATTTTTTGGGTTTTTTATTCCTGATGTACTAGGTTTTTCATCCATGTCTATGTGTCCTATATTTACTTCTAAATTCTTTGTATTATCTGTGTTTGCTAAAGTTCCGTATATGTTTCGCTTGTTTCCGAATGTTTTCGTCTAGATCATTGTCATTTATTTCATTAATTCTTATTTCGGGTAGATTATTTTGGTTATTTTCTTCCTTTTCTTCTAATTCATCTCCTAATTGCAATTTTTCTTTAAATTTATTTATCTCCTTTGCTAATTTTGTTTTTTGTTCTTTTTCTTTTTGTTTTATTTCATACATCTCTTTTAACATTGCCAACTCTTTTTCTGGTTCTAGTATTTTAGTATTTTTTTTTTGTCTATATTCATTATTCTCGTTATTCATTGTTTCTCGTTATTCATTGTATCTTTAGATATTGAATATATTTATATTCTATTTTAGATATATTATCTACTAATTGATCTAATTTGTCGTTATCAGTTTTGGTGATATTGATGATATTGAGTTGTTTATATTTCGGATATAATTTGTTTAATTTTCTTCTTACTTTTCTTAACTTTCTACTAGTATGTTTCTTCTTATATTTCTTTTCATCCATAACTCTGATACCATTTTTGGGTGCGGAATTCATCTTATTGGTAGGTGAGGGATTCATGATATTTTTGGTAGTGGAGTAGGTGTGGAATTCATGACTTTTTTGGTAGCTGTACCATTTTTGGTAGGTGAGGAATCCATTTTAAAGATATTACTATAATATTCTTTTGCTAAGTGTTTTAATCTTGATATCTCTTTAATATTATTTATGATATATTCTAGATATAACATATCTTGGGTTCTTAGGTACATATATAAATTTTCTTCCATTAATTGTTCTAATAGTTTTATATCTTCCATAGATTCTGTCCAATATTGTAAATATTCGTAGTTCATTTTAGTCTGAATTTATTTCTAAATCATATCATTCTATTCTTTCAAGGTCTAAATCATGTAGGTCTATTTCATACCATTGTTGGTTTAATATATCTTCTGATCCGTTATCATTAAATATTTTTTCCCATATTATTCTTCTTAATTCATTTATTTCTATATCTTTAAGTATATATAAGATTAAAGTTTCATAGTTTTTTATCATTTCATCATGCATGTATGTTGTCATGTTCTTCATCATGCAGATTTTTATTTTCAATTATTCATTCCTATCATATTCATAATTGATTAAATTCATATTATATTATTATGAACTAGATTATCTATTTATCACGTTCTCCTGTCACTACTAGCATCGTACTTTAGCGGATACTTCCTTCTTATCAGCGCCTCAACTTTGTTTACTCCCCTAAAAGGCTTTCCTCGCCCTGTTTCCAGTGTGCTAATAAACTAGAAATCATGATTCAAATAATTCTAATACATAATAACTAACATTAATTTATTCAATCATATATATGATATTCAGGAATATATGAAATTAGTTCTGCATATTTTTTGAACAATATACCTTTGCCTCTTGCTTATCCATGATATCTGAGGGTTGTTCCATTATCTATTAAGTATTTTAAATATTTGAGAGAGTTTTTTTTTTTATGAAAGTCCTTGATTTATTCAAAGTCTGCCCCTTATGTTACATATACCTTCCTTTATATAGAAAGGAATTACTATACTACTTACTGCACACTTACTTTACAATAATGTTACAATAATGCCCACTCATACACTTGTCCTATCAATATTGCACACTACCTACCATGCATACACTTGTCATCATTATTAATGCACACCATACCTATCACTTTTAATATGCACATGCATACTACCCTACTTGTTGACTAATTTACACTACACTTTAAGACTAATAATATTTACATGGTACTTTTTTTTTTATATTATTTGCTTTTGGCCATATATATTCTTTGTCTTATCTCTTTATCATCTCTTTATCTACGACTTTCTTTGCACGTGTGTCTTTTTATTTTTGTCTTCTTCTTCTTAACTTCTTTCGTCTTTATCTCTTATCTCTTTGTCTATCTTCATGACTTTTTGAACTACTTACTTTAATAATGTACACCTTACTACTTTACACTTGTCCATTAACTTTAATAATGTACTACGAAATAACACATATTTTATTATGTCTTTTTGGCCATGTATTATCTTCCTTCTATCTCTTTGTCTTTTTCTTCTTCTCTTTATTCTAACTGGACATCTGGTATCATATTATCTTCTCCGTTGCATTTTGAACATATATGATCTAGATATTTGTGTCCAATTAGCTTACAATATCTGGTTAATAGTTCATTTGAGATGAATCCCTTCTTTAATGCTCTGGTAATAGGTTGTTCTTCCGGTTTGAGTAGAGATAATATCCATTTTTGTACTTCGTCCATATCTGCTTGCCTTAGCTCCCTTGAGTTTGAATATACCATAAGTTGGTCTCGTGAATAATAACTCCATATTGCATTCCCATTTAGATAATTATTTGCTAGTTCTTGGATAATTGTTGACATACCAATTATTCTCTTATTAGCATAGAAACTTGGTATCTCAATTTCTTGTCTCTCTGGTTGTTGTCCGATATCTTCTGGAATTATCATATCTCTGGTTAATCCTATTTTCACAACTTGTATTATTGGTTTTATCTCATCATATAGTATCTCTGCCGGTGCCGCATAAAACTTTACATAAAATAGATTGCCTTTTGTTACTCTTTTATAGGTTATGAATGCTCTGTGTATCTCTGGTATACCACTTAGTTCTTCCCCATCGTATGTATAAACTGTACTTAATAATCCATAGTTGTAACAGGTTTTGACTAAATTTTCTTTAGTTTTTGATTGAGCTATCAACTTATTGTACCCTTGTAATTTTTGGGTTAAATAATCTTGGGTTGGTTCTTTGGTGGTGGTAGATCTGGGATTAAGATTCAAATATGTTTGGATTTTATGTATATTCCTAATATAGGTTTGTGTGATATGGTTATAAATTTTTTTGTCTTTGTTTAGGCTCTCTGCATACGTTGAGGTTTGCGGTGATATAATAAATGGGTCTTTTGATATTTTTGGTGTAAATGGTTTTTCAAACATTTCATTTAGATTAGTGCTTGTATATTGTTTCTAAACTGTTTTGCTTGTACCTACAGCTGCATTGAAACAATTATTATGGGATTTTTGGAGTATCCCAACGTCTCCTTCTAGCTCTGGATGTTTAGGGTCTTCCAATTGACATATCTCTGCATGTTTATAGTCATGCGACTGACTTATAGCTTAAGACTTTAGTTTTTGTATCTCATTGTCCATACTATCCACTTTGATACAAAGTGTAGTAATGGCTTTGAGTATATCTTCAATTGTATTTTCTTTCTCAGTTTGAGTAGCTTTGTCTTGATAAGTAATCTGCAATAACATTCTTATCAGTTTTTATTACTTCAATAATAAATGTAAAATTTAATATATTTAGTACCAATCTTCTTATTTATTTTGTAGTTACCGAATCTTGTATTTTTCTTGTTAGCCACCATTTTACTTGTGTGTTATCCGTTCTTATAATAAATTTGTTATATACAATATATGGTTCAAATGATAATAAACATTTATATACTGAATATAATTCTTTCCTATTTATTTCCCATTTTATTTCTGTATTAGTAAATGTTCCTGAATAATATCTGCAATGATGTTCTATTTTTTCTTCATCATACCTATATTTTAAGACTCCTCCATAACTTTTTTCACTAGCGTCTGATTCTACTATATAAGTAATTTTTTTGTTTTCATCTGGAAAATATAGTTTAGGTAGGTTTTTACATAATAATTTTATTTTTTGTATTTGTGTTTGGTCTTTTTTATCAAACTGGTATTCTACATCTTTCTTTAATTTTTGTTGTAATAGTTTTAAATTCCCTGCTAATTTTGGTATGTATTCTCTTACTTGATGTACTAGTCCTAGAAATGATTGTAATTTCTTTTTTGTATCTAATTGTTCATTTGAGTTAATTATTTTTTTTACTATGTGTGTTTGCATTTTTATTCCATTTTTATCTATTTGTATTCCTAAAAATTCTATTTGCTTTTTCATTATGTCTGCTTTCTTTTTTGCTTAGACTTATGCCTGAATATTCTATAATATGTATGAATTTTTCTAATAATCTTATGTGTTCATCTTGGGTTTTAGAATATAGTAATATATCATCAATGTATCAATTACATCGGATTTCAATCGCTTCATGTTGCAAAATAGAACAAAAACAACAACAATTTTTACTATAAAAACTGAAAATTGAAGGAAAAAAAGAAGAAGAAGAGAGAGAAGACAATTTTCATTCAATAAAAGAGCTCACCTTTTGAGGTTCAAGAAAAATCAAAAGTCCAAGAAGATCTATCTACATAAAAAGAGAGTTAATCGATGGGTTAGATCTGGAAAATTTATAATTCATTTTTCGCTACCTTTTCCTTTCCCTTCTTCTCTTTCCCTCCCTTTGGACTCGATAAAAAAGTATAACAACGCTTATGTTTCATAAACAAAGAGGTGAGGAAATAAAATGAATTGAGGCAATTATTTTAATTGATGTATATCTTATTTAATGCAACTTAGTATGCATTAAATATTTACTTCCAATGCAACTTATTGACAGGTGTGCACAATTGGTTTAAGTTTGAATGGGCTCAAAATTAGTGACATGCGTGAACATATTGAAGTTCATGAATGAGCTCAATTTTTTTAGGCCCCAATGTCATTTATCATTCAATTTCTCCAAATTGAATGTAAACTAAGGAAGTAAGTTTATTGCAAATAAGTAAGTTTTCATCTTAAAACCATATTAATTTGAACAAAAAATATTACTCAACGGCCCAGGCAGCGTGAAGCAAAATGTTGTATCATCACAATAACTCTTAAGTGATGGTTGTCGGTTAGAGTAACTCCCACAACAATATTATTTTGTATTTTTATATACATCTCAGAGTTTTATTGTATTTTTGCATACACATCAGAGTTACTATTGTTTTTCCAAATACACAGAGTTGATATCCATGTTTTAAAAGCTTTGCTTAATATTGCACTTGTTTTATACTACTTTATATTGAAATAAGTTCAGTTAAATTTGAGTTGAGTTGAGCCAGGTAAGTTCTTCAGTTCCTTTCAAGCTTATGTCTTGTTTTAGAATTCCCCTCACATACTCGTACATTCAATGTACTGATGCCATTTGTCTTGCATCTTTGTATGATGCAGACACAGGTAACCATGATCAGCATCTAACGCATCGATCCAGTTGAGCACTCATAGTCTTGTGGTGAGCCTCTTTGCATTCCAGAGGATCCCTTTTATTGCTTTCAGTATTATTATTAGTTCATTAGGATGTCGTGGATCTTGTAACGACATCCATCTTAGTTGTTTAGAGGCTTCATAGACAGTCAAATGTTAGTTCTTTAGTATTTTCATTTCATTATCTTATGTTGAGACTTGAGTTTGCCTTATTGGCTAGTTGAATGTTTGTTTTATAACATTCTAAGTTTTTGTTGAGTTTATTTTGTTAAGTCAAGTCTTCCGCTGAGTAAGTAAGCCAGGCCAGGCTTCCCTTGGGGCCAACAATGGTTCTCGAGTGCCAGTCCCGCCCAGGGTTTAGGCTCGAGGCGTGACAAACTTGGTATTAGAGCACAAAGTTCAAGAGTCCTAGGGAGTTTATGAAGTCGTGTCTGTAGAGTCCTAGTTATCGGTGTGAAGCGCGCCGCATCTATAATTAGGAGGCTGCAACATTTAGGAAATTCCTTCACTTTTTTCATACTCATTTTTTGTGTTAGAGTTTTATCTCTTACAAAGTTTCTTTCTAAATCATGCTTGTGCATAATCGATTGTCAGTTGGACTATTTTGAGAGTGTTTTCATGGGACGTTTCTTTCCCCGTGAGCTAAAAGAAGCAAAGGTAAGAGAATTCCTCACTCTTAAGTAGGAATCTATTAGTGTTCATGAGTGCCGTCTAAAGCTTACCTAACATTCCCCTTACGCTTCGGAGATGGTTGCGGATATGAGGAGTAGGATGAATCTGTTTGTTGTTGGGTTGTGTCATCTGTCAAGTAAGGAAAGTTATAGCTTATGTCTCCAAACAGTTGAAAGTTTATGAGAGGAATTACCCAACCCATGATCTAGAGTTGGTTGTTGTAGTATTTTCTTGGAAATTATGGCGGCATTATCTTTATGGTGTTCATGTGGATGTGTTCACCGATCACAAGAGTCTACAGTATGTATTTACTCGGAAAGAGCTTAATCTCAGACAGAGGAGGTGGTTAGAATTACTTAAGGATTATGACATGAGTATTCTTTATCATCCAGGTAAGGCTAATGTTGTTGCTGATGCCTTGAGCATGTTATCTATTGTTAGTACCGCCTATTTTAAGGAAGATAAGAAAGAGTTAGCAAAAGAGGTGCATAGACTTGCACAACTAGGGGTTCGACTAATGGATTCCATAGAAGGAGGAGTAGTGGTGATGAATGAGGCTGAATCATCATTAGTGTCGAAAGTAAAAGAGAAGCAAGACCAAGATCCTTTATTGTTTGAATTAAAGGCAAGTGTTCATAAGCAAAAAGTGATGGCTTTTGAACAAGGGGGAGGTGGTGTTTTGAGGTATCAAGGTAGATTGTGTGACTGATTTCAAGGGTAATTGGGATGATCACCTATCTCTCATTGAGTTTGCTTACAACAATAGTTACCATGCTTGCATCCAAATGGCTCCATATGAGGCTCTTTATGGGAGAAGATGCAGGTCTCCTATTGGATGGTTTAAAGTTGGTGAAACATGGTTGATAGGACCAGATTTAGTTCATCAAGCTATGGAGAAGGTGAAAGTTATTCAAGAGAGGCTGAAAATGGCTCAAAGTCGTTAGAAATCCTACACTGATGTTAGGAGAAGGGAATTAGAGTTTGAAGTAGATGATTAGGTATACTTCACCCATGAAAGGTGTTATGAGATTTGGTAAGAAGGAGAAGCTTAGTCCCCAGTATATTAGCCCTTATAGAATATCCAAGAAGATTGGTAATGTAGCTTATGAGTTGGATCTACCACAAGACTTAGCTGCGGTCCATCCGGTATTTCACATCTCCATGTTAAAGAAGTGCATGGGCGATCCTTCATTGATCACACCAACTGAAGATATTGGGATCAAGGATAGCTTATCTTACGAAGAGATTCCGGTTCACATTCTCGATCGCCAGGTTCGCAGGTTTAGAACAAAGGAGGTAGCATCAATCAATGTTCTTTGGATGAATCAGTTTGTTGAGAAAGACACTTGGGAAGCTGAGGAGGATATGAAGAAGAGATATCCACATCTCTTCAAATCTGGAGAAGATCCAAATTAAGGTACTAATCCTTTCTTGGCATTTTATTTATAAGTTGGCATATTGTAATTGCATTATGCTTGTTGGGTGTTTGAACTGCATGTTTCATGTTACACTCTTAGCCTACTAAGAGTAAGCTCATTCGAGGACGAATGTTCCCATGGGGGAGATATTGTAATACCCCATAACTAGAAATAACTAGTAAGAAGTTAAAAATTGGAAATAGTCATTTTTGGAAAGAATATAAAAAATTGGAAAATTTGTTAAGTATGTTAAGTTAAGTTTTTGATCAACTTCAAATGACAATAAATCCTAATTTAGGATGAGTTAGGTGTATTTCCATATGTTGTAGGAAATATCTTGGAATAATCTTTCCAACGCCGCCGAGTTTGCGTGATTCCGAGTTTGAATGAGTGAGATATGCCCATTTGAAGTTGGGTTATTCAAGTAAGGAAAGTCTAATCCTGATTTTAGAAGGGCATTATGGTCTTTTCCATGCCCCATGACTTAATTTCAATTTTGGTAATTAATTAGGGTCTAAACTAATAGGATTCAGTTTACGCTTTTACAATATTAAGTTAGCCTTTTAGAGAAGAGAAAAGAAGAAAAGAAAAGAGGAGAAGGAGCAAGAATCGTCAAGTTCTTCAAGAATCGCTTGTGGATTTTGTCAAGGGGTGATCCATTCGAGGTATGTGAGTTCACACAGTATTGGGTTCGTTTAACCACATTCCAAACATGTTTAATTCAGCAAAAATTCATCCTAAAAGTTGAAAGTTTGAATGTTCTTGATGTGTGTTCTTGAATTTACTTTCGTTCTTGAATGTGGGATGAGATTGAGGAGTTCTTGATAGTTTAAGGTCAATTTTAGAGTTGTGTTTGATTATATTCTTGCGTACATATGCTGGGTATCGGAATCTATAGAGAAGTGGAGAAAAAAAATTGAATTTAGGCGATTTGGGGTTAGAAAATGAAAAAGCAACAAGTCGGTAGAATCTGGGTACCAGGTCCACGTTGCGGACCTGTTCCTCAGAATTGACAATTTTTATTCGCGGTCATGGACCATTCTACCTCCAAAATTATTTCGTGACAAAATAATTAAATGCATCTCCGCGTCGCGGACTTGCTTCCAGACAATGATTTCTTGATCTTTTCTTTTGTTTAACTATCTAAAAGCACTCCTAAACATCATGAGATCTTTCCTATCATAAATCTCAATCCTTGAATCCATAATTCAATTCGAGGATCAGTTAAGAGTCTGGTCAAGAGAAGTTAAGAGCCAAGTCAAGAGAAGTTCATAGAGTCTTCCAAAAGTCTTTTACAAATGATTTAACTTTGTTTTAATACTTGAGTTTTGAGTTTGATTAAAGAGTAAAGTCGAAGTTCATTTCTTCAAAGTAGATGGGGACTATGTATTCCCAAAGAGTTAAAATGTTTTCACATTTAAACAAGAAAAGGAAACCTTGGTTTTCAAAGATCCTTTGAGCTAGTTTTCAAAAAAGAGTACGTGCTTTCACAATTAAGCAAGAGAGGAAACTTTGATTTCCAAGATAACCTTTGAGCAAAGTTTTGAGAAATTATCTCAAATCACAGAAAGAAGTATGTTTTTAAACATAAGAGCTAGTATCATATTTTGGGAGTAGTATTGAGCACCGATATGGAGGAGAGTTCAGACAACTCCCAGGCCCCATAAACTATGTAGCCATCATGGGTAGAAAAGGGTCATACTTTTTTTAGATAATTCCTTAGTAATTTTTAGATAGACTAGTGGATCCACTTAGTAGTTCAGGTTTTATACTCTCTGCAAGGTATAGGATGGCCCTGGCAACATGAGGCAAAATGTTGTATCATCACAATAGCTCTTAAGTGATGGTTGTCGGTTAGAGAAACTCCCACAATAGTATTATTTTGTATTTTTATATACATCTCAGAGTTTTATTGTATCTTTGCAAACACATAAGAGTTACTATTGTATTTCCAAACACACAGAGTTGATATCTATGTTTTAAAAGCTTTTCTTTATATTGCACTTGTTTTATACTACTTTATATTGGAATGAGTTCAGTTAAGTTTGAGTTGAGGTGAGCCATGTAAGTTCTTTAGTTCCTTTCAAGCTTATGCTTTCTTTTAGAATTCCCCTCGCATACTCGTACATTAAATGTACTGATGCTATTTGACTTGCATCTTTGTATGATGTAGACACAGGTAACTAGGATCAACATCTAGCGCAGAGTTGATCCTGTTGAGCACTCAAAGTCTTGTGGTGAGCCTCCTTGCTTTCTAGAGGATCCTTTTTATTACTTCTAGTATTATTATTAGTTCATTAGAATGTCGTGGGTCTTTTCCCGACATCCATCTCAGTTGTTTAGAGGCTTCATAGACAGTCAAATGTTAGTTCTTAAGTCTTTTCATTTCATTATCTTATGTTGAGACTTGAGTTTGCCTTATTGGCTAGTTGAATGTTTGCTTTATAACATTCTAAGTTTTGTTTGAGTTTATTTTGTTAAGTCAAGTCTTCCGCTGAATAAGTAAGTCAGGCCAGGGTTCACTTTGGGCCAGCAATGGTTCTCGAGTGCCAGTCCTACCCAGGGTGTTGGCTCAGGACGTGACAGTAACCTAGAGTGATATAGTATGATCTAAAATAGTCTAATTTTTTAGCATGAAAATTGATAAGTATAATTTAAAATTTAAAATATTCAAGGGTATGCTAGTGTCTAGTCAGCATGACTCCAAGGAATCATCTAAAAAGTATGACCCTTTTCTACCCATGATGGCTACATGGTTTATGGGCGCTGGGAGTTGTCTGAACTCTCCCCCATATCGGTGCTCAATACTACTCCCAAAATACGATACTAGCTCTTATGTTTAAAAACAAACTTCTTTCTGTGATTTGAGATAATTGCTCAAAAACATAGCTCAAAGGCTATCTTGGAAGTCAAAGTTTCCTCTCTTGCTTAATTGTGAAAGCACGTACTCTTTTCTGAAAACTAGCTCAAAGGCTCTTTGGAAATCAAGGTTTCCTTTTCTTATTTAAATGTGAAAACATTTTAACTCTTTGGGAATACATACTCCCCATATACTTTGGAGAAATGAACTTCAACTTTACTCTTTACTCAACTTAAAACTCAAGTCTTAAAACAAAGTTAAATAATTTGTAAAAGACTTTTGGAAGACTCTATGAACTTCTATTGACTTGGATCTTAACTTCTCTTGACTTGACTCTTAACTGATCCTTGAATTGAATTATGAATTCAAGGATTGAGATTTGTGATAGGAAAGATATCATCATGTTTAGGAGTGTTTTTAGATAGTTAAACACGAGAAAAGATCAAGAAATCACTGTATGGAAGCAAGTCCGCGATGCGGAGATGCATTCAATTATTTTGTCACGAAATAAATTTTGAGGCAGAACAGTCCATGACCGCTCCGCGACGCGAAGAAAAATTGTCAATTCTGAGTAGCAGGTCCGCGTAACCTAGCTTCTGTCGACTTGTTCCTTCTTCATTTTCTAACCCCAAATCGCCTAAATTCGATTCTTTTTTCTCCACTTCTCTTTAGATTCAGATACCCAACATATGTACGTAAGAATCTAATCAAACACAACTCTAAAATTGACCTTAAACTTTCAAGAACTCCTTAATCGCATCCCACATTCAAGAACGAAAGTAAATTTAGGAACACACATCAAGAACATTCAAACTTTCAACTTTTAGGACAAATTCATACTGAATTAAACATGTTTGGCGCATGGGTGAACGAACTCAATGATTATGTGAACTCACATACCTCGTAGGGATCACCCCTTGACGAAATCCACAAGCGGTTTTTGAAGAACTTGACGATTCTTGCTCCTTCTCCTCTTTTCTCTTCTTCTTTTCTCTTCTCTAAAGCCCTAACTCAATATTGTAAAAGCATAAACTGAATCCTATCAGTTTAGACCCCAATTAATTACAAAAAATGAAATCAAGTCATGGGGCATGGAAAATACCATAATCCCTTTCTAAAATCCGGATTAGACTTTCCTTACTTGAACAATCCAAGTTCAAATGGGCATATCTCACTCATACAAACTCAGAATCGCGCAAACTTGGCGGTGTTGGAAACATCAGTCCAAGATCTTTCCTACGATATCTGGAAACACGCCTAACTCATCCTGGGCTAGGATTTATGGCGGTTTGAAGTTGACCAAAAACTCAATTTAACATACCTAACAAATTTTCCAGATTTTTATATTCTTTCCAAAAATGACTATTTCCAATTTTTAACTTCTCTCTAGTTCATTCTAATTAGGGGGTCTTACAATTACATTTCACTTTAACTATAAGATTTACTAATAATCCAAAAACAGAACAACTGACTTTTTGGTTATGTTATAAATTTTTTGTCGTTGTAATCCATCTCAAAATGAAAAATAAATCGTGGTCAAATCCCTTTTCACCAATATACATATTGGCATCATATTATCTAATTTGCGATAGAATAATAAAATTATTGAACGTTTAATTTCAAATTATGATCCTCATTGTAAACTTGTTACAAACAAGTAAATATTTTCATCTTTGAAACAAAATTACTTCTAAGACATCTAGCTAATGATGCTAAAGTTTTTCCATCGACAATTGATTGTGATTTTATAGTATATTGAAAAATTATTTTTGACTTATTTGCAAACTTAGATGTTATGAAGTTCTTTAAATAAGATAATAACATTATCTTAGATATTTTAATTTCTAATTTATACTACTCAACATATAGAGTTATTTACATTTTCCACCCCTAACAGGTGCATCCTTTTGGGATTTGTATCTAATACTATTACTTTTAATAATATACGGTCTAATTTCTTTATTTTCTTGAAAATTTTAAGAAAACCTTGAAATATCCATGGTTTGTGGGCCTATTTGAGAGAGTTCAGGTTGACATGACCTCGATGAGAGCACTACTGAGGGAGTTTCGTGTGCCTCTAACAGAGCCTTCCAATTCCAGTGTTGTTGCTCGTACAGAGGCCCATTAGGGAGTCTTTGAGTGCCTTGCCTTGGCCCACATAAAGCTCTTAACTAGTTTCGATGTTGAGAAGAAAAAAGAGGTGTTCTTGTAAAAAGATGCTAGTAAGAATACTAATGGGGATGAAATTGCTTTGGAGAACTTTATCGTTGTGTTTGAGATCTCCAAGGGAGCTATGAGGGATGTTCACGATTTATCATTCTTTAGAAAAAAAGAAAATAAGATTCCAGCGGGTAAGGAACAAGAAACAATGAGACGAATTGTTAGGCGGTAGCTAGTATCTCTCCCTCCCCTCCCTTTTAGCTTTTGATAGTGGGTGGTTGTTGGCCCACTTAGACCTTGTATAAATAATTATATTTCTAAATTTTTACGACTCAAAGTATACCCTAGGAATAACAGGACGTATAGAACCCCGAAAGGGCCTACACATGCCACTTAGCAGGTATCATACAAGGTAATACAAATAAATAGAGTTCAAAAGAGTATTTTTATATCATAAAATAGTTTGACAAAGCAGAAGTCTAACATAGTTTCAACAATTCATCTAATAATTCAAAAGAAATGGTTGGGATATAACCCATACACCACAAACAATGTCTGAAAATTGAAATAAAGAAAACTATAAAAGTGTCTCGGTCCTTGAAACATGAGGATTCACCAATCTTCAAATGCCAAGAGAGAGATCAACTAGCCACAAGTATGCAATGTAGGAGTGTCGGACTCTACATTAGTAGAACAATGTAGGCACAAATATGCATTAGTAAATGGAATGTACTAAGTATGGTAGCAACGCATAAACGATATAAAATCATGCTAAAAGGATTTTACATGACATGCAATGAACAAGTTAGAGCATAAGATAAGAGGTGAGAAAACACAAGTCACAATCATGGTCAATGCAAGCTTAACATATTTAAAACACTTTGTGAGATACTTTGAATGTAACCTAGTTTATTATTGTGGGATGTTTACCACTCACCAACATAAACCATGTGAGCTATACATGGAATCATGTGTCTGTCCCGTACAGAAAAGAGATGTCCTACTTTCCAAGGTGATTACCTTAAACTTCTAGATTATATGGATCCACTAGATTAGACATCCTATATGGGCACATAGTTCGGGACAAGGAGATTGCTACTAGAGACTCAACTTCTACTAACGGAAGTGCCTCCATATCAATATTTTCTTGGTGTTATGTAAAATCCCACAAAAATAGTCATATTCATTTCATCATATATGGAAATACACATTAAGCTATCAATCCAAGATAAATTCAACTAGAATAGCTCTTTAAATCTTTATTCATGTTAGGTGAGAAACTTCTCAACCTTATGAATTATTATGTGAGAAAACCTTTGACAATCATGATCATAGTAGCATGTGAGAAAAATTTCACATTCTCATTGATACTTTTATCTAAAAGCAACCTCAAGCCATTTACATCAATTTCATAAAAAACATGCATATCTTTATAAATTTTAGTTAATAGTTCATAGTTCATAAGTTTCATCATATGTTCATAGTAAAAATCATGGATCACACACATTCATTTGAATTTAACTTGAAAACAGGTAATTACTTCAATCCATGCAATAGAAGATAGGAAAAATCCAATTAGATCATCATTGAGAAGAACCCATGAAGATTGAATAAAACCCTAACTCTGAATTGAGAATTGAACTTGTAAAATTGGAAGATCTTAGGAACCCGACAAAGAAAGGGTTGCATTGGTGAATACTAACTTACCTTAGTGATCAAGACCTAAGATTTATGGTGAATTGGAGATCTTGAAGTGAAACCCTAGCTTCTTCTTCCTTAGGTTTAGAGAGAACTTTAAGGAAGAATAATCTTGGGCATATTTATATGCCCAATTACTACAAAGTTACCCAACTTTTAACGTAAGTCAAGGACATTCGCTGATCTAACTAACATGTTTGATGTAGCATTGCGATGATTGCATAATAATATACATGATTATCGATTTTGCAGGGTTCCTAAGAGAAGAGATTGATGCAAGAGAGAAAAGGAGTTGAAGACGATGAAATGACGCCTAGAACAAGAGATGGCGCGGCGCCCTAGCATTACTGGCGCAACAAGGGCGCGACACGCTAGGACCAATTTGATTGAGGCTCTATTTTGGCACACTGGCAACGCGTCCCACCAGCCTGCTAGGCATGATTTGGGCGAGATGCCCTAAGCTCTGGCGGACATTTTGGCAAAAGTTGGGTTTAATTAGGATTCCTTATTGGGCTAAATTCGGAAATACTTTTCCTAAACTCTATAAATAGGACCCTAGGTTTTTTTTGGGGGTTCGACTACTTTTTGGTGTGCATGAGCAAGAATTCATGTTCTGTAATAGTTTTCGATTCTCTAACTCTATTTTATTTTAGAAATCGCATGAACAATTATATTTTGCGGTTTTGGAATATTGTGAGTGGCTAAACGCCCTTGTTCTGGGGTTGTAGCTACGGATTGAATGTTGAATATTAAAGGCTTTCGAATTAATTCTTGGTTATCATTATAAGTTACATTTATATTCTTGTTTTAGTATTTCATGCTTGATCAGCATAGAAATAAATATATTGTCTATTCTTAAAATAGAGAGAGGATAAGGTAGATAGACCAGAGAATATAGAAAGCTCGATCATTTATTGAGTTGATGTGTGCTCAGGATTGATGCCCGGACGAACAACTTGCTTGGTTACAAAACAGGACGAAATATAAATTCTCTCTAGTTAGGCCTGTCTATCCCCGCTCAATGATGTAGTTAGAAGAACTAATTGGAGTAGGCGACTAGAGGTCGAGAGACCCGACTCATACAATTAACTCTGTAAGCCAGTAACTTGATAACCAAAATTAGTTCTTTGCCTGAGATATGATACATGAAATCCATTGCATGTTGCAGCTCTGAAATTGTCTTTTACTTGCTGGAAACATCACTTTAAAGTCGTTCACAATTAGTTACTTTTAGTTACTGCACAATTCATAATAGTAGTTAATAATCATCAAACTATTTTAAACGGCAACTTTTGTTTAATTGTTGAATTGAGTATTTAATATAGGTTGATCATAAGTCCCTTGGGAATGAAAAATCGTTTCTTCAAGATACTATACTACTTGAGCGACCACGTACACTTATGTGTATATTTGGGAGCAACAAGTTTTTGGCGCCGCTGCCTGGGACTTAGAAATTGAGTATATTTGATTTTCTTAAGTCTACAATTATATTTTTCAGGTGTTGATAACTTAATCTTAGCTCTTATATTGCAGGCATTTGATTCTCAGGGCTGGCTCAGAAAGGAGAACTTGTCGAACCTGAAGATGAACCGAAAGAGCTTTACGCCAATGTAGGAGAATGGCAAACCAATGGCGTCAGCAAGAACTAGGGCTAAGAACCTTAGAAAATGTTGAGACTGACTGAGTAGAAAACGTGAGCAACTTAGACCCGAAAGTACCCCCAATTATACCGACAAGACCAGTCCGTGATGTGGCAGTCCCTCTCATAGCCAATGTGGCATCTAGCATTAGGAAACCACCACCGGGGGGTAGATTTGAACTAAAATAGAATATGGTACATCTTATCCACTCAATGGGGCGATTCACCGGACTCCCTAACGAGGATACTCAAATCCACATTCGAATTTTTTTTGGAGATAAGTGATACATATATCTCGAATGGCGTGTCATCAAATTATGTGATGTTAACATTGTTTCCTATCTCATTATTGGGAGCTTCCAGGCAGGGGTTAGACCAAGAGCCACAAAATTCCATCACTAAATGATATTATCTAGCAAAGAATTTCTTGAGTTGATTCTTTTCATCAAGTAAAACCGCACGGTTTAGGAGAGAAATACTAAGGTTCACGCAGAATAGTGAGGAGGATATGTACCAAGCATGGGGTCGATTCAAGAAAATGTTAAATGCTTTTCCGCATCAGTACCAGGCTAATGAGGTACTTGCTCACACTTTATTTGAGGGTTTGGATTATAATACAAAGGTACTTCTTAATAGTGCAGCAAGTGGACAAGCGTTATCAAAAACGTGTGAAGAGCTATTCGATCTCCTATATAAACTTCCGAAGGAAACCCCGATTTTGAAGGAGGAATGCCAAGTACCACAACACATAGAGCTACAGGAATTTTAGATGTGGATCAAGCCATCGCAATAAATGCAAAACTAGATGCAATGAACCACAACATAACAATGCACTACAGACAAATTGCACTAAACCAAGCACCAATAAATGTGGTATAACAGGCAGCAAGTTGGTGTGAAGTTTGTGGTAGTGGAGCACATGAAACTGAACTTTGTGAGGCAAATCCAGATTCCGTAAACTATGTAGGCAATGCGCAAAGAGTTGGGGGTCAGAAAAATTATGGTAATACCTATAACTCTAGTTGGAGAAACGATCCTAACTTCTCATGGGGTGGGAACCAAAACGCACCGATATGGGGGAGAGTTCAGACAAATCACAGCCCCCATAAACCATGTCGCCACCATGGGTAGAAAAAAGTCGTACTTTTTAGATGAACCTTTTTCACAATAGACTAGCAGATCCATTAAGCAGTTCAGGTCCTATATCTTTGGCCGGGTATAGGATGCGCTGGCAGCGTGAGGTAGATCGTTGTATCATCACAATAGCTCTTATGTGATGGTTTTCGGTTAGAGAAACTCCCACAAAAGTTATTGTATTTTTATATACATCAGTTTATTGTATTTTTACATACATTTCAGAGTTATGTTGTATCCTTGCATACACACAGAGTATTCAACATGTTTTTAAACAGTTTGTTTCTTTATATTGCACTTATTTTAAATTCCTTTATATTTAAATGAGTTCAGTCAAATTGAGTTGAGTACCCAGAGTCGAATAACATATCTTTGAGTTGAGTATCTTATCCTTGAGTACTTCTGAGTTGAGTAAGTTTGAGTAGTTTTGAGTATCCTTGAGTATTCCTTGAGTTGAGTAAGTTTGAGAAGAGGTAAATATGTTTCCTTTTTATTAAGTTTTAAGCTTATGTTTATGCTTTAGAATTCCTCTTACATGCTCATACATTCCATGTACTGAGCCATGTGGCCTGCATATTCTCATGATGCAGACACAGGTATTCAGGATTATCAACAGGAGATTCGTTGACACATCCGGGAGTTCGAGTTAGCTATGATGAGCCTCTTTGTTTCCGGATGATTTCATTTACTTTTCAGTTTAGTTAGGATGTCGTGGGTCTTGTCCCGACTTCCATCTCTATCAGTTAGAGGCTTCATAGATTGTCAGTATAGTTGAGAAGTCTATGTTATTCATTTAGTTTATTAAATGTTTTAAAGACTTAAATTGCCTATTTTATGGCGAGTTGAATATATTATTTTTATTTTAAGTTGTTCATTTGAGTTAAAGTTTTGAAAAGTTGAATTTATTGAATTTTATTTTGTTTTTAAGCTTTGTATGGTTGAATCAGTTTTCCGCTTGTAGTAAGCCTGGATGAGGGTTTGCTTAGGGACCAACAATGGTTCTTGAGTGTCGGTCACATCGAGGGTGTAGGCTCGGGTAGTGACATGAATGGTATAGGTGAACAATGGTTTGAGGGAATGCATGAACATCTTATCATCTATCGTTAGGTATTCCAAAAGGAAGAGAATTTGAATGGTTTAAGCGTTAAAATATGACTGATTCAGTGGTACCTATCTTCCCTTGTATAGAGACATCAAGTGTGTTACGTTTCTATTAGCATGGTCAATGAAAGGGTGCATATCACTTTGAGCTTGAGGCTGAACGGATTTGGTAATGTATTATAGTTACTTAACGGGTAGAAAGGTGTGAGCTATTTGGGTATCATCTTCTCGGTGGGTATGATATGTTCTGGTGATAGATCTAGCGAACTTTAACGATGGGGTACTAGTGAAAAATGGAAATAGAGACATCAATTATCTAGTGCAATGCCTAACTACTTAAGGAACTACCCGTTGTTTCACCTATTTGTGAAAGAGGAGGTTCGATGTAGAGGTGATCAGTGATAAGCTAAGATATGTGATTTCATTGAATCTTGTAGATATGTGCTAATGTCAATTGATAAGGGGATTGGTTTACATGTTTTGAATCCCAATTCAGGTTTTTCATTATAAGTCTACATTTGTGGCAATAGGTTTTGTCAAAGTAAGGATTGGTACGATAATAAATGATTGATCATGTTGATTATTGAGCATATGGAAAGGCTTGCTCATGGTTTGGTTGGTAGAGCTTTTGATTGTTAAATGGCTTAATGATGTGTTTCACTCAGATTTTGGTTTAGAGAATGAGGTAAAATGTCATGAGTTTTTGGTCAAAGGATAGGATTGGTAAATGAGTTAGAGAAACGAACAAGAGTCTTGTATGTTGAAGAGTTCAAAGTATTTAGAATTGTCTCATAAGTATATTTTAAGAAATGTGAAGGAATAAGACATCATATGTAGGTACTTGGTTTAAAGGTGAAGATCTTATGTATTTTTGGGTTTAAGTTGAGATATGACAATACAAGGTGGGATGGTTTGGCACAGACTTATGAAGGGTTTATCAACGACTTTTTTTTGAAGATTTAGTGTTTGTTTGGGTGACAAACAGTGATGTATGGGAGATTTTTCATTTTTTGTTGGGTTGAATTATTCAAAATATTGGATTGATACTACCTTGTTGATGGAACTATGCAGACTATTATGATGAACATTGACATTTGGTGGTGAATAAAGGTTATGTGCTTGTGGTATATAGAATTGTCACGATCCAAAGCACACCCTAGATGTGACATGGAGTATAAGACCCTAAGAGTCCCTATACAAGCCACTTGACTTACATACAACACAATATAATAGACAAAAGTAGGAAGTCTCATATCAATAGAAGAGTTTGACATAAAACTAGAAGTCTACTCAATCTAATACATCAAAATAATGGTTGGGACATAACTCATACACCATATACAAGTCTCAAAAGTAAATGACAAAAGCAATAAAAGTCTTCATAATTGCTCTCAAAGTATGAGGACTCACCAATTCGATAGCAATAGTAGTCCAAGCTAACTAGCCATGAGCAGGACGAGAGGAAGCGCCAAACAATATATTATGAGACAATATAGACACAAGTATGTATTAGTACATGGAATGTACAAAGCATGAGGGATATGTATAAAATGTGAAATATGATCATAAAAGGGACATAAAGAAAAACATGATATGCATGACCAAGATAAAACATAGTAAAACCTCTAAAGAAGATTCATAAAACATAAACATACTAAATGTATCTTAAAACTTGATTAAAGCTTGATAAGAACCTTTTGAAAGAAACATGGTTTTATGGGATATGTCACGACCTGAGTCTACACCCTCGACGTTGCCGACACTCAAGAACCATTGTTGGTCCCCAAGCGAACCCTCATCCTGGCTGACTACAAGCGAAAGACTAACTCAAGCATACAAAAGCTTAAAAACTGAATGAAATTCAATAACTCAAATACTCAATCTTTAAAATAATCTGAAACGATACTTAATAGATTACTCAGAGTTTGTAAAAACAACTCAAGGAAGAGGCATACTAAAAACTACTCAACTTTATCTATCTATGATGCCTCTACTATTAGATAAGGATATCAGGACAAGACCCACGGCATCTCAAAACTACTAGCTCTGAGGTAAAGGTGAATTCCTCCGAAATATAAGATGGCTCACCAAAGCTGATTGGGATATCACATGACCTCAACAAAATACATGTTGATTATCCTGAATACGTGTATCTGCATCATGAACGGATGCAGTCCAAATGGCTCAGTACATGGAATGTACGAGCATGTAAGGGGAATTCTAAAGCATAAACATAAGCTTGAACTGATGGAAAAGAAACATACTTACCTCTTCTCAACTCAACTCAATTCAATGAAACATAGTTCAACTCAACTCAGAGAAAATAGGGCTCAACTTAGTGAAACATAGTTTAACACAACAATAAGATACTTAACTTAGGATACTCAATCCAAGATAAAGCAACAATACAAGATGCAATACTTGGAAAGCTTTTCAAACAGCAGATAACAACTCAATGTATTGTAGAATGCAATAATAACTAAGCTTGTATATAAAAATACAATATAACTATGTGGGAGATTCTCTAACCAACAACTATTATATTGAGCTATGTGATGATACATCATCTAGCCCACGCTGCCAGAAATGTCCTATACTTTGCCGGGGTATAGAACCTACTACTAAGTGGATCCACTAGTCTATTCTAAAAATCAATAAGGAATCATCTAAAAAGTATGACCCTTTCTACTCACGTTGGCTACATGGTTAATGAGGGCTGTGAGTTGTGTGAACTCTCCCCCATATTGGTGCTCAATACTACTCCCAAATTATAACTAGCTCATATGTTTAAAAACATAAATCTTTCTGTGTTTTGAGATTATTAATCAAAAATCTTTCTCTTAAAAGAGATGGTACTCAAACTGCTCAAAACTCTTTTGGAAATCTTAGCTTCCTCTTATCTTAAATGTAAAAACATTTACCCTTGGGAATACTTAGTTCCCATATATCATTTTAAAGAAAATTAACTCACCTCTACTCTTCCTCAACTCAGTGATTAAGTTTTTAAAATAAGTTTTAAAACAATTTGTATAAAGACTTCTTCGAATAGGGTTTATGCCGAATTATGGACGTGAATGACTCAATTCAAGGTTTTCAATAACCAGGCATAGAACTCAACAACTCCAGAACTCAAGGAGTCAATGATACTAATCATCTCAAGAATGCTCGACTCGGAGGGTTCATGCGGAATTATGAACATGAACTACTCAACTCAAGGACTAAATGATACTTCTCATCTCAAGACTCATCGACTCATAGGGTTCATGCGGAATTATGGGAATGAACTACTCAACTCAAAGACCTTCATGGGTAACATGTAGTAGTCCTATAATTAGGAATATAATCCCAAAATAATTATAAACTCAATACTCAAGACTTAGAACTTGATGATACTACTCCTCTCAAAGAAAATCAAGTTATGGAGTTCACGCAGAATTATGGGCATGAACGACTTGACTAAAGGATTTCAATGATAATGTAGACTCATGAATACATTCTCCTCCTTCTCATATTAACTTACTCAAGTCTTGAAATAATTTAAAAGTTATTGTAGAAGACTCCTCGAAAAGTTTCAAAGGGACTTTCTCAAACTTTACTTAAATCGATAGTTGATCTCTAAGGATTCACAATTTAACTAAAAGATTTTCTTGAACTCTACTCTTGACTCTTCCTTGAATTTGAATTATTAATTCAAGGATTATGACTTGATATATAGGATCTCTTGATGATTGGATATAGGTTGGATAGTAACAATCACTAAGAGAGGGAAGATATATTTTGAAAGATCGAATACATAACGAAGAACGGAGGGGGAAAGGACCTAACGTCCCTGGCGCAGCAGTGGCACACCGCGCCAGCCCTCATGTGACTGAGGCTGGTCTGGGTTACATTGCAGGCGCGGGGTGCCAGCCCCTCAGGTGCTATTGGGGCGCGCTGCCCCAGCCATGTTCCAGACAAATCCGTCGAACTTTTCTTCAATTTAGTTCAGCCCTACCTCATCTAAACTCAAATGATTTCCTTCAAACTCTTTTGGATCCTTAAACCCAACCTAATGACAGTGAATTCTACACCAAAAACCCACCAAGAACAACACTCGTTCGCAACTCTCACCTCAAGAACTTCATTATAAAAAATGAAGCACAAAACTTCAAGAACTCAACAAGATTATCAAATAATCAATCTCATGGATGAAATTCATAAAAGAAACTCATGATTGGTGTGTGGGAAAACAAACCCAATACTATAGAAGCTACATACCTCTTAGGATAAAATCCTTGGCGAAATCCCTCGAAAAATCGCAAAAATCTTGAACGCTCTTCCTTTTCTCCTCTTTTCCTCTTCTTGAACTCCTCTAAAAACCCTAAGCGTATTTTAGGAATAACTAAAACTGATTCCAATCAGTTTAGACTCCTAAAACCTTACCAAAAATATTTAAATCTTATTGCGTAAGGAAAAGACCAAAATACCCCTCATATTTATGGGTAACTTTTCTTATTTGGGTAGCACAACTTCAAACGGGCATATCTCCCTCATACGAGCTAGAAAATTAGCAAACTTGGCGACGTCGGAAAGAGGATTCCAAGATCTTTCATTTGATATCTTATGGGTCTCCTAACTCATCCTATGCTAAAAGTTATGGTAGTTTGAAATTAATCCAAAACATTAAAAGAACTTAGGAATGACTTGAATGAACTCTCTTCTAAAACCCTAAGCATATTTGGATTTATGAAAACTGACTCAAATCAGATTTGTCCCCAAAACATTACTTAAATTCGTTTTAAGTTGATTGGGTAAGGAAAGGACCAAAATACCCCTCATATTTTTGGGTAACTTTTCTTAATTACACAATCCAAATTTAAACGAGCATATCTCCCTCATACGAGCCTGAAAATTAGCAAACTTGGAGAGGTTGTAAAGAGGATTCGAAGACCTTTCATTTGATATCTTATGGGTCTCCTAACTCATCATGTGCTAAAAGTTATGGTCGTTTGAAGTTGACCAAAACTAAAAATAACTAAGGAATGACTTGAATGAATTCTCTTTAAATCTTTTTGGAACTCAAGGTGCTATATCTAATGACCTGACCTTAACACTTATGAAATTTTAAATTCCTTGGTAAAATACTAATCTCAACGAAGAAGGGTAGTCTTAGCTCAAAATTTTTTTGGGGTGTTACAGGTTATTAGCTTTAACCGATAATTGACCATGTGAGCTATAACATCGAGTCTGATGTAACTTTCACACCGAGAAGGAAGAGTCTACTTGCAAAGATAGAACTCTGTATCATTCATTCATATGCTATTTCTGGATCTACTAGCTAGGTCATTTATGACATGGGGGCACGTAGTTTGGTAATAGAGGTTGCTACTAGATGCCACCCGTATTTGAGTATTCACCTCAAAGTTCTCTCAATGCTAAGTTATATCCCAACTAAATAGATAAAGTCAATCATCAAAAAATAACATTAGGATAGGCAATAATCAACATACCAATCCAAATCATAAAGTCATCATAGAGTAGCTCCTTAAATCATCACTCGTACATATGTGAAAAAACCTTTCACAACCATGATCTCTTAATATGTAAGAAAACCTTTCACAAATTCACTTATCTTAAAGCAACCTTAATTCATAAACATTTTTTTTCACAAATTATACATAGCTTCAAGTCATCATTCATAAGTAAATAGCTTTCTTCATAAATTCATGATAAAAGTCATGGATAATGCATGGGTCCATATGGAAACAATTGGAAAACACTTTATTGAAATAAATCACGCATAATAAGATTAAAATCAAACAATTGAATGATAGGACATAGGACCCAAGGAGAATTGAGATCAAGCCCTAATCAATTTGATGAAATTGGATTGAAAACTTGGAGATCTTTTGGGACTCAATGGGTCAATGGAACCCATTTATGAATTCTCACATACCATGATGATCATGGCCTAAAAGCAATTGAGGATAAAGAAGACTTGAAGCTTGACCCTAGAATCTTCCTTGAATATGAGAGAGAATTGCAGAGGATGAACTTTGATGGAATTTAGGAATTTGAGGGAATGAGAGGGTTTGGTTAGATTTAGGAATTAAAACATAGTTATAGGACTTAGAATTAGGGTCAAAATGACACAATGTAGGTATTAAATGCATATGAAAAGACCCAAATACCCTTAAAAATAAACTGTCGAATGGACCTACAACATGTAACTCTTTCTACGGCTCGTACTAGTCAAATGTATAACCAACTTCAGAAATCTAAAATTCATCTTACTTTCCATGAAATCAATCTACTCGTCGTTCTGTCTACAGTCCGTATAACCCAAGTTCAAGTCCAAAATTTTACTTAGTCTGGGAACTTCCTACAAGACCTCTTCTACTTAGTTTGGGAACTAATTATGACCTGTCAAATCCTTCTATATACCTGAGGTCCGAAATCAAACCTCTGAACCAATCTTACGAGTGTCATCTAAGGCTCATCAAAATATCTACAGCTCATCCTGTCAAGCTGTAGGTCAGACTTCAGAGACTTGAAATTCCAAAAACTCAACTCTATGTCAATTACTTCCTCCCTACGGCTCGTATGACTTCCTATGGTCTATAGATTGGACTTCTAGATCATTGCACCAATAAATTTTCTACAACTTTTCTTTCCAACTTGACTTTCAAATTTTCAAGGTGTTACAATATCTCCCCCTCAGATATATCAGTCCTCAAATGGGACTCAAGCTAGCATGAATAGAGTAGGAGAGAAACTAACAACCCAACATGAATATAAATTTCATCAAAATGCACATAAATATGGAGAATCACTCCAAGATAAATCATAACATCAAAAATCAAGTTTTACATGAACATGCATGCATATGGAAATATGGCAATGACTAAAATACATGAATCTGAAAGAATGAACTATGAGGGGCTAATACCTCAAGCTAGAATAAGAGCAGAGAGAAAGGGATGAGGATATCAGGACATCATATCAACTTCAGATTCCTAAGTAGAACCCTCAACTAATTGATTCCTCCAAAGAACCCTCACGGAACTTTCGAACTTGAAGGTCTAAAATCTCATTCAGAATCTCTTCATCAGAAAGATTTTCTTTAAATCCCAATCCTTCCATAGGTACAATGGACGTCAAATCTCCAACACACTTTTTCAACAAAGAGACATGGAATACTACATGTACTGATGCTAAATCATTAGGTAAATTAAGTTTATAAGAAACCTTGCAAATATGCCTCAAAGTTTGATATGGCCCATGTAACAAGTACTAAGCTTCCCTTTCTTTTCAGACCTCATTTAACCTTTTAGGTTAAATTTTCAAGTAGACCCAATCATCAACATTAAACTCAAGTTCTCTTCTTCTACCATTGGCAAAAGACTTTTATCAACTTTGATTTGTTCTCAACCTTTCATGAATAATTCGAACATTTTTATAACCTCATGCACCAACTCGAGCCCTATCAAAGCAAACTCACCAACTTCAAACCAACCTATGAGAAACATTAATATTCCTACATGAAAGTGGGAATATTTCAATATTCTTCTTCATCCTATTCCACCAATACACTTCTCAAAAATCATGATACATCTTAGTGGCTCTCAGGTGAATAGAATATTGAAAACTATGATCTTCTTTCAAAATCTGATTCCTCAACTCGTTAACATTCGGAACACATAACTGATCTTGATATCAAAGGACACACTCTCCCCTTGGGATAAAGCTTTAATGGTTTTTTCAGAAACCGACTTCTTCAACTAAACCAATACCGGGTTAAGATCTTTCTTAGCTTTTACATCTGATACAAAAGATGATACGGAACCTTTCTGAAAAATCACACCACATTCATTAGAATCAACTAAGAGAACACTCTATGAACATCACGAACTAGCAATTTCTTATCATCCTCAATATCAGCAACACTTCCCGTTGTCATTCGACTAAGAGTATCTTCCACCACATTCGCTTTATCGGGACAATATACGACACTCATATCATAGTATTTCAATAATTCAAGCCACTTTCTTTGGTGAAGATTAAAATCCTTCTGGGTGAACACATACTTCAAACTCCTTTGGTTGGTAAATACATCTACATGAACAACATATAGGTAATTCCTCCAAATCTTAAGAGCAAACACCACCGCCACTAACTCCAAATCATGAGTCGAATCATTCTTTTCATGCACCTTCAATTGCCTCGAAGCATAAGCAATGAATTTCCCATGTTGCATCAAGACACAACCAAGAATAATCTGTGAAGCATCACAATAAAAAAAACTATTTGATCCTTCCGGTATTGTTAAAATAGGGGATGAAGTGAGTATATCCATCAACTCTTGGAAACTCTTATCATAAGCCTCTAACTATAAAATTTCACCGTCTTTAGAGTCAATGTCGTCAAAGGTGAAGAAATAGTGGAAAATCCTTCAGCTAACCTTTTATAACAAGAAACTCCGTATATCTGAAGTGGACAAAGTTCTAGGCCAATTCTTAACCTCCTCAATTTTCTTAGGATCGACTTGAATACCTTCACTAGAGAAAATATTGTCAAAGAAATCAATGGATCTCAACCAAAATTCACACATTCTAAACATAACGTACAATTATTGATCCTTGAGAATTTGCAACGCAATCCTCAAATGCTCAACATTCTCACCCTCACTCTGTGAGTAAATCAAGATATCATTGGTAAACACAATCATAAACATGTCAAGATATTGCTTAACAAACCTATTCATAAAATCTATAAATGTCACCCATGCATTAGTCAAATCAAAAGACATCACCAAGAATTCATTATGACCATACAAAGATAAAAAATCCATCTTTGGAATGTCACTCTCTATCACTATCCAAAGTACACCCTAGACGTGACATGAAGTATAAGACCTTGAGAGGAGGTACACAAGTCACTTGACATACATACAACACAACATAATATAATATACGAGAATTTAAGAAAAGATGTCTTATATCATAAAAGAGTTGTCATAAAAGCAGAAGTCTAATCATCATCTTGACAAGCCAGTCTAATACATCAAGATAAGTGATCGGTACGTACCCTATACACCACGTACAACATCTGAATACTAAAACATTAGAAAGCAAAGTAAATGTGACATGGTCTTCGGAACATGATGACTCACCAAGTCTCCGTACTTTGAATGATCAAGCAACTAGCCACGAATGGGAGGAGCATGATCGGCAGACCCTACATTATTTAAACAATGTAGGAACAAGTGTAAATTAGTACATGAAATGTCCTAAGCATCTGGTGTATACATAAAAGCATAAAACGTGATCATAAGGAGACATAAAAGATAACATGATCATAAGGAGACATAAAAGAAAACATGATCATAAGGAGACATAAAGGAAAATATGATCATAAGGGGACATAAAGGTGATGTGCCGTGAAATGTTGGCACATTTAATGCTCAAACCTCAGGATTAATGCTAGAAATCAGGTGCATTTATGTGGATATGATGTGTTTGGTAATGCTTGAACAATAAAAACACTTGGATGTAGATGATAGAAAGAATGAAGAAAAAGAAAATCTGATAAAGGCACCATGGAGCCCAATATGAGCCGTGGTCATAATGAAGAACCGTCTGGAGGCTCGTAGGGTTGAAGCAGTGTAAACAGGATGAGAGGAATTTGGTAAATTTGGTCAAGTAAAGACCACGAAAGCTATGACGGATTGTGAAGCCCTTGACTGATTGTGATGTTGATCATGATGGAATTCCAGTGTGCAGGTCTTGAGAAGTCAAATTGTCGAAGTGCTAAGCAAGGACTCCAGAAACCCAGAAGGGTCGTGGTCCTCTTGACGATTTGTGATGATTCTCGTGGAGATAAACCAATGGGAAGACCTCGAGGAGATGCATGTGGTTTGGCCAAGTAAAGACCACGGACACCCAGACGGACCGTGGTCATCATTATGGTCCGTGATGCAGCCCGTGGTGTATTTCCAGTGGACAGGCCTTGAAGAACTATGTTTTGAGAGTTTAAGTAAGGACCACAAAGGGCTTCATGGATTGTGAAGCCCTTGACGGGGCGTCTTACTATCCGTGAAAAACTGCGACAATTCAATCCTACTTCGAGTAGGACACTTTTTAGAAAAACTATTTGAATTAATTAGGTTAAATTTTTGTTTTTGTCTCGTCATATATTGAACGAGCGACTACTTTCTAAATATTATTTACTTTAGTTTTTATCGATTGACAATTGAATTTAGATTGGAAGTTTGATTTGGTTCTTGAATATCAATTGTTCTTTGAATTTGAAAATCTTCGTAAGTGATTCTTCTTAATGTATCTATTATGTATCTTTTCTTATTTAATTGCAAGAATGAGTGGCTAAACACCACAACTAGGGTTGTGGGAATTATGACTGAAATCTAATTGTAAATTCATAATATGAGTAGAATGTGATTTATATTTGCAGAGCATAACTTAGCTTTTGTTATTCATTCGTTCTAATGAGTACACACGTTGGAACCAACCTATATCTATCAATTATTCGAGAGAAAATTGATAGTTGGGAAAAATTTGAGTTAATATGATGAAATGGAGTAAAATTTTGAATTTGAGAAAAGAGAACTTTAATGTCATAATATGTGATGGTAAAATTTGTTAACACTCTAGGACCGAGAGGATTTGAGTGGAAGTTATCTAACTATACTGAGACTGAGCAATTACAGGGCATAAAGAGAAATGAAAAAGCAGAGGTTGAAGCTGAACAGGTAGATGGTGTAAAAAAGGCTCAACCAACATTAAATCCAGCAAGGGTCAAGGAAAAATAAGTTGAGTAAACTTTGTGTTTTCAGTAGATACCAAGACCACCTCCTCCGTTCCCTCAATGACACAAGAAGAATGCTGAGGATGGGAAATTTGCAAAATTCATAACCAATGTAAGACAGTTATTAGTGAACATCCCGTTGGTGGAAGCTTTGGAGCAGATGCTAGGATATGCTAGTTCATGAAGGACTTAGTCACAAAGAAAGGAGCTGTAAGTTCTGAATTAACTGACAATATTCATCATTGTAGTGCTATTGCTACAAGATCTCTGGTGTAGAAAAAAGAGGATCCAGGTGCATTCATGATACCTTGCACCATCAGATTATTTGAGTTTGAGAAGGCCTTCTGTGATCTAGGGGCAAGTATAAATATGATGTCGCTGGACATCTATAATCAACTGGGCTTGGGTGTTCCAAAACCCATCGCGATGAGGTTGATGATGGCAGAAAGGTCAGTGAAGCGGCCTATTGGTATTTTATGTGATGTACTTGTAAAGTGGGCAGTTTCATTTTTCCACTAGACTTCGTGATTCTTGATTGCGAAATGTACGTTGAGGTTCCCATAATTTTGGGAAGGCCATTTCTAGCCACAGGTCGAGCTTTAGTTGATGTTGAGAGTGGAGAGCTGAAATTCAGGCTCAACAGTGATGAAGTAAAGTTTAAGATATGCAGGTCTATGAAGTAACCACAAGACATGAATGTGGTGTTTGCGATACAGATCTTTGATAAAAGGGAATCGAGAGCTGCTATTGAGGACAGGTTTGTTATTGAAACAATGGTGGTCGTGCTAATGAATTTTGAAGAAGACTTATGGAATGACTATGTGGAGACTGTGAATGCTCTGTAGGGCATGGGATCACATTCTAAGGGCATCTCCAACCCTATACTCTATTTTAATCTCCAAATATAGAGTTCTCTATTTTTTCAGACAACCAACTCCAACCCTGTCACGCCCCGAGCCTATACCCTGGACATGGCTGGCACTCGAGAACCATTGCTGGCCCTAAGTGAACCCTTGGCCTGGCTTACTTACTCGGCGGAAGACTTTATGCAATAAGAAAGGAATTCAAATTCTAAACAGCTTAACTGTCTCAAACTGAACTCATAATGTTTTGAAACTAAACATTTAACTTAGCCAAAATGGAAACTCAAATCTGAAGATAAGTCAATAACAAAATGATGACGAATGAACTAACATATGACTGACTATCTATGAAGCCTCTAAAACAACTGAGATGGATGTTGGGACAACCCCACAACATCCTAATGAACTAACTAGAAAGCAATGAAAATAGATCCTCCAAAATGCAAGGAGGCTCACCGACTGACTCTGAACTGCTCACTGGATCAACGGTGCAATTGAATGCCGATCCTAGTTACCTGTGTCTACTCCATAAGATGATGCAAGCCAACTGGCATCAGTAAATTGAATGTACGAGTATGCGAGTTGGGATACTAAAACAACATAGGCTTGGAAGGGAATCTGAAAGAAACAATTACCTTGGCTCTTCTCAACTCATGAATACTCAACTAAACTCATTTCAATATAAAGCAATTTAAAACAAGTGCAATATAAAGAATTTTTTTTAAAAAACATGATGTCAACTCTGTGTATATACAAGGATACAACATAACTCTGAAATGGATGTAAAAATACAATAACTTATGTGGGAGTTTCTCTAACCGACAACCATCATATAAGAGCTATAGTGATGATACATCAATCTAGCTCACGCTGCCAGCGCATCCAATACCCGGCCAGAGGTATAGGACCTGAACTACTAAGTGGATCCACTACTCTATTGTGAAAAGGGTTCATCTAAAAAGTATTACCATTTTCTACCCGTGGTGGCTACATGGTTTTATGGAGACGTGAGTTATCTAAACTCATGCTCCCCCCCAATTCGGTGCTCAATACTACTCCCAAAATATAGTAGCTCTTATGTTTTAAAAAAAACCTACTTCTTCTGTGATTTGAGATTAGTGCTAAAAAAGTTAGCTCAAAGGCTATCTTGGAAATCTCAGTTTCCCTTCTTACTTCATTTAGAAAACTATAACTCTTTTTTGAAAAAGTAACCCGAATGCTCTTTGGAAATCTCAATTTCCGTTCTTATTTAAATGTGAAAACATTTTTAAATCTCTTTGGGAATAGACAGTCCCCATATACTTCTTTGAAGAAAAGAACTTCAACTTTACATTTTTATTGAACTCAAAACTTAAGTCTTAAAATAAAGTTAAAACATTTGTGAAAGACTCTTGGAAAACTTTAAGAACTTATCTTAACTTGACTATTAACTGATCTTGACTTGACTCTTAACTGATCCTTGAATTGAATTATGTATTCAAGGATTAAGATTTGGGTTTGGAAAGATCTTATGTTGTTTAGGAATAATTTTAGATAGCTAAACATGAGAAAAGACCAAAAATCAAGATTTGAAGGTGGGTCCGCGACGCGGAGACATGTTTTATTTTTAGTCTCGAAAATGACTTTTGAGGCAGAAGACTCTGTAACGGCTCCGCGACGTGAAACAAAAAATCCCAAAACTGGGAACCAGCTCCGCGACGCTGATGTGAAACGAAAAACCCCAAATCTCTTCTTCATTTTTTGGCTATAAACCCTCTAAACTCTGTTGGTTCTTTTACCCAACACTTAGAATCGATTAAATGTTCAAAGTACATCAGATTCTACTCAAAATGGAACCTAAAATCACAGATTAGGATCAAACAACTCCTCAACTAATTCAACGAAACAAGAATCTAATGAAACTTCAACAAACCCATTCAAGAACTCAATTTCTAAGCTTTCAAGAACATAAATTCGCTGAAATAAATCATGATTGGTGCATTGGAGAATTAACCAAATGCTATGTGATCTCACATACCTTGTAGGGATCACCCCCGATGAAATCCACAAGCCTAACACGACGATCTTGACAAATCTTGAACGTTCTTCTCCTTTCGCCTCTCTTCTCCTCTTCTTTTCTCTTCTCTCAAAACCCTAACTCTTTTTCCTAAAGCGTAAACTGACTAAGTTTAGTTTAGACCCTTAAGTAATTACCCAAAATGAATTTAAATAAAAGGGTAAGGAAAAGACCAAACTACCCTTCAAAAATCCGGAATTGGACTTTCCTTAATCCAACAACACAATTTCCAAAGGGCATAACTTACTCATAAAAACTTGGAATCACGCAAACTTGGTGGCGTTGGAAAGATCATTCCAAGAGCTTTCCAAAGATATCTGGAAGTACACCTAAATCATCCTGAGCTAGGAGTTATGGCCATTTAAAGTTGACCAAAACCTCAATTTTCCTAACTTAAAACAATTTTCCAGATTTTTCATTATTTCCAGAAATGACTATTTCCAGTTCTTAGCTTCTTCCTAGCTATTTCAAATTGCGAGATATTACAATATCTCCCCGTTGGAAACATTCATTCTCTAATGAGATTACTCTTACTAGGCTAAGGGTGGTAACATCAAGTTCAAACACCCAACAAGCAAATGCAAACAAATAACATGCTCACTCATAATTTAAAGAGTACTAAGAAGAGAATTAGTACCTTGGTCTACATTTTCTCCCGACTCGAAGAGATGTGGATATCTCTTCTTCATGTCCTCTTTAGCTTCCCAAGTAGCTTCCTTAATGAATTGATTCCTCCAAAGGACTTTGACTGATGCTACCTCTTTTGTTCTCGACTGGCGAACTTGGCGATCTAGAATCTAAACAGGAATCTCCTCATAATATAAGCTATCATTGATCCCAATATTTTCAGTTGGTATGATCAATGAAGGATCGCCCATGCATATCTTCAACATGGAGATGTGAAACACCGGATGAACCACAACCAACTCTTGTTAAAGCTCCAACTCCTAATCTACTTTGCCAATCCTCTTGGATATTCGATAAGATCCAATATACCGGGGACTAAGTTTACCCTTCTTACCAAACCTCATAACACCCTTCATGGGTGAAACTTTTAGATATACCCAATCAGCTACTTCGAACTCTACCGCCATTCTCCTAACATCAGTGTAGGATTTCTGACGACTCTGTGCCGTTTTCAACCTCTCTTGAATCACTTTCACCTTCTCCATAGCTTGATGGACTAAATCTGGTCCTATCAACCCTGCTTCACCAACTTCAAACCATCCACTAGGAGATTTGTATACTCTCCCACAAAGAGCTTCATTTGGAACCATCTGGATACTAGAGTGGTAACTATTGTTGTATGCAAATTCAATAAGGGGTAGGTGATCATCCCAATTATCTTTAAAATCGATCACACAGTCCCTCAACATATCTTCTAATGTCTAAATAGTGCTCTCTTCTTGCCCATCTGTCTGAGGATGAGAAGCAGTACTTAAGTTCACCTTTAAACCCAAACCCTTCTGAAAATATTTCCAGAATTGTGCAGTAAACTGTGCACCTCTATCTTAAATAATGGAGACTGGGACTCCATGAAGTCTTACCACTTCCTGAATATATAACCTGGCATAATCCTCTGCTGAATGGGTAGTCTTTACTGGCAAAAAGTGGGCAGATTTTGTCATTCTGTCGACAATCACCCAAATAGAATATGCTGCCTGCGAGACCTTGGTAAACCTGTGATTAAGTCCATATTAATCATCTCCCGCTTCCACTCCAGAAGCTCTACATTCTGAGCCAAGCAACCGGGACTTTTGTGCTCTACTTTAACTTGTTGGCAATTTGGACACTTAGCAACAAATTCTGCAATGCCCTTCTTCATGCTATTCCACCAATAAACTTCTCTCAAGTCACGATACATCTTTGTGGAACCCGGATGAATGGAATATTTTGAGTTATGAGCTTCCTCCATAATCCTCTCTTGGAGTCCATCCACCATAGGTACACACAATCTACCTTGTTATCTTAATACACCATCTCCCCCTTGTTCAAAAGCTAATACTTTTTGCTTTTGAACATTTGCCTTCAACTCAAGAAAAATGGGATCTTGGTCTTGTTTTTCTTTAACTTCTGACTCTAGTGATGATTCAGCTCCATTTGTCACCACTATTCCTCCTTCTGTGGAATCCATAAGTCAGACTCCTAAGCGTGCAAGCCTATGCACATCTTTTGCTAACTCTCTCTTTTCTTCCTCAACATGGGCGGTACTACCCATAGAAAACCTGCTCAAGGCATCAGCAACAACATTAGCCTTACTTGGGTGATAAAGAATACTCATGTCATAATCCTTGAGTAACTCTAACCACCTCATTTGTCTGAGATTAAGCTCTTTCTGAGTGAACACATATTGAAGGCTCTTATGATCAGTGAATATATCAACATGAACGACATACAAATAATGGCACCATATCTTCAAAGCAAATACCACAACAGCCAACTCTAAGTCATGGGTTGGGTAGTTCTTCTCATGAACTTTCAACTGTCTAGAGGAATAAGCTATAAACTTTCCATTCTGCATTAATACACAATCAAAACTGGGGCAGTGGTCAACCTCTTCTTCAATTCTTGAAAGCTTTTCTCACAAGCTTTAGACCATTGAAATTTCACTGTTTTCTGAGTCAAATTCGTCAAAAGGGACGAAAAGGATGAAAAACTCTCTACAAACCTTCTATAATAGCCAGCCAAACCCAAGAAACTCCTTGTATCAGTTGGAGATGTGGGTCTAGGCCAATTCTGCACTGCCTCAATTTTCTGAGTATCAACTTTAATTCCCTCTACAGACATAATATGGCCTAAGAATGCCACAGACTCAAGCCAAAATTCACACTTAGAGAATTTAGCATATAACTCCTTATCTTTCAAATTCTGAATAACATTTCTGAGATGACTAGCATGATCTTCTTTATTCCTTGAATAGATTAGTATGTCATCAACGAAGATGATAACAAACATATCTAAATAAGGTTTGAAGACTCTATTCATAAGATCCATTAACGCTGCTGGTGCATTAGTCAAACCAAAGGACATGAACAAAAACTCATAATGACCTTTGGAATATCACATTCCCTTACTCTTAAATGATGATAGCCTGATATGAGGTCAATTTTCGAGAAACAGGAATCACCCTGAAGCTAATAAAAAAGATCATTGATTCTAGAAAAAGGATACTTATTCTTGATAGTAACCTTGTTTAACTGTCAGTAATCTATACACATCCTAAGGGAACCATCCTTCTTTCTCACAAATAAGACCAGAGTGCCCCAAGGTGAGACACTTGGTCGAATAAAGCCCTTATCTAAAAGAACTTTTAACTGCTCTTTCAATCTTTCAACTCTGCTAGTGCCATTCTGTATGGAAGATAGATATAGGACGAGTATCTGGAAGAAAATCTATACCGAAGAAAATCTGGAAGAAAATCTATACCGAAGTCTATCTCTCTCTCAGGAGGGACTCCGGGAAGAGCATCAGGAAAGACTTCTGGGAACACTTTTACCACTGGAACTGACTGAATAGGAAGTACCTCAACACTTGAGTCATTAACTCAGACAATGTGATAAACACACCCCTTAGAAACTAACTTCCTCGCCTGAAGATACGAAATGAAACGACCCTTAGGCACTACTGAACTGTTTTTCCACTCTAAGACTAGTTCATTTGGAAACTAAAATTTGACTACTCGAGTTCTACAATTAATTGAGGCATAACAGGCATGAAGTCAGTCCATACCTAGAATGACATCAAAATCTATCATGTCTAACTCAATTAAATCAGCCATGGTACTCTTGTGATTGACAAAAATGGGAAAAGCACGGTAGACTCTCTCTGCTAGAATTGACTCACCAATATGCGTGGAAACACTGAATGGTTCACTAAGTTGTTCAGGAATAACAGCAAAACCCATAGCTACATAAGGAGTTAAAAAAGGTAAACTCACTCATGGGTCTAGCAAAGCATAAACAGTAAAGCAAAGACTCAAATCATACCAGTGACAACATTTGGAGAGTTTCTTGCTCTAGGCAATTAGTGAGTGCATAAAGGAGGTTTGCTCATCTGCTAGTACCGAAAGTAGCTCCTCTAGGTGCAGCCTTGTCTGGTGGGGCAGCTGAAGAAGACTGGGCTCTATTGCCCCCATTACTATTTCTTTGCCTGTTCTTTGGACACTCTCGCATGAAATGCCCATTCTGACCACACTTGAAACAACCAATGGAGCCCTCACGACCTGTAGCTTAATGGTTCCTACCACACTTAGCCCATGCAGGAGGCTTACTACCCCATTGTACCACTCTACCCTAAGAATAAGCAAGTTTAGCTCTAAAATTATAACTATTGTACTCACATTTGTTCTTAGGTGCAGGTGCACTAGCAGATGATGGAGCAAGTCCCTTCTGTTTCTGTTGGAAGGATGACCGATTGGCATTACTCTTCTGCTGCCCGGACTTATTCCCTGTCTTAGCCCTTTTGTTCTTAAACTCTTCTTTATCCCTCAGCTGGTCATCCTCAACTTGTGCACATGGATCATTAGTCTTGCTATGTCCATGTAACCTATTAGCATGGCTGCCTTACTTTCCTTTCTTAACAGACGAGTCAAACCAACAACGAATAAAATCATTTTGCTCCTTATGTCGTCAACCATCTCTTTGCTTCTCTTAGATCACTGGGAAAGAAACTCCACATGAAAGCACTCTCAAAATAGTCCAACTCACAAACGGTTACGCGTAAGCACGAGTTATAAAGAAACTTTTTAGAGATAAAATCTAACACATGAAATGAATATGAAAGAAGTGAAGGAATTCGTAAATGTTGTAGCCTCCTAATTATAGATGTGGCGTGCTTCACACCGATAAATAGGACTCTACAAACACGGCTTCATAGACTCCCTAGGACTCTTGAACTCTGTCATCTGATACCAAGTTTGTCACGCCTTGAGCCTACACCCTGGATGTGGTGGGCACTCGAGATCCATTGATGCCTCCAAGCGAACCCTTGGCCTGGCATACTTACTTAGTGGAAGACTATATGCAATAAGAAAGGAATTCAAATGCTAAACAACTTAATTGTATCAAACTGAACTCATAATGTTTTGAAAATAAACAATTAACTTAGCCAAAATGGCAACTCAAATCTGAACATATGTCAATACCAAAATGATGACAAATGAACTAACATCTGACTGACTATCTATGAAGCCTCTAAAACAATTGAGATGGATGTTGGACAACCCCACAACATCATAATGAACTAACTAGAAAGCAATGAAAATAGATCCTCCAAAATGCAAGGAGGCTCACCGACTGACTCTAAACTTCTCACTGGATCAACGGTGCGCTGGAATGCCGATCCTAGTTACTTGTGTCTGCATCATTAAATGATGCAGGTCAATTGGCATCAGTATATTAAATGTACGAGTATGCGAGTTGGAATGCTAAAACAACATAGGCTTGAAAGGGAATCTGAAAGAAACAGTTACCTTGGCTCGTCTCAAATCATGAATACTTAACTGAACTCAGTTCAATATAAAGCAGTTTAAAACAAGTACAATATAAAGAAAAGCTATTTTAAAACATGATGTCAATTTTGTGTATATACAAGGATACACCATAACTCTGAATTATACGTAAAATACAATAACTTCTGTGGGCGTTTCTCTAACCGACAACCATCACATAAGAGCTATAGTGATGATACAACGATCTAGCTCAAGCTACCAGCACATCCTATACCCGACCAGAGGTATAGGACTTGCACTACAAAGGGGATCCACTAGTCTATTGTGAAAATGGTTCATCTAAAAAGTATGACAATTTTCTACCCATGGTGGCAACATGGTTTTATGGAGACGTAAGTTATCTGAACTCCTACTCGCCCCCAATTTGGTGCTCAATGCTACTCCCAAAATATACTAGCTCTTATGTTTTAAAAAAAAAACATACTTCTTCTTTGATTTGAGATTAGTGCTCAAAAACTTAGCTCAAAGGCTATCTTGAAAATCTCAATTTCCCTTCTTACTTCATTTAGAAAGCTATAACTCTTTTCTGAAAACTAGACCGAAGGCTCTTTGGAAATCTCAGTTTCTGTTCTTATTTAAATGTGAAAACATTTTAAAATCTTTTTGGGAATACATAGTCCCCATATACTTCTTTGAAGAAAAGAACTTCAACTTTACATCTTTACTGAACTCAAAACATAAGTCTTAAAACAAAGCTAAAACATTTGTGAAAGACTCTTGGAAAACTTTAAGAACTTATCTTAACTTGACTATTAACTGATCTTCACTTGACTCTTAACTGATCCTTGAATTGAATTATGGATTCAAGGGTTAAGATTTGGGTTTGGAAAGATCTCACGTTGTTTAAGAATGATTTTAGATACCTAAACATGAGAAAAAGACCAAATATCAAGATTTGAAGGAGGGTCCGCGACACGGAGACATATTTAAATTTTAGTTTCCAAAATTACTTTTGAGGCAGAAGACTTCGTGACGCAAAACAAGAATTCCTAAAACTGGGAACCAGCTCTGTGACGCACCACTGATGTCGGATTTCGTCCGACGAAATCTCTTCTTCATTTTTTGGCTATAAACCCTCTAAACTCTGTTGGTTCTTTTACCCAGCACTTAGAATCGATTAAATGTTCAAAGTACATCAGATTCTACTCAAAATGGAACCTAAAATCACAAATTAGGATCAAACAACTCCTCAACGAATTCAACGAAACAAGAATCTAATGAAACTTCAACAAACCCATTCAAGAACTGAATTTCTAAGCTTTCAAGAACATAAATTCGCTGAAATAAATCATGATTGGTGCATTGGAGAATTAACCAAATGCTATGTGATCTCACATACCTTGTAGGGATCACCCCCGATGAAATTCACAAGCCAAACTCGACGATCTTGACGAATCTTGAACGTTCTTCTCCTTTCTCCTCTTTTCTCCTCTTCTTTTATCTTCTCTCAAAACCCTAACTCTTTTTCCAAAAGCGTAAACTGACTAAGTTCAGTTTAGACCCCTAAGTAATTACCAAAAACAAATTAAAATAAAATGATAAGGAAAAGACCAAACTACCCTTCAAAATTCCAGATTTGGACTTTTCTTAATCCAACAACACAATTTCCAAAGGGCATAACGTACTCATACAAACTCGAAATCGCGCAAACTCGATGGAGTTGGAAAGATCATTCCAATCATATCTGGAAGTACACCTAACCCATCCTGAGCTAGGAGTTATGGCAGTTTGAAGTTGACCAAAAACTCATTTTTCCTAACTTAAACAATTTTCCAGATTTTTCATTCCTCCCAAAGATGACTATTTTCAGTTCTTAGCTTCTTCCTAACTATTTCAAATTGCGAGATGTTACAAACCCAATTCCCTATTTTAATCTCTAAAAAGGAATCCTTTTCTCTCTCCTCAATATTATATTGTTATTTATATTTCATTCTTATTTCTTATTTCATAATATAAATCCTCTATTTTTTCCCAATAATTACTTTATATATTTTTCATGTGATATAAAATTTTATTTTTTCCAATTTTTTATTTAATATAAAATTATATTTTATTCTAAATTTTTAAATAACATAAATTGCAAAAAAAATTATATAATATAAAAATGAATGGACAAATTCAAATAAAAGTGAAATATAATTACATAAATACTCAATTTTTGAAATAATTATGTTGCTCCCATAAATGCTCTATTAATGCATTAAGTAGTTCAAAATGAGCATTTTTGTCCTTGACTTTTTTATGTCTAACTAAAAATTGTTCAAATCGGAGATTTTCATCTACCATCGTTGGAGTTTGAGCCTCTACGACATCTTGGAAAGGGCTTGGTCGACTATTTCTCCCCTTTTGCCTAAATTTTGATGAATCTTTTGTGAATGAATCGCTTAGGATAAGTTCTGATTAAGTTAGTAGGCTTAAACTGGCCAAAACTGTGTAGTTTAGGGGTTAAAAGATGTAGTTTAGATGTCCAACGCTTAGGGGAAAAGACCAAACAGCCCCAACTTAAAAGCTGACAAGGCCAACGATGGGCCTGACCAACGGACCGTGGGCTAACCGACGGTCCATTCTGGCAGGGCGTCATTCAGTGTGGGTACTGAGGACCATGATCCACAGTGTTGGACCATGGACCGTGGTCCAACCTACGATCCGTAGGTCTGTCTGTGGGTCGTGACTTTTCTGGGAATTTTGGGTGGAGTTGGGGTGACCAACCACCGACCCCACCTACGGTCCGTGGTTCACCCTACAGTCCGTAGGTGGTACCCGTCAGTGGCACCTGCAACTTCTGAAAAGTTTGTTGTTTGTTATTTTTCCAGATACGAGGTGTTACATTATCTCCCCCTTGAGAACATTCAATCTCGAATGAAGTCTAAACTAGCTGAATATGGAGGGAAGGAGCTGCAATCCTTACCACTAAGTACTAAAACTGATATCTAACTGAACTGAGTTCCAAGAACATGCAAATACGCTGAAAATGCAAGAACAACTGAAGTAACATGATACTGAGACTGAAGTTACGGAAGATTAAATTGAGATGCAGGAGAGGAATTATTACCTGAAGGTGAAACGGAATCGGAAGGAAAGAGATGAGGATACTTGGCCTTTATAGCTACTTCTGCTTCCAAAGTAGCTCCCTCCACGGACTGACTCCTCCACAAAACCTTCACTGAAGCGACTTCTTTATTTCTCAACCTACGAACTTGACGGTCAATAATCTCAACTGGCACATCCTCATAAGTGAGACTATTATTCACAGTGACACTCTCTAATGGTACTATCAATGTTGGATCACCCACACACTTCTTCAACAAGGAAATGTGAAAGACTGGATGGGCTGCTGCTAGTTCTGCTGGCAACTCTAACTCGTAAGACATATTTCAAACCCTCTTCAGGATTTTGTAAGGACCTACATATCTTGGACTGAGATTCTCTTTCTTACCAAATCTCATCACCCCCTTCATAGGTGACACTTTTAAGAAAACCCAATCATTAACCTCAAACTCTAAGTCCATTCTCCTTACATTTGCATAGGACTTTTGATGACTTTGAGGTGTCTTAAGTCTATCTCTGATGAGCTGAACTTTTTCCATAGCTTCATGAAACGAATTTGGTTCAATCAATGGTGAGTCACCTACTTCAAACCAACCAATCAAAGATCTACATCTACGCCCATATAATTCCTCATAGTGGGGCATCTGAATACTAGAATGGTAACTATTATTGTAGGAGAACTGTATAAGAGAAAGGTGATCATCCCAACTACCTTTGAAGTCGATCACGCAAGCTATCAGCATGTCCTCTAAGGTCTGAATGGCACACTCTGCCTAACCATCCGTTTGTGGATGAAATGTTGTGCTGAGATTCAGTTGGGTACTAAGACCTTTCTGGACCTTTCTGAAACGACTTCCTGAAAAGAGAGGTAAACTGAGGACCTCTATCTGAGATGATGGACAAAGGAACCCATGCAACTTCAATATCTTATTAATGTATAGCTTAGCGTAATCCTTCGCTGAATTTGTAGTCTTGATAGCCAAGAAGTGAGTGGACGTAGTAACTCTGTCTACTATCACCCAAATGGAGCCATGTTGTCTGCGAGTACGAGATAAACCCGTAATGAAGTCCATATTTATCATTTCCCACTTCCATGTAGGAATGTTAATCTCTTAAGTCATACCTCCTAGTTTCTAATGTTCTACCTTAACCTGTTGCCAATTTGGACACTTAGCCACAAAATATGCTATGTCCCTCTTTATGCCATTCCACCAAAAGACTTCCCGTAGGTCATGGTACATCTTACTGGCACCTAGATAAATGGAATATTTGGAGTTATGAGCTTCTACCAAAATCTATTGCCTCAACTCACTCACACTAGAAACACATAAGCGATCCTGGTAAAGAAACAGACCATCTTCCTCTTGGGAGAAAACCTTAACTTTCTGTTGATGAACTACACCTTTCAACTAAAGCAATATAGGATCACTATCTTGTTTTTTCTTAACCTCCACTACCAGTGAAGATTCCGATCTATTCTGAACTATCACTCCACCCTCTGACATGAGAGTAAGAATAACTCCTAAGAGAGCAACCCGGTGAACATCTTTTTCTAATTCTTTCCTTTCTTCTTCAACATGCGCTACACTACCCATGGATAATCTTCTAAGAGCATCAGCTACTACATTGGCCTTACCATGATGGTAAAGCACATTCATATCATAGTCCTTGAGGAATTAAGGCCATCTTCTCTAACGAAGATTCAACTCTTTCTGGGTGAACACATACCGAAGGCTCTTAGGAGCTGTGAACACATCTACGTGAACACCATACAAGTAATGTTTCCAAATCTTTAGGGCAAATACTACAACTGCAAGCTCGAGGTCATGGGTTAGGTAGTTCTTCTCATGGACCTTAAGTTGTCTAGAAGCATAAGATATGACCTTACCTCACTGCATCAACACAGAACCTAGGCCGACCCTAGATTCATTACAATAGATTACATAACCATCTGAACCATCTGGTAGAGTCAAGACAGATTTCTAGTCAACCTAGTCTTCCGTTCTGAGAAACTTTTCTCACACTCATCTGACAACTAAAAGTTAACCTTTTTCTAAGTCAACTTAGTCAATGGTGAAGCTATGGATGAAAATCCTCAACAAATCTCATGTAATAACCAGCCAAACCCAAGAAACTTCTGATATCTATTGGAGAGGTGGGTCTGGGCCGTTGTTTCACTACCTCTATTTTCTGAGAATCCACTCGGATTCATTCGCTAGATACCACATGACCAAGGAAAGCGACTGACTGTAACCAGAATTCACATTTGCTGTACTTAGTGAATAATTGGTGATCTTTGAGAATTTACAGAACAACCCTCAAATTATTCGCATGCTCTTCCTCATTCTGAGAATAAATTATAATATCATCAATAAAGACAATAACGAATAAGTCTAACTACTATTTGAACACCCTGTTCATTAAGTCCATGATAGTTGTAGGAGCATTTGTTAGTCCAAAATACATAACTAGAAATTCATAATGACCATACGGAGTCCTTTAAGTTGTCTTCGAAATGTCACTATCTCTGACTCTAAGCTGATGATAACCAGATCTGAGGTCTACCTTAGGAAAGCAACTTGCACCCTAAAGTTGGTCAAACAAGTCATCAATCCTAGGGATGGGATACTTATTCTTGATGGTGACTTTGTTCAACTAATGATAGTCAATGCACATTCTGAGAGAACCATTTTTTTTCACAAACAATACGGGTGCACCCCATGGGGAAATACTACGTCTTATGAAGCCCTTATCTAGAAGGTTTTTCAATTGCTTCTTTAATTCCTTAAGCTCGGTCGGAGCCATTCTGTAAGGAGGAATTGAAATAGGTTAGGTATCTGGAAGGAGATTAATTCGGAAGTCAATTTCCCTTTTGGGAGGAACTCCAGGAAGATTTTTTAGAAACACTTCTGGAAAATCATTTACTATGGGGACTGACTCAAGAGTTGGCATTTCAAAGTTTGAATACTTAACCCGAACAAGATGATAGACATACCCTTTAGAGATCATCTTTCTAGCATTAAGGTAAGAGATGAATCGACCTATAGACACTGAGCTACTACCCTTCCATCCTAAGACTGGCTCATTTGGAAACTTAAAACAAACGATCCTAGTTCTACAATCGACTGAAGCATAATAGGAATGTAACCCATCCATGCCTAGAATGATGTCAAAGTCTACCATTTCCAACTCTACAAGATCTACTAAGGTGATTTTTTGAGAGACTGTGATAGGGAAATTTATGTATACCCATCTTGTTATAACTAGGTCCCCAACTGGAGTAGAGACTTAGAAGGGTTCTGAAAGAATTTCTGGACTGACCCCAAAGTGTATTGCTATATAGGGAGTTACAAAGGAAAAAGTAGTCCCTGGATCTAACAATGCATAAACATCTAAATGAAAGACTCGTAATCTACCAGTGATCACATCAGAAGAATCTTCCTGGTCCTGGCGATCCTGGAGAGCATACAACATATTCTAGCGTTGACTGCCACCTGCCCTAGATGAAGCACCCTGCTGAGTTGGGCGACCTGCTGGTGCTGTTGGAGCTGCAGACTGAGTCTTATTAGTTTTACCTCCCTGCTCCTTCCTGGAAGAAGGGTAATCCCTCAACCTATGGCTAGACTTTCCACACCCAAAGCACCCTTCTTTCCTTACAAGACAGTCGCATGGATGGTTCTTACCACACTTTGGACAAGTTAGGAAAGTCCTGCTACCTGAAGAAATCCCATGAGACTTAGAGCTTGATGCCCTACCCTTATGATCCTGTCTAAACCTAGGGGATGGAGCACTAGATGATGAAGGTGCTGGGTTGTATCCCTTTGCTCAAACTGCGAGTGATTTCCACCACCCGATTTCTGCTGAGAATACTCATAGTTACTTATTCTAGCCGTCTTGTTTTCTTTAGCCATTTCCCTAAGCTTATCTCCCTCAACCTATTGAGCATGAGTAATGAGGCTATAGATATTCATATCCTCTAACAACATAGCATTCCTGCACTCTGTCTTTACTAAGTTGGATACCTCAAACATAAACTTACTCATTTGAGCCCTCGAATCAGCAACCATATGTGGACCATACCTAGAGAGTTAAGTGAATTTTACCCCGTAAAATTGGGCTGACATTGTACCTTGCCTCAAAATCATGAACTCCTGAGCCTTAGCCTCCCTCAATTCTCTCGGGAAAAACCTGTCCAGAATAGCTCCAGTAAAACACTCCCAAGTCATAGGAGTTACATCCGACACTCCCAAGACATAGGAGCTGCATCCGTACCCCTATTTTCTTTCCACTGATTAAACTAAATATGAGCTATATCCTTAAGGTGGTTGGATGCCAACTTTACTCTATCCTTACCAATCACTTGCATCACTCCAAAGATTTTCTTAACCTCATCAATGAAGTTTTGTGGGTCCTCATCAACCTGCGACCCTAGAAACTAAGGTGGATTTATCCAAATAAAATCTCAAAACCCTAGTTGTTGCTGATCCATTATTAGCATTATTAGGAACTGGGGCCTGCTGATTGTTCTAGTTAGCCACACTTTGAGCCAAGATCTGGATAACATTCTGAAACTCTGTATTCTCAACCTCATGGTTTAGGACCAGAGGAATACCATTAGCATTGTGTGCATTAGCATTCCTTGCGTAAGCTCTACGATGAGGCATGATCTCAAACGCATAACGACAAATTATAAAGGAGATCATACCCACGCACGATAAGAATAGCATGAAAGTGAAGTTTCTCCTAAAACACTTCGTAGCCTCCCTCCCATTAGATGTGGTGAACTTCACGACCATGAAAAGGACTCTACTTAGAGTGGCTTTCAGACATCCTAGAATTCTTGAACCTAATTCTTTGATACCAAGTTTGTCACACCCTGAGGCTACCACCCTTGACGTAAACACTAGACTTGGGATCACGAGTGACCCAAATCTAACCCTGAAGCTGGCATATCATAAGCAAACCTGAAAGATAAATTATTAAAAACATATTATGCGGAAGCTTAAAACAGTGATATCTGAAAGTGGAGAATACCAAAAATTGATTTGAATATATTAAATATTATGAGTTCAATAGCAACTGAAAGATTAAACTCAAATCTAAAGTTGAATCTAATACTATGTCTGAAAAATTCTCTATTGACTAAAGTTTCTGGGACATGTCCCCAGCTAACTCTAGCAATACTAAAACTAAAGAAAAGACTGAATATGAAAACATCTCTATTGTCCGTGAAGTATGAGGACTCACCACTGAAACTGCTTAACTAGAGATCGGGAACTGATCTATGCGTGATTTGGATACTGAGTACATGAACCTACATAATGAAAGGATGTAGCGCAGAGTATGCGTCAGTACTTGAAATATACTGAGCATGCATGATATGGAATATAACTGAACAAACATATAACTGAGGAAAGTACAATTGAACAATGATATAACTGAATATCAATGTAAATATTCTTATATGCTAAAAAGATAAACTGAATGCAATGACCAAGTACTAATTATGAAACTAGAATGTTGAGATTGAATATTGAAATATAACTGAAAACCTGCTCAAATGCACTAGAGTCTGACTGTGGGGGCTACTATTAATCGACATAAATCCACCTGAGCTAAACGTGGAGTCCGGTGTATATTCCCCATTGAGAGGACCCAATATACCTTGCAAATGGTATAAAGGCATGACTAGCGTGATCACTAAATTTGATGGCTGATGAGTCTATGATTTGGACTCATTTAGGGCTTAATTTTAACAGATTTAGTGTCCTCGAATGGACATTTTGTCTCAATAACTGATATAAATCATTGAATTTTAGGAATTTGAACTTAAGGACAAAGCATGGACACTATTGAGCAAAATGGAACAAGGCAGCTAAAAGAACGAAGAAAAGAAGGCCTGAGGATCGCCTAAATCATTAGGTGAGTCACCGAATGGTCTTGGTGTCGCCTAATGCTCCAGTGTGCCAAGCCCTGAAGGAGAAAATCAAGTCGGCGATATAAAAGAGCAGTCGCAAAATTTGATACGCTCAAATTACACCTCTCTAAAGAAGCATAAGCGATCGTTATCGAGTAAAGAACCCAACTTGTAGGTTGGGTTCGATCCCACGAGGAAACTAGTTTAGACTTAACTTTAACTTACACTTATATTCATTTAGTCAAAGTACTTCTAGAAACAAGTAATAAAAAGGGGGATTTGTGAAACAAATTGTATGAATTCAGTAAGTAATCAGTAAACAAAAGTCAATTTTTGTTGTTATCAAGATGAGAAAATTAACTAGGGTATACGTGTTCACCACAAGCTCATAACTCAGTAATCCTAGTAATAGCAATCCTTTCCTAGTGTATTACATGCAAAGTGATAAGTTAGGTATCTCTAAATCCTTGGTCCGGCATCTAGAGAATTTCACCCCGCACCTTGGTCCGGCTACGTGTGTATAATTTACTAACCCTTACCGTTACCTCATATTAGACATCATAATCAATGTTTTGCTTAGTTATTACTTCGCACCAATCGACATTAGCCTATTAGATAGTATCACACTAAGTCTATGTTGATAATTCTTTTCTTGTTGATTACCTCCTTGGTACGGCAAGTAGCAATAAGGGGAGTTCTAACGCGTGCACTCGTTAAAAAGACTTTTGAACGAAAGAATTATCAATGCATGCAAATCACTATTCAAGAATTGCTTATTTAGTATTCATACTTTGTTAATCGCTCATGGATCCCACAACCCTAGTTGTGGAGTTTAGTTACCCATAATCATATGAACACAATTCATTATTTTAGATGAAAGAATTATGAACTTACGTAGTTGAGAAAAATAAACCCAGAAATTCAACTCGAATTTCAAACCAAATCTTCAAAACTAACCTTTGGAAATCAAGAATTGCTAGGGTAGCAAAATTAATTCCCAAGTCACAAAGTAAAACAAAAGTAATAAAATCTAACCCCTAAAAACGAGGTTTACATGCCCTATTTATAGAAAACAAGTCCTAAATTAAAAGGGAAACAAATTAAGAATAGTTTGTTCAGGCACGCGTCTTCATTCCACGAGACTGACTCACAGACCGTCAACGGATCTACGGTCCGTGAGTCCATTCTGTCAGCCAGGACTTAGAAAATATTTCAGCCTCCAAAAATCAGATTCTCTGAAACAAACGACGGACTTGCAGTAAGGGCAATAGATTGATCTACGGTCCGTAAATCCCCCTCCGTGGCTCCACACTTAGAATCTTCAAAAATCAGGTACTGGAACCCCTGCAGTATCAATCTACGCGTCAACAGTACGGTCCGTAGATCTCAGCGGCCACCGTGGTTCCACACTTGGTGAGATTTCCCTGATTTGCATTGCCTGCTGATCTACGGCCATCACCTACGGAGCATCAGTGGACCTACGGTCCGTAGATGTCCTTTTCTGCATTTCTTTCCGTTGTCTCTTTACTTTCGCTCCTGAACATCTTTCCTGCAAAATATGATAAAAACACATAAAAACCAATACAGAAAGGCCCTAGACACACACAACTTGTAATTGAAATGTATTAGAAATACCGTAAACTCACGGTATATCTACACCCTCAACTTAAAATCGTTGTTTGTCCTCAAGCGACGCACTAAGACTCTAAACGACACTTGTATAAAAGCAAGCATTTCAAGCACAAGCAATCACATGGCTCTCTACCCCACTCTCTTTTCAGGTACAAAATTTGTTATCTTAGACTCGACAAGCTAATTCATGCAGATCAAACCATGACAACGATCGACCAACCAACACACAACATACACTGTTTTACTATCACCAAGGTACCAGCTTTCCGACAACATAACTAGTGCCCTTACTTCAAACGAAATCCCTTTTCTTTCACACAATGACTTATGAATTTGAGTACAAGGATTCATTCAACACTCACACTCAGAAATAACTTCAAGTATAGTTAGTGCTCAGTACCATAGTCTTGCCCTTATTTTCGCTACTTAGACTTTCCAAACTAGACTCTAGGATCACTATAGGACTTTCTTGGCTTGTAACGTAGGCTCAGGGTCAGGTGTGGTACATTTGGGTGCTTCTTAGTGACTTTATGCCCTCCTTGACATTACATTAGGCTTTCAACCTCTTTTTCCCTATTATTGCCATCCTACCGTTGTACCTTCTTTCCCTTGATTTTCTCCTCAACCATGGATGTGACTTTAGACTTTGTAGCCCTTTTTTTTTAGCTTTCAACAAGTCACATCCTTTCCTCTCTTTTTAAAAATAAAACTCTTTTCATACGCATTTTTCTTTCGGTTTCTTCTTTCGTAGCCACCCTCAACTTTATGGATTTTCCATTGGTTGAGGTGCACAATACCCGATATCGGGTCAGGGCCAAGATTGAAGTGACTTTTTACATTAGCCACCCTGAACTTATGCTTTTGGCCTAAGTCGAGATGCACATGTCCAAGGAGGGACTGGGGCCAACATAGTCGATTATGGGAAGGTGAGTTCGGGTTTACAAAGAAATGGTTTAATTTTAGGCTCAAAGCATTTAGATCAAAGGGAGCATTTATTTCAGTTGGTTGGATCCTTATTTTAGGCAATTTGTGGACTTATCAGAACAAGGGCCTATGATCACTTCCTAACCTCTAGATTGAATTGTCTTAGCAGGACTAACAGGGCAAGTTCTAGTTTTGCACAAAAACTGTTTGAACAATCAACTATTCTCACACACTCTTGGCGCATAGTTTCATTATCAGATTACCCAGTTCAAGTTTCCGCTTAAGTCATGCCATCAAGTTGATTCATTATCATGTCATACTCAGAGCCAATACATTCAACTTGTCTTAGCCTACCAAGTCTAGCACACATCACATATTTTGGACGGGTATATTTTTCATAAGCCATCATGCTTCATTCCTTTTTCATGCTTCTATACATACAATCCTAACACATGCTGGTTCAACAGAAATTAAAAGTCTCTTAGGAAAAAAGAACACAGGCAAGAAAACCCCAAGAGAGGATTTATGAGTTGGGTTACTCAGACTTTACTCTATCACTCACAATCCATTTACCCCACCCCCAACAAAAATAGATGCGATTGTCCCCAATGCATACAAAAACAGTAAAAGATAATGGATTGGGTGAAGCAAACCTATGGCGCATAACGCCGAATAATCATGAACGAGAGGGTGTGTCTGATTACCCGGAGCCCGCTGGAATAATAGTTGGTTCACCCTCAGTAGTGCCCATATCATCCATCATAGCACCATCAGTGGTGCTCATAACGTCCCTCACAACCGGCCAGACCTCTACAACTGGGGCAGAACTTGATGCCCCTGCAACACTCTCACGCACCCTCCGCTGGTGCAACTCTTCATCTAAAATCGAATCCTTCCTAGCCTTCTCCTCCGGCCTACGCTGTCTCTTTTGAGCTTTTTCCTCCTCTGTGCAACTAGAACGGTGACTTTTACCTTTGGTATGTGTAGGCGTAGGCTCCTCCTCGGCGGTCCCACTGAATAAAGCATCCAGCACCATATCATCAGCCAGTGCAGTAGGTGCAGCCTGAGGCTCAACTATAGGGGTGGCAAGAATGGCATCAACGTCGGCCCAGAGACTGGTTAACTCAGCCTGAAAAGAGGATAGATCTATGGCCGGGGCTGGTCGCTCTAGAACTCACAATTCAACAGCATCAAGATGCTTATTAATGGCCTGGACCTTCCAGTCCATCATGCCCTCCATCCTTCGCTCCATTCTGGCCTCGGGCTCAGCTATCGACTTTTGCATCCAAGGCTGGATGTGATGCAGCAATGTGGCCATCTGAGCCTCTAATTTATGTATTCTGGCCAATGGGACAACAGTAGCTCCTAACTGTGGTGTGGACCGGGAAGAACTAGGAGCCATACTAGCGGCCTGGGAAGAGGAGGCCGAAACAGAATCAGAGTGATCTGGTATAATGGGGTCACCGCTCTGTGCCTACCCCACCGTGTTTATAAGATCTGCACCCAAGAGAGGTACCTCAACTTGGGGCTCTCTGTGAGGTGCCGCCACATTTACCTCATCTCGAATGAGGCCTATATCCAAAGCCCTTGTAGGGTGGATCAACCTATCATAATGCCAGATCGGCACTCCAGAGTCCCTGCACAATTGGAAAATCAAACATGGAAAGGAGTAAGTAGTGGAAGTCTTGAATGCCCTCTCGTGAATCTCTGCCAGCAGCATGCGGGCAAAGTCAATCTCCACTCCTGCTACTAATGTTGCAACCATGACCGCTCTGTCCCAAGTGAGTTGGTTGTCAGCTTTGTAGGCGACACCCTGTTACGCACCAACAACCAGAAGAACTTGGCCGTAAAATTTAATGTGGCCTTTCGGATACCCAAACGTGGTGTGGCGACCCACTCCGCACGCTCGCCATCTGCAGCAATGTACTTAGCCAACCATAGTATAACAGCCTCTCGCTGCTCAGCATTCCTCTAGAAAGCACCGCTCCGCACGATGTCCCATCTGTAATCAAACTCCGCTGTGCTTAGTGACCAAGAGTGACATGTGGTAGGCACATAGGAAAAACGGCTGATGGTGGCATGTGATATGTCCATCGGACAACCCCGGACCATAGTGGAAGTGAGAGGATCCTAGGTTATGGGCTTTGACCGCTTGGAGATTGACCCATGGAGAGTGGCGGCATAGGAGAAGTAGAACTCCCAAACCATCTCCTCACTATAAGTAGCTGGGTCTCAAGCCATCCATTCACACTTGTGAAGGTTAAAAAGCTGGTGGATGTCAGGGATAGTGTGCAAGCTCCCTGTGAGGACTCTACACTCCTCTGTAACAATTCGGGCCATCTTCTCTTTGTCATTAATCATCTTGGCATATTTATTGATTTGCCATTGGCCCTCAATACACCATCTATTTGGCTCACCGGCCATTGGAGTAGGGTTCTCATTCCTTGATATGGGTATTGACTCTTAGCAAGTGGCCTCATCAGATGAGGTTGCTTGTTCGTTCTGGCTGGACCCTGTGGCTGACTTGGCATTAGACCCCAAAGCATGGGAAGACGTAGACCCTGAAGCATGGCTGGACTCAGATCCTGAAGCATGGGTAGACGTGGAGCCAAATGCAGACCCAGTAGCTGAACTGGAAGCAGCCCCAGTTGGTGATCCAATCAATGTGTGCTCCTCATCAGACTGGGAGACAGTGACTACGTCGGGAATCACCTTCCGGGGGGTGCCTCTGGTGGCTTGGGGTGCAGTGGGAGAAGTCCTTGTGTTGGGAGGAACGTATGTTGGATCTCTTTTCGTGTCTGTGTCCTTATCGATTAACCTGAAGATAGGAGCAACAGATTTTGACTTGCCCTGTTTTGAGTACGTAACTAACTTCTTGGGTGCCATCATACCTGTGGAAGCGATATTAGTGCCAAAACTTAACCATAAATAAACTAAAAAAATTTTAGAACTATAAACGAACAGTAACAAAGTCCCATAAAAATTTCAGACAAAGGCTACAGTGGTCATCAACGGAGGAGACCTACGGTCCGTAGAATATTCTACAGTCCGTGGAACCCTTCCGTGGATCAGAGGACCAACAATCTTGGTCGCAGATGGAAACCACAGATGTACAGAACGGTCCGTAGATTGATCTATGGACCATAGTCCACATCCATGGTTTCACACTTGGTAAAATTTTCAAGAGCATCAACCCACGAACCCAATCCATGGTCCGTAGATGGGGTATCATGGATGGGATCTATGCCAGGTTTTAGCCATTCTTAATTTTCAAGTCCACATCTTAGACTATTTTCAACAATATCCTAGTCTAACCATGCATTTCAACATTAAATCATGCTAATTTGTCATTCTCAGGATTTCGATTAATCATTTTAACAATTATTTAAGACAAACTTTGGAACCCTAAGTCGAAACTTACATGTAGACTTATAATCACATAAAACAAGGCAACACAATCACTATCTATCGTTCCAAGGGTATTGTAACTTCCCATTTTATCATGCAATTTCATCTAACAATTACCCAAGGTCAAGACCCGACTCCCGACTTTCTATATTCAATCTATGAACCGAAATTCAAAATGAGGGGAAAGTCTATTACCTTACAAGCAACGTGGAGTGGGGTTATTGCGTGACGACACTAAGTTTTGCAAGACCAAAGAATCACCTCTTCGTTACTAACCCAACACTAGACCCTCTTTGTGGAATATGGAATGAGTTGTATTCGGAATGGAAATGAATTGTGGGAATGATGGGTGAATGGGATGGGATGATTTTATGGGGGAGTTATGGAGTGATTTAGGGGAGTTGAGGGTGTTTGAAATGGTTGGATAGTGAATGGAGGGAAGTGGAAATGATTTGAAATTAGGGGAGTTTTAAATAAGGGGTCCCGGGTCGGGTCAGACAGATTTAGGGTTTTGGACCCACGAGACCCCGTCTACGGTCCGTGGGTCGATCTACGGTCCGTAGATTGGGACTGTAGATCACTCTTACACTTGGAAAAGTTTAGGGGCTTACCTGGGATCTACGGACACAATTCACGGTCCGTGGATAGAACGACGGACCGTCGATGGGGTCTGTAGACCTCTACACCAAACCAATTTCCGCAAATTTTTCATAGCGTACATGCACATGTAGCAATCATTAGGCTATTTTTTTTACATTTTTTGGACACTTTTTTGACACGGACCCTATGCTAATTCTAGCCAACACTAAAAAAACTAAAACACCTATCTAAATTGATACAGAGACGCAATTAAACAAACAAAATTACTAAATAGGAAACAGAAACCTATCGTTGGCTAGATTGTACATCTTAGGTTGCCTCCCAAGCAGCGCATTTAACGTCGCTGCACGATGCAAGTTTCTTGATTACTCATACTTCATCAAGATTGTAGGCCTCAATCACTTCTTGCACACTTTCAGCATTTCCGAGATAGATCTTGATCCTTTGCCCATTGACAATGAACCTTGTTCCTTCACTATTCTCAAGCTCAACCGCTCCATGGGGGAGCACTTTTGTGAGCAAAAATGGCCCAGTCCATTTGGAGTTGAGTTTGCCTGGAAACAAGCACAACCTAGAGTTGAATAGAAGCACAAGATCACTAACAAAAAATTCTCGCTTTTCAATTCTTTGATCATGATACCGCTTCATCTTCTCTTTGTACAAGGCTGAACTTTCATAAGCTTTTAGGCGAAACTCATCAAGCATATTCAAGTCATTTATTCTTTGATTCGATGCGGCGCGCCAATCCAAATTTAGCTTCTTAATTGCCCATATCGCCTTATGCTCTAGCTCTACCAGTAAATGACAAGACTTCCCATATACAAGTTGGTAAGGAGACATACATATGGGGGTCTTGTATGCAGTATGATAGGCCCATAGAGCATCATCAAGCTTCCTTGACCAATCCGTTCTATTAGCATTCACAGTCTTCGCCAGAATCTGTTTGATTTCTCTGTTGGACACTTCAACTTGTCCGTTAGTTTATGGATGGTAAGGAGTGGCTACATTGTGGCGGACATCATACTTCTCAAGTAGCGCTTTGAATAACTTATTACAAAAGTGGGAACCTCCATCACTGATGATCTCCCTCGGGGTACCAAATCTAGAGAAGATATTCTTTTTCAAAAATACGGTGACACTTTTGCCTTCATTGTTGGATAGTGTGACTCTTCTACCCACTTTGATACATAATCGACTGCAACAAGAATATACTTCATCCCATGTGAACTCACAAATGGACCCATAAAATCAATGCCCCAAACATCAAACAACTCTATCACCAATATAGGACTCATAGGGAGCTCTTGCCTCTTTGAAATTCCTCTTTCTCTTTGGCAACGATCACAAGACTTGGCAAAATCATAAGCATCTTGGTGGATGGTAGGCCAGTAGTACGCACACTGCAAAATCTTATGCGCCGTGCGAATACCACTATGATGCCCTCCAACAGGCACTGAATGGCATGCTTCAAGTACACTCAACATCTTGACCTCGGGCACACAGAGACGAATAATCCCATCAGCACAACTACGATACAAGTAAGGCTCATCCCAAAAGAATTTCTTCACATCATGTATAGACTTTTTCCTTTGATGAAATGACAAATTCGGGGGCACAATATCGCTTGCAAAATAATTAGCAAAGTCAGCAAACCAAGGAATTAGATCATGAGAAGCAGCCAATACCTGTTCATCTGGAAAAGCATCATTAATCTCAGCCCTATCACCAAGCTTTAGCATAACCTCTTTCTCTAATATGGACAAGTGATCAGCAACTTGATTTTCGGTCCCTTTTCTATCTTTTACCACAAAACCAAACTCTTGCAGCAATAATACCCATCTAATCAACCTCGGCTTTGCATCCTTCTTTGCCATCAAATATCTCAATGCAAAGTGGTCAGTGTGTACTATGACCTTGGTACCAAGTAAGTAGGATCAAAATTTTTCAAATGCGAAAACCACTGCAAGAAGCTCTTGTTCAGTCACAGTATAATTCTTCTAGGCCACATTTAGAGCCTTGCTAGCATAGTAAATAGGGTGAAGAATTTGTTCTCTCCTTTGTCCCAATACCACATCAAGCGCCACGCCACTTGCATCACACATTACCTCAAATGGTTGTCCCCAATCCGGTGAAATAATGATAGGGGTGGTAACTAACTTCTCTTTCAACTCTCCAAATGCTCTAAGACAAGAATCATCAAAGTAGAATTTACACTCCTTATTAAGCAGTTTGCACAAGGGATGTGCAATTTTTGAGAAGTCTTTGATGAATCTCCTGTAGAAACCTGTATGCCCAAGAAAACTCCTCACACCTTTTACAGAGATAGGTGGGGGAAGTTTTTCTATTACTTCAACTTTCGCTTTATCTACCTCAATGCCTTTTTTAGAAATTCTATGACCTAGAACTATCCCTTCTTTCACCATAAAGTGGCACTTCTCCCAATTCAGCACCAGGTTACAATCTTTACACCTTTTAAGTACCTCAGCCAAATGATTCAGACATCGATCAAAAAAGTCTCCTACCACAGAGAAATTATCCATAAATACCTCAATAGTGTCCTCCACCATATTAGAGAATATCGACATCATACAACGCTGGAAGGTTGCTGAAGCATTGCACAACCCAAAGGGCTTCCTTTTGAAGGCAAAAGTCCCATAAGAGCAAGTGAAGGTGGTCTTCTCTTGGTCCTTCGGAGCTATAGAAATCTGATTGTAGCCCGAATAACTATCAAGAAAACAATACCAACCCTTACCAGCAAGTCTATCTAACATCTGATCCATGAATGGCATAGGGAAATGGTCGTTTTCTGTCCAAGCATTTAGCTTCCGGTAGTCCATGCAGACTCTCCATCCAGTCACGAGCCGCATCAGAACAAGCTCGTTTCTCTCATTAGGAACCACAATAATCCCACCTTTCTTGGGTACACATTGAACAGGGCATACCCAACTACTATCTACAATGGGATAGATAACTCCAGCATCCAACCACTTGATGATCTCCTTTTTAACTACCTCTTGCATAGGTGGATTCAATCTTCTTTGGTGCTCAATACTAGGTTTGTGATCTGGCATGAGTTGTTTTTTGTGGGAACAAATACCGGGAGGAATCCCAATAATATCCGTAATAGTCCACCCAATAGCTCGCTTGAACCCTTTAATACAGTCACCAAGCACTCTAGTTGTCTCGCATTTAGATCTGCTGCAATAATGACCATCAAAGTGTTATCTCTGCCCAAGAATACATACTTCAAATGTGGTGGTATAGCCTTAAGCTCTAATTTTGGTGCCTCCACAATAGATGGTCTCGCTGGTGGATACTCACGATTCTTCATGTCTAACTCATACTTCTTTTGTTTTGACCGATATTCACATCTATTGAGTGCAGCTACCAACTTATCGTACTCTTCAATACCATCACTATCGAAATTCATCATAACTGCTGCTAGTGCCCCAACACCGAGTCGCTTTTCAATTTGCACTTCTGCTCCACTCACAACTCTGTAGGTTATAGCAGATACCATTTGGAGCTCAACACTCTGCTTCATGGACCTACAAATATTGAAAGTTGCTTCTTGATTGTTCAGTCTGAACTTCATCTGTCCCTTTTCCATATCAACCAACGCACGCCCTATGGCAAGGAATGGTCTCCCTAGGATGATGGGAACCTTAAAATCAACCTCACAGTCAAGAATCACAAAATCCGCTGGAAAAATGAAAGACTCCACTTTCACTAGCACCTCATGGAGTACACCAATGGGCCTCTTCACTGTTCGATCGGCCATTAGTAACCGCATTGTAGTGGGCTTTGGGTCTCCTAGACCCAACTTCTTGTAAATAGACAATGGCATGAGATTGATGCTAGCACCAAGATCACACAATGCCTTAGTAAAGTGTAACAATCCTATAGTACTTGGAATTGTGAAGGCACCGGGATCCTCCTTCTTTTGCACAAGAGACCTTGTATCAATAGCGCTACAATGTTGTAATCTATCATCATATTCAAAACTCCAGACCTCTTCTTTGTTACCATATCTTTCATAAACTTTGCATACCCAAGCATTTGCTCCAAAGCTTCTATCAACGGAACGTTGATGGAAAGCTGCTTTAACATAGTAATAAACCTGAGATATTTACCATTTTCAGTCTTCTTCACTAACCTCTGTGGAAAAGGTGGTGAAAGTCTAGGTATGGGGACCACTTTCTGAGATGTCTCCGCTTTTTTCTCTGTCGCAGTCTCAGTCTCTTCTTTAACCTCTACCACATCATCTTCTTTTCTAACCTCAACATCCACCACAGATGGCATAGGTGGATCTAAGGTTTGCTTACCCCCTCGAGTAGTAACTACCATACAATGACTGTCATTCTTTGGATTCTGGATGGTGTTGCTATGAAGAGTGCTAGGTTGACGTGGGTTCACTATAGTAGACAATTGGGTCATCTGCTGCTCTAGGTGGTTTATTGACACTGCATGGGCATCAACCTTTTAACCAATACCAGACAAGTCGTTTCTCATCTCCTTCACATTCTCATCATCTTCTGCATCATAACTTCAATACGCGCCATACTTCCTCCAGCTTCCCTAGTACCAGATTCCCGATTTTGAGGGGGAACATAAGGTCCAATTCGATTGTTTCTATTACCATAGCTATTTCGGTTGTAGTTGTTGTCACGATTGAAGTTCCCATCCCTGACATATTGACCCTCTCGGTTATAATTTCCATAGTTCCGACCTTGGTTTCCCTGACCTTGGTGCCAATTTTCCGTGTTGGATCCTTGGGCATTTGGTCAGAAATCCCCCGTCTAATCATTCACAGCATAAGCATCCTCTTCATAGTAACACTCTTCCACTGGTGGTAGAGTTCTAGTCAAGTAGTTCACAACATTTACCTTTTCTGCACCTCCGCTTACATGCTTCAATACCAAACCCAACTCGGTCCTCATCTGATCCATCTCTTCACGAATCTCATCCGCAGACTAGTTGTTTGTAGCATGAACGGTAAATGTGTTTCTCCCAGTATCCGACCTCCTAGTGCTCCATGCTTTATTGTTGCGAGAGATCTTCTCCAGCTTTTCTACGATCTGTGTGTATGTGCACTCACCATATGAACCTCCAATAATAGTATCCAGCACTTCTTTGTTGTTGTCATCTTGACCTCGATAGAAATATTCCTTCAGTGATTCATCATCAATACGTTATCCGAAACACCTCTTATGAACGAAGTGAATCTGTCCCATGAGCTACTTACAGACTCTCCAGGTTATGCCACAAAATTATTGACCCTATCTTTGTGATTTAGCTTCTTGGACACTGGATAATACCTTGCTAAGAACACATCCCTTAGTTGGTTCCATGTATAGATTGAGTTATAAGGAAGCTCAGTGAACCATATAGTAGCATCGCCTATCAGTGATAGAGGGAACACTCGCAATCCGATGACATCCATATCCAAGTCTGGTCGACCTACACAATCTTGCAGACTGCCCTTATCTTGGCTATGTGAGCATGTGGGTCCACCGATGGCAACCCAGAGAACAAGCCCCCGCTGTAAGCATCTGCACAAGCTACTATTTACCACAAATGTGTGCCTCGGAGGCAAAGGGGGTAAGACTAGAGGTCCATCAGAGTCAGCAATATTGGTGTTGCCCCTGTAGTTGTCATGCAGTTGTGGGTTTGGTGGACCGTGCACCCTCACTACATTTCCCAATTGATTTTCAGCTAGACCCCGGTTTTCCTCACCAGCTACTCTCGGCTGTTGTAACTCAACTGTATCATCAAGATTTACTCCGATAAGATTAATTGGAATTCCTTTATTGTTCATTCTTCGCAAAGTTCTGTTCAAATCTGGATCGTAAGGAGTAAGTGGTTCACCGTGGCTCCATGTCCTTAGCATACACTAGAGTCAGAACCTGAGAGAGACAAAAAGAAAAAGAAAAAGTAAAATTAGGAAATATTTGACTAAAATTCAATAATGTATTTAAAATTAATCTAAAAGCCAAATTTCCCCGACAGTGGTGCCAAAATTTGATACACTCAAATCACACCTCCCTTAAGAAGCATAAGCGATCATTATCAAGTAAAGAATCCAACATGTAGGTTGGGGTAGATCCCACGAGGAAACTAGTTTAGACTTAACTTTAACTTACACTTATATTCATTTAGTCAAAGTACTTCCAGAAACAAGTAATAAAAAGGGGGGATTTGTGAAATAAATTGTAAGAATTCAGTAACTAATCAGTAAACAAAAGTCAATTTTTGTTGTTATCAAGATGAGAAAATTAACTAGGGTATACGTGTTTGCCACAAGCTCATAACTCAGTAATCTTAGTAATAGCAATCCTTTCCTAGTGTATTACATGCAAAGTGATAAGTTAGGTATCTCTTAATCCTTGGTCCGGCATCTAGAAAATTTCACCCCGCACCTTGGTCTGGCTACGTGTGTATAATTTACTAACCCTTAAGTTTACCTCATATTAGACATCATAATCGATGTTTGGCTTAATTATTATTTCGCACCAATCAACACTAGCCTATTAGATAGTATCACACTAAATCTATGTTGATAATTCTTTTCTTGTTGATTACCTCATTGGTCTGGAAAGTAGCAACAAGGCGAGTTCTAACGCGTGCACTCATTAAAAAGACTTTTGAACAAAATAATTATCAATGCATGCGAAATACTATTCAAGAATTGCTTATTTACTATTCATACTTTGTTAATCGCTCATGGATCCCACAACCCTAGTTGTGGAGTTTAGTTACCCATAATCATGTGAACACAATTCATTGTTTTAGATGAAAGAATTATGAACTTACGTAGTTGAGAAAAATAAACCCAGAAATTCAACTCGAATTTCAAACCAAATCTTCAAAACTAACCTTTGGAAATCAAGAATTGTTAGGGTAGCAAAATTAATTCCCAAGTCACAAAGTAAAACAAAAGTAATAAAATCTAACCCCTAAAAACGGGGTTTACATGCCCTATTTATAGAAAATAAGTCCTAAATTAAAAAGGAAACAAATGAAGGAAAGTTCGTTCAGGCACGCGTCTTCATTCCACGAGATTGGCTCACGGACCGTCAACGGATCTATGGTCCGTGACTCCCTTCCGTCAGCCAGGACTTAGAAAATATTTTAACCTCCAAAAATCAACTTCTCTGAAGCAAACGATGGACTTGCAGTATAGACCGTAGATTGATCTACGGTCCGTCAATCCCCCTCCATGGCTCTACACTTAGAATCTTCAAAAATCAGGTACTGGAACCCCTGCAATATCAATCTACGGATCAACAGTACGGTCCGTAGATCAATCTATAGACTGTCAGTGTCCACTGTGGTTCCACACTTAGTCAGATTTCCCTGATTTGCATTACTTGTTGATCTACAGCCATCACCTATGGAGCATCAGTGGACCTACGGTCCGTAGATCACCTCCGTAGATGCCCTTTTCTGCATTTCTTTCTGTTGTCTCTTTACCTCCGCGCCTGAACATCTTTCCTGAAAAATATGATAAAAATGCATAAAAACCAATACAAAAAGGCCCTAGATACACACAACCTATAAGTGAAATGTATTAGAAATACCGTAAATTCACGGTATATCAGTGAGTCACCGAACAGTTTCGTGATGCAGTGCCTTATCGCCCAAAGTTACAGAACCTCAAATCTATTGAAAGCCAATGCAGAAAGGCGATGAACTAGACCAAAGGGCGGATCACCGAGTGGATCGACGATCCTGACTAACTGCGCCAAGTGGACCTTCGCATCACACTTTTTTGATAACTATAAATACTTGTTTAAATTTTTAGCTTAGTAATCAGATTTTGTATGAATGAGATTTTTAGGGAATCAGATTATTATTCAGTTTTAGAACTTGGTTTTTGGAGACATTTTTTCTTTAGCTTTGAACATTTGCAAATTCCTATTTTGAAGAAATTGGAAGTGGGTATTAAAGATTACTCATCTTAGACGTGTGGAAAGACCATATCAATCGTACCCACTTGATGGAAACACTTTTTGGTATCGATTTCTATCTCTTTACTATGTCTAGCTAAAACCCCAATTATTGGGGTGTAATTATGTGAAAATGGGTTGAATTTATTGTTCGGTATTGCTAATTGATTATTTATTCGTTGTTTAAATGTGATTTCTTTCAGTGGTTGTGTTTCAATTTAATGGGGTTGTAGTTGCAAATACAATTTTAACTTCGTGTTTTTGGCTTGCTCGAGATAGAGGACATAAAACCAAAACTATTCGATCGATGGTTTATGGTTATTGGCTTGTCGTGGGTTCAGCTCGAAAGAGTAAATTTTAAACCCTCTCCCACACATTCAACTCAAGAGAGGGAATGGACTAAGGCGAAGGATATGCTTCATTGCCGATTATTGGTGTTCGAGAGAAACCAATTTGATTCGAGGTAAATTGTTCGAGAGAAAGTTTACCCCCACTATAGTCTAGCTTAGTTACCAATTTACAGTGATTTACTATCAATAGCAATTACCCGGTTGTTTACCTTAGTCCATAATCCCATCACATCCCAAGAATTCTGTCTCCATATTTGTTTTTTCGTTTTTAGTTGTCGTTTTAGTTGATAATTGATTACAAAACCCCCTTTTGATACTTGACACTTGTGTCACCCTCAATTACGAACCGTTCCTTTGGGACTTGAACCCAACTCACTAGTTGGGTTATATTACTACTCACGATAGTTGGCACTTGAACTGGAAATAGTGTCTTGGAAATCAATGCCCCACAGAAAGGACTTATAAACCTATTAGGGCATGTAGTTCTGAGACTATGAGGATACGTTGAACCCAAGTCCCTTTTGGTCTAAGCCTACTCCAAACTGGAATATGTATAAACAACATATCTGAAATACTAGATAGCTCAATGTTCAGACATGCAAATCTGAGAATGCAAAATTTATAACTAACAATGAAACATTTGTAACTGGAGAAAGTACATATGTTTAACTAACCTAGCAAGTGTAATTCAGGACTAAGAGAATCTACACAACTATGCTTCTGAATTTCATGCAAAGAACTAAGAAATGATTTCATAAAACATGATAATATGATTAAGAATACTGTAATCGCTAGTTCACAACAATTCTGCAAGGTTGTAGAAACCCTAGGTCTAAACATGATATAGATAATCAAGAATTTGACTGAACTCTAAGGACCTGGTGGATGAAAGGAACCCACTAGTGAAATCCCACATACTTGGTGATGAATTTCATGGAGAAATCTTTCGATTTTAGGGCTGGAACTGAAGAAAACTTGTTGCGTTCTTGTAGAGGGCTTGGTCGACTATTTCTCCCCTTTTGCTCAAAGTTTTGATAAATATTTGTGAATGAATCCCTTAGGGTAAGTTGTGATTAAGTTACTAGGCTTAAACAAACCAAAACTATGTGGTTTAGGGGTTAAACGATGTAGTTTAGATGTCCAATACATTGGGGAAAAGACCAAAACGACCTCAACTTAAAAGATGACAGGGCCAATGACATGCCTGACCGACGAACTGTGGATTGACCGATGGTCCTTCCTGGCAGGGCGTCATTCGGCGTCTGGAAAGGGGTTCTAAGGACCACGATCCATGGACCGTGGTCCCACCTACATTTCGTACGTCCGGCCATGGGTCGTGACTTTTTTGGGAATTTTGGGTGGAGTTGGGGTGACCAACCACGAAGCCCACCTATGGTCCATGGTTCACCCTACGGTCTGTAGGTGGCACCCATCAGTTGCACCTGCAACTTCTAAAAAAATTTTTGTTTGTTCTGTTTCCAGATACGGGGTGTTACAGGTGGCAGTGGACTATGTATCCAAACGGGCTGAAGCAGTCACCCTAAAAATGATGGTAAAAGCGTTGATGGTTTTCTGAAGAAGAACATATTTCCAAGGTTTGGTACACTTAGAGCGATTATCAGCGATGGAGGCTCCCATTTCTATAATAAAGTGTTTAGTGCACTTTTCACTAAATATGGGATAAAAAAGCACAAGGTGGCAACACTATATCATCCACGACAAGTGGCCAAGTTGAGGTATCTGTCATGACCCAGGGGTATCCTCTAGATGTAACATGGCGTATAGAACTCCGGAGGACTCTACACATGCTACTTAGCTTTCATCACTTAAGAATAGAACAAAAAAGAGTAAAACATATTTCCAAGTCTTAAAAAGTTTTTCATAAAAGAAAGCAGAAGTCTAGACACTTGTCTCATTATAGCCATCTATTACAATACTTGAATAAAATTGGGCCTAGCCCATACATCATGTCCCATAAAGGAAATACAAGAAGTGGAAACTAAAACAATAGCTCCGTCCTAGGACCATAAGGACTCACCAAGCTCGGGAAGATGTCAAGTCCAAGCTCTAGCCACTAGAATGGAAACCCTATTTGTCAAACCCTACATTAGGGAACAATGTAGGCAAAAGTATGTGTTAGTACAATGATGCACTAAGTATGATAACTATGCATAAAAACATTTAAAACATGCTAAAAGGGACGTTTTATTTCAAAGCATGAAATTTGCCAAGTTTAAACATCATATGAGATATTAGAAATCATAAGTCATAATCATGGATAAAATGTAACCATAGTTCATTAATCATGTTCTTATTGTGGGAACATTAGCCTTAACCAACATAGAGACCACGTGAACTAAAACATGATCACCCGGTGTCTCCCATACCGAAATGGGTTGTTCTACTTGCCTAAGGTAAAACCATGAACTTTTAGCTTAGGTAGATCCAGTAGCTAGATAATCTATGGGGGCACGTAGTTTATGGGATGCGAATATTGCTACTAGAACCTGAACTCAACTGACGTAGAAGGTTTCCATCTCATGAGGCATACATGGCAAGCCCGTACTCAACTAACGTAAAAGACCTACATCTCATTTCAATAGCCACTCGATTCTAAGCATAATTCCCACTGAACACTTATTAAGTCTTACCTAACTCGTGTCTCATGGAAGGATGCCCTTGACAACTAATCCAAGTTAGTTCATTAGGATAGCTCTTATTCATCGATTCAATTAGGTGACAATAGCCTTTCAACTTAAGAATTCTTTCTATGTGAGAAAACCTTTCACATCATGGTTGTAAGCGTTTCATGAGAATAACCTTTCAACAATACAACAACACAATCAACATTGGCACTTTACTCTAAAAGCACCCTTAAAACATTTACATATGTTTCATAAGATCATGCATAAACTCACACTTTCCCCTTCCAAGGTTCAAAGCTACTTTCAATCACCAAATCTAGAATTCAAGCATTAGATAAGGATTTCATCATAAACTTCGTGTAATTATATTACTTGGCACTTTAGATCATAAAAACTCCTCTTTCAAACTCAATAACCCACATTATGAGATCACAATTTAGAAACATAGGAGTTTTCATGGGTTCATAGGGATAACATCATAAAAGTATTGTAAAACATCAATTCATGCATATTTAGACATAATTAAACCATTAAAATCAGCAATCAAAAGAACCCATGGTGAATGAAGAAAACCCTAGCTAATTGGGGAATTCTACCATTTGAAATAGAGGAATTTGGGGACTCCATGGGTGAAAGGAACCCATGGATGAAAGCTATCACACTTCAAGTCCAATTGCCTATCTTCAATGGAGAATTTGGATCCTTAGCTTCAAACCCTAGTTGAATCTTCTTCTTCTTCTTCTTCAAGTTCTAGAGATAGAATATTTGAGAGAAAATTTTGAGTTTTCTTTGGGGTTTAGGGAGAATAAACTAAATGGGGTAAATTTGGGCTTAAAAGGGATTATATAAGGGTTCTAAATGAAGACAAAATGACACCACTAGAATTTAATCAAAATAGGAAAAACCCCTTAGTCCCCTAAAGATAATTGCTAGCCGTAATCCACGAGACCACGATCGATGGACCGTGGATGGACCTACGGTCCGTCCTGGTCATTCGTCTCTTATGGTCAGAGATTTTTGCCAATCGACAGGAGGCTGGAACATGGACCGTGGTCCCACCTACGGTCCGTAGGTCCCTCCGTGGTCCATTCTTGGACCTTTCCCAAGTGACCCATCGACGGACCCAGTCGACGGGCTATGGTCTGACACACAGTCTGTCCTGGTGAACCATCGTTGGTCATCAGAGACCTTGATATTAGGGTCCCTGATCTATGGCTAAGTGTCAACCCACAGACCACACCTATGGTCCGTGGTTTAACCCACAGGCCTTGGTTGGCCTCCATGGCTGGCACCTACAACTTCCTACAATGTGGTTTATTTCCCTCTTTTGTATATGGGGTGTTACAATATCTTCCCTTTGGGACCATTCGTCCTCGAATGAGATCTTAAACTGGTTCTAAAAGAATAGGAGAGAAACTAACTACCCAACCTAATCAATGTAATGCACATAAATAAGGAGGAACATAAACTCCAAACTCAACATACTAAAATGCAACATAAGGAAGTAGAAACTACATCTAACAACCCATCATGCATGAAGCTTTCCACATTTCTCATGTTCTAGGAGGAACTAGCTTCTCCAAGCTTTAAAGCATGCTCAACAACATCTCATGGAGCTTATATGCAATTTACTTTCAAAAAGCATATCAAAAGCATGTTCATCAATTGCACTCATGAAGTCAAGTAGGAAACCCATACTCAATGCACAACAAAATGAAGGACATCAATCATAAAAACTCATTTTCTTTCTAAACATAAGCTTTTTCATGAACATGCATAAATATAAGGAAATCATGGAAACACATAAATCATACATGACTCCTAAATAAGAAAACTCAAGAGGAACTCATTACCTCAAGTCGGAATAGGGGAAGAAGGAAAAAGATGAGGATATCGGGACTTCATATCGGTGTCGGCCTCCCAAGTAGCACCCTCAACTAAATAATTCCTCCACACACCATTACGGAAGCAACTTCCTTATTCCTTAACTTCTTGACTTTCCAATCCAAAATCTCAACCGGAACTTCCTCATAAGAGAGACATTTATCAACTCCCAACCCTTTTAGGGAAATTATGGATGTCGGATCTCCAACACACTTCTTAAGCATAGAGACATGAAAAACGGGGTGCACCGAAACCAACTCATTTGGCAACTCTAACTCATAGGCAACTTTACCAACACATCTTAAAATTTGATATGGGGCCAAATACCGGGAACTAAGCTTCCCTTTCTTACCAAACCTCATCACTCCCTTCATAGGTGAGATTTTCAAGTAGACCTAATCATGAACATCAAACTCAAGATCCCTTCTTATAATATTGGCATACAACTTTTGGCAACTTTGAGTCGTATTCAAACTCTCTCTAATGAGCCAAACTTTCTCAATAGCTTCATAAACTAGCTCGGGACCTATCAAAGCAACTTCACCCACCTCAAACCAACCTATAGGAGATCTACACTTCCTCCTATAAGGACCCTCAATGGGAGCCATTCCAACACTCGAGTGATAGTTGTTATTATAGGCAAATTCAATCAATAGAAAATGGTCATCCCAATTACCCTTAAAATCAATCACACAAGCCCTTAACATGTCTTCTAAAGTTTGGATAGAACTCTTTGCTTGCCCATCGGTTTGGGGATGAAAATCCATGTTAAGCTTAACCTTGGTACCAAGACCCTTTTGGAAAGACTTCCAAAATTGAGAAGTGAATTGGGTACCACTGTCAGAAATGATAGAGAAAGGCACACCATGCAATTTCACCACCTCTCTCAAATACATCTTAGCATAGTCCTTTGCCGAATATGAAACCTTAACAGGAAAGAAGTGGGCCGATTTTGTCATCCGATCTACTATCACCCATATAGTGTCATGTTTTCTCCGGGTGAAGGGTAAACCCACTATAAAGTCCATATTCAAGTCTTACCACTTCCAAGTAGGGATAACAATGTCTTGGGACAAACTTCCTAGCCTTTGATGCTCAACTTTCACTTGTTGACAATTACGACATTTGGCCACGAATTCCGCAATATCTTTCTTCATCCCATTCCACCAATAGACTTCCCGTAGATCACGATACATCTTGGTGGCTCCCAGGTGAATAGAATATTAAGAACTATGGGGTTCCTCTAGGACGCTCCCTCAAATCATCGACATTTGGAACACATAAGCGGTCTTGATACCTAAGCACCCCATCTCCCCCTTGGGAGAAAGCCTCGACGGATTTCTTAAGTACCGCCTCCTTCAAATCAACTAAAATGGGATCAAGACCTTGCTTTGCCTTCACACCCATCATGAAGGACGATTCAGAACCATTATGGACCATGACACCTCCCTTGGTAGAATCCACTAGTTGAACACCTAGTCGGGCCAACCTATGAACATTACGAACCAACTCTTTCTTTTCTTCATCAATATGAGCCACAATACCCATTGACAACCTACTAAGAGCATCCGCTACCACATTAGCTTTACCGAGGTGATAAAGGACACTCATGTCATAATCCTTCAAGAGTTCTAGCCACCTTCTTTGGCGAAGATTCAAGTCCTTTTGACTAAACACATATTGTAAACTTTTGTGATCAGTGAAAACATCAACATGGACCCCATACAAATAATGTCTCCATATCTTTAAGGCAAAAACAACCGCCGCTAACTCTAGATCATGGGTAGGATAATTGTTCTCATGGACTTTAACTTGCCTTGAAGCATAGTAAATAACCTTTCCATTTTGCATAAGCACACATCGCAACCCAACTCTAGAGGCATCACAATACACCACAAAACCATATGTACCTTCCGATAAAGTGAACAGCGGAGCGGAAGTAAGTCTATCTTTCAACTCTTGGAAAGTTTTCTCACAAGCTTCCAACCATACAAACTTAGCCTTCTTTCGAGACAAAGCCGTCAAAGGAGAAGCAATGGAAGAAAACCCCTCTACAAACCTTCTATAATAACCGGCCAAACCTAAAAAGCTTCTAATGTCGGAAGGAGATAGAGGTTAAGGCTAACTCTTGACCGCATCCGTCTTCTTAAGATCTACCTCAATACCCTTGCTTGACACAATATGACTGATTTAACGTTTTAAGCACACCTCATCAAATTTAAGGTGTCAACGATTGTAAATTAGTATAAAACCCAACAAATGAGTTGAGGTCGAATGCCACAGGGAGCGGTACGTGTTTTAAATTTAATTAGAAAGTGAAAATGTGGTCTAATCAGCAATAGGAATAGAAATTATCAAAAAATACATGAAACAAATTAAGGGGTTGACACGAATGTCAGATTGGGGTTTTGGTTTGTAATTATCAACTACAAAGCTGTCACAAACACTTTGAAATAACAATAGGGAGAGGGATTTTCGGGATGTGATCGATTATAGGAAAAAATAGATATATGGGTAATTGAAACTACTAGTCAACAACTAAAAATCAGTGAGTAGGTTATACTATGAGGAAGATAGCTTTCTCTCGAACAACTACCCCGAATCAAGTGATTTCTTTCGAACATCAACAAACATAATAATGAAGAACAACCCACACCTTAATTCATCCACTCTCTCGAGCTAGATGGATAGAATTGGGTTTATGATTCACTTTCTCTAGCTAAACCCAGCTAAACCCAATACGTATAAATCATTAATCAATAATCTTAATTCTAAAACCTCTCTATCGAGCAAGCGAAGAACACAAACATAGAATTGCATTTGCAACTACAATTCATAAATTAAATCACAATTACTGATAAACTCACTTCAACATAGCATTTAAACTAGGAATTAACAATATCCATAAACTAATTCAACCCATAATCACATGATCACACCCCAAGAATTGGGGTTTTAGCCAAACATCATAAAAAGGTTAAAACAATTACCGAATCAATTTTCCATCAACTGGGTAAGAGTGATTTAGTCTTAACAATGCCTCAATTTGTAGAATATTTGAAACCCACTTCAAAAATCTCCAAATTGAATATCTAAGGTTCTTCAAAACTATCAAAAACTACAGAGAAAAGTGTTCTAAAACTAAATTAGCAATTTCTATATTGTCCAAACTCTTCATTAAAATGTTCAAAATCTAATTTATAGTTGCCAAAAATAAACCACAAAGGGCCATTTGGCGTAGTAAGTCAGGCTTACTGAACCACTCGGAAAGCCGCTCTTTGACCTCTTCCATCGCCTTTTAACTTGGCACTAAGCATCCTCATGTTCTGTAACTTTGGGCAGTCAAACTAGCCACTCGGCGATTCGCCAAGTGCTGTTGGCGATCACCAGGCATGCCTTTCTTCATTTCTTTCTTTTTGCATGTTAGTGTCCTTGCTTTGTTCCTTAATCTATATACCTAAAATTCAAGGATTTAACATCATTTTATGGCACAAATTAAGAATTTGAGGACACTAAATCTATATAAACAAAGCCTCAAATAAGTCCAAATCTCAGACTCATCAATGACCAAAGAAAGCTACGGATATTTTACCAAAATTCACACTTGCTAAACTTTGCAAAAAGTTGTTGGTCCTTAAGAACTTGCAACACAATTCTCAAATGGTCAACATGCTCATTTTCACACCTTGAATAGATCAAAATATCATCAATAAACACAATTATTAACATGTACAGGTATTGCCTAAAAACTCTATTCATCAAATCCATGACCACCGTCGGAGCATTAGTTAACCCAAACGACATTACCACGAACTCATAATGACTATACCGGGTTCTAAAGGCCGTGTTTGGAATATCATCCCCTCTCACCCTCAATTGGTGAAAACCCGAATGAAGAACAATCTTAGAGAAATAACTAGCTCCTTAAAGTTGGTCAAACAAGTCATCTATCCTTTGAAGAGGATACTTATTCTTGATGGTCACTTTATTCAATTGATGATAATCAATGCACATTCGGAGAGACCCATCTTTCTTTCTAACAAACAACACGGGAGCACCCCATGGAGAGATACTCGGTCGGATGAAACCCTTATCCAATAAATCCTTTAGTTGCTCTTTCAATTCCGTCGGAGCCATTCTATAAGGAGGGATAGAAATAGGTTGCATATCCAGGAAAAGGTCAATACCAAAATCTATTTCCCGCTCGGGAGGAATACCAGGTAAATCATCAGGAAAACTTCCTATAATTCAATAACTACTGGGACCGACTCTAGAAAAGGGGTTTCAGAATTTATATCCCTCACCCTAACAAGATGGTAAATACACCCTTTTGAGATCATCTTTCTAGCTTTAAGACAAGGGACAAATTGACCTCTAGGCATAGATTCCCCCCCCCCCACCCCCGCGTTCCATTCTAGGAAAGGCTCATTTGGGGATTGAATCTAACAACTCGAGTCCTACAATCGATAGAGCCATACATGCATACAACTAATCCATACCAAGAATCACATCGAAGTCTAACATGTCTAGCTCTACCAAGTCCACTAAAGTAATCCTATGGGAAAAGGAAAAGAGATATCTCCTATAGACCCTCTTAGTCACCACAGAGTCAGCAACAGAGGTAGAGATAAAGAAGGGATCTAAGAGCACTTCCGGGAAACATCAAATATCATCACCACATAAGGCGTCACAAAAGATAAAGTAGCACTAGGATCAAAATAGCATTTACATCATGATGAAAAACTTGTAACATACTGGTGACTACATCCGAGGAGCTCTGTTGGTCAACTCGGGATTGAAGAGCATAAAAGCGGTTTTTCTTTAGGGCATTTGAGTTTGAACCACTTGGAAGAGCTTGCTTGTCCACTATCCCCTTAACCTTGATCAGCGGTAAATATCTCATCTTGTGTCCATTTTTCCCGTAACTAAAACATCATTCACTGTCGGCTAAGCACTTAAAATGATATTTCTTCACACATTTACCACATGTTGATCTAGCAAATGAAGAACCACCTACATTTCCTCCTTGAGGTTTAGTGTTAGACAACCTTTGTCGAAATCTAGGCCGACCTTGTCCCTCGAACTTTGCATTAACGAAGTTCCCATCACCAGTCCTAGCTCTTTTTACCTCCCTATTCTTCTCCCTATGTTTCAATTTCTCAATTTATTGGGTGTATACCATAAGACATGAGATATTCATATCATAGAGGAGCATTGCCGTATGGCATTCTTTTTCTACCAAGTCAGACACACCCGACATAAACCTATTCATCTTAACCCTTGAGTCCGCCACCATAGTTGGAGCATACTTGGATAGTTGGGTGAAATTTAGAGCATACTCCTTAATACTCATACTTCCTTGAAGAAGGTTAATGAACTCTTGCACCTTTTCTTCCCTCAACTCAAGGGGAAAGAACCTATCAAGAAATGTCAATTTAAACAATTTGCATTTTACGAGACCCGCTCTTACGGGTCTCTCTCCCTTTCACTGATCATACCACACTTGAGCCACATCTTTTATTTGGTAGGCGGCTAACTCTGCCTTCTCTTCTGGAGACACCCCCATAACAACAAGTACCTTATAGACCTCGTCGATAAACATTTAGGATCCTCTTCCACTTTAGAGCCATGGAATTCCAGAGGGTTCATTCGTGCAACATCCCTCACCCTTGAAGCGGTCATACCCACAATTGGATTCACGAGGGCTACCACTTCTCTATTGGCTTGTGCCGTCACAGCCTATGCCAAAATTTGGAAAGCCGACCTAAACTCTTCATGTGTCACGTTCTGAACCAAAGGATCTATCGGAGCTTGGGAAGCTTGAGAAGGAGCTCCTTAATTTACATTGTCATCCTCGAGCCTTCTAGCATTCCTTCTGGTATTCATATCCTAAAGACAGAGGTCAAGGATTAGGAGAGATAAATCTTTTATAGTTAAACTCTAAGGCACGACTTATGAGTAATGAAGAAGTGAAACTTCCTAAACATCTTGTAGCTTCTCATTCATAAGTGTGGCGCGCTTCACACTCATGAACAAGTCTTCACTAGACGTGGCTGATGAGACATCATCCTAGAATCATTCTAAACCTTGTGATCTAATTACCAAGTTTGTCGTGACCCAGGGGTACCCCCTAGATGTAACATGGCGTATAGAACCCCGGAGGAATCCACACAAGCCACTTAGCTTTTAGAACTTAAGAATAGAACAATAAAGAGTAGAACACATTTCCAAGTCTTAAAAAGTTTTTCATAAAAGAGAGTAGATGTCTAGACACTTGTCTCATTATAACCATCTATTACAACACTTGAATGAAATTGGGCCTAGCCCATACATCATGTCCCAAAAAGGAAATACAAGGAGTGGAAACTAAAACAATACCTCTGTCCTCGAACTCAACAAGCTCGGGAAGATGTCAAGATCAAGCTCTAGCCACTAGAATGGAAACCCAGTCTGTCGGACCCTACATTAGGGAACAATGTAGGCAAAAGTATGTGTTAATACAATGATGCACTAAATATGATAAATATGCATAAAAACATTTGAAACATGCTAAAAGGGAGGTTTCATTTCAAAACATGCAGTTTGCCAAGTTTAAACATCATATGAGATATTAGAAATCATAAGTAATAATCGTGGATAAAATAACTCAACATCATCTTTAAAACCATTGAAATCATATGCAAAGCTTCTTGAGTAACCATAGTTCATTAATAATGTTCTTATTATGGAAGATTAGCCTTAACCGACTAGAGCCCATGTGAGCTAAATCATGATCACCCGGTGTCTCCCACACCAAAAAAGGTTGTTCTACTTGCCTAAGGTAGAACCAAGAACTATTAGCTTAGGTGGATCCACTAGCTATATTACCTATGGGGGACATAGTTTATGGATACAGAGATTGCTATTAGAAACACGAACTCAACTGACGTAGAAGGTTTCCATCTCATGAGATGTACATGTGAAGCCCGGACTCAACTAACGTAAATGACCTCCATCTCATTTCAATATCCACTCGGTGCTAAGCATAAATCCCACGGAATACTTATTAAGTCTTACTAACTCATGTCTCATGGAAGGATGTCTTTGACAATCAAGCCAAGTTAGTTCATTAGTATAGCTCTTATTCATCGATTCAATTAGGTGAGAGTAGTCTTTCAACCTAAGAATCCTTTCTATGTGAGAAAACCTTTCATATCATGGTTGTAAGCATTTCAGGAGAATAACCTTTCGACAACACAACAACACAATAAACATTGGCATTTTACTCTCAAAGCACCCTTAAAGCATTTACATATGTTTCATAAGATCATGCATAAACTCACACTTTGCCCTTTCAAGGTTCAAAGCTACTTTCAATCACCAAATCTAGAATTCAAGCATTAGATAGGGATTTCATCGTAAACTTCATGTAAATCTATTACTTCATGCTTTAGATCATAAAAACTCCTCTTTCATACTCAATAACCCACATTACGATATCACAATTTAGAAATATGGGGGTTTTCATGGGTTCATAGGGATAACATCATAAAAGCATTGTAAAACATCAATTCAAGCATATATAGACATAATTAAACCATTAAAATCAGCAATCAAAAGAACCCATGGTGAATGAAGAAAACCGTAACACCCCGAAAATTAGTAGACTAAACTAGGGCCTTAGGCTAAGGTTCTATAGTTTGATGTATGTGGATTAGAATCGTAGATGAGACTTCCCGTACTTAGAATGAGGGGTTTAGGGATTGAACGTCAAGGAACGTCTTACACCCCGTAAACTAGTAGACCATCTAGGGCTTAGTGAGGGCCAAGGCAATGGGCAAGACCCAAGGCCAAGGGGGCAAGGCCCAACCCAAGGCCAAGGCTGCCCAAGCTTGGAAGCACACTGCCTCAAGTCCATGACCACTACCACGGCTCGTGGAGTGGACCACGGCTCGTGGTGTGGTTCATGAGACCAAGGCAGTAGCTCCCTAAGGGCTGCCTCAATGTGGCTTACCTCCATGAGCCACTTCACGACTCGTGGTCTTGACCACGGATCGTGGGAAGGCTCGTGAAGATGGCTTTGGAGGAGGGGAGCCAAGACTTTTTAAAGCCAAGTAGGGACCCTTGTTCACGACCAGTGGTCTTGACCACGGTCCGTGAAGGGGTCCATGAAGAACCCTTAGAGTCATGAGAGGCAAGGTCCTTAGGCCTAGCTACTGCCTAAGAGACCACGACCATCACCACGACCCGTTGGCTTGACCACGGAGCGTGGGAGGTCTCGTGGTTATGCCTTAGAATGTAGGGGTTTGGAAAGTTGAGGGGATCCACTGGTCAAGGGACCACGGGCCATGGTGCCTTTGACGGCTCGTGAAGATGGGCGTGGCCCCTGGGAAGGGGCTGCCTAGTCGAGGGCACTTAGGTAAATTCCAAACCATTAAGTTAATTAATGGGGTCATTTTATATGATTTTTATTCACCTATATAAAGTATTTTAACTCATTAAACACCCCAACTAGGTCATTAAGAATCAAAACCCCAAATCACTCCTCTCTCAAAAATTTCTCTCTCTAGAAAGACCTCCATTGAAGAAGAAGCTAGGGCTTGAAGCTAAGATCAAGATCAAAGGCACCATTGTTGAAAGCTTGTGCTATGGATTTTACTAAGGTATGTTTATCTTTTCATCTATGGGTTTTTCCACCCATAGAGCCCCCTTAGTAATCCACCAATTGTTGATCAAAAACCCAAACCTAGTTAGGGTTCTTCTTACATTGTGGGTAGGGTTTGGGTATGATTCCAATCTAGTGGATAATACCCAATTATGATTGATTTAGCTTTTTTTAGTGATATGATGATGAATATATGTGATTTTAATGGTAAACCCTAGTCTAAATTGATGAATGTGATAATTGTGGATTTATGCGATTAGAGGTGAAATTATAGAGGTGAAATTGGAGGTCTATAAGTGATCTTCCTAAATCAATTTCATGCGTAGTAATTGTTCAAAGTTAGGAACATATAATTATGAATTAAACTAGAGCTTATGTAATAGGATTGATCTTGACTTGTGAAGTTGGAATTGAACCTTTAAAGTGAATTATGGCTAGAATCACCTTGTAATGAATAATGTGATTGAATGCCTTGTAACCTAGGTTCATAATATGCTTTGATGTTGTAGAATTGTCAAGAGTGAAAATTCATAGTTGTGAAAGTTAATCACTAGGGTTTTGAGAGTAAAGCCAATGTGATGAACTAGATGTACTAAGGCTTTGAGAGTAAGGTCTAAAAGAGAATAGAAGTCTAATAGGTACAACTGTGGTGAAAGGCCTATACTCACCTAACATGTCTTATGAATACTTGAAAGTATGAAGTGATAGAATCACCTGAACATGGATTGGTTGGCAAGGACATCCTTCCATGAGATATGAATGTTAAGCAAGGCTTAATAGTGAATCTAGGGGTATATGCTTGGCCCCTAGTGGATATTGACAATGAGATGGAGTGTCACACAAGAAAGGGTCTGGGCTCCAAGAAGAAAGGAGAACCACACCTAGTTGAGTTAAGGTTTCTAGTAGAAATCTCCATATCCTATAAACTAAGACATGCTTGAAGAAGCATCTCATAGTGTTCTATAGCATAATTGAACTAAGACTTACTTAATGTAGTACCTCATAGTGTTCAAGAGTATAAATGTACTTAGACATGCTTAGAGTATCTCATAGGGTCCATGCTAATGAGGAACCTAGACATGCTAAAAGTAGTATCTCATAGGGTTCAATCTAATAAGGAACTAAGATGTGCTTAGGAGAGTACCTCATAGTGTTCTAAAGATAAAGAGAGGAACTAGGTTCCAAACCAAGAAGTAGTAGTAGTATGAGGACCTAAAAGTAGTACTTAGCATGAATAGTATTATGGGATGCTAATCATGCATTGCACAAGTATGACTTTGGGTAAGTCAAGAAAGAGTTCTTATTAGTGATGTATTTTAAGATAGGGTTGTGCTATAGTTGCCTTCCATGATATGTGGACTTAAGTTGATAGTTCCTTATTCATATGAAATAGGTCAATAGTGACCCCTATGAATAGAAAGCATGAATAGAGTGACTTCAAGAATATGCTTAGTGTGATTGGTATTATGGGATGCCATCTCATGCATTTCACAAGTGTACCTTGAGGTTACATAGGAGTATAAGTGCTCTTATGACATGAAAACCTAGGTCTTGACTATGAATGTCGACTATGCCCAAGAATGACCAAAAAAGGGTACTTAGCTTGGATGGCATTATAGGATGCTATTTTTGGCTTACACATGTATACATTGAGGTGGTTTGTGAAGTAGTTCTCTTGTAATATGAAAGACCAAAGGATGAAGTATGTAAATATGAAAGTCTAACTACGGACTATGTCATCAACATGATTTATATCCTATGCTCATTTATTATGTCTTATGTTGACATGTGATTATATGATGCTTATGATGATTTATTATGTCTTGTGTTGACTTGTGATTATATGATGCTTATGTTAGAGATTATGATATGATTATGTTGTTATCTCTTATGCTTATGTCTTATGTTGACTAACCATTTTGAGATGCTCTTATGATGTTGTGTTAGCTTTCATACTTGGTACATTTTGTACTAACGCATATTGCCTACATTCTTATTATATGTAGGGCTTCGAATATTGAGTTGCTTGAAGGCTAGGTTTCTAGGATGCAAGAAGAGTTGAAGAGTTGGTGAGTCCTCATAGCTTCTAGGGCATAACCATTATTCCCTTATGTCATTTCTTTATGTTTTTAGAATTTGCTTGGGCTACGTCCCAAGACTTTTTATTCATGAGTTTAATAGATGGTTTGAGACAAAAGTTTAGAAAGACTTCCGTTTGCTTTATGAAAAGGTTTTCAATTGTATAGTTTTAAAGAAGTTTTAAATTTCCCATACTTTTCTAATATCTTATGTTATGATTATGCTAAGGGTTTGTATGAGACTCCTTCGGTGTCAAGTACTCCATGTTACGTCTAGGGGGTACCCCTGGGTTGTGACAAACTTGGTAATCAGAGCACAAAGTTTAGAATTGTTCTAGGATTGTCCCAAACTACGTCTAGTAGAGTCTTGTTCATAAATGTGAAGCGCACCACAATTATTGAATATGAGGCTATTGGATTCTTAGGAAAAGTCTCACTTCTTCATTCTCTTAGTCATGCCATAGAGTTTGGCTTTAGTAGGCCCTTCTTCTAATATGTGCCCGTTGTTTTTTCAGGGTATGGCTAATACAAGGGTAAATATTAGGAGAGAAGAGAAAGACAATGTGGAACAAGAGGTTCCCCTCCAAGTCCCTCTATAATCTCCTCCTTAAGTTCCAAATGACCCTTCAAATGGGAATGCCACTCTTGTGTAGTTTAGGGCTTCTATGCAATTATTGGCTGAAGCCTTGACGGCACAAGCCAATAGAGAGGTGGTGGCTCCGGAAAACCCAATAAGGGGGGTGGCTTATTCTAAGATGAGAGAGTTTTTGAGGATGAACCCTCACGAGTTTTATGGCTCCAAAGTGGAGGAAGATCCTCAAGGTTTTATAGATGATGTGTATAAGGTGCTTGCCATCATGGGATTAACTTTGGTAGAGAAAGCAGAGCTAGCCGCTTATCAATTGAGGGATGTAGCACAAATTTGGTATGAGCAATGGAAAGATAATATACTAGTAGAAGAAGGCCCAACAGAGTGGAAAGGGTTTAAAGAGGCATTCCTTGATAGGTTCTTTCCCCTAGAATTAAGGGAGCTAAAGATGCAAGAGTTCAGAAATCTTAAGCAAGGGGGTATGAGTATGAAAGAGCATTCCCTTAAGTTCACCCAACTATCCAAATATGCTCCAACCATAGTGAGGGATTCAAGGGCCAAGATGAATAAGTTTGTGATGGGAGTGTCTGAATTAGTGGTCAATGAATGTCGTTCGCCAATGCTTATCCCTAGTATGAATATTTCCCATCTCATGGTGCATGCTCAATAAATTGAGGAGAAAAAGCTTAAGAAAATGAATAGGGAGGGGAAAAGAGCTAGAACCGATGATGTGAACTTTCCTAATGCTAAGTCCGATGAGCAAGGTAGGTCTAAGTCTAGACAAAAGTATTCTGGCCAAGACTCTCCATTTCCTAAGCCTAGTTGCACCAAGTGTGGGAGGAATCATTTTGGTAAGTGCCTAGCCGGCATGGATGGTTGCTATGGGTGTGGAAAGGATGGGCACAAAATGAGAGATTTCCCGATTCTTAAGTCTAAGGGAAGAGAGGATATGAAAGTTGCCTCTAGTGGTCTGGATGAGGGTGCTCAAAAGAAGAATAGGTTTTACGCTCTCCAATGTAGAGAAGATCAAGAGTGATCTCCTCATGTCCCTTCCGGTATGTGTTTATACTTTAGCAAATTTCTGGATTTCTTGTCTTTTGTGACTTGTTATGATAGACTTGAAGTTGTCTTTAATATGAATGATGCTTCATTGTTGCCTTATGCTATGAATTATGTTTAGAAGAACTTGTGTAGGCTTACTCCCAAGGGGGAGATAGTGTGCCTATCTAAGAAGGTCATTATGTGATTATGTGTTGCCATGATTTTCTTATATATATGTTCATGAAAATGCTTAGGTCTTGTTAGAAAGGACTTATATGCATTGTTTTCCACATGTTGTAGTGCATTGACTAGAGTTGCATATAGACTTCATGAGATGATTATTTGAGCATGCTTTAGTTTTGGAATTGAAAGACTCCTTCTTGAAATGAATGCTTTTTGACAGTAAATTGTGTATGGGCTCCATGAGAGTATGTTGAGTATGTTATGACTAGGAGATGGTAGTCCCTCCTCGAATATGACTAGTTCTGAGAATGTCATGCATAAATGAGTTGTTTGATGAAGTTCCTACTTCCTTTTGTTACGTTGAGTATGTATAGTGGGAGTTGAAGTTTTCCTCCTTGTTTATGTGCATTCGACATGTTGCATGCATGATGGGCTACTAGTCTAGAGTTGTTTCCTTTAAGAAGTGTTTAGAATAGTCATTCGAGGATGAATGTTCCCAAGGGGGGGATATTGTAACACCCTAGAAACTAGTAGACTAAACTAGGGTCTTAAGCTAGGGTTCTATAGTTTGATGTATGTGGATTAGAGTCGTAGATGAGACTTCCCGTACTTAGAATGAGGGGTTTAGGGGTTGAACATCAAGGCACGTCTTACACCCCGTAAACTAGTAGACCATCTAGGGCTTAGTGAGGGCCAAGGCAAGGGGCAAGACCCAAGGCCAAGGGGGCAAGGCCCAACCCAAGGCCAAGGCTGTCCAAGCTTGGAAGCACACTACATCAAGTCCACGACCACTACCACGGCCCGTGGTATGGTTCATGAGACCAAGGCAGTATCTCCCTAAGGGCTGCCTTAATATGGCTTACCTCCACGAGCCACTTCACGACACGTGGTCTTGACCATGGATCATGGGAAGGCTCGTGAAGATGCCTTAGGAGGAGGGGAGCCAAGACTTTTTAGAGCCAAGTAGGGACCCTTGTTCACGACAACCTTCACGACCAGTTGTATTGACCACGGTCCGTGAAGGGGTCCGTGAAGAACCCTTAGTGTCATGGGAGGCAAGGTCCTTAGGCCTAGCTACTGCCTAAGGGACCACAACCCGTTGACTTGACCACGGATCGCGGGAGGTCTCGTGGTCATGCCTTAGCATGTAGGGTCTTGGCAAGTTGAGGGGAGCAACTGGTCAAGGGACCATGGGCCGTGGTGCCGTTGATGGCTCGTGAAGATGGGCGTGGCCCCTGGGAAGGGGCTGCCTAGTGGAGCGCACTTAGGTAAATTCCAAACCATTTAGTTAATTAATGGGGTCGTTTTATATGAGTTATATTCACCTATATAAAGTCTTTTAAGTCATTAAACACCCCAACTAAGTCATTTAGAATCAAAACTACAAATCACCCCTCTCTCAAATATTTCTCTCTTTAAAAAGACCTCCGTTGAAGAAGAATCAGGTCAAGATCAAAGACACCATTGTTGAAAGATTGTGATAGTGCTTTGACTAAGGTATGTTTAAATTTTTCATCTATGGGTTCTTCCACCCATAGATCCCCCTTAGTAATCCCCCAATTGTGGATCAAAAACCCAAACCTAGCTAGGGTTCTTCTTACAATGTGGGTAGGGTTAGGGTATGATTCCAATCTAGTGGATAATACCCAATTCAGATTGATTTAGGTATTTTTAGTGATATAATGATGAATTTATGTGATTTCAATGGTAAACCCTAGTCAAAATTAATGAATCTGATAATTGAGGGTTTATGCCATAAGAGGTGAAATTGGAGGTGTATAAGTGACATTCCTAAATCAATGGCATGTGTAGTAACTGTTCAAAGTTAGAAACATATAAGCATAATTGAACTAAAACTTACTTAATGAAGTACCTCATAGTGTTCAATAGTATAAATATACTTAGACATGCTTAGAGTAGTATCTCATAGCCATGCTAATGAGGAACCTAGACATGCTGATAGAAGTATGTCATAAGGTTCAATCTAATAATGAACTAAGATGTGCTTAGGAGAGTACCTCATAGTGCTCTAAAGATAAACAGAGGAACTAGGTTCCAAACCAAGAAGTAGTAGTATGAGGACCTAAAAGTAGTACTTAGCATGAATAGTATTATGGGATGATAATCATGCATTGCACAAGTATGACTTAGGGTCATTCAAGAAAGAGTTCTTATGAGTGATGTATTTTAAGATAGGGTTGTGCTATAGTTGCCTTCCATGATATGTGGACTTAAGTTGATAGTTCCTTGTCCATATGAAGTAGGTCAATAGTGACCCCTATGAATAGAAAGCATGAATAGAGTGAATTCAAGAATATGCTTAGTGTGATTGGTATTATGGGATGTCATATCATGCATTGCACAAGTGTACCTTGAGGTTACATAGGAGTATAAGTGCTCTTATGACATGAAAACCTAGGTCTTGACTATGAATGTCGACTATGCCCAAGAATAACCAAAACGAAGTACTTAGCTTGGATGGTATTATGGGATGCTATTCTTGCCTTGCACATATATACTTTGAGGTGGCTTGTGAAGTAGTTCTCTTGTAATATGAAAGACCAAAGGTTGAAGTATGTAAATATGAAAGTCTAAGTAAGGACTATGCCATAAACATGATTTATCTCCTATGCTCATTTATTATGTCTTATGTTGACTTGTGATTATATGATGCTTATGTTGGAGATTATGCTATGATTATGTTGTTATCTCTTATGCTTATGTCTTATGTTGACTAACCATTTTGAGATGCTCTTATGATGTTGTGTTAACTTTCATACTTGGTACATTTTGTACTAACGCATATTGCTTACATTCTAATCAAATGTAGGGTTTCGGAGATTGAGTTGCTTGAAGGCTAGGTTTCTAAGGTGCAAGAACAGTTGAAGAATTGTTGAGTCCTCATAGCTTCGAGGACATATTCATTATTCCCTTATGTCATTTCTTTATGTTTCTGGACTTTATATGGGCTGCGTCCCAAGACTTTTATTCATGAGTTTAATAGATGGTTTGAGACAAAAGTTTAGAAAGACTTTCGCTTACTTTATGAAAAGGTTTTCGATTGTATGGTTTTAAAAAAGTTTTAAATTTCCCATACTTTTCTAGTATCTTATGTTATGATGATGCTAAGGATTTGTATGAGACCCCTTCGGGGTCAAGTACGCCATATTACGTCTAGGGGGTACCCCTGGGTCTTGACAAAACCCTAGCGAATTAGGGAATTGTACCATTTGAAATAGAGAAATTTAGGGACTCCATGGGTGAAAGGTACCCATGGATGAAAGTTATCATACCTCAAGTCCAATTGTCTATCTTCAATTGTGAATTTGGATCCTTATCTTCAAACCCTAGTTGAATCTTCTTCTTCTTCTTCTTCAAGTTCTAGAGATAGAATATTTGAGAGAAAATTTTGAGTTTTCTTTGGGGTTTAGGGAGAATAAACTAAATGGGGTAAATTTGGGCTTAAAAGGGCTTATATAGGGGTTCTAAATGAAGAAAAAACGACACCACTCTAATTTAATTAAAATCGAAAAAAACACTTAAGCCCCTAAAAATAACCGCCAGCCAATTTCCACAAGACCACGATTAACGAACCGTGGATGGACCTATGGTCCGTCCTGGTCATTCGTCATTTGTGGTCAGAGATTTTTGCCAATCTACGGGAGGTTGGATCATGAACCGTAGTCCCACCTACGGTCCCTCCTTGGTCCATGTTTGGACCTTTCCCAAGTGACCCACCGACGGACCCAGTCGACTGGCCATGGTTTGACCCACGGTCCATTCTGGTGAACCATCGTTGGTCATTAGAGACCTTGATTTTGGGGTCCCTGATTTATCGCTAAGTGTCAAGCCACGAACCACACCTACGGTTCGTGGTTCAACCCATGGGTCGTGGTTGGCCTTCATGGCTGGCACCTGCAACTTCCCACAGTCTGATTTATTTCTCTCTTACGCATACGGGGTATTACAGTATCAAATCGAGAGATCAAAGTGATTTTGGCAAAGACAGTGAATGCCAACAGAACACACTGGGCTAGAAAATTAGATCATGCTCTATGAGCATATCAGACGGCTTTCAAGACACCTATTGGTATGTCGTTATATCTATTGATGTTTGGAAAGGCATGTCATTTACCTGTGTTGAGCTGGAGCATAAGGCATTTTGGGCACTAAAGAAGTTGAACCTCAGTTATAGTGAAAAAACAAACCTGAGACTGGATCAGATTAATGAGATGGATAAATTCCGCTTGAGAGCCTATGAGATGTATGCACTGTACAAGGAAATGATGAAGATGTATCATGATAAGCATATTAAGAAAAGAACTGAAAGAAAAGGACCTTTGAGTCCGGGTGATTTGGTGCTACTTTTTAACTCCAGGCTTTGTTTGTTTCCTAGGAAACTGAGATCGAAATGGTCTAGACCATTCAAGGTAACTCAAGTATTTCAATCATGTGTTATTGAGCTTGACAATGACAAGGGCGAGAGGAGGTTCAAAACCAATGGTCAGCTAATCAGGGCATACCTGGGAGTCCTAGAGGAAGTGAAAATAGTGGATGAATGCAAACTTGATGAAGTATGAGTGATCAAGTAATCTACGTCCTGCCGCGACATTAAATTGTGCGCTGCATGGGAGGCAACCCATGATTATAAATGTGATAGGTAGTTTTTATTCTAGTATATATTCATTTTTTTAAAGTGTCATTGTGTGTTGGTGTGTGCAGGAAAAAAATTGGACAAAAGAACTGAAGAGCTGGGAGTTCGAATACCTCAGAAGCTCTACAACGGACCATGGTGCTCTTCACACACATCATCACGGTTTGTCAAGGGCCCTCAGCTTCTCTAAAAGGGCCACGGGAAACTGCAACAATGGGCTCACAGAAGGGTTTACGAACAGTCAGATGTTGTACGGACCGTTTAGCCTCTCATGAACCTCAGACTAGTTTTCTTGCCCAAGTATTGTTCATGTGCAATCCCACAGACCATGGAGCTCTTCATGAGCTTCTTCACGGTTAGTCGTAATCCATCAAGCAGTGCTTAATAAATCCGACCCGACCCGCGCAAATGTTAAAGGGTTTTAAATCGTTTTATATATTTCCAAAGCGCCAAGGGTCAAAAGTTCTCTCTTCTCTCTCATTTGTAACGGTCTAGAGCAATATTAAATGGTTACTCATCAACCATAATCCCTAAATCAATCACAATTTTGAAGCCCTAGTCCTCTATTGTCAAGAAATCGAAGTGAAGTTCATCTTCTCTTTTGGGAAATTTTTTTTGACTGAATTCGAAGTAAGTTCATCTATTAACTTGTTATAAGTAGATATTATTGATAGGCAAGTTAGAATTATTTTGTTTGTTTGAAGTTGAGGATTATTATGTGATATATTGTTGTTGTTGGTAGTAATTTGTGATGGGTATGTTGAAAGTAATTGAATTCGGAAATTTTTGTTATGGGTATGTTTAATTTGTGTGAGGGTTAATGATAGATGATACCCTGAGCATGGATTTGAGTTCTAAATTGCGTAAGTAAATGATGTTCATGGGATTTTTGCAGTTATACAATGTCAAAATTGAGAAAACATAAATGTTTGTATGTGTGTAAGCTTACATTGCGCAAAGCTTGCTCTTAGTGGATAATGGGTTGTGAGATTCTATAGATTAATTTCATCCATGTGTGAATATCCTTCATAAACTATCATTGTGTGCTTCTAATTGATGAAATACGACATAGTGCGTGTACGGGGTGAGAAGTCACTAAAAGAAATTGCTAAGTGTAAGTCCACGATGGGCTTCATGGACCGTGTAGGGAACCACGTGCCGTGAAGCCACTCGTGGTCCACACTTAACAAAGAAAGGACTCACTTTCTAAGTTCACAAGGGCTCTCATGGACCGTGGTTCACTTCACGGTCCATGAAGTCCTCTGTGAACCATAACCAATGTAGTCCCCTACTAAGCCAATGCATTGTCTCTTGTTCACGATAGCTTCCATAAATTGTGGTACCCACCACGGTCCGTGTTGACTTCCATATAATATATATATATATATAATATATACTTATATACTACCTTAAAAGTGTCACGACCCGAGCCTACACCCCGGACGTGACACGGCGTACAAGACTCTGAAAAGTCTCATAAAAGCCTCATAGCATGTCATCACATAAGATAATAGAAATAGTGCGAAATTTAAATTTTTTCTTTAAATCCATACAATCGAAAACATCATTTAAAACAGCGAAAGTCTACTTGTCTCACATGGCCATCTAATACATTTGAATCAAAACTAGGGTCACCGCCCTTACAATAGAAAGTCGAACAAGTGTCTTGTATAATGAAGAAATGAAATGACAATAAAGAACTTGTCCTCGGATCCATGAAGACATACCACAAACGTGATAAATAGTCAACTCAAGCTTGAACTAGAAGAAATCAACTCACTTGCCGTAACCTACACTTTGTAGAAAAAAAGATAGAAATATAGGTTAGCACACAAAAATGTACTAAGTATGATAGCCATGCAAAACCCATGCTTAAAAAGGACATTTTGGTTGAAAACCATGCTATATACCAATTTTGAGAAAGCATCATGAACTTTAGCAAAAGGCATAAGATACAATCACACTCAACATATAAGCCATTTTATCACATTAGAACATTCACCTTTAGTAACCCTAAGCTATACTCGTGCAATGTAAGAATAGCATCCCATACTACTATTCCCACTAAGTACCACTTTGAGGTCACCTTAGATGAACTTACCATTTTTCATACTCATCTTTAGTCAATACTCATACATAAGGAACACATACATATCATAAGTCATGACAAGGAAAGTAACTCATAATACAATCAAAGTAAAGCATGCATCATTATATTAAGCATTTAAGTCAAAATTCTCATTAGCTTCATTAAGAGCACGTTCATTCATTAGACATTAAGACATTGGAGAATCACACCATAGCTCTCTCAAAGCCTACTGGTGCAATGCATGGATGGCATCGTATACTACCACCCACACTTCATAGAACTTCTCAAGCAACCATAACACGTATCTCACGTGATGGGAATAAGCATTAACCGACATAGACCATGTGAGCTTAACATGGAATCCGATTTACTATCCCACATCGTAAGGGTTGATCTACTTGCCTAAGGTACGGCCGGTAACATTTTGGCTTAGGTGGATCCACTAGCTAATAACCTATGTGGGCACATAGTTATAGGATAAGAAAGATGTTCATTGAAACCCAAGCCTAACATGAGGAGAGCTTCCATCTTACCATATCCACTTGGTGCTTAACCTCCATTCCCATAGAGTACTTCATCCACATTTTAAATTATTGTACTTGAGAGGAATGCTATTGGCCTATCGACCCAAGGAACATTATTACACATGAAAGGAATGCCATAAGCCTATCGATTCAAGATTCATCATTACATTAGTTCATTGCCTTATTACGAAAGGAATGACATAAGCCTATTGATTTAAGACATATCCTTACAACACATTCATTAGTCATTTATAAAAGTAATGACATTGGCCTATCGATTCATGTTCATTAAGTGAAGATACATTAGTTACACAAGAAGAGGAGGTCTAAGCCTACCAATTCAAGGTATATCATTCAACATTACTTTCATCCACACAAGAAGAGGATGTCTAAGCCTACCAATTCAAGGTACTTCAATCAAGATCACATTCATCTATACAAGAAAAAGATGTCCTAAGCCTACCAATTCAAAATGTAACATTACATTGCAAAAACCTTTCACATTCTAACATCATCATTCATAAGTGTTAATTGAGAATAAGCTTTCAATAATAACACAATTGCATTCTAAACATGATCATAATACTTCAATTGAGATCATAAAGCATTTACATAACATCATGCTCATGCAACAACCTTCATGAAATTGCCCTCCAAGATTATGAATCAATCTCAACCCAAACATCTAGAATACTATATTCGATAAGGGTAATACCATGATTCAAGAACTAAATCAACACAGACATAAATAATTCAACATGCATCCTTAATCGTTCAACCCAAATCACAAACTCACAATTTAGTAGTTTGGGGGAATCATGGGTTCATGGGGGGAATTCATCATAATTCATCATTAATTCAGCAATTTATTCATAATTCATCACATATAAACCTTTGAAAATGTTTTGGAATTGAACCCATACTTAGATTGAAATCCTAACTTTTGGGGGGATTTGGAAACTTTGAAATCATCATTTGAAGGGGCTCATTGGGTGGAAACTAACCAAGGATGTAAACTAACATACCTCAATTGAAGAAACTCCACGAAATTGAAGAGAAAAGATGAAATCTTGAGCTCCAAACCTTGACTCCTTCTTCTCCAATGGTGGTTTCTAGAGAGAGAATTATTTGGAGAGGGTGGTTTCTATTTTTGAGTTTAGGAAATAATGAATTTAAAAAGGGTGTTTAGTACTTTAAGAAGCCTTAACTAACTCTAAATAATCAATATAAGCTGTCCCCTAACTTAACTAACCTTAAAATGAATTTACCATGTTGCCCCTTAAATGGCTGAGCTAGGCAGATTCTATAGGCCCCCACCTACGCCCATGACCAACGGACCGTAGGTGGGCTCACGCCCCATCTTGTAGGTCCATAGGTGGGTTCAGGGACTTGGCATTGTGGGGCCTTGACCTACGGATGGTTTCCAAGGGGCATTGATGGACCTACAAGGAGTAGGTCCCATCCATAGGTCCCAAATTTTTGATAGCTTTTTGGTTCTTGGGGCAGCCTTGGGGTTAGGCTTTAGGGTCCTCCTCAAGGACCTTTGGTTGGTCCTTGGGGAGTCGTACCTTGATGTTTAACCCCTCAACCTAAGCTCGGGAACTCATTTTACAACATAACATCCCACATCAAACTCAACAACACACTCGTTAGGCTCTAGTTTTAACTACTAGTTTTCCGAGTCATTACATTATCTCACCCTTAGAAACATTCGTCCTCGAATGACACTTTATACACTTTAGGGAAATAAAGACTCAATACTAGCAGCCCATCATGCATGAAACATCATAAACAATGCACAAAACTAGGAGGAAACATCAACTCCATCTCAAACATACCCAATGCAACACAAGAAAGTAGGAACTTCATCTACAAACTCATTATGCATGAAAGCTTCAACATTTCTCATTTCATTGGAGGAATTACCTTCTCCAACTCAAATCATGATCATCATAACATCATAAACCAATTTATGCATTTACTCTTAAAAGCACATTTAGGCATGTTCAACAATTCACCTCATGAAGCATATAGACAATGTCACGACCCGAGAACACCCCCTAGTCGTAACACGGCGTACTAGACCTCGAAGAGGTCTAATACAAGCCTCTTAGCTCATTCATTAATTATACAATACAAAATAGTGCGTAATTAAAAACTTTATTCAAAACCAAACAATTAAAAACTCTTTCATAAAGTAGCGGAAATACTAAGTCTCACATGGCCATCTTAAGACAAACTTTAACAAGATAGGGTCACGGCCCTTTACAATTGAAAATACTAGAATGTCTATTACAAAGTCTTAAACATAAAAGAACTAGAACAATAAGAGTCTTTGTCCTCAATCTATGAGTACATACCAAGTCTTGGAGGAAAACTCTATCCAAGCACTTAAACTTCTTGCAAGAAACGATCACTTGCCAAAACCTACACTTGTAGTAAAAATAGGAAAATAAGGGTTAGCACACAAAAATGTACTAAGTATGATGACCGTGCAAAAACATGCTTTAAAAGGGACATTTTGTTGAAAGTTATGCTTTAAGCCATTTTAGATAAAACTTCATGAGTACAAGTATAAGAGGCATAATACAAGTCACAACCAACATACAAGACATTATCCACATTATAGACATGTTCAACATACAAGACATTATCCACATTATAGTCATGTTCAACATATAAACCCATTACCTTTACCTTTTCACCTTCACACCAAGCAACCCTCAAGTAACATTTTGTGCAATGTATGGATAGCGTCCCATACCACTATCCACACCTAAGCATCACCCTAAGGTCACCAAAAGGGAACTCACCATTAATCATGATTCATATTACGAGTAATTATGCTCAACTAGTACCAACATACAACACATAAGAACATGAGTCAAGTAAGTCATCTCATCATCTTAGGACCTATATCTAAAATTACCCTAAGATACACCTAAGTAAGACATGAAGTGGCAGCCCATACTACCTCTTCATACACACCTAGATGTTCCTCAAGGCTACAATAAATAAGAACCTTTACAATTCAACACAACATGCTAAGTAAATCATTTCATCAATATAAACTACTCATTCATTATTTCATTTAGACAATAAGTCAACCATCTTCATTAGATTAATTTAGGACACCTTCATGCATTTAGAGGACTTTCACACATTTAGTCCTTAGGACTTACAGAACTCACTATAGCACCTTCAAAACCTACTCGTGCAATGTATAGATAGCATCTCATACTACTACCTACACTTAGTAAGACCTATCAAGTAACTAGAGTGCACATCTCAAATGATGGGAATAGGCATTAACCGACATAGACCATGAGAGCTAATCATGGAATCCGATGTCATGAACCCACACTATGGAGGGTGTTCTACTAGCCAAGGGTAGAACTAGTACACATCCTATGTAGGCACATAGTTGATAGGATATCCAAAGATGTTCATTGGACTCTAGCCTAACGTGGGGAAGAACAACCATCTTAACCATATCCACTCAGTGCTTAGCCTCCATTCCCATAGAGTAGTTTCATTCACATTAGTGTACTTGAGAAGCCGACCAACATTAGGCCTACCGACCCAAAGTACTTCTACCAAGAAGGGTCACCACCAATAGGCCTACCGTTTCTAGATTCATTAAGGATAGATCATTGATCTTCCTAGAGAGAGCAACCACCATTAGGTCTACCATCTCTATATTCATCATTTCACACAAGATGAAGGCCAACACCATTAGGTCTACCTCTTCAAGGTTTCACATACTCATTGGGTTCTAGACTCACTATGAAGAGCCACCAACTTTAGGTCTACCGGTTCAAGTCATAGTCTAAAATACTTCATTCGTCATTTATAAAATGGCCACCAACGTTAGGTCTACCAATTCAAGACAATCATTCATTCATTCATTTATGAAGAGGCTACCAACACTAGGTATACCAACTCAAGACATTAAGAAATTAAGTCAAGATACAGTCATTACTCAAGAAAAGGATGCCTAAGCCTACCAAGTCAAGAGATCACATTCAATATGGCTTTCATTTATCAAGGAGAGGTCACTTGTGTCTACCAAACCAAGATACAACATTATATTATAGAAACCCTTCACATTTCATCATCAACATTCACGAGTGTCAAATTGATAAATAGCCTTTCAATACTAACACAATTACATTGAATACATGTTCATCATTCTAGCCTCGAATCACATGTAAATCCTTCACCTTATACATTTATATATACAATAACATGATAATACTTCAATTCATCAAACTATGCCTTCAAGGCCATGATCACAATATACTTAGTAAGTAAGCACCTCCACCTTTCAAGTGGATCAACAATTCAACTTCAATTCTACATTAACATGAAATTAGGTCAAACTTGCCCTTTCAAGGCTATGACCACAAATCCTCAATTCACCATAATTAGACATAGATAATGATACAAATCAACAATCTAAATCAATCTACACATAAATCCATCATCATTCATTCATAATCAACAAACACACTTCATAAAGACAAATTTAGGAATTTAGAAATATCATGGGTTCATAGAGTTTTTCACCTTAAAATCATTAATTAAACATCAATCTAATCATAGTTTATCAATTGAAAACGTTTTATGCAAGAACCCATGAGATTGAGTGAAATCTAGGTTTTTGGTGAAACTTGAAATCCTTGAAAACATCTTTGGAGTTGACTCTAGGGTGAAAACTAATCCTAGATAAAGGATCACCATACCTTATACTTGAAGAATCCCACGAAATTGAGGTAGAAACGCCTTGAAATCCCCCAACCTAGATAGAACTTGACCTTTATCTCCAATGGAGTTCTAGAGAGAACTCTTTGGGACAGAAGGGTTTTGTTTTAGGTAACTTTTGAAGAATGAATTCTAAATTAGGATATTAATGTTTTAATACACTTAAAATGTGTTAAAATACCTAAAATAACCGTCCACACATTAATAGGGACTTGGAGTGAATTTACCAATTTACCCCCTCACTTGGCCGAACTTGCACCTGCAAAACGGTTCCCATCCACGGATTGTGGATTGGTTGATGGCTTGTGCTGTTAATCTGTGGTTTGGGACTGAGACTTCGTTTTGGGACTCATGACCTACGGAGGTCATCCACGAACTATGGATGGACCTACGGGCTGTGAACCCCATCCGTAGGTCACCCTAAGTTGGCAAACTCACTTGATTTAAGGGGTTTTGGGGGTTAGACTTGGGGTCCTCCTCAAGGGCCCTTAGGGTGGTCCTTGGGGAGTCGTACCTTGACATTCAACCCCTAAACACCTTAACCCTGACTCGGGACAACATGAAACACCATCAAAATTCAAGATGAACACAAACGAACACACGTCAAGCTCTAGTTTCACTAGTTTGTTTTTAGGGTCGTTACCTTATCCCCCACTTAGGAACATTCGTCCTCGAATGACACTTAAAACACATTAAGGGTAACGACTCAAGACCAGATGCCCACAATCATGTATGCAATATCAATAAAATTCACACAACTAGGAGGAAACATCTACTCCACATCATAAAGGCTCAAACAACTTCATGCAATTCAATAAAGTAGGCACAACATCTACCAACTCATTATGCATCAAAGCTTCACATTTCTCATTACATTGGAGGAACTTCCTTCTCCAAATCACATCATGATCATTACAACATTTTTAGGCACATTATGCAATTTCCTTATAAAAGCACATTATGCAATTCTTTCAAGAACACATTTAAGCATGCTCAACAAGTCAACTCATGAAATATTTAGGCAACTCATCATAGGTGCATATAAACATGAGGAACACAATTTGAAAACTCATTTTCTCAACTATACAAGAATTCAATTAGAACATGCACATCATAAGGAGACTAAGGAAACTCATATTCACACAAGACTCCAAAACATACAACAAACTACTAGGAACTCCAGGTCTCAAGCTTGAATAAGAATAGAAGGAAAGAGATAAGGACATCAACACTCTCAACAACCTTACTATTCAACATACCATCCCCCACATAGGAGAAAACCCAACTAAGGCTATCATGAAACAACACAAGGACCTCATCGCAAAAACAAGGAGCTATAACTTACCGGTACCTTCATCCGGATTAGCTCCCTTGTCTTTGTTAGCTTAAAGCACATAGAAATGGTTCTTCTTTGGAGCATCAAGATTTGGGCCATTAAGAGAAGCTTGTTTGGCCTCCCTTCCTCTAGCCATAAGAGTAGGACAATCTTTCACTTGGTGATCATTCTTTCCACAACCATAGCACCCACTAGTACCAGCTAGAGACTTCTCATGATGCTTCTTTCCACAATTGTGAAAAGTAGGTTTAGCAAATTGAGAACCACTAACTCTTTCTTGGGTAACCCTAGGAGCACTTAAAGAATCTTGGTTAGGAGCTCTCTTCTTGAACCTAGGTTGACCTTGCTCATCGGATCTACCCCTCTTCAAATCCTTATTCACCCTCTTAAGCTTGGACTGCTCAGTAGATTGAGCATACACAACAAGTCTAAAGATATTCATATCACCATGGAGCATCGGCGTACAGCACTCTTCCTTAACTAGGTCAGATACACCGGTAACAAACCTACTCATCTCATCTCTAGGGTTAGACACCAAGGATGGAGCATACTTAGACAATAGGGTAAACTTCAAGGAATACTCCTCAACACTCATGTTACCTTACCGAAGGTTTATAAACTTCTCAACCTTACACTCCCTTTTCTCACGGGGAAAGTACTTACCAAGGAAGGCTCTCTTAAACTTCTCACATTCTATAGGACCCGCTTCAACCGGCCTATTGGCTTTCCATTGAGTGAACTACACTTGGGCCACATCTTTCAATTGGTAGGAAGCCAACTTCGCCTTCTCCTTAGAAGTTACTCCCATAGCATCTACTATCTTATAAATTTCATCCAAGAATTCTTGGGGATCTTCTCCCGTTCTAAAGCTAAGAAATATAGGAGGATTCATCCTTACAAAGTTTCTCAACCTTGAGGCCACGGCACCCTCATTAGCATTCACCCTAGGCCCCACATCCCTATTCACTTGAGCAGTCATGGCTCAGGCTAGGGTTAGAAAAGTCATTCTAATCTCCTCGTTAGTCATGTCCGGGGGAACCACCGGAACTTCATTCTCTTGATTACCTAAAGGAACTTGGTCACCTTGAAGACCTTGATCACCTTGGGGAGGAACTCCCTCATTAACAATCTCATCTTCCACTCTCCTCGGGTTAGCCCTTGTATTAATATCCCATAAACACAAGAAAAAGGATTAGGAAAAGGACACTTATAGAACTAAACTCTAAGGCACGACTTCAATAATATGAAAGAAGTGTAACTTTCTAATGTCCTATGGCCTCTCGCTCATAGATGTGTAGGGACTCATACCGATTAACAAGACTCTACTAGACGTGGCTTGTGAGACTTTGATCCTAAAAACCATTTCCAAAATATTATACTCTGATACTAAGTTTGTCACGACCCGAGAGCACCACCTAGTCATAACACGACATACTCGACCTCAAAGACGTCTAATACCAGCCTCTTAGCTCATTCATTGCATAGACAATAGAAAATAGTGCGGACTTAAAAACTTTACTCAAAACCAAACAATTAAAAACTCTTTCAGAAAGCAACAAAAATAGTAAGTCTCACATGGCCATCTTAAGACAAACTTTAACAAGATAGGGTCACGGCCCTTTACAATCGAAAATACTAGAATGTCTATTACAAAGTCTTAAACATAAAGGAACTAGAACAATAAAAGTCTTTGTCCTCGATATATGAGGACACACCAAGTCTTGGAGGAAAACTCTATCCAAGCACTTCAACTTCTAGTTAGAAATGATCACTTTCCTGAACCTACACTTGTAGTAAAAATAGGAAAATATGGGTTAGTATACAAAAATGTACTAAGTATGATGACCATGCAAAAACATGCTTCAAAAGGGACCTTTTGTTGAAAGTCATGCTTTATGCCATTTTAGATAAAAACTTCATGAGTACAAGTATAAGAGGCATAATACAAGTCACAACCAACATACAAGACATTATCCACATTATAGACATGTTCAACATATAAACCCATTACCGTTACATTTTCAACGTCACCCCAAGCAACCCTCAAGTAACACTATGTGCAATGAATGGATAGCGTCCCATACCACTATCCACACCTAAGCATCACCCTCAGGTCACCAAAAGGGAACTCACCATTAATCATGCTTCATATTACAAGTAATTATGCTCAACTAGTATCAACATACAACCCATAAGAACACGAGTCAAGTAACTCATCTCATCATCTTAGGACCTATATCTAAAGTTACCCTAAGATACACCTAAGTAGGACATGAAATGGCAGTTCATACTACCTCTTCAGACACACCTAGGTGTTCCTCAAAGCTACAATAAATAAGAACATTTTACAATTCAACACAACATGCTAAGTAACTCATTTCATTAATATAAGCTACTTATTCATCATTTCATTTCGACAATAAGTCAACTATCTTCATTAGATTCATTTAGGACACCTTCATGCATTTAGAGGACTTTCACACATTTAGTCCTTAGGACTTACAGAACTCACTATAGCACCTTCAAAACCTACTCCTGCAATGTATAGATAGCATCCCATACTACTACCTACACTTTGCAGTACCTATCAAGTAACTAGAGTGCACATCTCAAATGATGGGTATAGGCATTAACCGACATAGACCATAAGATCTAATCATGGAATCCGGTGTCATGAACCCACACTATGGAGGGTGTTCTACTAGCCAAGGGTAGAACTATTACACATCCTATGTAGGAACATAGTTTATAGGATATCCAAAGATGTTCATTGGACTATAGCCTAACGTGGGGAAGAGCCACCATCTTAACCATATTCACTCGGTGCTTATCCTCCATTCCCATAGAGTAGTTTCATTCATATAAGTGTACTTGAGAAGCCCACCAACGTTAGGCCTACCGACCCAAAGTACTTCTACCAAGAAGGGTCACCACCAATAGGCCTATCGTTTCTAGGTTTATTAAGGATAGATCATTGATCTTCCTAGAGAGAGCCACCACCATTAGGTCAACCATCTCTAGGTTCATCATTTCACACAAGAAGGAGGCCACCACCATTACGTCTACCTCTTCAAAGTTTCACATTCACATTGGGTTTTAGACTCACGATGAAGGGCCACCAACTTTTGGTCTACCGGTTCAAGTCATAGTCTAAAATACCTCATTAGTCATTTATAGAATGGGTACCAACATTAGGTCTACCAATTCAAGACAATCATTCATTCATTCATTTATGAAGAGGCTACCAACACTAGGTATACCAACTCAAGACGTTAAGACATTAAGTCAAGATACATTCATTACTCAAGAGAAGGAAGCCTAAGCCTACCAAGTCAAGAGATCACGTTCAATATATCTTTCATCTATCAAGGAGAGGTCACCTAAGTCTACCAAACCAAGATATAACATTACATTATAGAAACCCTTCACATTGCATCATCAACATTCATGAGTGTCAAATTGAGAAATAGCCTTTCAATACTAACGCAATTACATTGAATACATGTTCATCATTCTATCCTTGAATCACATGTAAATCCTTCACCTTATACATTCATATATACAGTAACATGATAGTACTTCAATTCATCAAACTATGCCTTCAAGGCCATGATCACAATATACATAGTAAGTAAGCACCTTCACCTTTCAAGTGGATCAACAATTCAAGTTTAATTCTACATTAACATGAAATTAGGTCAAACTTGCCCTTTCAAGGCTATGACCACAAATCCTCAATTCACCAACAATTCACCATAATTATACATAGATAATGATACAAATCAACAATCTAAATCAATTTACATATAAATCCATCATCATTCATTCATAAACAACAAACCCACTACATAAGTCCAAATTTAGGAATCTAGAGAAATGATGGGTTCATAGAGTTTTTCACCTTAAAATCATCAATTAAACATCAATCTAATCATAGCTTATCAATTGAAAACGTTTTATGCAAGAACCCATGAGATTGAGTGAAATCTAGGTTTTTGGTGAAACTTGAAAACCTTGAAAACATCTTCGGAGTTGACTCTAGGGTGAAAACTAACCCTAGATAAAGGATCAACATACCTTATACTTGAAGAATCCCACGAAATTGAACTAGAAACTCCTTGAAATCCCCAACCCTAGATAGAACTTGACCTTGATCTCCAATGGAGTTCTATAGAGAATTCTTTGGGAGGGAAAGGTTTTGTTTTAGGTAAATTTTGAAGAATGAATTCTAAATTAGGATATTAATTTTTTAATACACTTAAAATATGTTAAAATACTTAGAATAACCGTCCACACATTAATAGGGACTTCAGGTGAATTTACCAATTCACCCCTCACTTGGCCGAACTTGCACCAGCAAAACAATTCCCATCCACGGATCGTGGATTGGTTGACGGCTCGTTCTGTCAATCCATGGTTTGGGACTGAGACTTGATTTTGGGACTCATGACCTACGGAGGCCATCTACGAACCGTGGATGGACCTACGGGGCATGAACCCCATCTGTAGGTCACCCTAAGTTGGCCAACTCACTTGATTCAATGGGTTTTAGGGGTTAGACTTGTGGTCCTCCTCAAGGACCCTTAGGGTGGTCCTTGGGGAGTCGTACCTTGACGTTCAACCCCTAAACACCTTAACTATGACTCGGTACAACATGAAACACCATCAAAACTCAAGACGAACACAAACAAACACACGTCAAGCTCTAGTTTCACTAATTTGTTTTTAGGGTCGTTACAGACAACTCATACTAAATGGACATCAACCTGAGGAATAAAAATCATGAAAAGTCATTTTCTCATATAAACATAAATTCATCAAGAACATGCATAACATAAGGAGACCATGGCAACACATAATCACAAATGACTCCAAAACATGAAACAAGCCAAAAAGGAACTCTTTGTCTTAGGCTTGAATACAAATAGAAAGAAAGAGATAAGGATATCGAAACTGTCAACAACCTTACTATTGAACATAGTATCTCCCCCTTGGGAGTAAACCCATACTAAGGCTAACATGAAATCGCATAGGGACCTTACTACAACATTCACAACCATAAGGAACTATCAACATACCGGTGCCTTCATCCGGAAGAACTCCTTTGTCCACTGTAGTAGCATGCTTTACTAAAACCCTTACTAGGACACCACTCCTCAACATTTTTCATGGGTGGAACTTCTTTACCATTCTATTTCTTAACTTGCCGATTTAAGATCCCAACCGGTACTTCTAAGCTAGGAAGGTTCTCATTAAGCAACTCTTGCTCACAAACAACCTTACCAACACCACTCAAGGTCTCATATGAGTCTACCAAACCGGGTCTAAACTTCTCAAACTCACTACACCTCTTAAGAAGAGAATTTCAAGAAAAACTAACTCATGAACATCAAGGATACTAAACGACCTTGCTACCTAAGCACATTATCTCCCCTTGGGAGTAAGCCTATACAAACTTTTCTAAGCATCACTTCTTTCCATTTTAAGGTCGGAGCAAGTCATCACTAAACCTTCACACTCATCACACAAGATCATTCTAAACCAAGGTGAATTAAACCTCTACCCTTCTTAGAGGAGTCTACTCATTTCACACATCTAGGTATTTCCAAAACACCTTATTCACCCAAATCTTTCAACAAAACAAATAACCATAAAGCAACCTATCTATACCAAGACTCATCTAGTCACATAGCCACAATTGGCCTCACCACAAACCTTTTTCTCCCTCGATCTTGTAGCATGAGCCCTTCAAGTGGTCATATCCTGAAGACCATCGAATAAGGAATAAGAAAGAGACCTTATAGAGTTAAACTTTATGGCATGACTTGAAGAATAAAGAAGTGAGATTTTCCTAACATCCAATAGCCTTCTATTCATAAATGTGGCGCGCTTAACATTTATGAATCAGACTCTACTACACGTGGTTTGAGACATCCTAAAACCATCCCAAAATCTTATGCTCTAATACCATGTTTTTCACGACCAGAGCTTACACCCCAGATGTGACACGGCGTACAAGACTCCGAAAAGTCTCATACAAGCCTCATAGCATGTCATCACACGAGATAATAGAAATAGTGTGGAATTTAAAACTTTTGTTTAAATCCATACAATCGAAAACATCATTTAAAATAGCGAAAGTCTACTTGTCTCACATGGCCATCTAATACATTTGAATCAAAACTAGGGTCATGACCCTTACAATAGAAAGTCTAACAAGTGTATAGTATAATAAAGAAATGAAATGACAATAAAGCACTTATCCTTGGATCCATGAGGAGATACCACAAACTTGATGAATAGTCAACTCAAACTTGAACTAGAAGAAATCAACTCACTTGCCGGAACCTACACTTAGTAGAAAAAAAGGTAGAAATATGGGTTAGCACACAAAAATGTACTAAGTATGATAGCCAAGCAAAAACCATGCTTAAAAGGACATTTTGGTTGAAAACCATGCTATATGCCAATTTTGAAAAAACATCATGAACTTTAGCAAAAGGCATAGGATACAATCACATTCAATATGTAAGCCATTTCATCACATTAGAACATTCACCTTAAGTAACCTAAGCTATACTTGTGCAATATAAGAATAGCATCACATACTACTATTCCCACTAAGTACCACTTTGAGGTCACCTTAGATGAACTTACCATTTTTCATACTCATCTTTAGTCAATACTCATACATAAGGAACACATACATTTCATAAGTCATGACAAGGAAAGTAACTCATAGTACAATCCAAGTAAAGCATGCATCATTATATTAAACATTTAAATCAACATTCTCATTAGCTTCATTAAGAGAACGTACATTCATTAGACATTAAGACATTGGAGAATCACAACATAGCCCTCTCAAAGCCTACCCGTGCAATGCATGGATGGCATCCCATACTACCACCCACACTTCATAGAACCTCTCAAGCAACCATAGCACGTATCTCACATAATGGGAATAAGCATTAACAAACAGAGACCATGTGAGCTTAATATGGAATCCGATGTACTATCCCTCATCGTAAGGGTTGGTCTACTTGCCTAAGGTAGGACCGGTAACATTTTAGCTTAGGTGGATCCACTAGCTAATAACCTATGTGGGCACATAGTTATGGGATAAGAAAGATGTTAATTGAAACCAAAGCCTAACTTGCGGAGAGCTTCCATCTTACCAAATCCACTCGGTGCTTAGCCTTCATTCCCATAGAGTAATTCATTCACATTTAACATTATTGTACATGAGAGGAATGTCATTGGCCTATCGACCCAAGGTACATTATTAAACATGAAAGAAATGCCATAAGCCTATCGATTCATGGTACATTATTAAGATAGCTCATTGAATCCTCATGAAAGTAACGCCATAAGCCTATCGATTCAAGATTCATCATTACATTAGTTCATTGACTCTTTAGGAAAGGAATGCCATAAGCCTATCGATTCAAGAGTCATCATTACATTAGTTCATTGGCTTATTATGAAAGGAATTCCATAAGCCTATCGATTCAAGACATAGTCTTAGAACACATTCATTAGTCATTTATGAAAGGAATGTCATTGGCCTATCGATTTATGTTCATTAAGCGAAGATACATTAGTTACACAAGAAGAGAAGGTCTAAGCCTACCAATTCAAGGTACATCATTCAACATTACTTGCATTCACACAAGAAGAGGATTTCTAAGCCTACCAATTCAAGGTACTTCAATCAAGATCACATTCATCTATACAAGAAAAGGATGCCCTAAGCCTACCGATTCAAGATGTAACAATACATTGTAGAAACCTTTCACATTCTAACATCATCATTCATAAATGTTAATTGAGAATAATCTTTCAATAATAACACAATTGCATTCTAAACATGATCATAATACTTCCATTGAGATCATAAAGCATTTATATAATATCATGCTCATACAACAACCTTCATGAAATTTCCCTCCAAGGCTATGAATCAATCTAAACCCAAACATCTAGAATACTACATTAGATGAGGTGTATACCATGATTCAATAACTAAATCAACATAGACATAAACAATTTAACATGCATCCTTAATCGTTCAACCAAAATCACAAACTGACAATTTAGTAGTAAGGGGGAATCATGGGTTCATAGGGGAAATTCATCATAATTCATAATTATTTCAGCAATTCATTCCTAATTCATCACATATAAACCTTTAAAAATGTTTTGGAATTGAACCCATGCTTAGACTGAAACCCTAACTTTTTGGGGCATTTTGAAAACTTTGAAATCATCTTTTGAAAGGGCTCCTTGGGTGGAAACTAACCAAGGATGAAAACCACCATACCACAATTGAAGAAACTCCACGAAATTGAAGAGAAAAGATGAAATCTTGAGCTCCAAACCTTACTCCTTCTTCTGTAATGGTGGTTTCTAGAGAGAGAATTATTTGGAGAGGGGTGATTTCTATTTTTGAGTTTAGGAAATAATGAATTGAAAAAGGGTGTTTAATACTTTAAAAGGGCTTAACTAACTCTAAATAATCAATATAAACCATCCCCTAACTTAACTAAACTTAAAAGGAATTTACCATGTTACCCCTTAAATAGCTGAGCTAGGCAGATTCTATTGCCCCCACCTACGCCCATGACCTAAGGACCGTAGGTGGGCTCACGCCCCATCCTGCAGGTTCGTAGGTGGGTTCAAGGACTTGTCATTGTGGGGCCTTGACCTAGGGATGGTTTCCAAAGGGCGTGGATGGACCTACGGGGTGTAGGTCCCATCCGTAGGTCCCAAGTTTTTGACAGCTTTTGGTTCTTGGGGCAGTCTTGGGGTTAGGCTTTAGGGTCCCCCTCAAGGACCCTTGGTTGGTCCTTGGGGGGTCGTACCTTAAGTTTTAACCCCTAAATCCCTAAACCTAAGCTTGGGAACTCATTTTACAACATAACATCCCACATCAAACTCAACAACACACTCGTTAGGCTCTAGTTTCATCTACTAGTTTTCTGAGTCGTTCCAAAAAGCATGAACTCCCAAACTTGAATGTTGAATTAATATAATACCCCCAATTAAAAATACTCAATTTATTTTATTTATTAATTTAATTCATTTTATTATATTGAAATTAGATATCTTTTCAAATTAAAGGATTGCGACTTTTCCAATGAGTTGTGACTTTTCCAAAGGGTTGTGACTTTTCAGTGAGTCGTAACTTTTCCGAAGGGTTGTGATTTTTCGAAGGATTGTGACTTTTCTAAAGGGTTGTGCCTTTTCTGATGAGTTTGCCTTTTTCAAAGGGTTGTGACTTTTCCGTTAAGCAGTGGCTTTTTTGAAAGGTTGTGACTTTTCGGATAAGGCACAATTAACACCTATTCATACTACTATTTGGTAGCTATAAATAGAGGGATTTCCTCACACTTTTAAACTAAAATTTCTTTAAGTTCTCTACTCTTCTTCTTCTTAAAAAATCTCAAGTGTTATTTGCAAAAATTGATTAAGTTCGAAATTCAACGAAATTCGAGGTACCTCATAAGAAAGAGTTGGTGAAAAAATTATAGAAAATTATTCATCAATTCACATTCATATTTTTTCTTACCATTTTCATGAGTTAACAGTGACAGAAATTTGTGGGATAGACAATAATATTAAACAGATATGAAAAATGGCATCTGATTTGGATAAAATATTTCTTCTTTGTTTTTTATTTTTTATTATTCTCCCTCAAATGAAGGAGTTTCTTCCTAATTTTGCTAAAACAATGGGTATCAACGTAGTCCATTGAATTATTAGTTTTGATGTTAAATTCACTATTTCAAAAATAGAATTTCACTTTTACTTATAAGATGATAACATAGCCATGAATATAATTATTTTTTAATGGATATGTATGTAAAAAATGAACGAAGAAAGTAAAGTGTTGGTGGCAAGAGATTTAAATCAAATGGAACACTAATATAGCATTAACACATATTTTCGTCTTCCTTCTTCATTGTCTATGTATTCTTCCATATAATTTTTCTTTACAAGATACACTCTTTACTAGCTATATAAAAATAGATGACAAAATAGTGATTGATCATAAAATGATCTATAATCAAATTAATGATTTTATAAATAATACTTTAAATTTTATTCATCTATTAATTTTCATTATAGAAAAATTTAAATATTTTATATCATGATAAAACTTATATAATATACTAAATACTTTCATTAGACAACAACTATATGATATGTATGCGGCAAAAAAAGGAGAAGACTACAATTCCACAAAGATAAGGTAGAAACTTAATGAAAAGGAAATATTTTTCACCATAGGTTATGTTATTCATATATTAAAGTTAAATTATTCTACTGAAGTATATATAACCATCATTCATGCTAACAACCAAGTACACTTTTTTGGTAAAATTACCTCTCTATTATAGCGTTACTCAAATATTAATTAACTAATACATTTTGTAAAAGATATGTTACATATAAAGATAAAATATTGAAATATGTATGGTAATCCTTATTAGTTTCATACACATACTAAATTTCAAGTATGAATATTTATGACAAAATTTGTACTTAAATGTTGTACATCATTTATGTTCATAACCTCAAGACGAAAGACTAATGGTGACATGTTTTGAATGGATATTTTTTTTTCTATTTTGTTGGTTAGATTTGTTTACAAAATTGAGTTAAGTAATAAATAATATTATTAAAGAAATGCCACTTTGTCCCATATTTAAACTTTGAATGTATTTTGAAATGTTTTAATGACGTCTGGTCATTTTGATCTCAAAGTACAAGTCTCTATGACAATATGTATTAATAATTTAAAAACATTTGTCCTATTGCGTTCAATTATAATTATTTACTAAAGAGCTTTAATTTAGTAATATTAATTCTATTTAACAACATCATATACTACATATACGATACACACGTGCAACACACGTGCCGTAAAACTAGTATATATATATATATATATATATATATATATATATATATATATATATATATATATATATATATATATGGATATATATATTTCAGTTATGTTGTATTGTACACATTTCTAATGGGAGTAGGCTTAACACCGAGTTGGACTAGGGTTCAGCGTACCCGTATAGTCCCAGAACTACGTGCCCCCGTAAGAGTATAAGTCCCCTCTGTTGGGTATCAAATTTAGTGATCACGCCAGTCATGCCTTTATACCCCTGGCAAGGTATATTGGGTCCTCTCGATGGGGCGTATACATCGGACTCCACATTTAGCTCACGTGGTTTTATGTTGGTTAATAAAAGCTCCCAAGTCAGACTTCAGTGCATTTGACTAGGTTTTCAGTTATACCTCAACATTCAGTCTCAGTATGTCATGTACAGGATTAGTACTTGGTCATTGCATTTAGCTCAGTTTTCAATATATTTCACCATTTGTATTCAGTTGAGCTTTTTAGTTATCTTTTCAGTATTACAGTATTGCTCAGTTATGCTTTGTTCAGCTTCATATGTTTGTTCAACTTAGTATCTATATCATGCATGCTAACTACATTCAAAGTATTGACACATACTCTGCGCTACATGATTTCATGATGTAGGTTCAGGTCTTCAGCATCTAGATCACGCATAGATCAGCTCCCGATCTGCATTTCAGCAGCTTCAGTGGTGAGTCCTCATACTTCGAGGACAATAGACATGCTTTCATTTCAGTCTTTAAATTTTAGTTTCAGTATTGTTAGAGTTAGCTAGGGGGCATGTCCCAGCAACTCAACTCTGTTAGAGGCTTTTCAGACATAGTATTAGATTCAGCTTTAGATTTGAGTTTGATATTTCAATTTTTATTGAACTCTCAGTACATTTTCATATTTTCAGACTAGTTGGGTATTCCCCACTTTCAATTATCACTGTTTTAGCTTCCACATAGTATCTCTATATTCAAATTGTTTTAGAATGCTTATGATATGCCTGCTTTAGGGTTAGCTTGGGGTTACTCATGATCCTAGGTCTCGTGTTTACTTCAAGGGGGTAGCCTCGTGGCGTGATACGTTAGAACCAGCATGTATCTATCAATTATTCGAGAGAAAATTAACAGTTAGGAAAAAGTGAATTAATCTTATTAAATAGAGTAAAAGTTTGAGTTCGAGAGAAGAGAACTTTAACGTCATAATATGCGAGGGTAAAATCTATTAACATTCTAGGACCGAGAGGATTTGAGTGGAAGTTATCCAACTAGACTGAGAAGAGGTAGATACATTTAACTCGCCTGTAATTTGCAAAGAATGAATTACCTGAAGCTCGTTCATGAACCAACACTAGATTGTAATGTCATGGGAAACACAACCCTGGTTTCATTCACTTATCAATACAACCTTAAAATCAAGACTCTGTTAATTGTTAATCTGGATATTTTAACAACATTGGTTACCTGAACCTTTCAACTAAACCCATTTTACATTTCGAAATTACTTTCTCTAGGAAATAATAACAAAATTTGGAACGCGACAGTGAAACTATTTCTGTAAAGAAATTCTCTATGGGATCGACCTCAACTCATGTTGAGTTCTATAAATTGAATTCGACTATTTATACTTCTTAATTGAACTGTAAGTTTGGACGTATCGAAACGAAACATGATATGCATGATCAAGCTAAAACATGGAAAATCCCTTTAAAGAAGAATCATAAATCATAAACATGGTCAAAGCTTGTTAAAATCATATTGAAAGCTTTATAAAATCATTGAGAACAACTTAGTTCATTTTGTGGGATATTTACTATTAACCGACATAGACCACATGAGCTATAACATGGAATCCGGTGTCTTGCTCCCACACCAAAAATAGATGTCCTTGTTTGCCAAGGCAAGGACCTTAAGCTTCTATATTATGTGGATCCACTCTCTATGTCACTTAAGACAATCCTATTGGGCACGTAGTTAGGGACAAGAAGATTGCTACTAGAGACCCAACATCTACTAATTGGAGAGTCTCTATCTCAATATCCTCTCGGTGCTAAGTAAAAATCTCAACAAAATAGTCATAGACATAAATATATCATCATACATGGAAAAGCATAATTAAGTTACTACTCCAAGCTTAAAACATCATAGAGTAACTTCTTAGACCATGTATGAGAAAATCTTTCACTAATCATGATTTCTTAATGTGAGAAAGTCTTTCACAATTGATTGATGCTTATCTTAAAAAAACCTAGATCATAAAGCATTCATTTTCACAAATCATGCATACTTTCATGAAAACATCATTTATATATTCATAGCTTCTTCATAAATTCATGTCTTTATAAATTCAAAGTCAAATCATGAACCAGTGGCAGAGCCAGAAATTTTATTATGGGTGCCCAAGAATAATGGTGTGTGGCTGTCAACATAAAATAAAAAAATATTGTGCTATTTGGCATTCGAACCTGAAACTCTTTCATTCAAAAGGGCACCCATTACCACTGCGCCAAAGGTATAGCTTTTGTCAAGCGTGTCCAACGTTAAATATATATCCTTTAAATGTAGAATTTGACATATATATACAACTAAATTTTTCGGATACCCTGGGTGGTTGTAGCTACGCCATTGTCATGAACAATGCATGGGTTCATATGAAATCAATTGGAAAGCATGTAACTGAGTCATATAAAATCAATTCAAACAATTGAATCAATATAATTAGAACCCATGAGGAATTGAATGAAAACAAAATTAGTATATGGTGAACTAAACTTGGAGGATTAGGAAATTTTTGGGGCTCAATGGGTGAATGGAACACATTGATGAAACCCAACATACCTTGATGATCAAAGCCCAAAAGAAATGAAGAAATAGGTGAGTTGAAGCTTGAAGCTCTAGTCTTCTTCTTGGACTTGAAAGAGAATTGGGGAAGATGAATGTTGATGGAATTTGGGGATTTGAGTAAATGAGAGAGTTGGGGTAATTATAGGGGTAGAAGGGACAAAATGACATAGTATAGGTAATAAATGCATAGGAAAAGGCCCAAATACCCTTAACTACCAAACAACCCTATGGTTTGGACCTACGACCCGTACTTGTCAATCATAGAACGAAACTTTAGAAACTCAAATTCACCTTACTTCCCACGAAATCAATCTACGAGTTGTCGACTTTCCTACAGCCCATAGACCCTATCCACAGGCCCCAACTTTTAGTTCAAAATTTCACTAAGTCTAGAACCTTTCTACGGAACTCATCTATGACACGTCAAACTTTCTACGAGTCAGCTTGTCAATTCGTAGGTCAAACTTGAGAAACTTAAAATTCCCAAAACTCATCTCCAAGTCTACGACTCCCTTCCTACGACTCGTAGAGAGGACTCATAGAACCTGTCTCGATGCTAAAAAAATTAGAATTTTCCTTTCCTTTTGACTTTTCAATTTCTGAGGTGTTACAATATCTCCCCTCCCCCCCCCCCCCCATGAACATTTATCCTCGAATGGGACTCAGGCTAGCATGAATAGAGTAGAAGAGAAACTAACAACCCAACATGAATGCAAATCTCATAAAAATAAATATAAACATAAGGAATCACTCTAAAGATTTTTTTTTCATGAATATGCATGTATAGGGAAACATGATAATGACTAAAACGTATGAATCTTAAAGAATGACCCATGAGAAACCAATACCTCAGGCTAGAATAAGAGCGGATGAAAAGAGATGAAGATATCAGGACATCATATAAGCTTTGGCCTCCCAAATAACACCCTCAACTAATTGATTCCTCCAAATAACTTTCATGGAAGCAACTTGTAACACCTCAAATTTGAGAAAAATGAGAAAGGGGTCAAACGGGCAAGTCAAGAACCCTAAAGTGGACCATGGACCCTTCACGGAGCCCAAGATAGGTCGTGTAGGTGACCACGATCTGTTAAAATGCTCGTGAACATTTTCCAAAACCTACCCCAAGCAGGGTTCACCTTAACGGTGCCCCAGACGGCCCGTGGTGACTTGGACGACACGTCTAGTAGGTCGTACAAGTCACCCAATCAAGAGGGTTTCACCCCAAGTTACTTTAAAGGACCACGGATGCCTAGACGGTCCATGAAGCTTCACACGGACCGTGAAGTCGTCCATGAAGGAGACTTATCAGACTTAGAGTCTAGGGTCAACTTCAAACAATCATATCCTTCAGCACGAAATGAATTAGGTGGCCTATGACCTACCAAACTAAAGATCTTTGAGTCCTCTTTCCAACGCCACCAAGCTTGCTTAATTCCAAGCCTGAAGTAAAAAAGTTATGCTCGTATTAGTGAAGCTTTATTGGGCAGGTCATATTCACGACCTGCTAGACAGGTCGTGGTGATTTAGATGGCCCGTGAAGTCCCTCATGAGAGGCACTTCAGAAGTTTTAAGGCAGGGTCATTTCAATCTTCTCTCAATTGCTTTAACTCAATCATGTGTCATTTTACCTTTTACCCTAGGCCATATATAATATTTTTACCCCCAAAATCACCCAATTCAATTCATTCTCTTAAATTTCCAAAAGTTGATCAAGTTCATCCTCTCAAATATTTCTCTCTCTAAGGAAGAAAAAGTCTAGGGTTTCAAGATCAAGTCTCCAATTCACCATTGCTTAAGGGCTTTGAACTTCAAGGTATGATAAAATTCACCTATAGAGCTTTTGCTCCATATAATTTTCCAATATTGTAAACCTGGATTCCCTAATCAAGTTAGGGTTTTATTCAATTTTTATGGGTTCCTTTCAATGTTGATCCAATTGATTGTTTTATGTCTTCTTTCGCATGAATTGAAGTAAATACATGTTTTTAAGTTGAATTCCCATGAACCCATGCATGATCCATGATTTTGATTATGAACCATGAAACATGAATTTATGAAGATATGTATGCCTTTTCTTTATGAAATTGATGTAAATGAATTTGAGTATGCTTTGACTTTGAAAACATGATGAAGCGTATGAATTATTGAAAATTGCATGTTTTATGAAAGCTTAATGCTTATGAATCAAGTAAGCTTATAGATGAAGATATATATATGTTCTATGAAGCTTGGCCACATGACATAAATGACATCTAGATTTACCATCAATGTTTTTTGAGCTATTTTCCTATATTAGGTCTTGATTAGTATGGTATCCGTATATTCCATCAATTATCCTAGATCACACTTTCAAAATTATTTTTATTAGTAGTAGGGCATTTATAGCATGGAGTGAATGACTATGAGCCTTAAAAGCTATTATGAAAAGATCATGGACGCTGAAATGGTTTCTTACACATGGTCTAAGGAGCTATTATAATGACTCTAGCTTGTATATGCTACTTGATGTGCCCTTACATGGATGATAAGACAAGCGACAATTACCCTTGTCCCATAATGATAAGTCAAGTTAAGATTAATAATTATTCCTTAGGATTTATGCTTAGCATCAACTGGACAAGTGGCGACTGCCCATGTTCCATAACTATTTACCACTATATGATGATTATCCTAGATAGACGATGATGGTTTTAGATAGACATTAGCTAGTGGATCCACGTAAGGTAGACGTTAATGGTCCTTACCTTGGCAAGTAGGACACTCTTTTTTCGGTATGGGAGGAGTACATTGGGTTACATGTTATAGCTCACATGGTCTATGTCGGTTATTTGCTACTTCCCACAATAATGAACTAAGGTTACTTCAAGAAGTATCGTACATGTGTTAGAAAGATGATTTTTACTTGCACTGACTGTGATCACGATTTATGTTTTCTAACCTCTTATCTTATGTTTAACTTGGTCTTTGTAGGTCATGTAAAGTCTTTTTAGCATGATTTCATAACTTTTATTCATTGCTATCATACTTGGTACATTATTTGTACTAACACATACACTTGCCTACATTGTTTCCCAAATGTAGGGTCCGATGTTCCGATTTTGCATCCTCGTGGCTACTGATCACTTTAGTAGTTGTCAAGAAGTGGTGAGTCCTCATGTTCCGAGGACTGAACCTTTTATTGCTTACCGTCTTTACTTTTCCATATTGCATATGATGTATCAGTTACGTCCTAATCACTCTTGATGTAATAGATGGCTTTGAGACTATGTTAGACTTTCGTTTCATTTTTGTCAAACTTTTTATGACATAAAACTATTTTTTGAACTCTTTCTATTCTATTAACTTGTATGATGTATTTTAAGTGGCTTGTGTAGGGCCTCTCAGGATTGTATACACCATGTCACGTCTACGGTCTACTTTGGGTCGTGACAAACTTGGTATCAGAACATAAGGTTTAGAAAGGTCCTAGAATGTTTCATAAGCCACGTCGAGTAGATTCTTGTTCATAAGTGTAAAGCACACCACATTTATGAATAAGAGGCTATAAGATGTTTAGAAAATTCCACTTTTTTCATTATTCTAAAGTTGTGTGATAGACTGTAACTCTATATGTCTCTCTCCTAATCCTTATCCTATGCTTTATATGCCTCCACAAAGGAATACCGTGAGAAGGAATGTTCTTGAAAATATAAGACAAAAGGTTCCCCAAGTTCCGATCGACCCTTTGGCCGAGCAAGTGACTAATGATGAGTTTCAAGCTGCATTTCATGCATTATCCCAAGCTATGATGGCTCAAGCAAATACAGAGGTTGTGGCTCTTGTGAACCCAAGAGTGGGTACAGTGGCAACTAGAGTGAGGGACTTTAATTGGATAAATCCTTCGGAATTTCATGGGTCTAAAGTCAAGGAAGATCCTAAAGAGTTTATTAATGAGGTGTTTAAGGTGTTGATGATCATGGGAGTGATGCTGGTGGAAAAGGCGGAATCAACCGCTTATCATCTTAAGGGTGTTGCTCAAGTGTGGTTCAACCAATGGAAGGAAGAGAGGGCGGTAGATGAGGGTCTTCTTGGTTCAGAGAAATTTAAGGTTGCATTTCTTGATTGGTTCTTTCTCCTTGAGAAGAGGATGGCAAAGGTACTTGGGTTCATTAACCTTCGTCAAGGGAATATGAGTGTGAAGGAGTATGCTTTGAAATTATGCAATTGTCTAAATATGCTCCAACTATGGTTTCCGATCCAAGCACAAGGATGAATAAATTTGTGTCGGGTGCTTTCGACTTAGTGGCCAAAGAATGCCTAATCATCATGATTGTTAAGGAGATAGATGTCTCCCATTTTATGGTTCATGCACAACAAATAGAAGAGGAGAAAACTAGGGATTCAAAGAGGGAAAGAATGGATAATGGTGATTTCTCATATTCAAGGTCCGTTGGAGGTAATTGTTCTCACGGTAATGGTTCAAGTGAAAAAATGGTGCCCAAGTGTTGGGAATGTGGAAAAAGACAGCGGTAAGTGTCTAGCCGATTTAAATGCATGCTTTGGGTGTGGAGAGAGTGGTCACACAATGAGAGATTATCCATTCCTTACTACTAAGGGAAGATATGGTAGGCAAGTTCAACCTAGTGGTGCTAGTTTGGGTAGTCCAAGAAAAAAATAGGTTCTATGCACTACGAAGTCGAGAAGATCATGAGGGTTCCCCAGATGTTGTAATTGGTAAGTTATGGTCTTTTAGCTTGTTGTTATACATTGTTTGATGTTGGGTGTTTCGTTGGCTATGGTAAGAAATCCATGTATGGTTATTGTATTTGAAGTCGGCCTTGAAATCCTTGGGGAAACTTCTTAAGTTTTACTTGTATCAATAGTTCCGTGGTTGTTAAGATTTTGGTGTTATGCTTGGTTTGAGGGAGATTGATTTGAAAATAATAGAGAGATTTGCTCTCAAAGGGGAGATAGTGTGCTTCATGGTTGGTGTGTGAGTACAACTATGTTGATTTTGGAAAAGTTCCTTGATATGGCTTGGTATGTGAAAGACCGGAGGTGACGTGATGTCTTAGTATCCCTATATTTTCCTTCTATCTTTGGGTCTAGTTGAGGCATTAGCCCCTCATGGTTCACTCTTTAGCATTCTTCTGTTTTAGTCATTCCCATTTTTCCTCATCCATACATGCTCATGAAAATTTTGATTTTTTTGAAAATATGATTTAGCTTGATTGATTGCTTCATGATTATGTGCATTTGAGTATGAGTTTCATATAGATCTTATGAAATGATGTTTTGAACATGTTTTAGCTTGGAGTTGAGGTTCCTCTTTGGTTATGTGCATTTTGATGAAGTTGCATTAATGTTGGGTTGTCAGTTTCTCTCCTACTCTTTTTGTGCTAGTTTGAGTTCCATTCAAGGATGAATGTTCCAAAGGGGGAGATATTGTAGCACCTCGGATTCGAGAAAAGCTAGAAAGGGGTCTAAAGGGTAAGTCACAAACCCAAAAGTGGACCATGGACCCTTCACGGGACCCTAGATGGGCCATGTAGGAGACCATGGTCCGTTAAAGGGCACGAGAACATTTTCTAGAACCTACCCTAGGCAGGGGTCGCCTAGATAGTGCCCCAGACGAACCGTGATGACTTGGACGACCTATTTAGTGGGTCGTACAAGTCAACCAACTCAGGATTCATCCTAAGTCACTGTTAAGGATCACAGATGCCTAGATGGTTCATAAAGCTTCACACGGACCGTGAAGTTGTCCATGAAGGAGACTTATCAGACTTAGAGTCTAGGGTCAACTTCAAACAATCATATCATTTAGCACGAAATGAATTAGGTAGCCCATGACCTACCAAATTAAAGATCTTTGAGTCCTCTTTCCAACGCAACAAAGTTTGCTTAATTCCGAGCCCGGACTAAGAAGTTATGCCCGTATTAGTGAAGCTCTATCGGGCAGGGCATCTTCACAACCTGCCAGATGGGTCGTGGTGATCTAGACGGCCCGTGAAGTCCCTCATGAGAGGCACTTTGGCAGTTTTAAGTGGGTGTCATTTCAATGTTTTCACAAATGTTTTAACTTAATACTATTTCGTTTTACCTTCTACCCTAGGCTCTATATAATTTTACCCAAAATCACCCAATTCAATTCACTCTCTTAAATTCACAAAAGTTAACCAAGTTCATTCTCTCAAATATTTTTCTCTCTAAGTAGGAAGAAGAAGTCTAGGGTTTCAAGATCAAGTCTCAAATTCACCATTGCTTGAGTGCTTTGAACTCCAAGGTACGATTGTATTCACCTATGGAGCTCTTTCCTCCATAGGGTTCCTAAATTTTCCAATTTTGTAAAGCTAGATTCCCCAATCAAGTTAAGGTTTTATTCAATTGACATGGGTTCTTTTCAATGTTGATCCAATTGATTATTTTATGTATTCCTATGCATGAATTGAAGTAATTACATGTTTTCAAGTTGAATTCCCATGAACTCATGCATGATCCATGATTTTGATTATGAACCATGAAATATGAATTTATGAAGATATGACATGCCTTTTCTTTATAAAATTGATGTAAATGAATTTGAGGATGCTTTGACTTTGAAAACATGATGAAGCTTATGAATTGTTGAAAAATGCATGTTTTATGAAAGTAATGCTTATGACTCAAGTAAGCTTATAGATAAAGGTATCTATATGTTCTATGAAGCTTTTCCACATGACATAAATGACATCTAGATTTACGCTTAATGCTTTTCGAGCTATTTTCCTAAATTAGGTCTTGATTAGTATAGTATCTGAATATGTCATGAATGATCATAGATCACGCTTTCAAAACTATTTTCATTAGTAGTAGGGAATTTCCAGAATCAAGTGAATGATTATGGTCCTCAAAAGCTATTATGACAAGATCATGAATGGTGAAAGGTTTTCTCACGCTTAGTCTAAGGAGCTATTCTAATGACTCTAGCTTGGATTGGCTACTTGATGTGCCCTTCCATGGATGATAAGACATGTAGTGATTACCCTTGTCCCATAATGATAAGTCAAGTTAAGATTAATAACTATTTTGTGGGATTTATGTTTAGCACCAAGTGGACAAGTGGCGACTACCCATGTCCCAAACTATGTGCCACCATAGGATGATTGTCTTAAATAGACGATGATGGTCTTAGATAGACATTAGCTTGTGAATCCATGTGAGTTAGAAGTTCATGGTCCTTACCTTGTCAAGTAGGACACTCTCTTTTCGATGTGGGAGGAGTACACTGGATTCCATGTTATAGCTCACATGGTCTATATATGTCGGTTAATGGTAAATTCCCATAATAATGAACTAAGGTTTACTTCAAGAAGTATTTCACATGTGTTAGAAAGATGATTTTTACTTGCATTGACCATGATCATGATTTATGTTTTCTAACCTCTTATCTTATATTTTAACTTGGTCTTTGCATGTCATGAAAAAACCTTTTAGCATGATTTCATAACTTTTATGCATTACTATCATACTTGGTACATTCTTTTTACTAACGCATACTCTTGCCTACATTGTTTTCCAAATGTAGGGTCCGACGTTTCGATTCCGCATCCTCGTGGCTAGTGATCAATTTAGTAGTTGTCGAGAAGTGGTGAGTCCTCGTGTTCCAAAGACCGAACCTTTTATTGCTTATCATCTTTACTTTTCCATATTGTATTATATGTATGGGTTACGTCTCAATCACTATTAATGTAATAGATGTCTTAGAGACTATGTTAGACTTCTGCTTCGCTTTTGTCAAACTCTATATGATATAAAAACTGTCTTTTGAACTCTTTCAACTTTATTATCTTGTATGATGTATGCTAAGTGGCTTGTGTAGGGCCTCTCGGGGAATTATACATCATGTCAGTATACGGTCTACTTTGGGTCGTAACACAACTTCTTTGTTTCTCACCTTCCAAACTTGCCAAACTAAAATCTTAACTGGAACCTCTTCATAAGAAAATTTTTCTTTAACTCCCAAACCATCTAAAGGCACTATGAGCGTCGAATCTCCAACACACTTTTTGAACAAAGAGACATGGAAAACAGGATGTACCGATGCTAAATCATTAGGCACCTCAAATTCATAAGCAACTTTGACAATACGCCTCAAAATCTGATATGGACCAACGTAATGAGGACTAAGCTTCCCTTTCTTTCCAAACCTTATTACACCGTTTACTGGTGAAACTTTCAAATAGACCCAATCATTAACATCGAACTCAATCTTTCTTATTCTTACATTGGCATAAGACTTTTGTCAATTTTGAGTTGTTTTCAACCTTTCACGATGTCAAGACCCAAGGGTACCCCCTAGAGTTAACATGGCACATAGGACCCCGAAGGGGAACCATGTAAGCCACTTAGCATATCATAACATAAGTAAAGAACAATAGAGAGTAAAATCACATTTCATGTCTTAAAAATTTTCATAAAAGCAAAGCGGAAGTCTAGACTTGTCTCATAATGCCATCTATTACAATCAAAGTCTCAAATAGGGTCACAACCCTTAAAAACATAGTTCTCAAATGAAAGTACAAGAAAGAGAAACTAGAAAATCATCCTGCATCCTCGAACCATGAGGACTCACCAATAAGCAAGGAGAATAGTCAATCCAATCTTCGACCAAGAAAGACATCACCTCAAGAATCGGGACCTACATTTATAGAAAAATGTAGACGAAATATAGGTTAGTACAAAAATGCACTAAGTATGCTGGTCATGCAAGAAATCATTGAAAATATGCTAAAAAGGACATTTTTGGTTGAAAACCATGCATTTTACCAAGTTTGAACTCATCATACAAACATTGGAAATCATGTCATAAACCATATTGCCATGCATAGATCATCATATTATAATAGCAACATATCATAAGTAATCTCAAAGTCTACTTGTGCAATGCATGAGTAAGATCCCATACTCCTACCCATACTAAGTAAATCTTCTTGAGTAGCGATGGTCTATAAATCATCTTCTTGTCCATATCAACATATTTAGGGAATAAGCCTTAACCGACATAAACCATATGAGCTAACATGGAATCCAGTGTCTACCCCATACCGAAAAGAGGTATCCTACTTGCCTAACGTAGTACCATACTCTTAGGTTAGGTGGATACACTAGCTAAAGACCTATGTGGGCACATAGTTATGGGATAATGGGATTACTACTAGAAACCCAACCTCAACTAATGGAAGAGCTTCCATCCCAAGAGATTGATATTACGAAAACCAAACCTCAACTAACGGAAGAGCTCCCATCTCATATCAATATCCACTCGGTGCTAAGCATTGATTACCACAATTTACATATTAAGTCTTGACTTAAGTTCATAATCATGGAAGAATGTTTTGACAATCAATCCAACATAATCATACTATAGCTCCTAGATTCATTAGGTGAGACTAGTCTTCCAACCTTAGAATCATCATATGTGACAAACCTTTCCCGTCCTATCATATTCATACATAAATGTGTTCATGAGGATAACAACCCAACACAACAACAACTAGATCATGATCATATTCACTTTACTCTCAAAGTGTTTTTATGGCCCTTACATAACCCTCATAATCATGCATAATTCACATATCTTGCCTTTCAAGGCCACAAGCCATCAATATATCCACAATTACTAAAATAGACATGAATGATATCATGATTCAAGTAACCCAACTATAATAAGCATAATCTCATATCAATCCTCCTAGAATCAACGATTCACATCATAAGATCCAAATGTGGGAAATTAGGGATATCATGGGTTCTTAGGGGAATTCATCATAAATAAACAATAAATCATCAATTCAATTATAATTCATCATAAATCAACCATTAAAAATGTTTTTGGAAAGAACCCACAAGATTGAAGTAGAACCATAACTTTGGGGGAAATTGCTAGTTTTGAAATTCACTTTTGAGGGACTCCTTGAATGGAAATTATCGAAGGATGAAAGACTATCATACCTTAGTAATGATTCTTCAAAGAATTTGAGTAAAATAGCCTTGATTCTTCAAGCCCTAGGACCACTTTTTACCCTTCTTCTTCCTTGAGTTTTATAGAGAAATTTTGTGTAAAAGATGAACTTTTTTATTTGATTTGGGTATTTGTGAAAAATGACTTAGTTTTGGTGAATTTGACTTAAAAATAACTTATATAGTCACCCCAAACTTACCCAAAACGACCTCACTTTAATAAGACTTAAAAAGGAAAAGACCAATTTGACCCTTACTTAAATAAACCTGCCCAAATGCCACGAGAGGCCCCACGAGTCAAGGTCATGAACACGAGCCGTGGTCCCACTCGTGGATTTGAGGTAGTGGCTAGGCACTTGGTGCCTTAAGCTCACAAGCCCAAGGCGTTTTCACGAGGGGCTGCACGAGCCATGGTCTCTCTCGTGGACCTTGAGGTAGTGGCTAGGCCAGTTGGTTGCCACCTTCGCACATCCAACTCTTCTCCACGAGCCTTCCCTCGCGTCGTGGTCTTCACCACGAGCTGTGAAGTGGCTCGTGAAGGAGAGCCTGTTTTGGGCCCTTTTTGGGGCTCACTGCCTAGGTTACCACGAACCACATCACAATCTATGGTACCCACTACGAGTTGTGGGGGTGGTCATGGTCGTGGTCACTAGGGCAGTGTCTAGGGGAGAGTGGACTGTTTTGATCCTCTCCCTTGACCCTTGCCCACCTCCTTGAATCTTACCCTCTCGTTTTAGTTCTAGTTTAGCCTAAAATTTTCTGGAATGTTACATTATTTCCCCCTCTTTTCCCCTTCTGGAACATTTGTTCTCGAATGACGATCTAGATACCTTACGGAAGTAAAGACTCAAGACTAGCAGCCCATCATGCATGAAACATAAAAATAATGCACAATTCTTAGGAGGAAACATCAACTCCTTCTCAAAACATAGTCAATGCAACACAAGGAGTAGGAACTACATCTAACAACCCAATATGCATGAAACTCAATATTTCTCATATTCATAGGAGGAACTACCTTCTCCAACTAAAATAATGCTCAACACAACATCATGGAGCCTATATGCCAATACTCTCAAAAGCATACTAAAGCATGTTCACCAACACATCTCATGAAGTCAAATAGGCAACTCATACAAAATGCACAACAACATGAGGATCATAAATCATGAAAACTCATTTTCTTACTAAACATGAATTTCATCAAGAACATGCATAACATAAGGAAATCATGGAAAAGCTCATATAACACACATGACTTCTAAACCACTAAAACTCAAGAGGAACTAATTACCTCAAGCTTGGATAGAAGTAGAAGGAAAGAGATGATGGTATCGGGACTTCATATCGACCTCCCAATTAGCACCCTCAACTAAATGATTTCTCCACAAAACCTTCACGGAAGATACTTCTTTGTTTATCATTCTCTTGACTTGCCGATCAAGGATCTCTAGCAGGACCTCTTCATAGGAAAGGCTCTCATCAACTCCTAACCCTTCTAAAGGAATAATGGACATCGGGTCCCCAATACACTTTTTAAGCATGGAAACATGAAATACCGGATGAATCGAGGCCAACTCATTTGGCAACTCCAACTCATAGGCAACTTTCCCAATATGCTTCAAAATTTGATATGGGCCCACATACTGGGGACTAAGTTTCCCTTTCTTGCCAAACCTCATCACACCCTTCATGGGTGAGACTTTCAAATAGACCCAATCACCAACTTCAAATTCTAGGTACCTTCTCATCACATCGGCATAAGACTTTTGCCTACTGTGAGTAGTTCTCAATCTCTCTCTAATAAGCCAAACTTTCTCAATAGCCTCATAAACCAATTCAGGACCAATGAGAAAAATCTCACCTACTTCAAACCATCCAACTGGAGACCTACATCTCCTACCATACAAGGCTTCAAAGGGGCCATACCGATACTTGAGTAGTGACTATTATTGTAGGGAAACTCTATTAATGACAAGTGGTCATCCCAATTACCCTTGAAATATATAGCACACACCCTCAACATGTCTTCTAAAGTTTGAATGGTGCATTCCATTTGACCATCCATTTGAGAGTGGAAAGCGGTGCTAAGCTTCACCTTAGTACCAAGACCTTTTTGGAATGACTTCCAAAGGTGAGATGTAAATTGAGTACCCCGATCTGAAATGATAGATAGAGGAACTCCATGCAAATTCACTATCTCCCTTATATACAAGTTGGCATAGTCTTTCTCCGAGTGAGATACCTTAACGGGAATAAAGTGGGCTGATTTTGTCATCCTATCTACAATGACCCAAATAGAATCATGTTGCCTTCGAGTACGAGGCAAATCCACAGTAAAATCCATATTCACCTCTTCCCACTTCCAAGTGGGGATTGGTATATCTTGCAAAAAGCCTCCCTGCCTTCAGTGCTCAACCTTAACTTGTTAATAATTAGGACATTTGGCTACAAATTCCGCAATATCCTTTTTCATACCATTCCACCAATAGACTTCCCGTAGATCACAGTACATCCTGGTGGCTCCCGGATGAATAGAATATCTAGAACCATGAGCCTCTTCTAGAATTTTCTCTCTTAACCCATCCACATCCGGAACATATAATCAACCTTGGTACCTAAGTACCCCATCTCCCCCTTGGGAGAAAACCTTAACGAACTTTTTGAGTACTGATTCTTTCAATTAAACTAATATAGGATCAAGGTCTTGTTTAGACTTCACATCCACCACAAAGGATGATTCGGAGCCGTTATGAACCATGACACCACCCTTGGTGGAATCCACTAGTTGAACACCTAGCCGAGCCAAACTATATATGCACATCGCGGACCAATTCTTTCTTTTCATCCTCTATGTGAACCACGCTACCCATTGACAATCTACTAAGTGCATCCGCTACAACATTAGCTTTGCCGAGGTGGTAAAGGAAACTCATGTCATAATCCTTCAAAAGTTCTAACCACTTTCTTTGTCGGAGATTCAAGTCTTTTTGGCTAAACGCATATTGAAGGCTCTTGTGATCGGTGAAAATATCCACATGAACCCTGTACAAATAATGTCTCCATATTTTCAAAGCAAACACTACCGCCAGTAATTCAAGATCATGGGTCGGATAATTCTTCTCATGTTCCTTGGGTTGCCTTGAAGCATAGGCAATCACTTTACCGTTTTGCATAAGGACACATCCCAAACCCACTCTAGAGGCGTCACAATATACAGCAAAACCATTTGTACCCTCCAGTAAGGTCAACAACGCATTGGTAGTAAGTCTATCCTTCAAATCTTGGAATCTTTTCTCATAAGCCTCCGACCACTCAAACTTAGCTTTCTTTTTAGTCAAAGCCGTCAACGGAGAAGCAATGGAGGAAAAACCCTCAACAAACCTCCTATAGTAACCAGTCAAACCCAAGAAGCTTCTAATATCGAAAGGAGTTAGAGGTCTAGGACAACTCTTAACCACATCCGTTTTCTTAGGATCTACCTTAATACCCTTGCTCGACACAATATGATCAAGGAAAGCTACAGACCTCAACCAAAACTCACATTTACTAAATTTCGCATATAATTGGTGGTCTTTAAGGACTTGCAATACAATCCTCAAATGGTCCATATGATCACTCTCACTCCTTGAATATATCAAGATATCATCGATAAATACAATCACAAACATATCAAGATAGTGTCTAAACACCTTATTCATTAGATCCATGAATGTTGTCAGGCATTAGTTAAGCCAAATGACATCACAAGGAACTCATAATGCCCATACCTAGTTCAGAAAGTTGTCTTGGGTATATCATTCCCTCTCACCCTAAGTTGGTGGTAGCCCGAACGAAGGTCAATTTTTGAGAAGTAACTAGCCCCTTGGAGTTGATCAATCAAGTCATCGATTCTCGAAAGGGGATATTTATTCTTAATGGTTACTTTGTTCAATTGGCGATAGTCGATGCACATTCTAAGAGACCTATCCTTTTTTCTAAGAAACAACACCGGAGCACCCCATGGAGAGATACTCGGTTGAATAAAGCCCTTATCTAGCAAATCCTTCAATTGCTCTTTTAACTCTTTCAACTTGGCTAGAGCCATTCTATAAGGAAGAATGGAGATAGGTTGCGTATCCGACAAAAGTTCAAAGCCAAAATCTATTTCCCGTTCGGGAGGAATGCCCGGCAAGTCATCGGGAAAGACTTCCGAAAATTCATTCACCACGGGGACTGACTCTAGAGAAGGGGTTATGGACTCAACATCCATCACCCTAACAAGATGGTAAATACACCCTTTGGAGATCATTTTCCTAGCTTTGAGACAAGAAACAAATTGAACTCTAAGGATAGAATTTCTCCCTTTCCACTCTAAAATAGACTCATTTGGAAATTGAAATATAACCACCCAAGTCCTACAATCTATAGAGGCATAGCATGCATGAAACCAATCCATACCTAAAATCACATCAAAATCTAACCTGTCTAACTCTACCAAATCCACCAAGGTAACTTTGTGAGACAAGGAAATAGGACAACTTCTATAGACTATTTTTGCCACTACCGAGTCACCAATCGGGGTAGAGACCGAAAAAGGTACTACGAACACTTTGGGGAGTATTTCAAACTTTATAGCCACAAGAGGTGTAACAAAGGACAAAGTGGCACCGGGGTCTAACAAAGCATGAACATCAATAGAAAAGACTTGAAACATACTGGTCACCACATCCGGAAAGCTCTCTTGGTCACCTTGGGATTGGAGAGAATAAAAGCAGTTTTGCTTTTGAGCATTGGAGTTTGAACCGCTTGAAGGAGCTTGCTTGCCCTCTTTTGCCTTTGCCACTAGTGTTGGACAATCTCTCATCTTGTGGCCGTTTTTTCCTCAACCATAGCACCCATCCGAACTAACTAGGCATTTGCCCTCATGTTTTCTACCACACTTTGCACAATTAGGCCTAGCAACATACGAACCACCACTATTGCCTCCTTGAGGTTTAGGGTTGGAACACCTATCATTGTTGGCCCTTGGGGGAGAACTAGAAGAGCCTTGGTTGGAGAACCCTTGTTTGAACCTTTGTGGACCTTGTCCATCGGACTTAGCATTGGAGAAGTTCCCATCACTAGTTCTAGCCCTCTTCACCTCCCTATTGTTGCCTTGGAGTTTCTCATATTCCATTTGTTGGGCATACACCCTAAGATGCGAGATATCCACATCATGAAGGAGCATTGTCATACGACATTCTTTTCTTACCACCTTGGATATAACCATCACATACCTACTCATCTCATCCCTTAGATCCGCCACCATTGCCGGAGCATACTTGGACAATTCAGTAAACTTTAGAGAATATTCTTGAACACTCATACCTCCTTGAGAAGGTTGATAAAATCTTCCACCTTAGCTTCCCTCGTCTCTCGGGGAAAGAACCTATCAAGGAATTCTTTCTTGAACATCTCCCAATCTATAGGACCCACTTCTACCGACCTATTCCTCTTCTATTGAGTATACCATACTTGGGCCACACCCTTCAATTGGTAAGCGGCTAGCTCCACTTTCTCTATCGAAGTCACCTCCATGGCATCAATTATCTTGTAAGCCTCTTCCACAAATTCTTCAGGATCCTATCCCATTTTGGAACCAAGAAATACGGGAGGGTTCAATCTAGCAAAATCCCTCAATCTGGAAGTCATGGAATTAGGATTCACATGTGTCCCAACATCCCTTGCTTGGACTTGAGTAGTCAAATCTTGAACTTGAGTCGTCATAGCTTGGGCCAACACTTGGAAAGCCGACTTAACCTTCTCATGTAACATAGCCGAAGGGTCAACTGGAGCTCGGTTAGTCTAGGAGTTTGATTACCTTGAGGAACTTCTTGATTCACATTCTCCTTTTCCACCCTTCTAGCATTTTCCCTTCGTGTATTCATTTCCTGAACACACAAGAGAAGGATTAGGAGAGGGACTCTTATAGAGTTAGACTCTAAGGCACAACTTAAGAGTAATGAAAGAAGTGTAATTTCCTAACACATTATAGCCTCTCATTCATAAATGTGGCGAGCTTCACACTTATGAACATGAATCTACTAGATGTGGCTTATGAGATATCATCCTACAATCATTTTAAACCTTTTGCTCTGATTACCAAGTTTGTCACGACCTAAGGGTAGCCCCTAGACGTAACATGGCACATAGGACCCCAAAAGGGCACCATGTAATCCACTTAGCATATCATCACATAAGTAAAGAACAATAGAGAGTAAAAACACATTTCATGTCTTAAAAAATTTCATAAAAGCAAAGCGGAAGTCTAGACTTGTCTCATAATGCCATTTATTACAATCGAAGTTTCAAATAGGGTCACAGCCCTTAACAAAATAGTTCTCAAATGAAAGTACAAGAAAAAGAAACTAGAAAATCATCATGCGTCCTTGAACCATGAGGACTCACCAATAAGCAAGGAGAATAGTCAATCCAAGCTTCGACTAAGAAGGATATCACCTCAAGAACCAGGACCTACACTTATAGAAAAATGTAGAAGAAATATAGGTTAGTACAAAATGCACCAAGTATGATAGTCATGCAAGAAATCATTAAAAATATGCTAAAACGGACATTTTGATTGAAAACCATGCATTATACCAAGTTAGAACACATCATGCATACATTGGAAATCATATGTCATAAACCATATTGTCATGCAATGATCATCATATTATAATAGCAACATATCATAAGTAATCTCAAAGTCTACTTGTGCAATGCATGAGTAAGATCCCATACTCATACACATACTAAGTAAATCTTCTTGAGTAGCTATGGTCTATAAATCATCTTCTTGTCCATATCAACATACTTAGGGAATAAGCCTTAACCGACATAGACCATGTGAGCTAACATGGAATCCAGTGTCTACCCCATACCGAAAAGGGGTGTCCTACTTGCCTAAGGTAGTACCATACTCTTAGGCTAGGTGGATCCACTAGTTAAAGACCTATGCAGGCACATAGTTATGGGATAATGGGATTGCTACTAGAAATCCATCCTCAACTAATGGAAGAGCTTCCATCCCAAGAGATTGATATTACAAAAACCAAACCTCAACTAACGGAAGAGCTCCCATCTCATATCAATTTCCACTCGGTGCTAAGCATTGATTCCCACAATTTACATATTAAGTCTTGACTTAAGTTCATAATCATGGAAGAATGTTTTGACAATCAATCCAACATAATCATACTATAGCTCCTAGATTCATTAGGTGAGACTAGTCTTCCAACCTTAGAATCATCATATGTGACAAACCTTTCCCATCCTATCATATTCATACATAAATGTGTTCATGAGGATAACAACCCAACACAACAACAATTAGATCATGATCATATTCATTTTATTCTCAAAGTGTTTTTATGGCCCTTACATAACCCTCATAATCATATGCATAATTCACATATCTTGCCTTTTAAGACCACAAGCCATCAACATATCCACAATTACTAAAATAGGCATGAATGATATCATGATTCAAGTAACCCAACTATAATAAGAATAATCTCATATCAATCCTTCTAGAATCAACAATTCACATCATAAGATCCAAATTTGGGAAATTAGGAATTTCAAGGGTTCTTGGGGAAATTCATCATAAATCAAAAATAAATCATCAATTCAATCATAATCCATCATAAATCAACCATTAAAAATGTTTTTGGAAAGAACCCACAAGATTGAAGTAGAACCCTAACTTTGGGGGAAATTACTAGTTTTGAAATTCACTTTGGAAGGACTCCTTGGATGGAAATTATCGAAGGATGAAAGACTATCATACCTTAGTAATGATTCTTCAAAGAATTTGAGTAATATAACCTTGATCATTCAAGCCCTAGCTCCACTTTTTAACCTTCTTCTTCCTGGAGTTTTAGAGAGAGAAATTTTGTGTAGAAGATGAACTTTTTGATTTGATTTGGGTATTTGTGAAAAATGACTTAGTTTTGGTGGATTTGACTTAAAAACAACTTATATAGTCACCCCAAACTTACCCAAAATGACCTCACTTTAATAGGACTTAAAAAGGAAAAGACCAATTTGACCCTTACTTAAATGACCCTACCCAGGTGCCACAAGGGGCCCCACGAGCCGTGGTCCCACTCGTGGACTTGAGGTAGTGGCTAAGCACTTGGTGCCTTAAGCTCACAAGCCCATGGCATTCTCATGAGCTGTGCTCAAGACCACTGGCTGTGGTCCCTCTCACGGACCTTGAGGCAATGGCTAGGCCACTTGGTTGCCACCCTCACACACCCAACTTTTCTCCACGAGCTTTCCCACAAGCTGTGGTCTTCACCACGAGCCGTGAAGTGGCTTGTGAATAAGAGCCTGTTTTGGGCAGTTTTTGGGGATCATTGCCTAGGCTACCACGAACCACACCACGGATCATGGTCCCCACCATGAATCGTGGGGGTAGTCGTGGTCACTAGGGCAGTATCTAGGGGAGAGTGTACTGTTTTGGTCCTCTCCCTTGACCCTTGCCCACCTCCTTGATTCTTACCCTCTCGTTTTAGTTTTAGTTTAACTTAAAAAATTCTGGAATGTTACACGCGACTAAGTCGAACGTTTTCCATAGTCTCTTGTATCAACTCGGGCCTTATCTATGCAACTTCACCAACTCAAATTAACCTATAGGAGACCTACACCGTCTACCATAAACATCCTCAAACAGTGCCATCTCAATGCTAGAATGATAGCTATTATTATAACCAAACACAATCAAAGGCAAGTGATCATCCCAATTACCCTTGAAGTCAATCACACAAGCTCTTAACATATCTTCTAAAGTTTGAATGGTACGTTCATCTTGTCCATCAGTATGAGGATGGAAAGTCGTGCTAAGATTTACTTGAGTACCATGATCTTTCTGAAACGACTTCCAAACTGAGATGTAAACTGAATATCACGATCGAAAATAATGGACAATGACACTCCATGCAACCTTACCATTTCACGAATATAAATATTCGCATTTATGACAAAATACCAAGAATTTAAATTGATGAGAAAATCTTCTCTTGTCGCAATAATATTCATTATTTCTTTCCAAATCCGGATGGATCGTCAAAATTTGGCGACAAACTTTAAACTAATGCAAACTTTTGTCTTGTCACTACTCCTGATGAATCACAAAAATTGTTCTCAATTTATGACAGATTATCAAAATTATAATCACAAATTCTGACAAATTGCCAGAATCAGTCACAAAATTTTGACTGGTCACCATAACTTGTTGTGTAAATTTTTTACCAATATACTCATATTAGGAATTGGTCTGAATCAACTCCAAATGACTCCAACTTCGATATACAATCTTCTATCACCAATTTGATAATTTCAAACATCTAGATTCAACTTAAAGCTTAAAAAATCGATAAACCTATTTTGTTTTCTTAAGAAAAAATCAAACTAAACAAACCTTAAATATTTTCTCCAATCAAAGCTAATTTCTCTTTTATGAACCGTGGATGGGAGTTTATAATTTTAGATAAAATTGGAAGAAGAAAATAAATAATTATGTGAGAAGCTAAACTCTTTTTTCATCCCCAACAAATAAATAGGTTTAAAAAACTATATCTCATGCCTTTGTTTTGCCCTTTTCCCCCACTAATTTTCCATGCCCAAGGAAGGCACAGCTCGTAGAGTAGCGAGAACCAAAAGATCCAGATCCCACCTTCAACCTCAAGATCTCGTTGTCTACTCCTCTTGAGTTTTCATCTCAGGTAGCAGTTGAAGTTTTTTTCCATATATTCTAGCTTAGTATATGTAGTATGAGACTCTTCAGTTGCATTTATGCCCTTTTTCCATTTTGGGTATGTGAAATTTTTGTTAAATTTGAATAATATGGAGAATGTAGGCAAATAACTAATTGCCACAGTTAGAGCAGCTGTTGAATTCGACGGATCCAAAATTTTAAGTCAGTTGAAGGAGAGGTCACTGCAACCCACAGCTACTGTTGTGGTAGTGAGTGTGAACTTCGTGTTTAATTATGAGTATTTTAAGCGTTGTCCTCTTTTAACTATAAAAATGTATATAGTTCTAGCGCGTGGCAGTTTGTTTCATTTAAAATATCCAGTTTCAGATCTTGGTCAGATCAATAAATAGAGCTGAGATTATAGTTAAAACAGCTAATAGAAAAACCAAAATAACTTGTTATAGTAAGCTTGAAAGAGCTAAATCAAAAGGAAATGTGTTCTCTTTATATCTGGAGAGCTAGTGGTGAACGGTTCAAAACTCGGTAGATAATGGTGTCGCCCCTCTACCCTTCTCCACTTAAATATGAGTTCTTTTTTTCTGTGGCAGGGGTTTGAACTCATAACTTGCGCCTAATCCACACATCATGTGTTGCCCCCTTCCCTACTAGACTATAGTCCTCGAGGGCACATTATGTTTGGAATGCACTTAAGTAAGTTTCCATTTGCAACATAGGAGGATATGCAAAAAATCTTAAATTCAGAAAAAAATCCTCACCCATGTTAATGGAGGAATGTGTTAGTCTGTTGTTTATCAAATATGACACTAGTAAATGCTTAGTTAAGTGGTAATCAGTTGTTCTGTAGTTGGAGGATGCTTCTCCTTTTTTGGTGGATGTCATTTCCTTCTTAGAATCAAATAGATATTTATTGATTACATTGTTATTTCCTTGTACACATAACTCAAATGGCCTTGAATCTTTTAAAACTAAGAAAGGTATAAGTGAGAAGAAGATATCTAGCTATAGTTTGTTTTCATTCACTTATTTATATTATTTTTAAATCAAAGGATCGAGCTCCTTATGCGTTCTACCTCCCATGTCCTCACTGAAGCTTAGCATAGAGGCAAGACAGCTGCATGTCCACCCTCTAACTCTTGAAGTACAGCGTTTACTAAAAATACAACTTATTTGTGTTGTATAATGCATATTCTATTTTAATTCTTTCAGAGGACATCTTACATCAGAGTTTTTTCGTTGCCTCATTTAGCTCCTAACATTTCTTAGTCTTGTTAATACTTGGTTGGCGTACTTTTAATATCAATCTGTAATGTTTAAAACTTTTTGCGATTATATTCTTATTAACTTGCAATTAATGTGGGACATGTTTCAGTTATTGCAACTTAGTGAAAAAAATGTCAAGAAGGCCAACTACCTCTCGCCGTCTTGCAGATGCTGGGAGCATTCCGTTTATCGGCGCCTTTCACCCGAAATCACGTCCATCTCCTTTATTGTCTATAGGACTTGTGGTAGTGGTAAAGGCCAATTTCTTTTTCTTATTACCTTCCATCTGTTGATGTCCCCCAATTATTATTAACAAAGTTTTGACAATTTTCATGAGAAGTGCTTGTACATGAAGACATTGTAAAGAGTTATATTTCTGGAAAAACAGTCAAAACAAAGAAAAACATTTGCATAGATATGAATATAGAATTGTTTGAATTGAATAGTTAATTCTAAGATACGATTTATTCATGGTAAGCTTTTATTCATAGGCCGCAATGTTTAAGTTTAAGCGTGCATAGTGGATACAAGATTGTATGTTAATGAAGGGATCTTTTCAAGTGTCAAAAGTCCATAATTTTCTTGCTTCTAAATCATGCTCACAGTAATGGAGGGTTGAGCTCCTTGTACTATCCTTTCTTGTACCATCAACCCAATGGTGACTGTGGAATTGTATGATTAAGATGCCATTTTAACCATAAAACAAAATCGTGTAGAGCTATCAGGCTTATGTTTGATACACAAAAGGGCTTTATTCTGGTGATGATAACAAATAGGGGCTTATTGTTGTTACATAATCTGTGTGGAACTTAGAAGCTGTTCACTTTTGGTATCTGATCAATTCATCCCACAATAACAGAAGCTTAACTGCGTAAGCAGATAGAGTGAGAGAAGCTACCAAAAATTAGGGCTTGACTTTCCTGTTTTTACATAATGCAAGATCATGAAGAAACAGAAACATCATTTCAACGTTATTTTGATAATTCAAATATCAAAATTTGTCAGTTCCCCTTCCTGTATCTCATTGCTCATCAGTTTATGCCTTTATGGGAGGGTGGGATATATCTGAATTAATACATATCTTATTCTACATATAGATGTCTTCCCTTTCACACTTACTGATATATCTACCATTCCATTGCTGGGCACGTTTTGCATAATCGCCTCTGCTTTTAAGGGACTACTCTTTCTGGAAGTTTGAGAAAGTGTTGCCAAATCAAATTATTTGTTCATGATCTTATTACTGAATCTTAAATGATCCCAATGCAATAGTACTTGTTGATCTGATCTTTTATCATGACATTTCAGGGAGCATTGTTGATTATTGGTTATTTGTATCACGGTTCAGGTGAATTTTGTCTTATAGTTTGGGTATTTCTCCCTATGGAATCATGTGTACGCAATTGTTTCTTCAATTATTATATCTTCTATTAACACAATCTGTACAAAGAAAGATTCCTACTATCATCATTTTCATAGATTGATTGCAGGCTTGGTATCTTTTTTCTGTGCCTTCTGAAGTACTTTCTCTTTGTATAGGTGGAGCTGTTGATGCTTTCAGTAGACTTGAAGGTAACCAGTTACAACTGAATCAATCTTGCACTGCTACTCAACATGAAGATGTATTGCCTATTTACTTGAACATTTTTTAATCTTCCAAGGGAGGTGAAGTCAAAGGCTATAATCAGAATATTATCAAGATTTTGCTACTTAAGTCCGTTAGACGTACCTTTCGAGTGAGATAAATAGTATCTCACATATTTTTCTCTTGAATTTTTAGATTCTTTTTCTGCCAAAGAGATTCAGGGTTGTGGTGCCATGAAAACACTAGATTACTCATTTATATACATTGTACTTACTGGAAAGACTGAAGATCTGTCAAATGTCAATCTTGTTCACCCTGGAAGAATCCTCAGAGTAATATTATTGTTAGCTTTTCTGTTCCTCATTTTTCCTATGAACTATTTTTGCATACTTGCAAAGGAATAATCTCTGCTCTTGGTTATCCACCAGTAATCTTATTTAGAATTTGACTTTCTCACTTTCTTTATTTTTATAAATAAAACTTTTTAGGTGGTGTTTCATGCACATCAGAACTTCAAAGAGCATTACCTATATTACAGAAAGCCTATGGTGACAGCATGCGAAAAGTATTGCATGTAGGGCCTGACGCTTGTTCAGTGGTGTCTACACTGTTAAAAGAGGAGGGTACTGAAGCATGGGGTGTTGAACCCTACGAGTTAGATGAAACTGATGAAACTTGCAAGAGTCTTGTTTACAAGGGAATAGTGCGAGTAGCTGATATCAAGTTTCCTCTTCCCTATCGTTCAAACTCATTCTCTCTTGTCATAGTGTCGGATGCAGTGGATTACTTTTCTCCAAAATATCTCAACAAGACTCTTCCAGAATTGGCGAGGGTGGCAGCTGATGGTTTGATTGTTTTATCTGGTAAAATTCAAGAAGAGTCTTGGCTTTTCCCCCCTTAAATAGTTCAGCTAATATAAAATTCACATACAAACTCTGAGTGGGTCATTTAAATGTGAGGTAGGATAAGCTTCATGTTTTTTTGTTGTTAGAGGACATTTCTTTTCAGGGTGATATTTAAGCGTAAGATAGCTATTTTACATTTTGCTAAAATATTGGTTGCATTTTTAGGTTATCCAGGTCAGCAAAGGGCTAAAGTGGCAGAACTTTCGAAATTTGGCCGCCCGGTAAGTCACTGATCTTTGCTTTGTAGCTAAATTTCTAAAGATGGTATGTTTATTTATTTGTTTAAAATTGGAAAACATAGATCATCTTTATTAAGATAGAGCTATCCGTCTTATTGCATATGCGCCGTGTAAACCAAATTCCTAAATTGTTTTTGTGCTATAGATTTTTATGTTGAGTTTGCAAATAGTGTATATTTGGCTATTGAATGTATTTATTTTTAGCTGACCACCCAAAATGTGTAACTTACTGTTGAAACAATCAAAGTATTCAACCCATTTTAATTTGGTGGAGGGGGGGAGATGAGAGAAGGGTTCGATGGATACTTCTTATCTTTTTTTGTCCATTTCGCCAGTACTAACTAGGTCTAGTAATTTGTGTCAATCTCTTTTGGCAATGCTGGTGAAAACCCATTGTTTGTGGATTCAGTAAAATAAAGATCGATGCACATAATTTGATTATATGTAAGCTTTGGCTTTTGATCATCTATACTTCTGATCTATTAGGAAAAAGAAGCAGCACAGAGAATAAGATGTTCCCCTTGCTTGTTTGCTATTTGATTCTTCCTAGTCACTTATTGCATAATTTGGGCCATCTGTGTTCTCTGTTTTGGAAGATTGAAACTTTCTTATCTTCTCTGTTTAGGCCAAATTGCGAAGTTCATCCTGGTGGACTGGATTTTTTGCTCAATCTAGCTTATTAGAAGAGAATGAAGTTGCAATGAAGAAGTTTGAACAAGCGGCAAGCAAGAGGTCTTATCGGCCAGCTTGCCAAATTTTCCACCTCAAACCACTCCATTGAGAAATCCTTAGCTTGTTGCAAAACAGGTATAAAAGCATCTGCAGCTGTGTTAAATTATCGTTTGCCAATTGCCACCACAATCCGGCGTTGCAATTGTGAAGTATCAACCTGAACAATCAAAAAAAGAATTGTGTAATATCAACCTGCATGGTTGAATTAGCAATTTTGTTGGAGGAACATGGTTCTGTAAGATAGTCTCCAGAATATATATATGCATCCCACAATAGGAGCTTTCAATCAATTAGTATTGCTTGTGGTTGCAGCACACAACTTATTTTTTTTCTTACAATTGATGGTTGAGTATTGTGTAAACACGAAACACACTAATTTATGATTCATTTATTTATTTTTTTCCCACCGAAGTGAATCTTTGTTTATCCAAATTTTGTCAAATACATCCATGAAAGCAGATGTGAAATAGTTAGGTTAAGCAAGTGACCTTCCAAAAATCGTCTAAAGTTGGAGAAGGCCATAGAAACTTAGAAAATAACCACCATCAGGGTGGTTGGTCAAATAGCAGAAATAAAGGAAATGTCTTACAAGAGAAACCATAAAAAGGAAACAGAAAGCAAAACGCAGCAGGTCTTGGCAAACAGGCCAAGAAACTGGAAATAGAACAAAATGAACCCCATTTTAAAATTGATTCCATTTTAACCCACACTAACTCATTTGTAAAATGTTGAATTTAAGTTTGAATTGCACCATCTTTGTTCAACATTGTCTACCGGACCAGGTCCCTCATCAGGTTCATCATCTGCATTAGCTTCTTTGGGATTGCTGGATTCATGAAGTGGATATTCTTCAGCAGGCTCACTATTTAGACCATCTCTCTGAATCTGAAGCAGCTCAGCTCTTCCATCTCAGAATCTTTTTTGTTTTGCAACTTACTTGTCAATTCTTCCAGACACATCAAAAATCACATAACATCTTCAATGCACACATTTTCATACACCAGATAAGCCTCGTTGGAGGAAGAATATCCCACAAGTACTCTTTCATCATTTTTGGGATCAAACTTTCCAATATCATCCTTTTGGTCACAGAACATGTAGTATTCACCACTTCAGCCCGAAAGTTCTTTGGAAGATTAAAATCTTGCTTATTCCGCTTGATGGATGGTCTGATCTGCTTCTCTTTAACACAAGCATCACAAACTTTATCATCTGCAAATTTTATTTTGGGCAGACCGTGGACCAGGTCCCTTGACACAAGTTTGTTTAGAGAGAAGAGCTCAACTGACCGAGTTTCATGTATCATAGATCCGTATTCTCACCTTGAGTATTAAGGGAAGTGAGAATGTTACAACGAGCAGTGTTTAGATCAGCAGTACATGTTTTTGCATCTCCTTTCTGTCAACATCATCATCCAAGAAATTAAGTTGTGACCACCCATTTATCTGATAAGAACTTAACTCAATTTCCTTTATCATAAATCCATGAAACACTTAATTAGATTGTACTTCAACACATTGACATAGTACACAACTTCAAAAGAGTGTTCCACGGACTTTCAAGTCCCTGCCTACACAAAAAAATGTACTATTTCTTGTCATTGCCAAAAGAGACACCTCCACCTTGGACTCGGAAAATGATAGGTTAAGCAAGAGCCTATGACTTTGTGTTGACTTTATAATGAGGTTCTATGAGGGGTTTTTATGTAATTTCGTTTTAATTGTGTTACATCCGACAATTTAAAATGAATATGAAGTAGCTTGAAATTGGAAGTAGTCACTTTTGGAAAAAGTTCAGAACCTGGAAATTTGGTTAAGTGTGGGAAATCAGTGAGTTTTTGGCCAACTTTGAGCAGTCATAACTCCTAGCTCAGGATGATTCAGGAGTAGTTCCAGTTATTTTTGGAAAGCCCTTGGAACGATCTTTCCAACGCCACCGATTTTTCTCGATTCCGAGTTCGTATGAGCGAGTTATGCCCTTTGAAAGTTGGGCAGTTAGCAAGGAGTCCGTCCGGAAATTTAAGGGCATTTTGGTCTTTTCACAAATCTTTTCTTTTGAGGTTATATTATTGTGTTAGGCTGATTGTGGATCATTTTTGTTCCATTTTAAAAGAGTAAGAGTTAGGGTTCTTGAGTGAAGAAGAGAAGAAGAGGGGAAGAAGAAGAAGAAGAAGTTGGAGCTAGGATTGAAGATTTTGAGTTCTTTCTTCTTCAATTCTCGTGGGTTTTCAACTTAGAGGTATGAGGATCCTTTATCCTTGATTATTCTTCCTTTCAAGGAGCTCAATTCAAATGATTCAAAGTTCTTCCAAAAACACAAAAATCCTAATTTCGATTCTAAGCATGGGTTCTTGCATTAAATAATTTTTTTTTGATGATTTACGTTATTAATGGTGTCTATTGATGGTTTTAAGAAAGAAATTTCCATGAACCCATGTCTTGGCAAGTTTCCTAAAGTTGGCTTATGAAGTGGGCTTATTATTTATGATTGAATGATGATGGAAGTATGCTTGGATTGAGTTGAATAGTTGACTTCTATTATTATCTATGCTTATCTATTGTAAAATGTTGGAGAGTTGAGGAATGGTGATTGTGGCTTGGGAAAAAGGGTAAGTGGATCTAACTTCATTGTTAAGGTAGAATTGATATAGAATTGTGATAGATTGATGTGTGATCCACTTATGGTGGAGGTGTTTACTTATTGAATGTATTGTGTTTATGGCCTTGGAGGCATTATATGAGGAATTGAAGTGTTGACATGATATCATATATGTGAATGTGATGTGAAGGACTTGAATGAGAATCAAATGAAGTAAAGGCAATCATGTTGTGAATATAAAAGGTGTTCATGTGATCTCAAGGTGATCTTGTTAAAGTGTTATTGTATTGTGATTGAAAGTGTGTCCTCTATTATTGTTCATATGTGATGATGATGGAATGTAAAGGATCTTTATAATGTGATGTGTGTCTTGACTTGGTAGACTTAGGTGCCTCTTCTTGATACATTAGAAGCTTTGTTGAATATGAATCGATAGGATATGGCATTCCTTTCGGATGTAAGTGACGAAACCTGTTTTTGAGCTGGATAGTGTTTGGTATTTTAGGCATATCTCTTGCTCTAGAACTTAGTTTGCAGTGAATAAATATGATTTGGAAAGCTAACTCGTATACCTACAACTTTTATGTTTATGTAAAATTCTAATTTAACTGTTATGGATACGAAATATGGGACGCAACATAGGGCAAGTTCTGCCCAGATTCCGAGAATTGAAATCCTGCATGACCAGCGGTTAGTGTCTTGACTATATCTTTTTGTACAAAATATATTTTGCGGTGATCCTTGTTTGTTTGCAACCCTAAGAGATGTATCTACATCTTTCATGAAGGTTATAAAGTCTAGTTCTGCCATTTTCCTTTTCAAATCTAAGATGCAACATGAGGTACTAGGCTGGCCAGATTCACTGTTTTGGGAGCATAGTTGTATTTGTACATGCTAGGCTTACTTATGATGATGATCCTATTTTACGTCAACATTACTGAGCTAATAGAAGTTAAATAAGTTATGTAATTGTATTTCTAAGGTTGATATACTCGTGAACAAGTTGAGGTATGTGGGTTTGATTGTGGAAACCTTCCTTTCCACAAGTCCAACCATTTATCCTCTATTTCTACTTCAAGTTTATGGGTCCTTACGATTATTTATGAACTCTTGAATTATGGAATTACTACTACACATCCTATTATGGTCTATTTTGCATATTATCATGAAATGGAATTATTATGTGATGTTTATGGTTTTCATGCTTCCATGATCAAATTATGAAGGTTGATATATATGTATGTTGTTGGTGGGCTGATTTATATGGATTTTGGAATTGGTTGGACTTAGTATTCTTGAAATACAAGATTTCATTTACATGAACAGTAGCCCACCTTATGTTTGATAAAATGCCCATTTATAGAATTCTTAGGAAATGGAAGGTCCAATGTACGTCCTATGAATCGGATGGTTATATAATTACTGAAATGATGATGAAATGGACACATGTATATTGTTTTCTCTATATAAGTGTTGTGAGTCGACCAAGCCTAGTACGGGGGGTAGTAGGCCCGTATAACCATATCGAGGGGTTGGTACTTTGGTTGCCTAGTTTGTACCTTGGTCCCTAGCTCGGGGGGTGGTAGGCCCGGGTAACCACATTGAGGGGTTTGTACCTCTTTCGCCTCTCCAAGGGGGTGGTAGGCCTTGGAAATACTATATTGATGGTCACTCACCACACATGTACTATGCCCCACTAAATATGATTTATTTTATGTAAGCATCATTATACATATCATCTCATTAATATGCTATCTATCGGGTATGATTATGCACTTTGCCTATAAAGTCCTTATCTAAGGTAATCTTGGGGAACACTTAAGTGTGCTTGAAGAGGATTGTGTGGGCGGTCACTTCTTGTCTCACTCAAGTGTGTCTTAAGGTTATATTAGGTAGAGGTCCTATGGTAATGAAATGACATGTGTCCTTCTAAAGTTAAGCATGGGTTGTATATGGATTTATGTTAAGTATATGTATGGTTGGCTATGGTCTTATATGTTAATGTTGACTTGTATTATGTCTCTTATACTTGTAAGGGAAAGGTTTTATCAAAGGACATGAAAGCATACATTTCTTGTAAATGTCCGTTGTGCATATTTTCTTGCATGGTCTCCATACTTAGTACTTAATTGTGCTAACCCCTTTCTTTCGCTTTTTGACTAAAGTGTAGGGATTTGGAGATGGTGATATGTCATGGCTACTTGATAGGTTTTTAAGAGTTGAAGATGAAGACTTGGTGAGTCCTCATAGATTCGAGGGCAATAACCAACATGTTCTTTTTATGTCTCTCTAGTATTTGCTTAAGTTTTGAGTGGGCTTAGTCCCAATGTTATATTCAAGTATTAGATGGTTTTGAGACATATTGTATAAAGTCTAGAAAGTCTTCCGCTTGCTATTTATTGAAAGTATCTTCGTGTGTGAAGAAAGTTTTTAATTTCTTATGGTTTTGGTGTCTATGCGATGAATGAATGCTAAGAGGCTTGTATTAGACCTCTTCGAGGTCGAGTACGCCGGTTACGACTAGGGGGTGCTCCCGAGTCGTGACAAAGTTCCTTGAGAGAGAGGAAGTTTTTAGTTTTCTCAGTCATATGCTTTGAGCATCTACTATTCATAAACCAACACTGACTGATGCTACCTCCTCTCACTTGTATAGCAAATCACTTGTTAGTCTTGAGTTCCCAGTAAGCAGATAACTGAGTGATAAGAAAATCTTTTGTCCAGTGAGGCAGACTGGTTTTCTTCAACTTAGGACCAAAAGCAAGACCAGGTCCCTTCTTCTGTCTGTTCCTTTGTTTGGAATAGTTTGAAGAACTTCCTTCATATTTTTTCCAAACAGGACAATCTTTCTTAAGATGTCCATTTCGACCACAATGCACACATAGCAAATTATCAATAACAAAAACATTTTTGCCCAAAGGATTGTATGGGGAATCGATCTTTTCACAACCCAGCCCTCTTCTACTGTTGTTACCCTGACTGATTACATTTGTGAGCATTTTAGAGGAAGTGGTCCATTTGAGCGATTTGTTCACTTCCTCTTTTACCCGGACGAGTTCCCTCTCCAACACAAGATTTTTTTCTAGAGCCAATTCCATCTTCATTTCAGCAATGTGCAACTTATTTTCAAGCTCCAGTTGCAAGATGCTTGCCTCGTTTTTTCCTTTAGAAACTGTAGTAGTCACCCTTTTTATCTTTTCCTTCAGTTCTAGATTTTCAGCTTCTAGAACAACCAATTGTTTTTCAATATCATATATTTGGGTAACTAGAGCAATTTTTTCATCTTGAAATATCTCAAGGCTATTGTTCAAGAGATCTTTCTTAGTGATTAGCTCACTGATCAAATCAATTAGCACAACAACTAGCTTTCTCAATTTTCTAATGGAAAAGCTATTCATATTTTGCTTAAAGTCAAATAGGATTACCGCTTCATTATCATCTTCATCATCTGACTTTATCATGAAAGCAAACATAGAGTCAAGCATTTCTTCGTCATCTTTTACTCCAAGCATGGAAGCACCATCAGCGTGTTCAGAATCATCTGAGTCACTTGAGGTATTTTTCCAGACAGCCAGAGTTTTCTTCATCACACAATCAATAGTTTATGTTCTGCTTGACTTGTCATCGACTTGGTCCCTTCTTTTGTTTTTGCCTTTGAGAGTGAGACTGTCCTTTCTTCTATGCATCTCATGTACTTGAAGATGTTCAACAACAGTACTTCAGGATCCCCTGCCTCATAGACAATATCAACTTCATCAGTCCAAGATATGGGAAGAATCTCCAATATTTTAGTAACCTGCTTCCATGCAGTGATAGGTTCTAGGAACATGAGCTCATTTGTAATGATGGAGAATTTAGTACGCATTTCATGAATAGATTCACCTTCTTTCATGGTGAAGTTGTCAAACTGAGTAGTGAAGAGATCTAACTTAGATTTCTTTATCTGCTCAGTACCTTCATACACTATTCTCGAACGATTCCAGATTTCCTTGGATGATTCACAATATGAAATCAAATTATATTCATATGCTCTGATTCCATACATTAACAACTTCTTAGCTTTGTGATTTTTCTCAACTTTTCTTTTGTCAAAGTCATTATATTGTTGTCCGATTTTGAGAACAGCCTTTGTGACATCCCCATCTCTTACTTCTATAGTTCGCACATAGGGACCCTCACAAATAGCACCCACAACTCACAATCCTCAACTATTATATAGTCAAACATACACGTTTTCCACCACCTATAGTACTAACCATCAAACAGAGATGGCTTCATTAGAGACCGACCTTCTTTCAAGTTAGGTGGAGCCGCCATTCTTTGCAGGAATCTCTCTCTTGGTGTTAACCAGATAGAGAGCCCAGTGTCACGTCCCGCCACTTCGCAGTAGAATTTTGCGTCCGGATAGGGGCGGAAGGGTCTAGAGTTGTGGAGAGGTTTCCGGAAGACTCTAGAACCCTTTAGATTATTCAAGAAGGTTAGAGAATTCCTTAGAATTCTCTAGAATAATTTAGAAAGTTTCCAAGAAGGCAATGGAAGGTCCTAGAGTGTGTAGAGAGTTCTAGAGCTAGGACCAAAGTGTAAATAAGTTTAGGGACTTAGGAAGTAATTTAAAATTGTACTTTAGTCCCTAGGTGCTAGTATAAATAGAGGTGCCCCTCATTTGCAAGGCACCAACCAATCCAAGCAAGTGTAAAGCAATCTTCCAAGCTTAATACAAAGCCTTCTTCTAAACTTTCCAAATCTTTCTAAGTCTTTCTTCTCATTCTCTTAGCGATCTAGTCTTAAAGGGCTTACTTGAGCTTACGAGATCTTGAAAGAATAGTGAGTAAGTTGTCAAGTGCCGCACGGAACATTAGTGAGAACTCTAAGTCCGTGACACCAGGCTCTGATACCAATTGTTGGAATGTATGCGAGTAACACCCAAAAAAAATTTTGAGCTAAAACTTGAACCATCCTTCGTAGTGAGTAAGTTTTTACCAATGAATTTAAATTTTTCTTAAGTGTTAAGGTCACTAGATGTAGAACTTTGAGTTCCAAAAAAAAAAGAACTAAAGAGAATTCATTCAAGTTATTCCTAAGTTCTTCTAAGTTTTGGGTCAACTTCAAACGACCATAAGTTTTAGTACAGGATGAGTTAGGAGACACATAAGATATAAAATGAAAGATCTCTGAGTCCTATTTCCAACGCCACCGAGTTTGCTAATTTTCGAGCTCGTATGAGGGAGATATGCCTTTTTGAAGTCAGGCTGCCCATTTAAGAAAAGTTACCCGAAGGGGTATTTTAGTCTTTTCCTTACCCCCACTTATTCTAAACGAAAATTTCAACCAATTAAGGGTCAAAACTGATTAGAATCAGTTTCATTCATCCCAAAAGCGTTTAGGGTTTTAGAGAGAAGATTCAAGAGGAGAAAAAGTTTAAAGTTTCAAATTAAAGGTATTTGAATCTACTTTCCAACGCCACCAATTTTTGAGTAAAAAGTTATGACTATTTTAGTAACCTGATATAGTGATGTTACGAATTAGCCGACGGGAAAATATTAAAAAGGGTCATTTTTGTATTTTTACCTCCAAGAAAACCCTAAACGAATTTCTTGACTAATAAAAGGCTCAAAACAATCAGATTGTTATATTTTAATCCATTATTCTCTTCTCTCTCAAATCCTAGGGCAAAATCCTAAGGAAAAATCAAAGTAGAAGACTCCATTCAAGATTCTTTCAATCTTTCTTCAAGATTCTTCTTCAAGGTAAGTTTTTCTCCAAGAATTCCATTCTTTCAACTCAAATTCCTCCATACAATTATGAGTCACTAATGAAAATCATAATTCTTGGCCATAGAGATTTCAAGAAAGTAATTCAAGAATCTCAAGAAAGGTTTTCTTGATTGTTCTCCTTCAAACTAGGATTTCAAGGCTTCTAATCAAGTTCTTCTTCAAGATTATTCAAGATTCTTGAAGAACCTTGTTTTTCGGGTATGTAAGTTAGCCCCGAGCCTACACCCTGGGCGGGACCGGCACTCGGAGACCATTGCTGGCCCCAAGCGAACCCTTGGCCTGGCTTTCTTAACTCAGCGAAAACTTAACTCAACATCATAACTCAATGCAATGAAAGGTTATAAAACAACCAACTGATAAAATATGGCCAAAAAGGCAACTCGAGTCCCAAAATAGAATATTTACATATATACACATATGAGAAACTCAATACTAACTGACTGACTGTCTATGAAGCCTCTAAAATACTGAGATGGATGTTGGGACAGACCCCGCAACATCCTAACAAAACAAAACTAAGAACACAAAATAACAGAGTCCTCCGAAAAACAAGGAGGCTCACCACTGACTCTGGAGTGCTCAGCTGGATCAACGGCGAGCTGGATGCTAATCCGGGGTACTTGTATCTGCATCGTCATAAGATACAGGCCAACTGGCATCAGTACATTGAATGTACGAGTATGCGATATGGAAAGCTAAACCACAACTTAAGCTTGAAAAGAGTACAAGAGAACACTTACATTGGCTCTGTTTGACTCATAAATAACTGAACTCAATCTATAAAGCAATAAGACACATGCAATATATAAAGCTTGTAAAATTATTAAAACACAACTTAGTTCATTAATGATAAAACAATAACAAACTCAACTTTACTTATATAAAAGTAATATACTTTAGTGGGAGATTCTCTAACCGACAACCACCACTATGAGCCCTAGTGGTGATACAACGTTTTACCTCACGTTGCCCAAGGACCATCCTATACCTTGCCGTGATATAGGACCTTACTTTAACTTAGTGGATCCACTAGCTTAACTTTACGTGATCATCTAAAAAGTATGACCCGTTAAATCCCATGTTGGCTACATGGTTCTTATGGAGAGTTGAGTTATTATGAACTCGTGTCCCCAATTCGGTGCTCAAGACTGCTCCCAAAAATACTTTAGCTCATAAGTGTTTTAAACACATCTTTCTTTATTGAGATAATTACTCAAAACTTTGCCCGAAGGCTCACTTGGAATCGATGTTCCTTTTTCTTGAAAACTAGCCCAAAGGCTCTTTTGGAATCATAGTTCCCTTCTTACTCAAATGTAAAAACATTTAGAAACTTCTTTGGGAATACATAGTTCCCTAATAACTTTTGAGAAATGAACTCAACTCTATACTCTTGACTCTTTACTCTTTACTTTGACTTGATACTAACTCGCCTTGAATTGGATTGCGGATTCAAGGTATATGATCACACGTTTAAGGATGAGTTCTTGACGTTTAAACGTACCTTGGAGTGTTGGAAACAACTAGGAAACATAGGTACAATACCAAGGAACATGCATGAGAAAGTATAAAAAGAAAGGGGAAACTTGGCGCTTTGCAAGGCGCAGAGCACCAGCCCTCGAAGCTTAGGAGGGACCTGCTGGCGCTCTGCTAGGTGCGCCGCCCCAAGGGCTGGACTTCAGAGTCCCCTTTGGGGGGCGCTGGCAGGCGCGACGCGCCAGGCCCTTCCCCAGAAAACCCGACTTTTCTCCCTATTTTTCCCAACTCTAAACCACCCTATCTTCAAAGGTTTCAATCCCAAACACTAAGGATCATAAGATCCCTCAACATACAAGAGATTCAACTCAAAAGCACAACCAAACTCATGTCCCAAATCAACAAGAACCTCAACAACACAATCAACAACATCAACAACACAACCAACAACTTCAACAACACAACCATTCTTTTCTTGAAAATAAATTGAGTTTGGCGTGTGGGGAAAAGGGCCAAACCCACACTATGAACTCACATACCTAGGAGGGATCACCCCCGACGATATCCACGATGATCTCCTTGCTTGCTCTTCTCTTTCTCCTCTTCTTTCTCTCTTCTCTCCCAAGCCCTAGCTCTCACTCTTTAAAATGGGACAAAATGATCCAAAAAAATCAGTCTAACACAACAATATAACCCCCAAAAAAATGGCTAGGGAAAAGACCAAAATACCCTTAAAATTTCCGGACGGATTCCCTGCCAACTGCCCAACTTTCAAAGGGCATAACTCGCTCATATGAACTCGGAATCGAGCAAACTCGGTGGCGTTGGAAAGATCATTCCACAAGCTTCGCAATCATAACTGGAAATACACCTAAATCATCATGATCTAGGAGTTATGACTGCTCAAAGTTGACCAAAACTCACCTTTTTCCCATACTTAACCAAATTTCCAGAACTTTAAAATTCTTTCCAAAAAGAAAATTTCCAATTCTAAGTCTCTTCATAGTTATTTCAAATTGTCGGATATTACAACAGTGTTGGACTAGGTCGTCCGCACGCCCTACTTCTTCTTTCAAATCAGTAAAAGAGAAATCTAGGATTCTACCCCTAGATTTGAGTATTCTTGAGATAAATTGATTTGAGTTCTTGAGTTCATGGTTCTTTTAAAAATTATATTCCTAATTATTGAGTTTCTATATTTTTATTGAGATCCTTGAGTTTATTTGTTCATGTCTATAATTCAGCATGAAACCTATTTTGAGTTATAAATCTTGAGAAGTTTTCAAAGCCAACACTTGAGTTTTAAACTGAGTTTTGAGGAAGTATGAGAATGAGAAGAGTCGTATACATGAGTTTCATATTGTTATTTAGACTCTTGAGTCAAGTCGTTCATGCCCATAAATTCCACATGAACTCCATTAGTTGAGTATCTTTGAGAGGAGTAGTATCTTCAAGTTCTAAGTCTTGAGTATTGAGTTTCTAATCATTTTGGGATTATGTTCCTAATCATGGGGCTACTACATGTTACCCATGAAGGTCCTTGAGTTGAGTAGTTCATGCCCATAATTCCGCATGAACCCTATAAGGCGAGTAGTCTTGAGATGAGAGGTATCATTTAGTCCTGGAGTTGAGTAGTTCATGCTCATAATTCCGCATGAACTCTCCGAGCCGAGCATTCTTGAGATGAGTAGTATCACTAACACCTTGTGTTCTGGAGTTGTTGAGTTCCAAGTATTGATTTCTATGCATTGTTATTGAAAACCTTGAATTGAGTCGTTCAAGTCCAAAATTCGGCATGAACCCCATTTTAAGAAGTCTTTTTTACAAATTGTTTTAAAAAATGTTTTAAAGACTTGAGCACTGAGTTGAGGAAGAGTAGAGCTGAGTTCATTTTCTTTAAAATGATATATGGGAACTAAGTATTCCCAAGAGTAAATGATTTTACATTTAAGATGAGAGGAAACTTAGATTTACAAAAGAATTTTGAGCAGTTTGAGTGCCATCTCTTTTAAAAGAAAGATTTTGCGTAATAATCTCAAACCACAGAAAGAGTTATGTTTTTATACATATGAGCTGAGTATATTTTTGGGAGTAGTATTGATCACCGATATGGAGTTGAGTTCAGATAACTCAAGTCTCCATAAACCATGTAGCCAACGTGGGCAAAAAGGGTCATACTTTTTAGATGATTCCTTAATGCTTTTTAGCATAGACTAGTATCCACTTAGTTGAGAGGTTCTATACCCCGGCAAAGTATATGAAAGTTCTGGCAACGTGGGCTCATAGTGATGGTTGTCGGTTAGAAAAACTCCCGCAGAGTTATATTGTATTTTTTATATATGCAAACTGAGTTATTATTGTATTCTTCAATACATTGAGTTGATATCTACTATTTTAAAAGCTTTCCATATATATTGCATTTTTTACTATTGCTTTATCCTTGAGCATCATGAGTTGAGTATCTTGAGTTGAGTTGAGTATCTTATTCGTGAGTTGAGTTGAATTGAGTGAGTTGAGAAGAGGTAAGTATGTTTCCTTTTTATCAAGTTCAAGCCTATGTTTATGCTTTAGAATACCCCTTACATGCTCGTACATTCTACGTACTGAGTCATTTGGCCTGCATCATTTCATGATGCAGATACAAGTATTCAGGATCATCAACAGGCGTTTCGTTGAGGTCATGTGATATTCCAGTCAGCTTTGGTGAGCCTTCTTATATTCCGGAGGACTTCACCTTTATCTTACAGTTAGTAGTTTTGAGATGTCGTGGGTCTTGTCATGATATACTTCTGTAGTAGTAGAGGCTTCATAGATAGACAGTAGAGTTTGAGATGTCTGTTCGTTTATTTTGTTAATTTTTTTAAAGACTTGAGTTACCTATTTGGGCTAGTTGAATATTCTACATTTGAGTTAAAGCTTTGCATCTAAATTCTATGATTTTTTATCCAGTTTTAAGCTTTTATATGCTTGAGTTAGTCTTCCGTTTGTAGTCAGCCAGGATGAGGGTTCGCTTGGGGACCAGCAATGGTTCTCGAGTGTCGTCCATGTCCAGGGTGTAGGCTCGGGTCGTGACAATGTGTCCACTATACGTCAACGGACCAGGTCCCTTGACTCAGCAAGAACAATAACTGAAATAAATGTGGAAAATAAATAGCTCAAGAAAATCACGCACAAGGATTTTACGTGGACACCCCCTTGCTCAAGGGCGGTGTAAACCACAAACTGTATTCAGAGGATTCAACCCAAACTCCATTTTCACTCAAGAAGGAGCAACGATTCAGATTACAACACTTGTAACCTAGGAATTTAACTTTAAATCCCTTCTCCCTCTAAGTAACAACTCTGCTGCCCACTGAATCAACTAACTCTAATTGACTCAACTTTTTTTCAAACTAAGCAACAACTTTGTTGCCCACTTAATCAACTAACTCTAATTGACTCAGACTTCTTTTCAAACTAAGAAACAACTCGGTTGCCCACTAAATCAACTAAGTCTAATTGACTTAGACTTCTTTTCAAACTAAGCAACAACTCTGCTGCCCACTGGATCAACTAACTCTAATTGACTCAACTTATTTTCAAACTAAGCAACAACTTTGTTGCCCACTTAATCAACTAACTCTAATTGACTCAGACTTCTTTTCAAACTAAGAAACAACTCGGTTGCCCAGTAAATCAACTAAGTCTAATTGACTTAGACTTCTTTTCAAACTAAGCAACAACTCTGCTGCCCACTGAATCAACTAACTCTAATTGACTCAGACTTCTTTTCAAACTAAGCAGCAACTCTGTTACCCACTAAACCAACTAACTCTAGTTGACTTAGACTTAATCCACAAGCCATAGCTAACTTTAGCAATGACTCAAGATTGATTCTGAAAGAAGACACTAATCTAATTCCCTTATAACTCAGGAATAAATCTACAATTATAAGCACTGAAATATAAACCATAAGACAACTAAAGAAACTAACAACTCTATCAGGGACGTCACAATTGTTCTTGAGGAAAATACTTCTAGAAAGGATGGTTTTTGCTGAGTTCTTGAACTTTTCAGGATTGCAAAAACTGAGGTTGTGTCTATTGAGAAGAACCTTATATATGATAGACACAACCTTAGAAGCCACGCTATTGGCCAACGACCCTGCCACGCTATACGAGAGACGCACACCTTCTCCTGCAGACCTACAGGTGACAGAGGTTGTAGTGTACTTTTTCCAACTGTCCCTTTCTCACATTGGAACACCATTTTCACATAGGATCAGGTCCCCTATCACATCCCATGGTTTGTCAAATCATCAAAACTACATATTAACATTTTTAATCTCTCTTTGATGATGACAAACTTCTCTTCTGTTTCACACTTTTTCGCCCTATCATCCACATCAGGTACTTATCCCCAGTGAACTGTCAAAATCTATCATATGCATACCAAAGCTTAGGAGTAGATTTACAATGTAAGCACATAAGACACAAAGGTCAATATCCAACAAGTACACTTTAGCACTCCATCAAGTCCTTTGTTGAGTATGAGCAATGTTCTTTCTTGAAGATGGCTTTTTCTTTGTAAGCTTATGAATTTTCAGAAATTCAAATCTTTGTTTGTGTCTTGTGAGAAGTGACTATATCAAATGGACACAAGCCTCTTGGGACTACACCATTGGTTGAGAGCCTACTATTCTAAAAAGTTGTGCACCAACCATGTCAGATGTGACAGCTTTTAGATAGCTATCTCTTGACTTTTCCATGCACGAAGTCTTTCCGGGACCAGGTCACTTGCAGTGCGTTCTTTGTGAGTTCGTGAAAGGACTAGCTAGCTCTCTCTCTTTGAATGAATAATATTGTTTGTTTATTGTTGTATAAATCAATCACCAACAAGAGTTCTGACCACTAAAACAAACAACCTCATCCATTCTTCCTATTGGTGAAGTACACTGCACTTTACACCAACCAACCTGACAAGATAGCTTTACAGTTGACACCAGTTTTAATCTGGACAGAAGTACTTCGCCAAGGACCGTGTCCCTGCATTTGTAAGGATCATCAAAACACCTAGAATATAACATATTGCTTCTTTTAGATGAGGTTCATGTAGTTCCTACACATGTTTAGGAAAGTTATCAACATTACAAAATCTCACTGTAAACTTGGACTTACTGCAACATTGGTTAGGGAAGACGAAAGGATTACCAATTTGAATTTCCTTATCAGTCCTAAGTTGTACGAGGCTAATTGGTCTGATTTAGCAAAAGGAGGATTTATTGTTAATGTGCAGTGTGCTGAGGTCTGGTGTCCCATGACTAAGGATTTTTTTGCTGAGTACTTGAAACAGGAAAATCAAAGGAAGAAACAGGCGTTGTACGCAATGAATCCTAATAAATTCAGGGCTTGTGAGTTTCTCATCAGGTTCCACGAGCAGCAGCGTGATGACAAGATAATCGTATTTTTTGATAACTTGTTTGCATTGATAGAGTATGCAATGAAGCTTCGGAAGCCTATGATCTATGGTTGTACAAGCCACGTCGAGAGGATAAAAATTCTCGAGGCATTTAGAACTAATCCTGAAGTGAACACCATTTTTCTTTCAAAAGTGAGTGATAACTCCATAGACATCCCTGAGGCAAATGTGATCATTCAAATTTCGTCCCATGCTGGTTCAAGGCGCCAAGAAGCACAACGACTAGGCCGTATACTCGGGGCAAAGGGGGCACGTCCTCGACGGGAAAGTGAAGTTAGTTATTTTTGTAGTATTTTGAGTAAATTAATAAATTTCTAATAAGTGCAATTTACCTCGGAAAGAAAAAATTAATTATGTGATCATATTTTTCTCAACAACATCACGTACATGAATAGTTTATGTAGTATGCAACAAAACTATAAAATTGTGTTGGATATTTAAATTTTGAAATAGTTCTTCAATTATTGTGACGAATTAGATTATATATATTTATTATTATAGAGAATGGAATTTGATGACAAATTAGGAAGTTCATTTCAATGATTTTCACCAAACAACACTAGTTTTTATATGTATTTTCTGGTTAAATGGTAAGCTAACAATTTTTATTCATCTAAAGTAACACGCTCCTCAAGATCATTAGGTTGTAGATATTTGATAATGTTATAACCCTTATACACAAGTAATCTAAATATTGTTTATTTCTAATAAATTATTTACAAAAATGATAAAAAAAAAAAAAAATACACATCACATATAGTAAAAGTCTAATATCAATTAAACGATGCAGGATTAGATGAAAACAATTGATGAATAATCAAGTACAACGGTCTAAGTTTTAAATTAAACAATTTAAATTATGTAATTTTATTAAATCCACATATTAGCTGTAAATTTGACCCTAATAGCACGACAAAAGCGCTATATGTTACTTCATCGATTTTTTATCGTCATCCAAATTAGACAACATATTAGTAGTAATTGAATCTGGCAAGAATCCAGAGAACTCATCTAACAAATCTGGACGGTCATTGAGAAGTACGGCAACCTACAAAATATAAGAAAATAGTAGTAACGAACAAGAAGATAAAGATCTTCTATAATATCTATGTACTCAAATTATTAAAAAAAATGGTCACCTCATTGTACACCTCTTTGACATCATTGCGCTCCTTTCTACACTTGTTCATAATATCTAGGAAGGATTTGTACTCATGGTTATTTACTAGATGTTTCTGCAATAAGGTATAAGTCAATAAGGTGTTACTAAAGTGTTTTGAAGAAGAAAAAGGAAGACTTTAATTAGTAAAATCATGATGCAATATAAATGTAACCTTTATTTTGTTCACAAAGCTGAATACTTGTTCAAAGTGAATTGATTTCTTCAAAGGAGGCTTGACTTCATTGTTAAGGATTAAATCATAGCCACAGGGCAAGAGTGGATTTAATACAAGGAGTAAACTAGATAATGGATTGGGAGTAACTGAATCTTTCAAGAATTCAGTGAACTCATCTAGCAAATCAGGATGAGCATTGAAAAGTACCGCAACCTACACATATAATAAAATAGTAAGAAACAAGAACATAAAGATTGTCTATGGTATCTATGTATCCAATTTTTAAAAAAAATTATCACCTCATGATACACTTCATTGATGTCCTTGCTCTCTTTCTTATACATCATCATAATATCTACGAATAATTTGAACTCCTGGTCATTTCCGAAACATTTCTGCAAGAAATTACAAGTCAGTAAATTAGGACTAAAGTTTTTAAACAAGAACAAGTCCTACTTTTATTAGTAAAATCATAAGATAACAAAAATGTAACCTTTATATTTTCCACTAAATTGCGTTCTTCTTCATAGTTAGTTGTTTTCTTCGAAGAAGCCTGGTCTTCATCATTGAGCATTATTTTATAGCCATTGGGCACGAAAGCATTAAATCCAAGGAGCAAACTAGGATGGCCTTTAAACAATTCTCTCACTCTTTCTATGACACCAACAGGATCAATTCTGTGAGGAATATTTAAAGAAATAATCCCATTATAAATCACCAAATTAGAATATATTTTAATAAAGATCATGAAAATAGGTAAAATTTTGTTGGAAACCTTCGAGCCTTTAAGTCTTTCATAACATCAAGGAACATGTCATACTTTTCTACTTGGTCTACATATGTGCCCTTAATCTCCCTCACATAAGACAACGTTGCACCTGGATCTATGTTCTGTCATACGTAATTCATCTATGAGATAGAAAAAATAAATGCATAAGAACCATAGCCATAAGTAGCCAGTGAAATATATTGCGGCAAAATCAATGATGTGGTCTAACATTAGGTAAAGTGAGTGAAAATGTAAAAGATTATAGCTCAAATTCTAGTAAAGACTAGTAATATATCTTCACACCTAACTAAATCTTGAAAGATAAAGTAACTACATATGTAGTGTTTGGACATAGAAAATGAAATATTTTAGATACACACAAACATGGAAGGCTTAACATTAATTTCATCATTAGATTTTATGCTGACACTCGATACACCATCTGTTCCAACTGATCATTGAAACACTTGCTCATATGTTCTGATTTTTAAAAAAAAATTGTGCATTCTCAAACATTGCTAGCTACATAAGTTAACTACATTAAAAAAAAATTATCTCATTTAATTATACACATCGATACCTATTGGAACATGCTTGAGGTTTTAATTCTTACTAAGGTCAATATGTATAATTAATGGAGGTGACATATTTTAAGAGTTTAACGAATCTATGTTATTGATACTTGTAAACAACGCAAATGTTTCCAAAATTCAAACTCAACGCGTCTAATAAAAAATATTTTATCATGTGTTCAATATAATTTGAACACATTATAATTCGAGTATCTAAAAAAAATATTATTTAAGGGGGCTATTAATGTATTAGGTCAACTTGTAATGTTCTTAAACACAAGTAGTAGCTAAGTTACATTCTCAACTTTAATCCAATACTTAATTTTGGCAAAAAAAAAAGGATAGTCATGTATATAAAAATTACCACAGACATAGAATAAAATTAATTGAAGACATGAACTTACGATTCTCCATGAGAAGAACAAATTGGTCGCTTAAATGGTGGTGTATCAATTACATCGGATCTCAATCGCTTCATGCTTCAAAAATAGAACAAAACACATCAATTTTTACTATAAAAAACTGAAAATTGAAGAAAAAAAAAGGAGAAGACAATTTTCATTCTATAAAAGAGCTTACCTTTTGAGGTTCTCTGGAAAAAGAAAATCAAAAGTCCAAGAAGATCTATCAACAAAAAAAGAGAGTTAAATCGATGGGTTAGATCTAGAAAAAAAATATTATTTTAATTCATTTCTCGCTACCTTCTCCTCTCCCTTCTTCTCTTTCCCTCCCTTTGGACTAAAAAAAAAAAACTATAACACACACTTAACTTTGAGAAACAAAGAGGTGAGAGGCAATTAAATGAATTGAGGAAAAAAAACTTATTGATGTATATCTTATTTAATGCAACTTAGTTTGCATTAAATATTTAATTCCAATGCAACTTAGTGACAGGTGTGCACAAAAGGTTTAATTTTGAATGGGCTGAAAATTAGTGACATGTGTGCACATATTGAAGTTCATGAATGAGCCCAAACTTTTTTATGCCCCAAATTGAATGTAAATTAGGGAAGTAAGTTCATTACAAATAAGTAAGTTTTTCATCTTAAAACCATATTAATTTGACCAAAAATATTACTCAAAAATCACCACCTATACTACAATTGATTGTTTATTTCATATCTAAAAGATATTTATTTTATTTTACATAAATTTCCAAACTTGAGATAAACTGGAGTCATGCTAACTAGATACTAACATAACCTTGAATATTTTGACTTTTAAAATTATACTTATTAATTTACATGCTAAAAAATTAGACTATTTTAGATCATACTATATCACTCTAGGTTACATTTGACTTCAATTATAAGATTTACTAATATTTCAAAAAAGAACAATTGACTTTTTGGTTAAGTTATAAATTTGTTGTCGTTGTAATCCATCTCAAAATGAAAAATAAATCGTGGTCAAATCCCTTTTCACCAATATACATATTGGTATCGGATTATCTAATTTCCTATAGAATAATAAAATTGTTGAACGTTTAATTTCAAGTTATGATCCTCATTGTAAACTTGTTACAACCAAGTAAATACTTTCATCTTTGAAACAAATTTACTTCTAAGATATCAGATAATAATGGTAAAGTTTTTCCATCGACAATTGATTGTGATTTTATAGTATATTTAGAGAATCCTTTTAATTTATTTGCAAACTTTGGGATTTGTATCTAATACTATTACTTTTAATAATTTATGCCCTAATTTCTTTATTTTCTTGAAAGAAAAAAAAAACTTGAAATATCCATGGCTTGTGGGCCTATTTGAGAGGATTCGGGTTGACATGACCTCGATGGGAGCACTCTTGAGGGACTTTCCCTTGCCTCCAAGAGAGCCTCCCACTTCCAATGTTGTTGCTCGTACAGAGGCCCTTTAGGGAGCCTTTGAGTCCCTTGCATTGGCCTACATAAAGCTCTTGGCTAGTTTGGCTGTTGAGAAGAAAAATAAGGCGTTTCTGTGAAAAATTGCTAGTAAGAATACTAATGGGGATGAAATCCCTTCGGAGAACCTTGGAATTGTGTTTGAGATCTCCAAGGAAGACTATGAGAGATGTTCAGGATTTCTCATTCTTGAGCAAAGAAAGAAATGAGATTCCAACGGGTTAGGTGGTAGATAGTATCTCTCCCTCCCCTCCTTGTCCCCTATTTCTCCTCCCTTTTAGCTTTTGATATAGGGTGGTTGTTGGCCCGCTTAAGCCTTGTATAAATAATTATATTTCTGCATTTTCACGACTCAAAGTATACCTTAGGAATAAGATGATGTGTACAACCCCGAAAGGGCCTACACATGCCACTTAGCATGTATCATACAAGGTAATAGAAATAAAGAGAGTTAAAAAGAGTATTTTTATATCATAAAAGAGTTTGACAAAGTGTAAGTCTAACAAAGTCTCAACAATTCATCTTATACATCAAAAGAAGTGGTTGTGACGTAACTCATGCACCACAAATAATGTCTGAAAACTGAAATAAATAAAACTATAAAAGTGTCTCGGTCCTCGGAACATGAGGACTCACCAATCTTCAAATGCTAAGAGAGAGATCAACTAGCCACAAGTATGCGAGGTAGGAGCGCCAGACCCTACATTAGTGAAACAATGTAGGCACAAGTATGCATTAGTACATGGAATGTACTAAGTATGATAGCAATGCATAAATGATATAAAATCATGCTGAATGGACTTTACATGACATTTAACGTAACACCCCGTAAAATTTTTGAGCTAAGACTCGAACCATCCTTCGTTGTAAAAAGATCTTACTGAGGAATTTAAATTTTCTTAAGTTTTAAGGTCACTAGATATAGCACCTTGAGTTCCAAAAAGAATTAAAGGGAATTCGTTCAAGTCATTCCTAAGTTCTTCTAAGATTTGGGTCAACTTCAAACGACCATCACTCTCAGTATAGGATGATTTTGGTGTTCCATATGATGGAAAATGAAAGGTATTTGAATTATATTTCCAACGCCACCGAGTTTGCTAAATTTTGAGTTCGGATGAGTGAGATATGCCCTTTTGAAGTCAACTTGTCCATTTAAGGAAAGTTACCCAAAAATAGTGAGGGGTATTTTGGTCTTTTTCTTACCCAATCAGATTTAATTCATTTTTAGTAAGGTTTTAAGGGTCTAATCCTATTAGGGTCAGTTTTATAATCCTAATATATGCCTATGGTTTTATTTGAGAGTTAAAAAAGAGAAAAGAGGATAAAAGAGGAAAGGATCAAGGCGTTCGTCGAGGTTTTTGAGTTTTGTTGCAGATTTTCGCCATGGTTTTGATCCCTAAGATGTATGTAAGTTTCCATAGTGTTGGGTTCGTTCACCCACATGCCAAACATGATTTTCATAATTGAATTCGCCCATAAAGATTGAAAGATTTAAGTTCTTGTTTAGTGTTCTTGAAGTTCATTCTAAATCTTGTTTTGTTGGGGGTTTTGATGATTTCTTGAGATGAAATTTAGTGATTTGAGTGTTGTTTTGAGTATATTAGATTGTACTTATGTTAAGTAATCTAATTCAAGTGATTGGGGAAGAAACCGTTCGAATCTAGGCAAAATAGGGTGAGAAAATGAGCAAAGAAAGTCGTCGGCATTTTCTGGGTTGGGGCCTGGCGCCCCACGCCAGCTAGTGCGCCCCAGCCACACCTCTGTAGGTAGAGGGCTGGCGTCCCGTGCCACTCAGTGCACTAGGGTTGCCTGCCCCACCTGTTCTCTGTTGTTTTTGTCCGTCTAAGTTCTTTCGAAGGGTATCTTTACACCCCTTTGATTCTAATCAATCTAAGCTACTTCTAAACACCTAGAAATCATTCATAACCTTGTATTGATCCATTTGGATCTTGGTCCATGATGGCCTTTTTATTGATTTTGAATTCATAATTCAAATTCAAGGTAGAGTAAGAGTTAAGTCTTGAGAGTTTATTCAAACATTTCGAGAAAGTCCCTTTGAGTCTTTTTGAGGAGTCTTCTACAATTTCTAATAACTTGTTTCAAGACTCAAGAAAGTGAGTATAAGAGTGAGGATAATGTATTCATGAGTCTACATTATCATCAAGAGATCCTTCATATTATGAACCATAACTCTTGAATTCATAATTCACATTCAAGAGAGAGTTAAGAGAAGAGTTCAAGAAAGTCCTTGAGTTGAATTGTGAATCCTTTGAGATCAACTATCAATTTGAACTAAGTTTTGAGGAAGTAAGTATGAGAATGAGAAGAGTTGTTTATATAAGTTCCATGTCGTTATGTAGACCCTTGAGTCGAGTCGTTCATGCCCATAAATTCCGTATGAACTCCATAAGTTGAGTATCTTTGAGATCAGTAGTACCTTCAAGTTCTAAGGCTTGAGTATTGAGTTCCTAACCTATTTGAGATTTTATTCCTAATCATGGGACTATTTCATGTTACCCATGAAGTCCTTGAGTTAAGTAGTTCATGCCCATAACTCTGCATGAACCCTATAAGTCGAGTAGTCTTGAGATGAGAAGTATGTTTGAGTCTTTGAGTTGAGTAGTTCATGCTCATAATTCTGCATGAAACCTCTGAGTTGAGCATTCTTGAAACGATTAGTATCATTGAAGTTCTTGATTTCCAATATTCAGTTTTATCTATGGTTATTGAAAACCTTGAATTGAGTCATTCACGTCCATAATTCGGCATGAACCCTATTTTAGAAGTCATACGAATACTTTAAACTTGTTTTAAGACTTGAGATGGGGCTGCACCAAGGATCAGTCCTTAGCCCATTTCTATTTGCTTTGGTGATGGACGAGTTGACGCGGTCTATCCAGGAGAGCGTCCCTTGGTGTATGTTATTTGCGGATGACATAGTACTGATTGATGAGACGCGGGACAGAGTTAATGCGAGGTTGGAGGTGTGGAGACAAACGCTGGAGTCCAAAGGGTTCAGGTTGAGTAGGACCAAAACAGAATATTTGGGGTGCAAATTCAGTGATGCGTTGGATGAGGCAGATGTGGATGTGAGACTTGACACACATATCATTCCTAAGAAATAAAGTTTTAAGTATCTTGGGTCTGTAATCCAAGGGAGTGGCGACATCGATGATGATGTCACACATCGCATTGGGGTTGCTTGGTTGAAATGGAGGCTTGCCTCTGGAGTCTTGTGTGATAAGAAAATTCCACCTAGACTTAAAGGTAAGTTTTACAGAGTGGTAGTTAGACCGGCCTTGTTGTATGGAGCAGAGTGTTGGCCAGTCAAGAACTCACATGTCCAGAAAATGCATGTTGCGGAGATGAGGATGTTGAGATGGATGTGTGGGCACACTAAGAGTGATAAGATTAGAAATGAAGTTATCCGGGAGAAGGTGGGAGTGGCCTCTGTGGTGGACAAGCTGAGGGAAGCGAGATTGAGATGGTTTGGACATGTGAAAAGGCGGTGCGCAGACGCCCCAGTGAGGAGGTGTGAGGGGCTGGTTGTAGATGGTATGCGGAGGGGTAGAGGTAGGCCTAAGAAGTATTGGGGAGAGGTGATTAGACAGGACTTGGCTCAGCTTCGCATTACCGAAGACATGACTCTAGATAGGAAGGAGTGGAGGTCGCGTATTAAGGTTGAAGGTTAGTAGGGTAGCGTGTTGCCCTCCCGTGCGAGGGTATGGGTTGTTAGCGTGTGTAGTAGTCCTAGTCGTGCACTTGCAGTTCCTGTCTGTGATGCCTATAGCCTTTTGTTGTTTACTGCGTTTCACTTATAGCATTGTTTTATGGATGTTACTGTCTCCTCTGTTGATTTTATACTATCTTTCTTATTGGATGTTATGTTTTATACACTGCTTCCATCGCCTTTTACTTGGATTTGATGTACTTGAGCTGAGGGTCTCTCGGAAACAGCCTCTCTACCTCTATGAGGTAGTGGCAAGGTCTGCGTACACTCTACCCTCCCCAGACCCCACCTAGTGGGATTGCACTGGGTATGTTGTTGTTGTTGTTGTTGTTGTTTTAAGACTTGAGTTTTGAGTTGAGTAAAGAGTAATGAATGAAGTTCATTTTCTTCAAAAGAGTATATGGGAACTATGTATTCCCAAAGAGTAAATGTTTTCATATTTAAGCAAGAGAGGAAACTCCAATTTCCAAAAGAGCCTTTGAGCTAGGTTTAAAGTATAGAGTAAATGCTTTCACATTTAAGCAAGAGAAGAAACAATGATTTGCAAGAGAGCCTTTGTTCTAGTTTTTGAGTAATTATCTCAAACCACAGAAAAAGTTATGTTTTTAAACATATGAGCTAGTTATATTTTGGGAGTAGTATTGAGCACCAATATAGGGGAGAGTTCAGACAACTCACAACCCCAATAAACCATATAGCCAACGTGGGTAGAAAGGGTCATACTTTTTAGATGATTCCTTAGTGCTTTTTAGCATAGACTAGTGGATCCACTTAGTAGTTTGGTTCTATACCCCCGATAAGGTATAGGACAACCCTGGCAACGTGAGGCAAAACGTCGTATCATCACATAGCTCATAAGTGATGGTTGTCGGTTAGAGAAAATCCCACAGAGATATTTTGTATTCTTATATACACAGAGTTTATTTTGTATCATTGCATACAAACTGAGTATATTGTATTCTTAAATACATTGAGTTGATTTCTATTGTTTTAAAAGCTTTCCATTTATTGCATCTCTTATTGTTGCTTTATATTGAGTTGAGTATCCAGAGTTGAGTATCCAGAGTTTGAGTACCCAAAGTCAAGTGTCTCATTATTGAGTTGAGTCTTATTTCACTCAGTTGAATATTCTATTATTGAGTTGAGTCTTATTTCACTGAGTTGAATATCCTATTATTGAGTTGAGCCTTATTTCACTGAGTTGAATATCCTATTATTGAGTTGAGCCTTATTTCACTGAGTTGAACATCCTATTACTGAGTTGAGCCTTATTTTCTCTGAGTTGAGTTGAACTATGTTTCTTTGAGTTGGGTTGAGTTGAGTGAGTTGAGAAGAGGTAAGTATGTTTCTTTTCCACCAGTTCAAGATTCTGTTTATTCTTTAGAATTCCCCTTACATGCTCGTACATTCCATGAGCCATTTGTCCTGCATCGTTTCATGATACAGATACAGGTATTCAGGGTCATCAACAGGAGCTTCGTTGATACCACACATGGAGTTCGAGTTAGCTATGGTGAGACTCCTTGCTTCTGGAGGATTTTATTTACTTTTCAGTTTTGTCAGGATGTCATAGGTCTTGTCCCGACTTCCATCTTGGTCATTTAGAGGCTTCATAGACAGAAAGTAGAGTTTGAGAAGTCTGTTTCATTTATCTTATTAATTTTTTTAAAGACTTGAGTTGCCTATTGTTGGCTAGTTGAATATTCTATTTATATTCATAGTAAATCATTAAGTTAAAGCTTTGTAATTGAGTTTCATGAATTTTTATTCAGTTTTTAAGCTTTGTATGCTTGAGTTAGTCTTCCACTTGTAGTTAGCCACGATGAGAGTTCGCTTGGGGACTAGCAATGGTTCTCGAGTGTCGGCCACGTCCAGGGTGTAGGCTCGGGTCGTGACATTTAATGACCAAGCTAGAGCATAAGATAAGAGGTTATAAAACACAAGTCATACTCATGGTCAATGAAAGCTCAACATATTTAAAACTCTTTGTGTGATACTTAAAAAGTAAACTAGTTCATTATTTTGGATGTTTGCCATTAACCGACATAGACTATGTGAGCTACACATGTAATTCATTGTCTATCTCATACCTAAAAGAGATATCCTACTTACCAAGGTAAGTACCATAAACTTCTAACTTACGTTGATTCACTAGCTAAGACATCCTACGGGGCACATAGTTAAGGACAAGGAGATTTCTACTAGAGATCCGACCTCTAATATTGGGAAATCCTCCATCTCAATATCCTCAAGGGGCTAAGTAAAATCCCACATAATAGCGATTAGTCCTATTCATTTCATCATCTATGAAAGACACAAATAAGCTACCAATCCAAGCTAAAGTCATTTAGAATAGCTCTTTAAATCTTGATTTATATTCGACTAGAAAGGAAAGACAATAATTGAATAATAAAATTATATACACAAGCTGGCTATTACACTAACTATATTGGTATTGAGTATAATTGTGTGTATAAAATTAAACATGAACTTGAGTTAACCTCTTTAAGAGGATGAGGGATCGAATAAGTAACTAATGAAGTAGTGAAAGAAGTCTAGGGTATTGTGAGTAATAGTATTCTTATATAAGTAGTGAATTCCTTTCACATGTGATTGGATTCCTATGTGAGGCTTGTAAAACCTTAAAGGTAAGCTTTTAATGCTCACAAGTCGCACGAACTATTTGTTATATGAATTGTGTTAGTTGAAGTTGTGTTGGCTTGGGTCTTGTCCACCATGTGCGAAGTGGGGGATGTATGTTTTTTGGGTTGTGGTTCGCCCATGTGGACCGACCCGGTTCGATTGGACCCGACCCAACCCAATTTTCTTTTTGAAAGAAAAGATAAACTACAATTTTCTTTTTAAAAAGGGAACAATAACAAAGTAAATGCTCCAACGTATAGAAACTCCCTTTTTAAGTGGTTTTATCTAATGCTTCTCTGAGAGTAAGAAAGCAAGAAGAAAAAGTGAACAGAGAAAATAAGACTGAAAAATAAGAAAAACATTCTTTCTTCAGAAGAAAATCAACAAACAAATTGACATTTAATTTATGAAATGTAACATTTGTTTCCTAGTGATTCGAAGAGTGATTGTGGAGCAATTCGTTTTGATAGCAAAATCTAGGATATCCATTGCAAGTATAAGTTACACAACTCGTCAATTTTGCTCAATATTTCTAACATATTGGGAGTGTTATTTTAAATCATTTTCATTAGGACAAGATAAATTCAACCATCCTTTTATGTATAAAAATGTCCATATTTTTCATACTACTTTGATTAAAACAACATCATATAAAATTGAATAAAATAATTACTTACATTAAAATTCATACTACTGTAAGTAAATATACTATTTTAATTAGTGCATTTTTTATTTAATTTTTAAAGAAAAATTCAAAAATAATCGGGTCAAATAAAATGAATCATGATTTAACTCACTTTAAATATATTTTAATTCAATTTAATTCGATCAAGGTAACTTTTGAGCCCATTTGATACCCCTAAAATTTTGGGGAAACTAAGCAAATATCCCATTAAAACAAAATCATTACAAATGTATACCCCTTTACATTCATACTCCATTACACTATATACTCCCAACTAATTTTGCTTAACTGATACTAAATAAGTATCATATACTGTATTAGTATCATTAATACTGATAATTTCTCTTAATTGATATATATATATATATCTGTGTGTGTGTATCATAAAGGTCTCTTGTTCATAAATTACTCATTAGTCAATGATAATATACTCTTATAGTATCATTGACTAATGAATAATTTATGAACAAGAAACATTAACGATACCACAAATAATATATATTTCTTATAGTATCATTGATTAATGAGTAACTTCTGAACAAGAAACTTTAATGATACTACCACAACGCAATATACATATACGTTTATAGTATCATTGACTAATGAGTAATTTCTGAACAAGAAACCTTAATTATACCAATACATTATATATATACTAATTTACTATCAGTTAAGCATAATTATCAGTCTTAATGATACGAATACAGTATATGATACTAATTTAGTATCATTTAAGCAAAAATTATCAGTCTTAATAAAGGGGGTATGGGTGTAACACCCCAAAAATTTTAAGCTAAGGCCTGAACTATTCTTTATTTGCACATAAGGTCTTATCGAGTTACTCTTAAGTTGCCCATATTTGTAAAGGTAAATTCTTTAGTATGAAAATGATTTTGGATATCAATTAAGGTCACTAGAAACTCCTAGCACAAAGTAGAGTTCAAAGTTTTCTTATCAATTAAGTTTTGATGTAAGATTTTACTTGGGTCAACTTCAAACAACCATATCTCTTAGAATATAAAGAGTTACGTGGCTCATAACCTATCAATTAAAGGTATTTGAATCCTCTTTCCAACGCCACCAATTTCTCGTCAATCCAATTTTTGAGTAAAAAGTTATGACCATTTTAGTAACTGGTGTAGTGCAGTTCCGTTTTATCCGCGGGAAAATTCTAAATAAGGTTATTTTCTTTTACTTATACTGCTAGGAAAACCTTAAAAGTGGATTTCCTAACTCTTATAAGCCCTAAACAATACTATTTCCATCTTTTAATCCATCATTCTCTTCTCTCTCAAACCCTAAGGCAAAACCCTAAGAAAAAATTAAAGTAGAAGACTCCATTCAAGATTCTTTCAACCTTTTTTAAGATTCTTCTTCAAGGTAAGTCCTTCTCCAAGAATTTCATTCTTTCCAAATCAAATTCGTCCATAAAATTATATATGAATCACTAATGAAAATCATAATTCTTAGTCATATAGTTTCAAGAAGCTAATTCAAGGATCTCAAGAAAGATTTTCTTGATTGTTTACTTTCAAGTTAGGGTTTCAAGGCTTCTAATCAAGCTTTTCTTCAAGAACCCTATTCTTCCAAGTATGTAAGGCTATCATAGTGTTGGACTAGTTCGTCCTCACGCCCTACATCTACTTTCAGATCAGTAAAAGAGTAATCTAGGATTTTTCCCTAGATTTGAGTATTCTTGAGATAAGTTGATTTTGAGTTCTTGAGTTCATGTTTCTTTTAAAAATTATATTCCTAATTATTGAGTTTCTATATTGTTATTGAGATTCTTGAGTTGATTTGTTCATGTCTATATTTCAACATGAACCCTATTATGAGTTATAAATCTTGAGAAGCTTTTTAAAGCCAACACTTGAGTTTTTGAGAAAATTAAGATGAGTTTTGAGAAAGAGTTTCTAAAACATGATTAGTATGATAATAGAGTATGAAATCAACGTTTAAGCAGTATGGTATCTAGATATACCATCAATGTTTATGCCGTATGACTTCCCGAGTCATTAATGATCATATTAAAATATGATTTTGATATGTTTTTGAGAAAGAGTTTTCAAGTATGAATTGAGTAAGAGTATAAGGGGACTATTTATTCCTAGAGGTATTAATTTTTACATCGATAAAAGAGAAACTGAGATTTCTAAATGAGTTATGAGTTCAAAAGATATTTCAAGAGTAGTTACCTCTTTTAAGAAGGTAGTTTGAGCAATTATCTCAAACCAGAGGAAGAGTTATGTTTTTAAACATAATGAGCATGAGTATATATTATTGGGAGTAGTATTCAGCACTGATATGGGGACACGTTCAGACAACTCAAAGTTCTCATAAATCATGTTTGCCAACATGGGTAAATGGTCATACTTTTTAGATGATTCCTTTTTGCTTTTTAAGCATAGCTTAGTGGATCCACTTAGTTGAGGTGTTCTATACCCCGGCAAGGTATAGGACAGTTCTGGCAATGTGGGTGAGACATTGTATCATCATGTAGCTCATAGTGATGGTTGTCGGTTAGAGAAACTCCCAATAGAGTTAAAGAGTATTTTTATATATCACTTATTATGTTAAGTTCAGTGATGAGAAAGTATTTCGTAAAGCTTTAAATGATTTAACTCATTTGTTTCTTTACATTCAGCTTGAGTACATTGTTATCTATTTCAGTCCTTTCTTTAAGTTATTTATTATTCAGCTATATTGCATACTCGTACATTCAATGTACTGATGTCATTCGACCTGCATCTTTTAATAATGCAGATACAGGTTCTTAGGTTCCTCAGCAAGAGTCCGTTGAGATCATTTTGTCTACTTATGAGTGAGACCTCCTTGCTTTCAGAGTACTCCAGTTTTATGAGTTATTAGTAGTAATTCTTTAGAGGAGTCGTGGGTCTTGTCTCGACACTCATCTTTTTATAGTAGAGGCTTCATAGATAGACAGGTTTGGAGAGTTCCACTTTCAGATGTTTTACTTAAACTTATGTTTCATACTCAATATAATCAGCAAAGTTTTGAGATTCAATAAACTGTTTTTAAACATTTCTTTCAAAATTGATGCTTATGTATGCTTGAGTTAGTCTTCCACTTGTAGTTAGCTAGGATGAGGGTTTGATTGGGGTCCAGCAACGGTTCTCGAGTGCCGGCCGTGTCTAGGGTGTAGGCTCGGGTCATGACAAACTTGATATCAGAGCACAGCGTTCAAGTGTCCTAGGGTGTCTATGAAGCTGTGTCAGTAGGATCTAGTTTATGGTTGTAAGGGCCCCATTTCTATAAATGGGGGACTATAGAAATTTAAGAAAAGTTTTCCTTCTTCCATACTGTAAATAGTGCAATAGAAATATGTCATAAGGAGCTTATTCACACTCGTTCATTTCTTATATCCATTCGACTACCCCTCATACTCAAGGTAGTTGGAAAGCTAACCTAGATCCTTATCAATGAGTTAATCTCAGCAAAAGTCTTGAGAAAGTCATGAGACTGTAGAGGGGCTTAAGAGAGGACCATGAGTGAGCTTAAGTATTGAGATTCACAAGAATGCACTCATATTCATATGAATCGTGCATTCAAGTTAAAAACGAGATGTACTCTCTTCTCTAAACCTTGTTCCAATTGAGACCCTTATCAAGAATTATGTTTTAGAGCTTGTGTAGTATTTCCATCCGAAAAGAGAGTATGAGTACGAGATTATAAGTAGTATTAGAAAAAGTTCCCAAAGTTAGAAGAATGCATGCAGCGGTTCAATAATCTAAGAAAGAGAGATAGTGATCAAGCAAATTATGTTGTTGTAGTCATGCACCCAGTAAGTTATTAATGAGGAGTTTTCCCTTATGGGTGGACTAAAAAGTGATGAGTTTATGTAGATTTCATGATAGAAGGTAGAGTAAGAGTTACTAGTATGGATGAGTTAGAATATACTTTAACTAAAGAAGAGTTTATGATGATGTGTCATTGTGTTGGTAACGACCAAGTGTAGGTGCTAGATAGAAAAGCAGGAGTATTCATGAGGTGCTAGATCTAAGCTAGGCTTATGATTTTTGAGGAAGAGTCCATAATATTCAAAGTGTTATAGAACTTATTAGTTAATGATGTATAGTGAATGAGTAAATAGTACTTAAGTTGTGAAGTGGAATGTGGCATGTAAGGAAGTAGATTAAGAGATAAAAATTGACTATTTTTCATGAGGTTTTAGTGGGTAAGTGTTTCTAAAATTTTATCTAGTAGTTGTAAGTTGGTATGGTAAGAGAGCAATCATATTGATATCTGAGTTTAGTAATAAACATTAAGCTTGAATTTGAGATGAGAATCATGGTCAAAAAGAATGGCAACATGAGGGTGATGATATTAGTTTTGAGATCTGATCTGGTAAACTTGACATAGAGTAAGTAAGAAATTAAGGTGTTACCTTTTACAAGTATGAGTGGTAAAAGTATGAAATCCTAACTTTTAGATAAGGGCAGTGAGGTGTGGCTAAGTCGTGAGAATAACAAGAAGCAATAAGAGATGTACCGAGAGTGTATGTCATCAGACAAGGTTCCAATCAAATTAATGATTTTGCATGTGTGCCTAGATAGTATATTTGAGCTGTCAATGTTGAATAGGTTGAGGTAAGCATTATTTTTTCCTTAAAGAGTTAGATGAAGCAACCTTATAAGCCAATGAGAAGAGGTTAATAGAAGCATCTTAGAAAGAGGTCCTAGAAGGAGTCTTAGTACCTGCTTATGAAGAGTTATGTAGCCATGAGATAAACATTTTCGAGTATTAAAAGGAATGTGTGTAGACTAGTTTAGAGATGAGGGAATAGGTCAATTGTTTTCAAGTGTCAGTTTTAGACCTAAGGGGGAGATGATAAGATGAGAAATCAAGTCAAGTGTTGAGGATGAGACAATGATGTCTTCAGAAAGAGTTTTAGAGATATATCAATCCGGTCATAATTTTACATATTCCTCAAGCAAAGTTATTCTAACATCTTGTGGATATTCCTACTATCAGAATTGTGTCTATGACCTATGCGCATACACTTCAAAGAGATTCACATCTATGCTCAGTTTCCAGAATGAGGGGCAAAGATTTTAGCCCATTAACCTCGAGCTTAATCCATAAAGTTGTGGATATCAGCCTCATGATATGAACCTATTCATATAAGTATTCATGTCTCATAGTATGTTCAGTCTCACAAGTTCATGATTAACTCTCAATGGCTAGCAACATAATGTTATGTCATGCATAATTTATATTAGAATTCTCGCATGAATCGTGCTTATGATCTTTCGCCCTAAAGTCCTTTCAGTAATCCTTTTTAGTTTTGGTAGAGATGATGAGATGATGAGAGGATGAGAAGTTCTTAGAAAGTGGGTTAGTAGGAGTCTATGGAGTAGTAAAGGTTCTAAGCTTGAATGTGGTATTGTAAACATGTGGACAATGTTTGATACATTAAGTGTTTTGTGATATGAGCTCAAGGTTAGTTAAACGTAGCGGTAAGGAGTAGTGTTCTTGGGATGAGATTTCCTATAGAGCTATAGAACTTGAATGTTGTGATTTAGATAAGAATAATCACCCTATGTTAAGTAATTTGTGATTTTGAGTTAAGCTGGAATATAGTAAGAGTAACTCCTTTCCCTACCATGCTCAATTTAACCTTCATTTGAGGACGAATGATCCCAAGGGGGAGATATTGTAACACCCCAAAATTTTTAAGCTAAGGCCCGAACTATTCTTTATTTGCACATAAGGTCTTATTAGGTTACTCTTAAATTGCTCATATTTGTAAAGGTAAATTCTTTAGTATGGGAATGATTTGGGATATCAATTAAGGTCACTAGAAACTCCTATCACAAAGTAGAGTTGAAAGTTTCCTTATCGATTAAGTTTTGATGTAAGATTCTACTTGAGTCAACTTCAAACAACCATATCTCTTAGAATATAAATATTTGTGTGGCCCATAAACTATAAAATTAAGGTATTTAAATCCTCTTTCCAATGCCACAGATTTCGCGTCAATCCAATTTTTGAGTAAAAAGTTATGACCATTTTAGTAACTGGTGTAGTGTAGTTCCGTTTTAGCCGCGGGAAAATTCTAAATAAGGTGATTTTCTTCTCCTTATACCACTAGGAAAACCTTAAAAACGGATTTCTTAACTCCTATAAAGCCCTCAACAATCCTATTTCCATCTTTTAATCCATCACTCTCTTCTCTCTCTAACCCTAAGGCAAAACCCTAAGAAAAAATCAAAGTAGAAGACTTCATTCAAGATTCTTTCAATCTTTTTCAAGATTCTTTCAACCTTATTCAAGATTCTTCTTCAAGGTAAGTCCTTATCCAAGAATTATATTCTTTCCAACTCAAATTTGTCCACACAATTATGAATCACTAATGAAAATCATAATTCTTGGCCAAAGAGTTTCAAGAAACTAATTCAAGAATCTCAAGAAAGGTTTTCTTGATTGTTTACCTTCAAGCTAGGTTTTCAAGGCTTCTAATCAAGTTCTTCTTCAAGATTCTTTAAGAACCTTGTTCTTCCAGGTATGTAAGGCTATCATAGTGTTGGACTAGTTCGTCCTCATGCCCTACATCTACTTTCAGATAAGTAAAAGAGTAATCGAGGATTTGTTTCCCTAGATTTGAGTATTCTTGAGATAAGTTGATTTTGAGTTCTTGAGTTCATGTTTGTTTTAAGAAATTTATTCCTAATTATTGAGTTTCTATATTGTTATTGAGATCCTTGAGTTGATTTGTTCATGTCTATATTTCAGCATGAACCATATTTTGAGTTATAAATCTTGAGAAGCTTTTTAAAGCCAACACTTCAGTTTTAAACTGAGTTTTTGAGAAAGTTAAGATGAGTTTTGAGAGAGTTTCTAAAACATGATTAGTATGACAATCGAGTATGACATCAATGTTTAAGCAGTATGGTATCTAGTTATGTCATCAATGTTTAAGCAATATGGCATCTAGTATGCCATCAATGTTTAAGCAGTATGGTAACTAGATATACCATCAATGTTTATGCAGTATGACTTCCCGAGTCATCAATGATCCTATTAATATATGATTTTGATATGATTTTGAGAAAGAGTTTTCAAGTATGAATTGAGTAAGAGTATAAGGGGACTATATATTCCCAGAGGTATTAATTTTTACATTGATAAAGGAGAAACTGAAATTTCTAAATGAATTATGAGTTCAAAAGATATTTTAAGAGCAGTTACCTCTTTTAAGAGGGTAGTTTGAGCAATTATCTCAAACCAGAGGAATAGTTATATTTTTAAATATTATGAGCATGAGTATATATCATTGGGATTAGTATTGATCACCGATATGGAGACGACTTCAGACAAATCAAAGTCCTCACAAACCATGTATGCCAACATGGGTAAAGGGTCACACTTTTTAGATGATTTCTTATTGCTTTTTAAGCATAGCTTAGTGGATCCACTTAGTTGAGGTGTTCTATACCCCGGCAAGGTATAGGACATTTCTGGCAATGTGGTGAGACATTGTATCATCATGTAGCTCATAGTGATGGTTGTCGGTTAGAGAATCTCCCAATAGAGTTAAAGAGTATTTTTATATATCACTTATTATGTTAAGTTCAGTGATGAGAAAGTATTTTGTAAATCTTTAAATGATTTAACTCATTTATTTCTTTACATTCAGCTTGAGTACATTGTTATCTATTTCAGTCCTTTCTTTCAGTTATTTGCGATTCAACTATATTACATACTCGTACATTCAATGTACTAATATCATTCGACATGCATCTTTTAATGATGCAGATACAGGTTCTTAGGATCCTCATCAAGAGTCCGTTGAGATCATTTCGCCTACTTATGAGTGAGACCTTCTTGCTTTCGGAGTACTCCAGTTTTATGAGTTGTTAGTAGTAGTTCTTTTGAGGAGTCGTGGGTCTTGTCCCGACACTCATCTTCATATAGGAGAGGCTTCATAGATAGACAGTTTTGGAGAGTTTCAGTTTCAGATATTTTACTTAAACTTATGTTTCATACTCAGTATATTCAACAAAGTTTTGAGATTCAGTAAATTGTTTTTAAACGTTTCTTTAAAAATCATGCTTATGTATGTTTGAGTTAGTCTTCCACTTGTAGTCAATCAGGATGAGGGTTTGCTTGGGGATCAACAATGGTTCATGAGTGCCGGTCACGTCCAGGGTGTAGGCTTGGGTCGTTACAATGGTCTGTAATTATTTATGAGATAATGTGTATTTCTTGAATTACTTTGGATTTGGGTATGAACGTGTAATTATTTTGAATTTTATGGCTCATTTATGTAGTTTTTCCAAAAAAAATTGTGATGATCGGGTAGAATTGGGGTGAACTTTTTCCATAATAGGTTCTCAATTTTGCGAAAATTGAATGAAGTGCTTGTATTTAAGAGTGAATAAAACCGAATAAAAAATTAAATCAATTCGTAAATTGATTTAAACCAAAAAAAATTTGACTTGATTTGGTAATGAAAAAATCCGATTAAATTAGGTTAGTTTGTTTTTAACTTAAAAAAGTCAATATGACATTATGTGTATATATATATATATATATATATATATATATATATATATATATATATATATATATATATATATATATATATATATATATATATATAATAATTTACTTTATATAAATATATTTACTTTGATATAATTTATAAATATTTTTTTATATTTCTCGTAGGTTTTATCTCTTAACATACTATTTCATGTTTAAGACTTAGAATTTTGAATGGTCAAATAAAAAGATTATAATCCATAGATATTAGTAACACTAATAAAAGCTCAAATCAAAATCAAATTGATACTAATACTAACAAAAAAAATCAATTTAATACTTATAATGACAATATGTGGGGTTTTGCTCTGATTTTCTTATTATATTTGAGTTCTACTTTTTTCTTTGAAGGAATGTCAAAACATTACTATAAATGTTTTTACTTTTCCTGAAAGAAAAATATAGTTTTCTTCTTTATTTGGTTATTTTTTTCTTAGGGGAAAAGTTTGGAGATCTATAGATCGAAGATCATTATTCTCATAGCATAACACAATAGCATCCACAATGTAGTCGTTTAGAGTCTTGTTTATGGGGAGATTTCTCTCTACAATTTTAATGTTGTTATTTATTTTATAATATGTAGGTCACTTGACAAAACCATATTAATAATATGTTTTTTAGTATGTTTTTATTTGTTGTCTGATTTATCAATCATATGATTTGCAATTATAAGCTTCTACATGACGCTTTAATTACTTTGGAACCCAATAAGTGGTATCAGAATCAATGGTTCAATGGTCTAGCTAGGTTCATCAAGGATGAAGACAGGTTCAACGCGGTTTCAAATCAATTTCCAGCTAATATGCTGATAAAGAAGTTTTTTGTCCAACTAAATGTGGAGAAGAGATTTAAACCATATTTTCAACATTTCTGTTATTGTATCTTTGAAAATAAAAATGAAAAATCTTAAAATCATTTTTTATCCATATATTTTAAACTTTATTTTTAACTATAGCAAGCAACAGTGATGGAGACCATGTGAAGAATGAAGATTATCATGCATGTGAAGAAAATGGATCAAGATTTGTCAAGAAAATCCAGTCAAAAAGGAGATTTGTTAGGGTTTTTCCTGATTTTCTTATCATATTTGAATTCTATTTTTTCCTTGAAGGAAAGTCAAAACATTACCATAAATGTTTTTACTTTTTCCTGAAAGAAAAATATAATTCTCTTTCATGTTTGGTTATTTTTTCCTTAGGAGAAAAGTTTGGAGATCTATAAATTAAAGATCTTTATTCTCATAGCATAATACAATAGCATCTACAATGCAGTTGTTTAGAGAGTCCTGTTTATAGAGAAATTTTCTCTCTACAATTTTAATGTTTTTATTTATTTTATAATACAACAAAGGGTCAAATTCTGCACTATTGGAAATAGTTTAAATATATTCTTTGTTATACTTTAGGACCAAATATACCCCTTCCGTAATACTTTGGGTCCAAATAAACCCCTTTGATTATGTGTCACACAAATTCACCCTTAATTTTAACGATAAACACGTGACAAGTGCAAAATCAAATAACACACCCCGAATTTCAAATACTTAATTCTTTTAGAAACTCATTCTCTCCGCTTTGAATTCTTTTCTTTGCATCTTTTTCTTAAAAGAAGCTAATAATTTGACATATGCATAAACTGAGATGATTTTTCTTTCTTTCGAATTGAGGTTTTTTTTTTAAAAAATATATTGTTTTTTATCATGCTTAACCTCTTTTAAAAGTGTCAATATTAATGAAAGAAAATACACTACTGAGATATCTTCTAAGAATTTTCAGCATCCAAAAATCGATTACTCCCTATGTTCATTAATTTTCCTGTACTTTTATAATAGTAAGAGATGTGAGTACAATGATTAATTTTATAGAAATGATTTTGAAGATTTTTAATTTGTGAGGGGAAAATACAGCACAATAATGTTGCGTGATATGCATATTTTGTTATTTATAGTACAAGAATTTTAAAAGAATGATGAACGGAAAAAATGAAAAGAAGAGCTCAAAACGGAGGGAATGAGTTGGGATGAGTTACAAAAGTGAGTTTCTAAGAAAATTGAGAGTAGATAATTTGATTTTGAATTTGTCACATATTTTTCCATCAAAATTAAGGGCATATTTGCATCAAAGTATAATGATAGGGTATATTTGGATCCAAAGTATAACATGAGGGGTATATTTGAACCGAAAGTATCACGAAGGGTATATTTAAACTATTTCCTTTAGTATAGCGGTATATATGACCCTTTGTCGTTTATAATATGTAGGTCACTTGATAAAATCACATTAATAATATATTTTTATTTGTAGTCTGATTTATCAATCATATGATTTGCAATTATAAGTTTTCACATGACACCTTAATTAATTTCAAACCCAACACAATAATATTGAATATTTGTTCTTTAATTTTTATTGATTTAGCTAATTAAAATACATAACCTAATTTTAGTTTTTCTTCAATGTTTAGTCACGTAATTACTACTTATTAGACTTATTTTTTTTTTTGCATAATTTAATACTTTTAAATTATGATATTTTTTAATAAGTTATTTTTTTGCTGAACTTTTTAATAACTTATTAATTTGCAACATTTGTTTTATGCAATTTTATTATTATTTTATGTTAATTTCGTGTGTCATCGTTCATCTCATATTTTGTGTTATATTCTTAAAGAAATACCTTAGATAGTTGGTATTTGGTAGGAGTAAAGATATATTCAAAGTACATGTTAATTATATGTTTGTATCAATATTTTATCGAAAAAACCCAAAAAAATCCAAAAAACCTGAAAAAACACACAAAAATCCGAGGTTGAAGAATTTGAATTTTATTAATTAGATTTTTAAATCTAAAATCCAATAATAATAATTTTGATTAGATATTTAAAAAACCCAATAATCTACCCCTAGTTGTATTGACTTAAGTCAAATTATTCGAGAAGTATTGAGGCGCTTCATCATTTCTTCCCGCTACTTGTACTAATCGCCTAGTTGATACTGGAACAGCACTGATCAACATATGATATATAAAAGTAAGCGAGGAAATGATAAACGGATAAACTCAACCCAGAACAGAAATATGGACGTAGGATAAAAGGGTCAGCCCCGCAAGAAGATTAAACCTACAATTACTGAAGTTGAAGTTGAAGATGAAGATGAAGATGAAGATGAATTCGGAGGAGAATTAATGAATGATTTTACAAAGTTGGAGCTCAAACCTGATCATGAAAATCGTCCATTATGGGTGTGTTGTGACGGTCGTGTTTTCCTCGAAACATCTTCTCCTATTTACCACCAAGCTTCTGATTTCCTTATAGCTATTGCCGAACCTGTTTCCCGCCCTAATTCCATTCATGAATACAACCTTACCACTCACTCTCTTTACGCTGCTGTTTCTGTAAGTCTACAAACTCATACTATCATCTCTGTTCTCAACAAATTATCAAAAACTAACCTTCCGAAAGAGGTGGTTGATTTTATTCAATCTTCCACCTCTAATTATGGTAAAGTAAAACTAGTCCTCAAGAAAAATCGTTACTTCATCGAATCACCATGCCCGTTAGTATTGAAAACGTTGCTTAAGGATGATGTAATATCTCGAGCACGAATCGCAAGTACAATTGAAGAAGAGGAGGCTGAATATTCCTTTGAAATTGACCCTGCGCAAGTTGAAAGTGTAAAGCAACGTTGCTTACCGAATGCCTTAAATTATCCTATGTTGGAAGAGTACGATTTCAGGAACGATACTGTAAATCCTGATTTGGAAATAGAGTTGAAAATTAACGCTCAGCCACGGCCTTATCAAGTGAAGAGTCTTAGTAAGATGTTTGGGAATGGGAGAGCTAGGTCTGGTATTATCGTGCTTCCATGTGGTGCTGGCAAATCGTTGGTTGGTGTTTCAGCAGCTACTAGAATTAATAAGAGCTGTCTTTGTTTAGCTACAAATGCAGTATCTGTTGATCAGTGGGCTTACCAATTCCGTCTTTGGTCTACCATTCGAGATGATCAAATATGTCGTTTCACTACTGACATTAAGGAGCAATTTCGCGGGGATGCTGGAGTTGTGGTGACGAATATAACATGGTTGCTTTTGGAGGGAAACGTTCTCGAGAATCTGAGAAGCTTATTGAACAAATACGAAACAGAGAATGGGGATTGCTTCTTTTAGATGAGGTTCATGTAGTTCCTGCACATATGTTTAGGAAAGTTATCAGCATCACAAAATCTCACTGCAAACTTGGGACTTACTGCAACATTGGTTAGGGAAGACGAAAGGATTACCGATTTGAATTTCCTTATCGGTCCTAAGTTATATGAGGCTAATTGGTCTGATTTAGCCAAAGGAGGATTTATTGCAAATGTGCAGTGTGCTGAGGTCTGGTGTCCCATGACTAAGGAGTTTTTTGCTGAGTATTTGAAACAGGAAAATCATAGGAAGAGGAAGGCGTTGTACGTAATGAATCCTAATAAATTCAGGGCTTGTGAGTTTCTCATCAGGTTCCACGAGCAGCAACGTGATGACAAGATCATAGTGTTTTCTGATAACTTGTTTGCATTGACAGAGTATGCAATGAGGCTTCGGAAGCCTATGATCTATGGTTGTACCAGCCACGCTGAGAGAATGAAAATTCTCGAGGCATTTAGAACTAATCCTGAAGTGAACACCATTTTTCTTTCAAAAGTGGGTGATAACTCTATAGACATCCCTGAGGCAAATGTGATCATTCAAATTTCGTCCCATGCTGGTTCAAGGCGCCAAGAGGCACAACGACTAGGCCGTATACTCAGGGCAAAGGGGGCACGCCCTCAAGGGGGATCATCAGGGATAGAAGAATATGATGCCTTCTTTTACTCACTTGTATCCACTGATACACAAGAAATGTACTACTCAACAAAGAGACAGCAATTCCTGATTGATCAAGGTTACAGCTTTAAGGTGATCACAAGCTTGCCTCCACCAGACTCAGGGCCCGAGTTGAGTTATTACCACGTAGACGAACAGCTTGAGCTTCTTGGGAAGGTACTTAATGCTGGCGATGATATAGTTGGTATGGAAGAAATAGAAGAAGAAGAAGAAGACTCCGATAGAAAAGTCGCTAGTAGAGAAAATCGTACAGTGGGATCAATGAGTACTTATTCAGGAGCCAAAGGAATGATCTATATGGAATACAGTGGAGGCCAGAAGAAACCTGGAGCTGGAGGACTTGTCCAGACAAAGAGCAAGCCCAAGGATTTGTCCAAGAGACACGTTTTGTTCAAAAAACGCTACATCTAAATTTGGCAATGTATTGGTAGAAAGGCGTTATGTAAAGTTCGTGTTAGATAGTATAGTAGTACTTAGGTGTGGCATTGAGCTGCTTTTCTAGTGACTTTGTGAATAGTTTAAGGTTCATTTAGTAGGAGGGAGAGGTAGCTAGATCTTTTGTGTCATTCTGCCAGTGCTATGGTGAGAGTATGAAAATAAAGTTAAACTATTTGATTTGTGTTGGCTTTTAGCAAGGTGTGAATGGAAAATAAGAATTAATGAGAAATTGGGAAATGTAGGGAACCGATTTGGAGAGAAAATGAAAAGTCATTTCTCTCATATTGGTAAAAGAAAGGAAAAGGGCTATCTGATATTAAGGAACACTTTCTTTAGCTCTTAAAGGGTTAAGTAGAAGGTGCCCCTCGCGCTACCGTCGTCGCTCGCTCCGCTTTGGCTTTGGCAAATGATTTGATTGATAATGTTTTAGGCAAAATTTATTTGATCAATTTCATTAATTAATGTCCTTTTTCTTAAAATTTAATTCAGAATGCTAATTAATTAATTAACAGAATTATTTGAAAATTCGCGCGTAACGGTAAAATCGCTCAGAAGGGACCTGTTCCTTCCGAACAAACACTTCTTTTCCCAAAAGACACAAACGTTCTGGAAAGACATGTCTAAACAGATGCGTTCACACTCTTGTCCGAACAGAAGCAAGGATCCTTGTTGTAGTTGGTTATAAATAGAGAGATTTCTCTCATTTTCAAACACTGAAAAATTTCTCTCTTCTGCATACATTTTCTTACAAATCAAATTGGCAATTGACTAAGTTTGTGTATGCTCTTGTTGTTGTTCTTTGAGTTCACTGAAATTATTGAAGTTTGAGGTGCCACTACTTCTTTAATAGTTAATCTGTTTTATTTTGGGAGGAATTAATCTACAACCTCAGGTACTTGAGGGGATTAAATTTCTTAAGGATACACAACGGGTTCTGTGGATTCAAATTATTTATTTTATGTTTATTCCATCTTTTCTGTTTCTGTTTTACTAACCTGAATATAGGAGATAACAAGCTTAAGAAATTTAATATTTGTTTATGTATTTAAGGTTTCAGGAGATTAAAACCTTTCTGGTTTTCTATTCTTTTTGAATTTTATAATTCATTCGATTAACGATTAGAAGAACATAAAAACTTTATCGTTAAATCAAAAACATGTTGTATAAAGATTTATTCTTGACTGTTAGTATTTCATATACTAAATTGTTTGTCATTTGTGATAGAAAAATGACAAATTCAAGTCAAGTAAATGTTGGAACAGTGAGTGCTGCAACAACATCAGTTGCACACAATCCTTCCACTGCTGCCCTTGCACCGACTGAGAAAACTACAATTTTTTTTGGAGTCCACTTCAAGAAATGGCAGCAGAAGATGTTCTTCTATCTGACTGTGTTGAGTCTACAAAGATTCATTAGTGAGAACGTTCCTATTCAGTTGGATGAAACTTCGAACGAAGGACGATTCTTGGTAACAGAAGCATTCAGATTTTTTTGTGTAAAAACTATATTCTGAGTGACCTGCAAAATGATTTGTACAATGTGTTTAGTAGTGTGAAGACCTCAAAAGAACTCTAGGATGCTTTGAAAAAGAAGTACGAAACAAAGGATGCTGGAATGAAAAAGTTCATTGTGGTAAAGTTTTTGGACTATAAGATGATAGACAATAAGACTGTTGTCATCCAAGTTCAAGAGCTGCAGGTCATAATCCATGACCCCCTTGTCGAAGGTATAATTTTACATACTACCTATGTTGAACATATTAAGTTTGTTCTTAATACTCACATAATCTTTAATTTAGGATTGATTGTGAATGATGCTTTTCAAGTGGCGGTCATTATTGAGAAGTTTCCTCTGTTGTGGAAGAACTTAAAAAACTTCTTGAAACATAAATGCAAAGAGATGGTTGTTGAAGATCTCATAGTAAGACTGAGAATCGAAGAGGATAACAAAGCTGCAGAAAAGAGGTCATGTGGTAATTCAGCAATATCTGAAGTAAATATTATTGAAGAAGATCTTACAAAATCAAGGAAAAGAAAGAAAGCATCTGGACCAAAGAACAATCCTCCTAATAAGAAATTCAATGGAAACTGCTTCAATTGTGGCAAACGTGGTCATAAGGCTACTAAATGTCGGGGTCATAAGAAGGACAGAAGAAGGATCAAGCAAATTTGGCTGAATTCAAAGACGAGATGGACGATCTTTGTGCAATGCTTTCAGAATGTAACTTGGTTAGAAATCTAAGAGAATGGTGGATAGATTATGATTCCTCATGTCATGTGTGTGTGATGAGTCTACAAATTGGACTCATTTAGGGATATATTTTAATAGAAATTGTGTCCTCAAATGCTTATTTTATCTCAATATGTGATGAAAACACTTAAGTTTCAGGTATTTGAAGTTTGAAGGAAAGCATGGACACTACGTCGCAAAAAGGAACGAAAAGGCTGAAAAGAACGAAAAAATGAAGGCCTGAGGATCGCCGAGTCCACTTGGCGAGTCACCGAAGGGTATTACTTCGCCTTTTGTTCCAGTGTGTTGATGAGCCCTGAAGGAAAGGGAGCAGTCGACGCATCGCCGAGAAGTTCCGCGAAGCAGTACCATGTCGCCTAATGACCCAGAGCACGACGATGCTAAAGGATGGTGCAAGACGGTGATGAACTACACCAAAAGGCGAATCGCTGAGTTGATCAGCAATTTCGACTAAAGACGCCGAATGATCCGCTGCAGCACAAATCAATGAAAACTATAAATACTAGTTAGAGTTGTAGTTTTAAGAGTCGAACAATTATTATAATTTTCATATAGAATAGTACTTTTTGACATTTTTGCTCTAAGTTTGAGAGGGTTTTGGAAACTTGAAGAAGAAGAGGGTTTCATCTCCAAGGATTTGGACTTGGGTCTCTTGGATTCTTCATTCTTGGCCTATAACAAGACTTAAATCTTCATACCCATTTGAATGCAAGCTCATTTAGGTATAAATTTCTATCTCTTGATGTATGGCTAAAAACTTGGGGTGTGATTTTGTGAATATAGGTTAGATTGGTTGTTGGGTCTTGCTTGTTGATAGTCTATTTGTAGTTTAAATGTGATTTCGTTTAGTGGTTGTGGATGAACTTAATGAGGTTGTAGTTGCAAATATAGTCTCATATATGTGTTTTCGGCTTGCTCAAGAGAGATGTTGTAAAACTAAGACTGATGGCCAGTGCGAGTGGGTCTACATGAGGTTCAACTCGAGAGAGTGAACCCTAGTCCCATGTCCACACACTCAGCTCGAGAGAGTGAGTGGGTTAAGGTGAAGGTTGTTCTTTATGCGGCAAGTGGGTATCCGAGAGGAACCCGCTTGAAACGAGGTAAGTTGCTCGAGAGAGAGCTTATCCCCTTTAAAGTCTAGCCTAGGCACAAGTACTCAATGAATTTACTATCAAAAGCATGTACCCAATGATTTAGTCTATCCCGTATTCCTATCACATCCCAAGAATCCCCCTCTCATTACTTAGAAATTCTTGTTTATTTTGTTGTTTTTACTTACTTGTGACAAAAACCCCATTGTTAATTAACACTCTTGTGTCCCCCTTTAATTTACAATATTTTTAATCGTTAATGTCTTTAGCTACGACTAGTTAGAACTAAATTTTATTTTTCTATTAATTCTCAAAACCACTCTCTTGGTAACGATCCCAATCCTTGGTTGGGTTACTAAACTATTGTACGATCGTAGACACTTGCATCGGAAGTTGTGTCTTGATTACACAAATATCAAAATGGCGCTGCTATCGGGGAGTGGTGTTACTTGAGAATTCTTAGATTAGTAGAATTTTTATTCTTCTTAGTTGTAGTTTTACTAACTTTATTTTTAGTTTTGTTTTGCTGATTTGTGCTACAAAAGCAGAGGAAGTGAATATATCAACCAACACTTGCGAGCTAATGAAATTTCCTCCGTTAGAGCTAATGATAATTCGGGATAGAATCCTAACCTTCAAGCAATTGGAGGGAGAAAGGGTCTATAAGTCATGGGCAAGGTTTAAAGAACTGATCACTCAATGCCTAATTCATGACATTCCCGATATAATCCTCCTTGACTGCTTCTACAGAGGTCTTGGCCCCAGAAACAAGAGGGTGGTCAACCAACTTATTCCAGGTGATATTGCAAAGCAGTCATATGCGATGACAGTCCAACTGCTTGACAACATGACTAAAATGAATCAAGAAGTAGAAAAGGACTTCATGATGACCGCACTGATGACTCAGATGGATGAGTTGGTCAAAAAGATGGTGAAGATCGAGGCTCAGTGCAAGAGGAAAGATAAATATTTCCCTCCTCATGAGCGAAGAAATCCCAAGGACAATTGTCACGACCCGGGAGCACCCCCTAGTCGTAACCGGCGTACTCGACCTCGAAGAGGTCTAATACAAGCCTCTTAGCATTCATTCATCGCATAGACACTAAAACCTTAAGGAATTAAAAACTTTCTTTACCAAGAAAACATTTCAAAAAAAAAATAGCAAGCGGAAGACTTTCTAGACTTTATACATGATGTCTCAAAACCATCTAATACTTTAGAGTACAAAATTCGGGACTAATTCTATACACAACTTAAACAATACTAAAAAGACATAAAAGAACATATGGATTGTCCTCGAATATATGAGGACTCACTAAGTCTTCATCTTCAACACTTAGAAACCTATCAAATAGCCATGATATGTCATCGTCTCCAAATCCCTACACTTTAGTCCAAAAAGGGAAAGAAAGGGGTTAGCACAATTAAGTACTAAGTATGGAGACCATGCAAAAACATGCCAAAAAGGACATTTTCAAGGAAGTAAATGCTTTCATATCATTTGATAAAACCTTTCCTTTACAAGTATAAGAGACATAATAAAAGTCAACATTAACATATAAGACCATAGCCAACCATACATATACTCAACATATGTCCATATACAACCCATGCTTAACTTTAAAAGAACACATGTCATTTCATTACCATAGGACCTCTACTTAATATAATCACTTGAGTGAGACAAGAAGTGACCGCCCATACAACCTCTTCGAGCACACTTAAGTGTTCCCCAAAATTACCTTAAATAAGGACATTTCCTTTACAACATAACATCAATAGACCAACATTCTTTAAGAAACCATTTTGGAGACATTCAAGCACATAAGGGGACTTTCACATAATAGTCGTTAGACTTAGGGAACTCACTTTAGTATCTTCAAAGCCTACTCGTGCCATGTGTAGATAGCATCCCATACTACTACCTACACGTTATAGAACCTATCCAATAACTAGAGTGCACATCCCGCATGATGGGAATAGGCATAACCGACATAGACCATACTAGCTAGGTATGGAATCCGGAGTCTATCCTACTCAGTGGAGGTTGTTCTACTTGCCAAAGGTAGAACTAGTAAGCAACCCATGTAGGCACATGGTTTAAGGGATGTCCAAGGAAGTTCATTGTGCCTAATCTCATACTCAACTAGGCCACCTTCCTAACCACATCCACTCGGTGCTAGCCTTATTTCCCATAGAGTATTTCATTCACATATGTACTAGAGAGGGTTCCTTTTCTAGTTCAACCAACTCATAGTACCTCTTCCCAAGAAAGGCCCTATTTCTTAGTCATAGCCAATCAAGGTTCATAAGGATAGCTCATTGACTTTCTTAGATAAGGATTTTCATGCCGTTCTGGCTCCATCCATCTCTAAGTCTATCATTTCACTTAAGAAGGGAACATCGCCCTAAGGCCCATCCTTCAAGGTTATACATTTACTTAGGAAAGCTAGACTTATGAAAGGGCACCATTTCTTAGTTCTGCCGATTCAAGTCTTGGCCTAGAATTCCTCTTTTAGCATTTATAGAAAGGGCACCATTTCTTAGTTCTGCCCATTTCACACATTTATGCATTCAAGACTTTAAGTAACAAGGAGGGACACTTTAGTCTACCAACCAAGTCACATCATTTTCATTCAAGGATACTTCATAATCCAACATCATTTCATATATACATCATGAGAAGTCATACTTTAACTCACAATGCTATCCACTTTACATAGGATCATCACAAGATCACATAAAACTCATTCACATCATACCTTCACATATAGCTTCACATAAAACTCTACATATAGCTTCATATAAGACTTTACATATAGCCTCATATGTGTATAATAATACAACAATATAATAACATTTATATAATGCCCTTCATGGCCTCAATTCACAATAATACAACAAATAACCACCTCCGCCAAAGGTGGATCAAACCAATCAATAACAATTATATCAATACTAAGAGATTAAGCCATCTTACCATTCTCCAAAGCCATAACCAACATTACTCAATTCCCTACTAATTCAACATTATTCATAAAGTAGGTCAACTTACCATCCTTTCCCAGCCACCTTCACCATTCTCATGATCAAACAATTCACAATATAAAGCATAGGTAATCATGGTATTCAACTATACCATTTAAGCTAAGCATAAGCCCATAATCAACATGAAGACAAATTCACAATTTTTGCCCATTCAAGGCAAACATCCCACATCCTTCAATTCAATAAAGATTCTTAACAATTCACATATATAATACCATATATGAACATCCCATACCATACTAAACACAATTTTTATAATCATCTACTCAAAATCAATACACCCACTTTATGGTGAAATTTAGAGAATTTGAGAAAACATGGGTTCATGGGGATATCTTTCTAAAAATCATTAATAATCATTAATAACAATATAAATCATCATTTAAAACCCTTTTTATGCAAGAACCCATGCTAGAATCGAAATTAGGACTTTAGGATTTTTGAAGAACTTTGAAAATACTTTGAATTAGCTCTTTGATTGAAAAAGGAATCAAAGATAAAGAGTCCCCATACCTTAATATTGAAAAAGCCCACGAAAATCGATGAAAGAAGCCTCCAATTTGAAACCCTAGTTCTTCACCCTTCTTCTTCCTTGAACTTGAGAGAAATATTTGAGAGAGGGAATGATTTTGGAAATTCTAATTTGAAGAATGAAGTTATAACCCTCATTTAAATGATCTAATATACCTAAAATAATAAAAACAACTTAAAAATAAATGCCCAAACTACCCCTCACTTAGTTGGACCTTCTTTATTTTTTAACAAGTTATTAATGCATAAAACCCATGTGAGGCTCTACTTTATCATACTTCATTTTGAGGGGGGTTACAACAATGAAGTTAAATGCAATGAGGGAATGCTATAAATCATTCTCCACAAGGTGACTAAGCAAGATAGAGAGTTGGAAGAACTGAAAGAAGACATTGAAGGGATGAAGCGAATGATTTGGTCTCATTCCAGAGCTGTCCAACTGCTCAAGAATCTTATGGGTCATGTGTTGCCTCAACTCCATTCGCAGAAAAGCAGGGGGTTGCCTAGTGATAATATGGCTAACCCCAACAATGAAGCTTAAATGGTGACTCGCGTCGTGCCACGATGTTAACTAAGGCGTTGTTTGGGAGGCAACCCAAATCCATTTACTACTTTCTTTTGCTTTTATAAAAAATGGTGTGTTGGTTGTGCAGGTTTAAGTGTGGAAAGTGTTTGGAAAATGCAGATTGGCGATCGAAATGGTCAGTCAGCGGATCGCCGAAGAGGTCAGCGTACCCGACTTGACCGGTTGTTTGGCTCAACACACATAAAAATCGAAGCCTGTAAAACTCGATGAGCTTGAGAATCAGTTCGGAGTGTCGCCAACCAGGTTAGCGACCATGATTAAGATCGTTGTTTGGACCTTCTCGTTGACTAAAGGTACTGTAAAACTCGGCAAGTCAAATGACCATTTGATGTGTCACCAAATGTATCAGCGAGTGCGATTAATATCGCCGAGTAGACGCGAACTGGACAGTTTATGAAGGCCACATGTCTTAAGAGTCCAAATTCTTCACTTTCCCTCACTTTTAAACTTCACAAACTCACACCAAGGTAGTATTTTTCTTATCTTTGCATTTTACTAGTATTTCGGTTAGTTGATTTGAGCTCGGAGTTAGATTTCTTTGCCACTTTGCATTTCAGTCTTACCGTTATCAGCATCAAAGGTTGGTTGCCTGACACTCAAAATTATTTTATAGAATTTGTACTCATTTGCAATATATGTATCTTGTTCTTGTGTGTGCCTGTATTAATTTCTAAATGTGGCTCAATTTGTTTATAAGTATTGAGACCCCGTCTGTTTGTGCTTTTAGCTAAAGTATATTTTGTGGGATTGTGTTTGGATGTTATGGATCTGAGTTAAATATCACTAGTGCATGTGCTTATTTTGTTTTTGGGGGTTAAGGGGTTGAATTCGAGAAGGTGGGTTGATAATAGGCGCATTAGGCTATTTGGCGAGCTAGGTCTAGCCCGTCGAACTACTCGACGGTTCGCCAAATGCTCTTATCTCACTTTAATATATTGTGGAATTTGATGTTTAATGTTGTAACTTTCGACGAGAAGCCTGAGGTCACCAAAAGTACTCGGCGACTCGCCGAAAGTATTCTTGATCACCCTTTTTCTGCCCCCTTTGATTTTGCATGCATTTTAACTTTTGGCTGACTCACCGGACCTTTTGAGCCAATCTCTTTGATTCTTCTTGAGGATTTGCAGATATGGCGAAACCAAAAGATGTCGAGAGAATTGTACTAGCCCAAGAGAAAACTGAAAGGAAGACGATGAATGAGGAGGTTGCTATATCCAAAGGCAAGGCTGCTACACCGCCCACGTCTGGTGGGAAGAAAGATAAGGGAAAGGGCAAGGGAGTCAGGGAAGTCTATGCATCTTCTGGTCAGATACCTATTTCAAAAAAAAAATCCAAGAAACTATAAAGTACCTTCATAGGCCCGGGAGTTCTATGTCGTTGTATATGCCTATTGGGCAAATTTACAAGAGGTCACTCCTAATGGACCTAACAGGGTCAATGCATCAGAAATAGCCCCGGTTCTTGATGCCCAAACCTCGAGCATGGCCCCAAGCATTGATGCCCAGATTCAGAGCACTACATCAGGCACTGATTCCCAGATAAATGGAGTGACTGCTTAGACATGATCCCTTTTTTACCTCCCTCTCTGTCTTTCTTTAACTGTCATTTTGGATATTGTGTCAATTGCATTTGAGGACAAATTGCTTTTATTTGTGATGGGGTGAGGCCCATCTTTGTGTGCCACTCATGTTCGTGTTTTGTTGATATATTTTGGGCTGTTCTATTTAAAATTGTGTTTATACTGCATTTTTGTGGATGTTTGAGCTTATGGCTCCCTTTTATTTTAAATTGCAAAATGATTTTGACCCGTCCGAAAATTTTTGTCACCTCTCGTGTGTTGAATGTGGTTATTCTATTGCAAAATTTAAGTCTCGGTTCCAATCAATACTGATGACTTGAATAGTGCTCTCAATCGAACGAACATGAATGTACGACTACGATGAGGCCAAATGAAGTTGCATGTACAATATGTGAACTCTTTGCATCTCGTTGTGATTAGCCATTTATCAAATCGATTCTCTTGTGATGACCGTTGCACACTAGCAAAAGTGTGGAGTCTTGTTTGACTTAAGTGTCGATGCCTTGTGTGATAAGCTTACCTGGAACCATGCATGACAACACTTAGAATTTTCCCTATTGGTCCGGTTAATTAAGTAAGACTTTCTCTTGATATGATCTTAGGCAACTTCGAAGAGTGTGAACCAATTTGACATATACCTCTTTTGTGACCTACCTTGTGAGCGTGTGATTCCCTCTTGAACACCCTTTGAGCCTTATCCTTCTTTGGAAGAAACTTGATGAAAACTAGACCTTTCTTAATCCATTACCTATAATCCTCTTGAATTGTGGTTAGTTGAATAGCCAAAAAAAAAAAGCCTAAGTTGGGGGTGTGGTGAAAAGATAAGGGTAAGTCAAGAAGTGCAAGGAAAGTCTCCTCTTACCCATGGTTTTAAGAAAAATGGAACCCCTCCATATAAAAAAAAAAAAAAGAGAAAAAGAGAAAGATAAAGAAAAAGAATGAAAAAGAAAGTTATGGAATAAAGTACAAAAGAGATGGGGTTCCCAAACTATCCATGGGAAGCGAATAATAGGATGACATATGATGCACTAATGAAAATGATGAAGGAAAAAGAAAGAAAGTGTTGAGAGCACCACATTTGAGGATAAAAGTCACTGAGCCTAAATGACCATACCTTTAAACTCAGCCCCGTTACAAGCCTTGTTAAGTCCTTTGTGATCTTGAGAAAGTCGAAACAAATGTTGATTGAAAAATACGGGTAAACCTATACCTAAGAGGGTCAAAGTAAGACATAAGATTGTGGATTGTGTATTCATTAGATATGCCACAAACAGTAAGGCATGTCAATTTTTGGTTCATAAGTCTGAACATTCGGATACTCATGACAATATGGTAATGGAATCAAATAATGCTGAATTCTTTGAACATATCTATCTGTATAAAACTAGACTTGAGTTATCTAGTGGAGGGTCTAAACGACCTCGAAAAGACCCAAAAGAGAATGTACCTAATGAAGAGAGTCCAAGGCGCATCAAATGTCAAAGGACAACTACTTCATTTGAATCTGATTTTGTAACATTTCTTCTTGAAAGTGAGCCTCAAACATTCAAGGAAGTTATGTTGTCTACAGACTCAACCTTTTTAAAGGAGGCTGTCAATAGTGAGATTGAGTCAAACTTAAGGAATCATACTTGGGAGTTAGTTGATCTTCTTGTAGGAAACAAACTTTTGGGTTCGAAATGGATTTTCAAAAGGAAGATGAAAGATAATGGAACTATTGACAAATACAAAGTAAGACTTATTGTCAAAGACTTTAGATAGAAAGAAGGTCTTGATTATTTTTACACATACTCAGTAGTGACGAGGATTACATCAATTCGGATGTTAATTTCCCTAGTTGCAGGGCATATATGCTTTAGTTTTTGGACGGCAGGGGCACCAATGTCCCAAAAGTATGACGAAGGGTATCTGCATACCATTTACGATAGTTCGGGGGGGTATATTTTTCCTTTTTCCCTTTTTAAATTCTTTTTTAAAACGGAAAAGGGCCAAAAATACCCCTGAACTATAGGAAAAGGTCTAAAAATACCCTTCATCCATCTTTTGGTCCAAAAATATCCTTTTATTCATCCTTTGGTCTAAAAATACCCTTCTATTCACCTTTTTAGTTCACTTATACCCTTGAAACTTACAACCCTCTCTTTATTTTTTTTAAATACTTATTATGTGTCATTTTCTTATTGGATGAAATAAAATCCACCTCTATTAATTTTCCCCATAATTTATCCAAATTAAAACAATATATCTCTTCAAGACCTCAAAAACATATTTTTTTTAAATCTAGTAATTTGAATTTTGTATAGTTTTTTTAAAAAAAAATTGTTTTAGATAATTTATATAATTAAAAGATTATTAGTAATGCCACAATTATAAGGACATACTATACTATCACAAATCCTAAAATCTATCTTCCTTTTATTTTATTTAAAAAAAAATGATCATTTAATTTTTTACTAAGACTCTTTGTAACTGTTAATTTCAAAGATAAAAGAAGAAAAAGAATATAGATGCTCGTAGGCCGTAGCCCGTAAGGAAAATTAAAAATAGGAAAAAAGAGAAAAAAATTATAATGTATTATGGATAAGATAATATTATTAGGATCATGATATTATTTATTTGTTTATGCAATATTTATTATTTATATCATGTTTATTATTTTGATTTAATTAATTAAATTTTAGCCGTTAATTTTTTCCTTATGCCATGTGCCTTCAATCTAAGTAAGAACTTGGGGAAAATAGAGAAAAAAAGGTGGAGAGGAGCCGGATCTAAAAGAAACTAAAAAATAAAAAACTACAACAAATATAAAAAAGACTATTAGATTTATTTATTTTTAAATAAAAATAATTGAGGTCTTAAAGAAATATTTTCTTTTGGCTTGGATAAATTATGTGAAAAAATCTAGTCAAGATGAGGATTTATTTCACCCAATAAGAGAATGATACATAATAAGTATTTTAAAAAAAAATAAAAATAAAGAGAGGGTTGTTAGTTTCAAGAGATAAGTGAGCCAAGAAAGTGAATGAAAGGATATTTTTAGACCAAAAGATGGATGAAGGGTATTTTAAAACTTTTTTTTGTAGTTCAGAGGTATTTTTGACCCTTTTCCATTTTTAAAATAACCTCAGGTTACTTATTTTGACGAGGATGTTAAACTCATTTCTATATAATACATGGAATTCATGTGACACAACTACTTTGATTTCATTTAGATGTTTGAACTAAATTTTGTTCTAATCAAACATCTCAATTCCTAATAAAGTATTTCAATTAGACACATTCATTTCAAATTTTAATTTTCTTTTTGCATGTTTTCTCATTCATTTATTAGGTAGTTAAATTAACCACATAAAATATGTTATTTCTTTTAATTATATACATTTGTAAGCCATAAAATCTCATACATTTTTTAGTTGACACTGATGCATATGATTAAAGAAATGACATATTTTATATAGTTTACTTAACTATCAAACAGACAAACGAAAACATGTATATTTTTTCTTCTTCAAAATTTAAATTGGAAGTGTTTAATCGTAACACTTTATTAAAATTGAAGTGTTCAATTAAATAAAACTAAGTTCCAGTATCTAAATAAAATATATAGACAAATTTAAGAAGATCATCCCATTAAAAAAAAATCACCCACATTTAGGTTCAAGTTTCTTACTTTTAGTAATATGTAGGTAAATGTACCAAGAGAAGTGGTGTATAAAATATAATATACTCCCAATGCCATATTTTATGTGATAACCTTTATCTTTATAGTTTTACTATAATTAAAAATAATTTAATTTTGATTCTTTTTTATTTTTAACAAAATAATTTAAATATCTAAACATTATTTTAGATCAGTAAGTTTTAATTATAGTATTATTTTTTTTTAAACAGTATCATGCCAAGTTGAAGGACTAAAATGGGACGGAGTGAGTAATAAATTTATTCCGAAAGTCTGACCAAATTGGTGTGTGGTTCCAGTTAAATAGTACTAACAGCTGCTGACATTGCCTTTTGAGTTCTCTACTAAAAGCAACAATGGCGGCTGCAACAGTGAGGGTATCAGCAAACAACACTATAACAGCTTCACTCATATCGAAAAGTCCTCTCCAAAAGCCCAGCATTTTCAACCTTTGCTTCCGTAATGGAGGTGCTGCTGCACAAAGGAGGCGACTTTTCAGTTGCAGTGCTATTTACAATCCCCAGATTCAAATCAAACAACACGGACGGCCTGAAACCTTAGATTATCGTGTATTTTTTGCGGAAGATTCCGGCAAAAAGGTTAATGCCCTACAATTTTTGATTTCTTACTCTATTGCAATGTGGGAATTTTCAGGATAAACATTTTAGTTTACATGATCAATCCAAATGCTCTGCAGAATCTTTGTAGCTTAGTTGGTTGGCTGCATGTACTCCCACCTTATTGGTCATGACCTTGTTGGTGAGGGTTCGATTCCCATAATGTAATTTCCTCCCCTTCCCCTTCCCCTTCCCCTAACTCCAATTTTAAAAAAATTAAAAAAATTCCAAATGCTCTATCTTGTTGCAATGGGTGGACTTACATGGTTGTCAATGGTTGCTGGTGGGCCCACTATCTTCATAGAGTGTGTGTAAATTCCTAGATTAGTCTATGCTCAACGTCAAGCTTCATATTGTTCGGAACTCCTTGTTCATGTAAAGTGTTGCCCGAGGCATTTGCACCTTGTCTAGTTTTTGAAGATTCCTAGAGAGGATTATTACAAATAAAATCGAATTAAGAAGACAACAAGAACAAAGACTGTGTTTTTGCTACTATATATCTCTTTACATTTTAGTTCATACTTCATTGTCAACATTAGTCATTTTTATTACTAATATTTGTCAAAATAAACATAAATTCCTACAGTCACATCATATCGGTATAATCTGCAGGTATCTCCTTGGCATGATATACCACTTCATTTAGGTGATGGTGTTTTCAATTTCATTGCTGAAATTCCCAAAGAATCAAGTGCTAAGATGGAAGTTGCTACGGATGAGCAGTACACACCAATTAAACAAGACACAAAGAAGGGGAAACTTAGATACTATCCGTAAGGCTATTCTATGTCACTATTTCCCAACATACTTCTAGTATGATTGTGTCCTGTGGAATTATTTATTTGTCCCACCAGTTGCCTTAAGTGGGAAAAGAAGGTTAAAAGGATGACAAGTTTGTGGCCTACATGAGTTAACTGCTGAAGACCAATAGGTTTTAGTCTGGTGCAGCTTTTAGCTCATATTCTGTTGTGATAGTTGTGTGAAGTTCATGTTATTTGTTGTTTGAATTGGTGTATGTCTTGTACCGTTCTCAGATATAATATTCACTGGAACTATGGATTGCTTCCTCAAACCTGGGAAGACCCTTCATTGGCAAATGCTGAAGTTGAGGGGGCATTTGGAGATAATGACCCTGGTATGTTTCCGGTGCTCCTAAATTGTTAAATGAGCTTTGTTCTAATCATCCATCAAAAAGGAAAAAATGAATTTAGAGGTTGGTTAACTTTCTTGATGACTAATTTGTCTGTAGTTGATGTTGTCGAGATTGGGGAAAGCCGTGCTAAAATTGGCCAGGTCTTGAAGGTCAAACCTTTAGCTGCTTTGGCAATGATTGATGAAGGAGAACTTGACTGGAAAATAGTTGCTATATCTCTAGATGATCCCCGAGCTTCATTTGTCAATGATATTGATGATGTGGAGAAGCATTTCCCGGTATGTTTTAGTGCAATAAGGCCCTTATGTTTTTCACTCTCTTTACCCTCACATGTTGATGATTTGATAACACTATGCATCATCAATTTTTGGCACTCCCTTTGGTATTGTTATATATGCCCTGTTAAAGATATTTCTCTCTAAGGATGTTCGACTTTATATGGCTATGCCAAGATGTGTCATGGATGTTCTATGGTTTGGTTAATTTATCAGTAATTTAGTTCTTCAATAGGCTCCATTGACTGGACGATCTTAGACGTTCACCAGTGTTCATTGCCTAGGAACAGCAATTGATATAACAGAGAGAATTTAACTTTTATGAATAACAAGAGTGAAGTTGCATTTTTCAGAAGTAGCTGCTTACACTATTGAAGTGAGAGTGTAGCCAAGTACAATATGGTCAAAGTTATTTAGGCAAAACTTCTCTTATAACTGCTGGTATACTAATCCTCCCAGCAAATCTTTAATCCTTGGTTGCAAATTTCAACCATACAGCTTCTGCTCTCAACTTAATCTTTGCTGGAAGGTGGATTAGTTTGTCTAAATTACAATCACCAATCCCTTATGTGAAGTTGCATCATTTGAACTTGTACAAACAAGATGGACTAGAACTTCTGCTCTGAATTATTTCTTGGCTGTTATACGCTATAGCCAGTGGCATAGCTACACTATACTCAGGGTGTCCAAGCGAACACCCTTCGTCGGTAAGTTATACTATATATACAAGTAGAATGATATGCTAAATGGTTAAATAACATATTTTGGACACCCTTCAAACAATGAAGTGTTGTAGCCTAGTGGTTTCTAGCACGCCTTAAAAGTTCAGGCTTAAGGTGGTTGCGAGTTCGAATCTATTTTGTTGCAGCGTTTAAGCTTTTTGGACACCCTTCGTGAAATTTCTGGCTCCGCCACTGGCTATAGCCTCCTTAATCCTTATTACTAGTACAATGAATAAGAGAAAAATACAAGCATGCCAAGTAACCATTCCATATATCTACACGGAAAAGGTAAGATATTTGGTTCGTGAACCTACTCCACAAGAAGATCCTGAAGGGTTGCTGTTAGTTCCCCAATTCTGTAGCAAACCTGCAAGCATGGAAACACTTCCCCAGTGCTTTTGATGGTCCATTCACATTGCATGTAGAGAAAGCCTAGCTATATATCAGTCTATCCTAGTTCTATATCTGTACCAGATCCCGAACCTCTCTGATATTGTTTCACAACCGTTTTGATGACCTTTACTGGAATGCATTCCTTCCGGTGTCTAGTACATCTATATCTGCAACTGTTAAATTCTTACTGGCAAATCAGTTAATGTGGTACGAATCATTGGAGGTTCTCTACTAACATTCGATGCTGAATAGATAGTTAGGCAGATTGGACAGTAACTGTATTTGAGCCACACTCATGTATTGTACATCTGTTGTACTCCATTTTAGTCTGGTAACAGTGAAATACTTCTGATTTATCAAAAGAGGTACTAAAAGGTTGCAATGGATCTTAACGACACTAGTACTGAGAGGAATCCCACTTTAGCTACTGAGTGAGGTTCCATGATTCTTTTTGTTTTACTCTCTCAATGGAGTGAGTAAATTCTCTTGAATGTTGACTGTAATTAGAGGCAAAACTTGTTCAATACTGTGTTCAAGTGCTGTGTTTCAAAATGGTTATGTCAAGTCATGACTGAGATAGATAGTACCGAGCTACTTTGTTACTGAGTATATATATAGCACACCTAGATTATTTCCACAGGGTACTTGCTACCTCCACCAACATAAGTACTAACAAATCACCTAATGTTTTTGTGTCCGCTGGGATTTGAACCTAAGACCTAATGGTTAGCCACATTCTTGGGTGCTTTTCTTACTCTGATTATATATTATGTGAGTTCTTCACTAAATGTTCCTAATTTGTCAATATTCGTCAAACTAATTCTGTTAATATTTCAGGGCACTCTGACAGCTATCAGGAACTGGTTTAGAGACTATAAGATTCCTGATGGGAAGCCTGCAAATAAGTTTGGACTTGGGAACAAGCCAGCTAACAAGGTATCTTGCAGGATGTTATTATGTTGGTTACTTCATACCAAGAAATTATTGGACATATTTGCTTAAGTATTTGTTGAAGATGCTCGTTTCTGTTCATCTATTACTCCATCCATCCCAATTTAATTGTTGCTTCAACTCTTTTCATGCCCATTAAGGAAAAAAATACAAGATATAGTTTGCTAAGTTACCCCTATTTTATACTCCCTCTGTCCAAAATTAACAGTCATTTAGCTCAAAAAGATTGTCCCAAAATTATTATCACTTTAGGAATTCAAGATTAAAGTTGACAATTGTTCTCAGCTATATCTTTAATATTAAAGAAGTACTTCCTCCTTCCCAAATTGACGATCACTTTAGCTCAAAATATTCTCCCGAAATAATTGTCACTTTAGGTTTTCAAGACTAAAGTGACAGTTGTTTTCAATTATGCCTTAATATTAAAGAGGAGTTCTTTGTAATGTTGTTCAATTTTCAAAATGCTTTGAATGGTGACAACCATTGGAGAGCTAACACCATTCATGTTATATGTAATGGTCATTTCTGTAATATTCAACTTCTTATCTCATAGAGTCTCTTCTAGTAAGATCTTCAACAAAGTATACTCAAGTTTTTAAGATGAAAAATCAATCTACATTTACTCCCCCGTCCCATTTTAACTGTTGACGTAACTTTTTTCACGCCCATTAAATAAACAATAAATAAAAGGTATAATTTATTAAGTTACCCCTATATAATGAAAGTAAATTAATATTTTGTCTTAAAAAGTTGAGTATATTTTGTTGAAGATATTTACTGAAGAAGTCTCCTTATATGCGATAAAAAGTTGAATATTGAAGAAATAATAATTTGGATATATGGTGTGAATGGTGTTGACTTTCCAATACCCTGTTAACATTCCAATATTTGACTATTAAATGATTTTTGAGAATCGAGTAGTATAAAATAAACCTTTTCTTCAATAGTAAGGGTATGTTTGGAAATAATTGTCAATTTTAGTCTTGAATTCCTAATTTGAGATAAATCTTTTGAGCTAAATGACTGTTAATTTGGGACGAAGAGAGAATTAAATAGGGGCACCTTAATAAACTATACTTTGTATTTATTGTTTTCTTAATGAGCGTGAAAGAGCTAAACCGCCGTTAAAATAGGGATGGAGGGAATAATTCTTTTTAATACTGCTCAATTCTTAAAAAACATCTAATAGACTGTTAGTCACACATTTAAATGATGACAATCATTAGATAGTTAATATCGTTCGCACTATATGTAGTCATATTTTCTTTAATATTCAATTCCTTAATTATATCATATAAATAGTCTCTTCTAGTAAAGATCTTTAACAAAATATATTCAAGTATGTAAGAGGAAAAAATCAAACTATTTTCATTAAATATGGGTAACTTAATAAATTATACCTTTTATTTATTGATAGGCGTGAAAAAAGCTAAATCAACTATTAAAATGGGATGAGGGAATAAAAGTAGATTGATTTTTTCCTCATTAATATGAGTATATTTTGTTGAAGTTTTGTACTAGAAGAGACTTTATATGAGATAAAGGGTTACATATTGAAGAAATAATGATGACATATAATGTGAACGGTGTTAGCTTTCCAATGGTTGTCACCATTTCAATATTTGACTACTAATTGTTTTTTGAGAATTGAGCAACATTAAAAAGAACTACTTCTTTAATATTAAGGGTATAGTTGGAAACAACTGTCAACTTTAGTCTTGAATTCCTAAAGTGACAAATATTTTGAGCTAAAGTGACTGTTAATTTTGATAGAGAGTAATATCTTGAGACTTTATGCATTGGAAGAGACCAATCTTAAATTTTCAATTGTTATGCCTATTGGTGCTTAGCGACATTTTGCCATCCACATCTAGGGTCGTCTTTGAGTTAGCGACATTTTGCCATCCACATCTGGGGTCGTCTTTGAGTTATTACATATGAAGATAAATTCTTTCTGTGGCTGTCTGTAGTTATTTGTTATGTAACTATAATATCTTGAATGCTTTTTTATGTTACAACAACATACCCAGTGTAATTCCACAAGTGGGGGTCTGAGAAGGGTGGCGTCTACGCAGACCTTACCCTACCTTTTGTGAAGGTAGAGAGGTTGTTTCGGATAAAACAAGATTGACTAGGAAATACAATAGTGAAGAAGCCATTTTGAATAATAATGAAGAAAAGAATGGTAACAACAACAACTAATACGATAATTGAAGCAAAGGAAACGACATGTGATAGTACAATCGAAGAATAAGATAGGAGAGCAATATTCTCAAAAAAATAATGACATGAATGTGTCAAGAATACTAGGAGTAATATTTAGCAGATACATGAATGTGTCAAGATGTTGATTTAATTATTTAGCACATAATGACATGAATGTGTCAAGAATACTAATATTTACTCCCTCCGTTTCACAAAGAATGACCTCCTTTCCTTTTTAGTCAGTTTCAAAAAAATGACCTCTTTCCTTTTTTGGTAACATTTTACTTTTTGCTTTCCACGTGGCATGTTTAAGACCACAAGATTAAGGGCAATTTTGTACATTTGACATAACTTTAATTTAGGACCACAAGATTTAAAAGTCTTCTTTAATTTCTTAAACTTTGTGCCAAGTCAAACCAGACCAATCTTTTTGAAACGGAGGGAGTAGTATTTAGCAACTGATGAGAAGAAAAAAAGAACAATGGTAGTACTTTTGTAGACACTTATTGCAACCCCTCTTCCCAGGCCCCACAAAGAAGAATGAAAAGGATGGGATGTTAGAAATCTTTCTCCAGCTAGACAAGCTATGCTGCTTGGCTTTGCATGACCCTGCTAATTATCTAATTCATCTGCTATTACAGGATTATGCACTTAAGGTTATTATGGAAACCAACGAGTCTTGGGCAAAGCTTGTCAAGAGATCCATTCCTGCTGGTGATCTTTCACTTATATAGCTGCCAATTGACAAAGCTTGAACAGCTAGTTTTGTTGCTTGTTAACTGAACTGGTAGCAATTCTTTCTCCGTCCTCATGTCTGATGTGTAAATGAGTTCACATTCTTTAAGTTTATTCAGCATAAGAAGATGCTACTTTTTCATCCGTATTTTCTGCATGGAAATGACTTTTAAAGCTATGTAAGCGGAAAAAAGATTTAAATATATCTGAATTGATCTTTGTTCTTCAATTGCATTAACTAAGTATGAATGCATCTTAGTCACAAAGTTAACAGAGTATCTGCAAGCTTCCAAGATCTTGCATGAGATTCATCCACCATGATCTGTGGCTTTATCTTTTCTGAAGCTGGAAGATGCATTTGTTACTGGAAACTCGCTAATGATGAGTTGGAAGATGGTGATGATGAGCTATTTATTAAGAAAGTGGTCTGCTTTTTTGGCCAAATCTTAGCAGTTCTGCTGCTGGTGCCGTGAAAGTCAGGTAAGTATGACTGAGATTTTTATATGATGAGATGAGTAATCGGGGAAACTAAACCATAGGCACTCTGTGTTCTAAACACCTGAGCCCTGTTGTTGAGCAGCTACTATGTCTAGCAGGTAAATGTAGGCATTTAAGTTTTCATCACTTATTGAATAGTTGTTCTTATGAATAATAGCTGGTTCATCTTTTTTGTGCTAAAAACTTATTTTTCTGTTTATATTCTTTGGGGAATGTAATAGGCTATGTTTTTTTTTCAAGTTAACTTGGGAAGTCTAGGTGAAAAATGTGCAATTTATAAGCGATCAAGATGATTATACATTTAGGCTACTGAGGTGAGTGATCTTACAGTTGACATTACAGAAAAAGAGACTAAAATAGAGTTTGGGTTTTGGAGAAGTATATATACTCTCAAGGACATAGTGCTCACAACATTTCTAGATTGTACATGGACAAGTACCAAAGGAAGGTCTGAGTTGGTTTTAGCAATTCGATCTAAGTCTTCTTGTGTGGTACTTTATAGTAAGGTTAATAGTTAATTGAGAACATTACAGGGGATGATGACAAGGTCTTCTACATGAAAACCTCAAAACAGCTACTCGTTTTAGGGATGACAATTGGGGTAGAGCATGGCAAAGGCTAAACCAGGCAGAGCAGAGTGATAAAATAGGGCAAAGTGGGGCGGGTCAAAGCTTTTATGTAACTTTTCTTGGAGTTCCAATTGCTAACATAGCTAAAAATTATAGTACAATCTTTGCAGGAAAATGGTCATCTAATTAACCATTTTGTTATACTTTTGTGCTTTATTTCTTTAGTTTTGGTCGAATTAATTTGACTTAACTCTGAATTAAAATGATAAGCAAAACGGCTAATTGTTTTCCTCCTCTAACACACTAATGATACATATTTGGTCTGTTAATAAAATTATAAAGGAACACTAAACAGCTTATTAAACACAATATTAGGAGTATTTCAGCTTTGAACCGGGTGAATGTATATAATTATTCCTGTCTATCTAAATTTTCTTTAAGCTATTTCAGATTTTATGATTTGTTTGTTTGATCTTTCCATAATTAAGTGTAAGACTTTAATTAGTTGAAAAAATTGATCTACTTGATTTTTTTAAATGAGACGATTGAGTAAATATAATTTCTTTATCACACTTTAAATTTGTGGTAAAATTAAAGTAAAAAGCGTTTAATAAAATAATCCATGTGAGTAGTTTATTTTTTATTTTAATAAAGACCCATGTGAGAATTGTTACAAATCAAAATGTATTATCGTCATAAAAGTACCATTACTAAATAATCAACAACTAATAAATAAGAAAATTACTAAAACAAAAGCAATTGAAGTTCATATTAAAATGATTAAATTGAAAGAACGGTGGCTGATTGTTTCTAGCTTTGGAGATTTTTCTAAATGGCGGTGAGATCTTGTTTCCAGACCACCATTAGTTCCATCTCATATTTTCAGTCTTTATTTCTTATCAGAGACTTGTGATGTGTTTCATACTCTAAAGTTGTATTAGATGCTCTTTATACTTATGCCACCAGGTTTTGAGATATTCTTTGTTGTTCTTTTCTACCGTTTGTGGCATGACTTCCCTTTGGGAGTCTCATATGTGTGTTATTTTCAGCTGACACACCTTACTGGGGGTTTTCGGGGTGTGTGTCATCATGACCTCGACTTTTGGGTCGTGACAAATTAGTAAGAAAAGACATTGGACTTGAGATATGAACAGCATTCCGTGCATCAGCAGTTATATCAAAGTTGAAAAATATTTATATTGAATTCGTCTAGATTTTCCTATATATTGAAGCTAAATTACAAGAGGTTAAGAATCATTTCCAAGAAAGCACAAGACTAAAAGTAACTTTTATTTCCAAAACACAACACTGCCACCAGTAGTTAACATATCATCATATAAACTATGCATGAAAGAGATAAAGCTGTGATAACCATCACATCCCAAATGCGATGGATTAAGAATTTGCTGGTGTAAACTTGAGGGAAACACTATTGACACAATGGCGCTCATCCGTTGGGGTAGGGAATCCCTCACCCTTGAAAACATGACCAAGATGGCCGCCACAAGCTGCACAAGTAATCTCGATCCTCCTGCCATCAGGGTCAGGCTGAAAAGCACAATTGTATCACACATCAGACACTGCCACAATGTCAAATCTAGAAAAACTACTAAGGAGGACCCAGGCAAAAAATGGAAATGTTGTAGAAGCAATCTCATTACCAACTCATTCGAGAAAATCAACGGAATACCTCCATGTGTGTTGACTGCCTTTTTAAAATCTTAGAAAAAGTAATGGAACAAAAATTTCATAAAGCCTTTACTAGGTCAATTGTTAAAGGGGCTGGTGTTTTCTTTCTCAAATTCAAAAATCTAACCATTAAATTGCTTTAGGAATCACAAACAGGATTAGGGGATAGCTAACTCGAGTTTCAAGAGGCAGTAGCATTTGATCACCTTTCATAGTACGGTGGCAGCAATAAAGGTTCTGCAAGGACGACAAGGTTATGCCGGGTATCTTACAACCCAAGGAAGAGGAGGACAAGGAATTTATGACCATCCAAGGATTAGGGGGGAGGGGGTGACTATTGATAATATGTGGACTACGATAGCCAATTGTATTAGGGAAATAACTAGAGAAGTATTAAGTGGTCTCGAAGGGTAACTTTGGTAGACATAAAGGGGGCCGGTGGGCGAATATATAGAGGTCCAAGGGAAAATGGAAGCCAAGAGCTTACATGTGGTAGAGACGGAAAATAGGACTAATAAGGAGAAGTATAAGATTGCGAAGAAGGAAGAGAGGATAGCAGATACAACAACATACCTAGCGTATCCCACAAGTGAGGTCTAGGGAGGATATAGTTTACGCAAACCATACCTACCTTAAGAGAGGTTGTTCCGATAGACCAGCATACGTCCATAAACTCTTCAATGTAGAGGGGACATGAATATTGTGTTGGGTGATTCAGAAAACTCTGAGAGCCGTCAAGATTTTAGGTACTGTAGGCATATAAAGTTTGAGGAGGTCAAAGGTGCAATCCGTAAGATGATAGGGGGAAGAACGATCAGGCCAGATGAGATTCATGTGAATTTTTGGAAAAGAGCAGGTAAAGTAGGTAGTGATGTCATTTTTAGGACGAGTTAAAATGCTCGAAGAATGGAGGTGGAGTACAATTATCCCATTATACTGATATTCAAAATTACAACAACTATAGGAGTATTAAACTACTAAGCCACACTAGGGAGAGGGTGGTAGAGATGAATATAATGAAGGATGTGTCTATTTTTGAGAACCAATTTGAATTCATGTTGGGGCGATCAACTCTAGAAGTCATTTATCTTCTGAGGAGATTGTTGGAGTAGTCGAGGAATAGGAAAAGAAACTTACAGATGATGTTCATTGACTTAGAAAAAGAAGCATTTGATAAAGTCCCAAGGAGGTTTTGTGGAGATGCTTGAAGTCTAGAGGTTTGTTACTGGCATACAGTAGAGCGATTAAGGACATGTGCAACTACCAGTACGATGGAGTGAAAGCCCGAGTGAGAATAATGGAAAGAGACTGCGAACACTTCCCAGTTAAGATGGCGTTGCACTAGGGATAAGCTCTTAGCCCTTTTTTATTTGTCGTAATGATGGATGAATTGATATATACTCAAAGGTGGTATCATGGTGTATGTTATTTACATATGACATATAGTATTGATTGACGAGACATGCGTCGAAATTAACGATAGACTAGAGATGGACCCTAGAGTCTAAAGGTTTCAGGCAGACGGAACTAAGAGAGTACATGAAGTGCAAGTTCAATGACGCATCACAATAGGCGGATGTGGAAGTGGGGATTGATACATATGTTATCCCCAAGAAGGAAGCTTCAAGTATTTCAAGGAGATGGGGAAATCAGATGTCACACATTGTATTTGAACAAGGTGGATAAAATAGAGGCTCACATCATGTGAAAAGCACATATCATCGAGACTTAAAAGGAAAGTCCAATAGGGTGGTTATTAGACACACTATGTTGTGTGAGGCAGAGTGTTGAGCAGTCAATAATTCACACATTCAGAAGATGACAGTAGCGGAGATGAGGATGCTTAGATGGATGTGTGGGCATAGTAGGAAAGATTAAATTAGGAATAAAAATATATGAAGCAAAGTGGGAGTGGCCTCAGTGGTGGACAAGATGTGGGAAGCGAGGCTGAGATAGTTCGTACATGTAAAGAGTAGGCGTAAAGATGCCCTAGTGAGGAGGTGCGAGAGATTGGCAGTTGTAGGTCTAAGGAGAGGTAGAGGTAGACCGATGAAGAATTGAGAAAAGGTGATTAGACATGATATGACGCATCTTCAACTCACCAAGGATATGATCCTAGATAGATAGATAGATAGAGAAGGACGGAGGTCAAGGATTAGGGTGGACGTTTAGAAGATAGTCAAGTGATTTCTCTCTTTCTCATGCGAGAGCATGATCCTATCACAGAACACTTGTTTGCTCCCTCTCCTCTTTTACTCATTAGTATTACTCTATTATTATTTTATTCTTCAATTGTATAATTACTATTGTTTCTTATACTTGAGTTATCTCAACTATTCTTGTTGTCAGTATTCTTATCTACAGTATTTTCACCATAGTTTTTCTCTTATATTTGTCAAATCTGTTTTTGATAACACTTACCTTGAGACAAGGGTTTATCGGAAACAACCTCTTTACCTCACACAAAGTAGGGGTGAGGTCTGCATGCACCTCCTCCTCCCTAGAGCCCATTGTGGGATAACACTATGCATGTTGTTGTTGTAGGAATGAAAAATAGTTTATCTTCACTTTTTACTCCAGCATCATTTGGAAATTGCAGGAAGAGAGAGAGGTAATTGAAGGTAGCAAATGGAAGCTAAAAGAAGGTGCTAATATAAGGAGGCAGACCTCCCAAAATCTAAGGCTAGACTCTACTTTTGGTCTCAACGGCGGGAAGGGCATTCCTATTATTGTAGCCTCATATACGAACTCTATATTCTATCCCAGAAGTTGAGAGGGAGTGATGACCCCACATAAAAACAATGGCTCTCCTGGATAATGAGTATTTTTATCACAAGATTTTAAAAATGAAAAAATTGTAATGATCTGGCAAGGAGCAAGAGAACGAAGCTCACAGTGCGATTAATTGCTCCAGGAAGACCCTCAAAGAAAGCTGGCCAACCACAGCCTGAGTTGAATTTTGTTGTGGACTTGTAGAGGGGAGTGCCACATCCTGCACATTGGTAGACTCCTTCACAAGAAAACTTGTCATACTCTCCGGTACCTGGATACCTGTGAAGTAATCCTTTACGGCAAATTATTCATCTATTAATTAATTAATAAGCATCATGGTCATTCCACTATGTTAGCTTCCCTTGTTGAAAATTTGAGTCTCCAAAGTAGAAGAAAATAAAATTATATTGAATCACAAGATTGGTGTTGAACTTTTATAAACAAACATGTTGAGCCTACACGAGGAGAACAAGTTCAAGCAACTCTGCTTGAAGAAGCTCTTATCTTGCATCATATCCAACCAGAAAGACGAGATTCTGAAAATTAGCATATAACAAGGCACACTTAAATGTGATAAACTTAGCTAACCAGCCTTCTACAACTAGGAGCTATGTCCTTGTGGATATGTAACAATGTTTACTTCAAAGGTAACATAGCAATGAGTTAAATGTTAAGCATCACAGAATTGTGTTTATCCTCACACCAAAGCGGTGAACAAATTCTCCACAATGCTTGTTTGGAGGACTCCCCTGCACCCCCCACCCCCACAACACACACATCTTATGGAAAAAGATAGGAACAGAAAAAATGTCCAGGGAAAGCAAACATTGTGTTTAAGAACCCTGAAATTGATTACATGACCCCTATTTTACCCAAGATCCATCTAGTGCTCTTCAAATAAAAATGATTCTCATGACGAGTGCTCTTCAAACATCTGACATTCTCAAGATTTCTCGTCATTTAAACAGGATATTGGGTGAATTCAGAAAGAAACTCGACAAACTTGCATCCTACCCTTCATTAAACTTGGCACTTTCTCCCCAACTTTACACAAATATTAGAACCGAGTTTCAAATTATTCAGGGGGAGTATAGAAAATACGGAGTAGAGTCACAAAACTGCAGAAGCTCATTAAGGCCTCTTGCAATTTAAAACATTACAAAAAATTCTTCAAGTTATAAAAGCCTGGAACCGGTCACTGACATCAGTTACAACCTAAAAACGTAAACTTGAAATAACAAGAATTTCTTATAATAAGTACAGCAGCTATGGAAAACTCGAAACGACGAAAAACAAAATCCAGCATGAATTTAGTAAACGAACATCTAAAATGATCATCCAGATTGAGTTGTAGATCTAAAAAAATATTAACAATTACTTGTATATTTCTAGCTAAAATTAGTAAAAACCGGAGCGATTAAAGAAGAACATACTCAGTGCCTTTCTGTCTTAGAATACGGAACTGCTCAGGAGATAGAATTGCACGCCAGTCTTCCTCTGACTTGTGAACGGAGCCTGGTGCAGCCATAGCAACAACCCCACCTCTGAACCCTCTCTTACTTGAAGGAACAAATCCAGATGATGATGATGAAAACCTGAATTGGGTCTTGGGATGGCCACAAATGCTAACAACCCTTTTGGCTTGGAATCTCAAGAATGGGGTGGCGTTGAAAATCAGAGGGGTTGAAGAAGCAAAAGGTGAGATTTTGAGAATATGAGAACCCATCGAGATAAGATATATTATAGTGTTTATTATTATTGGTCACGCAAAGACCAATTCTAAGTATGTCTAGTGAATCCATATACTGTTCTCTAACTACCACCCTTTTGAAAGGCATTCTTTTTTTCTTGGGCTTTTATTAAATCCATTAAAATTTGGGAAAAGAACCTAAATATGCCATAGAACTTTGAGAAAAAACTTATTTATGCCATCTGCTAAAAAATTGGTGTATTTATGTCATTTTCGTTTGAGAAAAGACTTATTTATATGTCATTATGGGTTAACTGAAAACTTATCTAATTTTGCAAAACCGTTATGTCCACATGACAAAAAATTTGCTTGATTATGAGCTGAATTGCTAGTTGAACATTACGTGACAATTGATTATCCCTATTTTGGTGAAAAATGACTGATAAGTATAAATGTAGACTTGTAAAATTAGAGGATGATTTTTTATGTACTCTTGCCACTACTTCTTCGTTGTCGGTCTATGAGATATACAGTGGCAAAGCCAGAAATTTTATTAAGGGTGTCCAAGAATAATGGTGTGTGATTGTCAAAATAAAATAAAAAAAATATTGTGATATTTGGGGTTTGGATCAGAAACTCCTTCATTCAAATAGACACATATTACCACTGCACCAAGGGCATAACTTTTGTCAAGGGTGTCCAACTTTAAATATGTATCCTTTAAATGTAAAATTTGACATATTTATACAACGTAATTTTCGAACGAAGGTTGTCCAATTGGACACCCTGGGATGGTTGTGGCTACGCCACTGAAGACATACTGAATATATGTGGTTTCGTACTCATATTATACTTCTTACACTCCTTTGTGGTGCACATTTGATTCCAAATATAAGCACATCTTGTGGAGCATTCTGAGTTGTTCCACGACCCACACCTCCCTCTATCTCTTTATTTATGTTGTTATTTTAGTATTCAGACAAAATATTTCTTACGTCTAGACTTGTCATTTTACTTTCAGACTTGCATCGTATTTTAAAAGTTCTTGTACTTACGACACCAAATCTTTGGTGGTATTTTAGCTTTTCCGCATTTTATATTTGTGAGAGATTTAGAGCATGTTTGGAAAGTCATCTTGATAATTGGATTTGGTGTAGTTTGGTGCAATTACTGTAATGTCCCATTTCTTGAGAATTTGCTTTTAATTGTGAAATGACTATTTTTCCCTTCCTCTTACCTTCTTCATGCTTAGTTTGGGTTGCGAAAATGGTTGGTGTGGTCCATCATGTGAGCGGGTGTGTTTTTTTTGGTGATTTTGCCCCTTTTGAGTTGAGAATTTAAAAATATTTCATTAATGACAATCAAAATTTGTTTATATACATAGATGATTGAGAATAAGAGATACATAGAATTACATAAACTTTCCCTTTAAACTTGGCTTCAACTGTTATATATCTATGCCTTCTAACTTTGGATGTCCACAATTAGGCACTAAAACTTTTATAAAGTTAAACAGGTAGACACACGCGTTCTACATGACAATTCATGTGAGATACACTTGAACTGATTGTATTATGTCATATATGACATATATTATGCTATGTGCACGGCGTCTGTGTATTTGTTCAACTTTATACAAGTTTAAACATGCCCTTTAAACTTGGCTTCAACTATAATCTATGCCCTCTGACTAAACTTTTATAAAGTTAAACAAGTAGACACATATTTTACATGATAATTTGTATGAGATAGACTCGAACTGATTGTATTATGTCATATAGGACACATGTTAATCTATGTGTATGTTGTTTGTCTATTGTTTAACTTTATACAAGTTTAAATGTCTACTTGTGCACACTCATAAGTTGGAGGGTGTAGATACCAACTGAGACCAAGTTAAATTAAAGAGAATGTTAATGTATTATGTCGAAGAGATAAATGAAACCTAAATATGCATGCACATAATACATTCACGCATACAAACTTAACGTATGTAATATTAAAATAACAATCATAAAAACAACACTAGATTTTGCAACAACCTTCAATTTTATAAAAGTTAATGAACTTTAAAAAAAATCTATAAATACAAAAGTTTTAAAATAAAATATTATATATATAATATAAAAAGATGTTATATTATAAGGGTAAAATAAACTTTACATATGATAAAGTGAGGAGATTGATTCTTTCTAGGGGGAGTTTGATTTTTAAATTAGAGTGCAAATTTTTACCCATTTTTTTTTTAATGATGTTGAATATTGTTTCATGCGAATATTATAAAATTCATAACTAAATTTTTTGGGGCCTCAAAATATTGGGGGCTTAAAACAGATGTTTTGCTAGCCTTATCGTTGAGCCATCTCTGTAACCCAGACATCAAAATATTCTTTATCCCCAATTTGAAAGTAGTTTTGCGAAAACATTGTTTCCGCAACTCACTCCTTATGTGTCAGCTTCTTCGAATCAAGTTTCATGAACTCAATGAACAACTTCTTGTGTTGAGAAGCCGATAATTCTCATGGCGTAAAATCTTTCGATTCTAGATATACTTCCATGGGTGTACAATTAAACCAATCAAGTGTAGTATTCCTTCCAAAATTGATATTGATCTCCTGGTCCTTTGGATTCTTAACTGGATTAAGAGTGAGGAAGAAATACTTTGAGAAATCAAACTCGTCATTGTCAAAGAGAAGAGGGGGGAGATTAGGGATTTGTTTACAAACCCATAGTTTCTCATCGATTTCTGCTTCCATTTATTGGGACGAAATGAAATTTAGTTGGATTTGATTAGAGATCCCCTATTTCTATAAACATGAACACATTTTTTTTAAATGTGAAAAGATTTATATGCCTTAATTTTGAGATTTAGACACAAAGTAATCATAAGAGCATTTTTCAATGAAATTATTAATGACAAGGATATCTTGGACCAAATTATTAACAAAAAATATATATTTACTTAACTTCACACATTTTAAAGACATTTTAACCTATATATATATATATATATATATATATATATATATATATATATATATAACATGCTTCCTTTCGCAATAAATATTCAACGATTAATATTTCTCTTAAATATATATTACAATGAAAAGTAACATATAATATAAGGAAAATGACCTAATATATTCTTCAACACTGTGATTTAGAGATAATATATTTCACGTTATGAAAGTGGCTTAAATATTTTCAACATTTAATGCAATAAACCCCACTATAGTGGCCCAATCAGGCCCCAAGCCCGTTATAACAAACCAAATCCCGCTATAGCAACCTATACCAACCATTTTTTTTCCTATTATAGCGGCATATCATCCTCTATAACAGCTTGCATGAGACAAAACCTCAAAAATTCTCTCAAAATATTCTATTTTGCAATGTACCTTCAACTCTTGAGTAGTTGAACCGATCCCTTTCCACCAAGTTAAATATCGGGAGTTCTACTCACCGAAATTCGATTTTGTGAAGTCCTATGGACTCCTTAATGTCATAGTTAATAGAAAAACCCAATTGAAGTTAAAACATATTACCCAATCCATTTCCGGATTTTCCTACATTTAACTCGCTCAAATTTCTTCTAAGACTAGCCCTAGGCTGAAATTTTCAAGTCATTATATAAAAAGTTTTTTGGCCCAATTTCTTTCCCGAATGGTTTGCTCATAACGACTAGAAAGAGTTATTACAATATTTATAGTTATCATTAGGTTTGTCAAAATTCTCCTAAAAATTATGAAGAAAAATAATCAAAGTTCGATTCCTCATGCTTATTAGAAAAATTGTGTAGTTATCTCCAACTTTAATCTCCAAATGTTTAGTAATCTCCAAATTGAATGAAGTTGGATATTAATTGTCAAGAAAATCGCGAACCTCACCTAACGGGATTTCATATGTTTTTTTTTGTTCTGTTGGAAGACTTTTATAATCCACCTGCGCTTCTGATTCCTCCTTAAATAAAATAAAAAAAAAAATCCAAATAGAATAGTAAGATTAAACAATAGAATTATTATTACCATTTGACGTTAATGTCGAAATCTCTTGATTGGACAGCCATATGTATGGCCGACGAAAAATACATATCAAACCCAGACATCGAAATGTTCTTTATGCCCAAATTGAAAGTATTTATGCAAAAATATTGTTTCCTCAACTCACTCTCCATGATACACAATGTTTGCACCTTTAAATCAACTACCATGAACTCAATGGACAATTTCTTGCGTCCACAGGAATACAATTGGATCAATCAAGGATAGTATTTCTTATGAACTCGATATTTATTTCTTGAATAGTTGGATTGGTAATTGGCTTAAAAGAATGGTAGAGATATTTTGAGAAATCAAACTCATAGTTTTTATCAAAGAGAAGAAGGGGGTGATATTAGGGTTTTGTAACCCTAATTTTCTGATCACTTTTTTTTTTTATTGATAACCGAGAAATCTGTTTGTGACCCGCCCTTTGGACCAATCACAACCTTCTAAACTCGGTGGATAATTTTCTGATCAATTTGACTTTCCATTTTTGGGATGAAAGGGATTTGGATGAAGAAATTTAGTACGCTTGATTAGAGCTGTTCGTAGATAAAATAGAACAAAAAGTGTCAAATAAGTGTTGGTTTTCTTTTTGGTGATACTTTGACCTACGAAATGGCAAAGTCACTTTAAACTTAGTTAAATTAATTTGAGACCAAATTAATTTTAAACTTCTTAATCTTTTATAAAATACCAAGACACCTCATTCTTCAACTATCCATTTAATAAAAGCATTAAATGTTTTTTTTTAAAATAATCACTCAAAGCTTCTTTTCTTGGAAATATCGACCAACAATGGCTCATCTACAATCCATAGATTCGTCGCCTTGTCATGGCTGACCATCATTAACATCGTCGCCGTCCATCACTCTTCCTAAAACATGTAAGTTTTCTTTTTTTGGAAAAAATTTAGGATTTGTGAACAAGAACACTGTTAAAAATTGAGTTTTGAATTTAATTAGGTTAATGAATAAGAACTTGTTCTATAACTGAGAAAATTGAATAATGGGTTGATGATGATTTGTGCTTTCTTGTTTATGAAAGAAAATCGAGAAACTCAAAAAACCCTGTTTTTTGGGAAATCTTAATTTGTGATATCTGTTATTGTTGTTTAGTGAAAACTCATTTTTTGTTGTTTTTGTTCTTTCTTTTTGTGAGGGTTGGTTCAAGTAGTGTGAAAAATGAGTATTTGTTGATATCGGGATTGGTTCATAGTAGACATATTTATTGAAAATAAGTAATATCATCTGTTGCAATAGATGACTCATATGTTAGTAGAAATTTCAACAGAATGGTCATGTGTTGCAACATGTCACCCATGCATTACAACAACAGAAAGGTCATCTATTGTAATAGGTGGATACATATGTTGCAACAAATGAGTCATATATTGCAATAGGTCAGGTCACTCATGTGTTGCAACAGAAGGTTCATCTATGACAACAAATGGATCATATCTTGCCACAGATGACTCATGTTTTGAAAAAAAAAATTAAAATTTTTAAATTTTTTAAAAATAAACCAATACTCCTTATTTTTTTGAATTAGTTGTAACCTTTTTTGTTTACCTTGTAGATAAAATGTTAGAAGAAACAGGAGAAACAACAAGCGCTCAACTTATGTTGTTGAGTCTTCTAACAAATGTTCTTGCAATCGATGCAAAGAATGCCAACATAAACATGATGAGTTTTTAAGTGTGTTAATAAATTAACATAAGTTATCACTACAAGAAAAATCACTTTTAGCGAAAGGGATTTTGTCGGGTCCTATTTCAGCCGTTATATAACAATAAGGGTATATGTGAGCCACTTTCATAATTAGGGTATATCAGATCTAAATAACAAAATTGAGGGGTATATCAAACCCTTTCCCTTTAATAGTATATTCTGTAAGATGTTTTATGGTTGCCATTTCCTTCCTTCTAATATTCAACCCAGGCAAGAAACAAATGATTTGATAAAGAAGGTAGACACCAAATGCAAGCTCTAAAAAGAGCTTACAAGTCCTCTTATAAAACGAGAACAGAAATTGTAAGTAATTATTTTCACACCACATTTTTGAAAACTTTCTATGCTTATGTTTAATATCGACTTCTTATCTACAGTACCGCAGACAAGAACCAGATGATTTGAAAAGGTCACAAGATACAAAGTGCAAGCAGTATGCTAAGGTCTTTGTTCATTGTGTTTATGTATTATTTTAGGACATTTATTTGGTTTAAGTAAGGATACTTGAATTAAAATAGTTGAGTAACGTAACTTTCTGAACTAAATCTCTTGTGTGCGTCTATTGAGTTGATAAAGTAAGATATTACGGATTGAGGTTGCATTATTAGTCATGGAAATTAGGAGTGATTCAATGTGCTGAACAAATAAAAACTAAAGAATTGATATGTTTTAAAGTGAATGCCTGTAGTGACTAACTAAAATCATTGTGGACAACTTGCTTTGTGATACTTGTACTTAGGTATATAGTAGAGCTAGGGGCGGACCTACGTATAGCTGTGGGGGTGCCATGGCACCCATTGACCTCGGTTGGAATTTTGTTTATATATGTACTAGTTTCTAGACACGTGCATTGCACATGTATCCATCTAAATTGACATAAATTGTTTCAAATTATCATTTTATTAAAAATAGTTTTATGATTAAATTACATGAATATCGTTCATTTTCAAACAAAAAATAGTTTAAATATGTGGAATCTACTCTTGGATACCAATAACAAATTAAAATATGACAGCAAAGTATCTCTGCACCAAATGAAATAAAAGATGGTAATATTTAGGACTTTAAAATACTGTAATTGTAAACACAAATTAATATATGTATATTCTTATCTCATATGTTAATTACCTGCAAGACAAAGTTCAAAGAAAAGAAGAAAGATGAAAAATGAAAAGAATTTGATAGTCACTTCTTAGAGTTAATTAAAATAAAATAAAGGCTACAATTAATAATCAATATTAATTTTTATTAGTATTAAGGGATCATATCAAGTATTGAATCCTACCAAATTGTTTTTTTCAAAAATGAGCTTAGAATACAGAAACATAACATCAACCGCGTGACAACTTAAAAGATGAAACAATATCAAAAGTTGAAACATTGAATTTGCCTTTCTCAAAATGAGACAAAAGGATAGATAAATAAATAAATAAGGATAAACATTTATATCATTATTTCTTCCGTGAATCAAATAAGTTATTACACTACAATAAAAAGCCTTATTTAAGACCAACATTTAGGGACGAGTGAATTATCACGTCTCTAAAAGTATATCTATTGGGACGAGATTATATTTCGGTCCTTATTTGTACATTTTATTGAGAAGGTTTTAAATCTAGTCCTTAAAAATTTAATTCACTGGTCCCAAATTTATTGAGGGCCTTGAGCGGGAGAAAAGTTTCGCAATTTTTATACTAAAATATTTAAAAAATGAAATTTTCAGTTTTAACAAAATTCTAAGTGCTAAAATTAAAGTATACTGAAGGTAAACGAAAAGACCATCGTCTTTTTTTGTCAAAATACAGCAGCCCGTCCAAATGCCCTAGTTTGAGCTCTAGATCGCCATTGCAATTGATCAAGGTCATCACTTTGCCCTCTTCACATTTTTTGCTTAATCTTGACATTTCTTGATGTTCCTCTGCCCTAATCGCGTCTATTTACTTGTATCGTTGTTGCTCTGCTCAAAACAGAATTCCACCCTAGCTTTGCTCGAAAAAGAATTCTAGGTTGGTTCCTCTTCCGATCGAGTTGTTGTGTTTCTTCTATATCTTTTGTTGATGTCGTTTTTTCATTGTTATATTCAAGCTACTTTTTCTTTTCTTCCTGCTTAATCTTATCTTGACGTTCCTCTACCTAATCGCGTCTTTTTACTTGTATCGTTGTTGCTCTGCTCAAAACAGAACTCCACCCCAACTTTGCTCGAAACGAAGTTTCAGGTTGGTTCCTCTTCCGTTCGAGTTGTTGTGTTTCTTTTATATGTTTTACTGATGTCATTTTTTCATTGTTGTATTTAAGCTGCACTTTTTGTTCTTCCTGCTTAATCTTGACGTTCCTATCCTAATCGCGTCTTTTTTGTTGAATCCTTGCTGCTCTGCTCAAAACAGAATTGCACCCCAGCTTTGCTCGAAACAGAATTCCAGATTGGTTCCTCTTCCAATCGAGTTGTTGTGTTTCTTCTATATGTTTTATTGATGTCGTTTTCTTTATTGTTGTATTCAAGCTACTGCAAATGTTCTTCCTCTTTTTTTAACTCCTGTAATTGAAAAATAGAGCCAATATAATGGACAATCAAGTTCCATAGATAAAACTCCACAACAGTGACTCCTATTTCACCTGTCGGATATGCATATAACATATATATCACGAATAGCCTATCAGGATTTAGTTCATAGACAGAAATGTATGCCAAATGCAATAATTAAGGGCTCCCCATATATGTATAGTCTTACTTAATATACATCTAAAATAGGGTGCTAAATATATTTTGCTGCAGAATAACTAAGTGTGCTACAGATAAAAATTGATACAAGTGTGAAGCTTACACTCCACCATAGTTAGTTCAAGCTTTAAATATCATTGAAACAAAACTAATTGAGTACATGTGTTTAACCTCGTTTCATAGGTCGCTGAACGTAAGATTTATTGGGATCTTCTATTTTCAACTTTGGAGACTGAATTTCTCCTTTCTTAACCTGCAATATAAGGTAATAACAGTCTTACCTTCTTTCGTCCCTTCATGAAATCTCTCCAACTGGACACCTTATAATAAACAGAAAAAAAGTTTTAAAACTCAATATAGTAAGTCTAGATTTTTGAACATGTTGGCTGTCTTAACTGTACAATATCATATCATAATAAAGATTAGGTTCAATACGATTTCATGTTTGTCACTAAGGATTGTGGTAGGATGGATATAATTCCTAAACCTTTAACCAGAAGCTTTACTTTGAGACCTGAAAATGGAAAATAATCTGGTAGAGAGCGCATCTCTGTTTAATGAGTCTTACACAACAATTGTCCGAATTAGTTGGTGCCCCAAAACGGATACCAAACACGGAGTGGAAAACCAAATAAAAAGATTATTATATTCATAAGAACCCAATCACCTGTGTTACTAGTTGTATCATTTGCTACAGAAAAAAAGACACTAACGATTCAAAGAACATTCTTCATTGTAAAAGTACAGTTACATAATAGATGACAAAAACCACTCAAGTTCATAGGCGATTGTCAACAACTTTATATTCCTGAAATCAAGAGAGTCATTTACTCGGTTCCTGTAGCATCATGTCTTAGGTTCTTAGCTAAGAGATGAGATATCCATGACCCAATACAGAGCAAGAACCATTATGTGCAACTGCATTACTGATAAATGGAGTATGATAGGATTTTATATTAATCCTATCATGCTATGCGCAGCTGCATGACTGATATATATATATATATATATATATATATGAATTTAAATTTAAGCTCAAACTTAAACAAACATTCACCTCTATTATGATTTAGTGATGGAAAATGTGGTGTTCTGGAGTTTAAACTTATAACCAATGTAGCATATAGTTGGAATTACAAGTTTGCTTGATTCTTTCTTTATGTATTAGTTTGAGGATGCGATTAAGTCATTCTTAACTTTAGGATAAGTTAGTTATGAGCCAAGACATTTTAATCACAAGCGACTACCAACAAGAATTTTTTAATCACAAGCGACTATTTTGTGTAAGTACAAAGCTATAGAAGATTACATGTTTTAAGATAAGTAATCTTTATGTTTCTTAGTGCAATCTGATTACTTTTTTGTTAAAAAATGCATTTCATTCATTTTTGGAATCCAAAAAGTCACATGTGAGTTGAGTGAGATGTACAATAAGTTTCTCTATCAAATAATTAGATACTCCATTTTATCTTATCTTAAGATGAGTTAAATGGAACACCATGAATAATTCTTTTAGACAAGTAGTATACGTTTTAACAAGTTGTGTATCAATCATAACACACATTTCTATTTTGTGCATCTAATTATAACAAGTTGTATGTATCTTAGTATTTTTTTTTATCCTTTATCTTTTTTAATCTAACTTTTATGTACTTTCCAAGGTTATGGCTCCTAGTAAGCAATGGATGCAACTAGTTGACCATTGGCTAGATGAAACCTATTTAGTAGGCGTGCAAAAGTTTTTGGATTATGCTTTTCAAAAATCAGGAGAAGAATATGAAATACGATGTCCATGTGTCAAATGTTACAATATAACTTTAGGAACTCATAAAACAGTTGAGACACATTTGCAAGTATATGGAATAATTAAGAATTACACTTTTTGGTATCACCATGGAGAACGTTTGGGTAAGCCATTGTCAGAATCTGAAGATGGTGATGAAGTAGAAGAATGTGAGAGTGAGGATGAAGTAGAAGAACTATTGAGAGATCTATAACCTAATCTTGATGGAGGAACTACACATGCTAATGGTGATTATGTACTTGAGAAGGAACCAAATGTTGAAGCAAAAAGATTTTATAGACTATTGAAGGATTTCGAGCAACCACTATATCAAAATTCCAAAGCTTCAAAGCTTTCCTCTTTGATTAAATTGCTTCACATCAAAAGTATGGGTCGTTGGAGTAATGCGTCATTTACAATGTTATTGAAAATGTTGAAAGAGGAGTTGTTGCCGGATGTCGATTTGCCAAACTCATATTATGAGGCAAAGAAGATAATTAAAGAACTCGGCCTTTCTTACAGCAAGATTGATGCTTGTACTACTGATTGCATGTTATACTGGAAGGAGGATAGCCAACTCGATTCTTGCAAAGTTTGTGGGGCTTCTAGATGGAAGATAGCTACACATAATGGGGAAACAAGGAATAAAAAAGGGAAAAAAATAGCATCAAAGAGCTTACGCTATTTTCCTTTAAAGCCTAGACTTCAGAAGTTGTTTATGTCTACAAAGACATCTACTCTTATGACATGACATAAGGATAAAAGAGTTGATGATGGAATAATGAGGCACCCAACTGATTCAATGGAATGGAAGTCATTTGATGAACTTCATCCTTCATTTGCGACCGAGCCTCGAAATGTTCGACTTGGACTTGCTAGTGATGGATTTCAGCCATTCCGAAATTCAAAAACATCACATAGCATTTGGCCTGTGGTACTTATTCCTTATAATTTACCACCGTGGTTGTGTATGAAACAAGAAAATTTTATTTTGTCAATGCTTATTCCTGGTCCAAATGGCCCAGGAGATGCAATTGATACATATCTTCAGCCTTTAATAGAGGAATTGAAGGAATTGTGGGAAGTTGGCATTGAGACATATGATGCATCAGCTAATAATTTAATTATACGTTACTTTCTCCATTTCAAATTATTCATCGTGTTTAATAATTTAATTATACGTTACTTTCTCCATTTCAAATTATTCATCGTGTTTCAATCTTGTACACCCCTTCAGAAAAAAATGATAAAAAATGTAGATATATATTCTATCTTACATACCCCTTACAAAAAATAAACATAAATAAGTAATTAATAAAATCATAAGAACAAATTAAATAACTTTTATTATCAATTATATAGTACAATAATTTAATCGTTAAAAAGATCAAGTAAATTATAATTAATTTTTTTTTTACAAATTACATCACACAAGTATATTAGTAAAGAGTCATGATCTTATATTTTGATGCATGACTGATTTAATTCTCGCTAGAAGAATCACAACAAACAGCGGAAAACAAGAAAGATAGAAGAAGAGACACAAGATAAGAAATAATTGGCAACTAAAAGATGTATTAAATCCAATAACCTCCAATCTAGATCCTAACAAGTACCAAATCCGGATAAATAGATAGACACAAAAAGAAGAAACAAAGAGCAACCTAAGGGTATATTAAACCCAAAGACCTCACCTCGTTAATCCGTCAAGAATCACCTAACTCTTACGAAGACCTCGAGGGAATCAATATCCCAAGCAATCCTCGTTTCTAATCAAGGTTCAACAAAAGCTTACCAAGCCTTCAACACTCACACAAGGAGTTTAGGTTTACAACCACAATATTCAAAATCAATGAACACTAAGACACCTATTTATAGTATTAGGCATTATTACATAGATGGGCCCAAAAGTAACCCGAAATGGGCCAATGGGCGAGCTAAGTCGGGCTCGCCCAATCCTCTTGGCGAGTAGCCGATCAGTCGGCGATGTGCACTGTTCCCTTGGATTCTCCCTTGATGGCTAACTTTCGACGGTCTGGGGGACAATGGGCGATGCGCCGAATGTCCTCCATGCTCGCCGAATGGGCATCCTTCTCTTGCAGCTCATTGGATCCCTTCAAAGGATGCAGGGGCTATTCATGAAGATAGAGGTGCTTGAGATGGTATTGGCATCAAACAAGGGATTCCACGCCTTGAAAGTTGCAGCTGGACACTTTGGTGAGCCAGAGTCAATCGGCGGATCGCCCAAGTCCCTAGGCGATGACCCCAACTCGCCCATTGTTCCAGAACGTGGCTAAGCTGAAGGACCACGCATGATTACTCGCCAACTGGGTCGGCGCATCGCCCAATCCACTAGGCGACCCGACCCAACACACCCTTTTGGCATTTCGGGTCACTTTTGGGCCCTTTATTTCTAAAATTATAAATTGCTAGCTTGGGTTCATTTTACACTTAGATTATTTTTGATGTTAAAAACTGAAAAATCATGTTTGAGTAAACAAGAAAGATAGAAGAAGAGACACAAGATAAGAAACAATTGGCAACTAAATGATGTATTAAATCCAATAACCTCCAATCAAAATCCTAACAAGTACCAAATCCGGATAACGAGATAGACACAAAAAGAGGAAACAAAGAGCAACCTAAGAGTATATTAAAACCAAAGACCTCACCTATAATGACCCTCCAGGTTATTTTTAAATTAAAGCATTCATTGCATCATTTAGAGCGTTCCTGTAGCGACCCCAAGTCATTTATGACTAGCTGGCACTGACTGTTCGGTCGCCTGGTCGTTCGTTTGGGTTTTAGGCCCGTTTCCCTGTTTTGGAGATTTTATAACTTGAAAAGTTGACTTTGGTCAACCTTCTTGGAAGTCGTGCTTAGATGAAAATTCTGACAGCTAGGTTAGCTTCGGAATATCGATTTTGGTCTAGAACGACCCTTTGTTCACTTCCCGAGACTTTAGATGGCAGTTGTGGAATCTGGCTCAAAACGATACTGGGTGTGGGACCCACTTTTCATCGAAACGATCTCCAAATGGAAATTCCGCCTTCACCGTTGAGTTCGAAATATCATTTCCAATCAGATTCCATATATGGTTTGTATTTTTCCGACTCCGAATGAGTCCGAAACATCGAAATTTAAGTTTGAAGGGTTGTAGAATTTTAACGCGGCGGTGACGTGGCAGAGCCACGCGACGCCACGTGGCAGCGGATGGAAATCTGGAAATTTCCAGATTTTAGGACGATTTTCGTCCATTTTTTCCCCTCAACTTCAACATAAGATTTCTCCTCCATTATAAGCCCGAATTAAGTGATTCAAAGGGCTAACTTCAAGAGAATTTCATGGGGAATCTAGAGGTGATCTCAGAAACGCGAGGGAAGGCTTCATTTGAGGTAAGGAATCGAATTTAGCTACTGCTAGGGTGATGTTCGGAATGATTTGTTGTTGAATTTTGAAATGTGAGATCTTGATCATCTTAGGTCCGTTTTGAGTCATTCTTGAGGCTAACTTGTAGAGTTTTTCGCAAGGATCATCGTGGTATAATCTGTTTGGGTTGGAAGGGTCTCGTTTTTCCAGAAATTGGTGATCAAGGGGCTGCCAATTTTAATTGTTATGGCTGATTTGCTATGTTTTAAGCATCTGTTTGTACTAAAATTTTGGGGTATTAGTTTAGTAAGGTATTTGGGACGTTTTCACGGATTCATTTTCGGGATTCCAATTGTGGGTCCCACAATCCCGTTTTAGACCCGATTTTGGGTCCGTCTCCGAAAAATATAATTTTATTGTCAACATATTCGTAATGACGAGGTGATTAACCTTTTGTTAGTGGGGAAGTATTTGGAGACCGTTCGGAGGGGAAAAGATCCGGTACCGTGAGTTGGAGCACGCGTGGTCGGCTTTCAGGTAGGCTATGGCTTTCTCTCGTGAGATTGAGCATGTTTAGGCATTTGTTTATTGATTTGCTTGAGTATGGAGGGGTTCGGGTGTCGAGCATGCTAAATTTCTATAATTCCTGCCTTAGACCTTATTTCGGGAAAGTGTTGGATTATGACAGCATGTCTTTTGATATTATTGAACATCCATACTTTGTGGTGTATATGATAATATTGATTTGAAGTATGTGTGGCCTTAGTCTAGGCTTAGACTAGTGTTGCCATAGACTTGCGAGGTTTCGGATGTCGTTGGGCAGTAGAACTTTTTCTGACGTCGATTCGGACGGTCAGCTCCTTGTAGACTGATATAGCAGACTTGAGTCTGATAGTCTGAGCCTTAGCTAGGCGGTAACTCAACTTATGACCTTGTATCCATAATGCCCTGCTTTTCTATCGGCTACAGTACCCGGTTAAAGTCCGTGGTCTAGCTTACTCACTTTTGGATACTTCCTCAGCGATTTGGGGTATATGAGGGTCGTACTGAAATGATTATTTATGGTAATTGGTTTGGTGATATTTCCCGCGACGTATGGTTGGATATTGATTCTTAGCTACAGCACCCGGTTAAAGTTCGTGGTCCAGCTTACTTATGTCCAGGCTTAGCTATAGTACCCGGTTCGAGTCCGTGGTCCAGCTTACCTGTGATCTGGTTTTGGCTATAGTACCCGGTTAGAGTTCGTGGTCCAGCCCACCCGTGCCCGACCTTTGGCTACAGCACCCGGTTCGAGTCCGTGGTCCAGCCCATATAGGTTGACTCATTAGCTATAGTACCCGGTTCGAGTCCGTGGTCCAGCTTGCACGTGGTGTATTCCCAATTCCTCACTAAAGCTTCAGTTTAGTCTTGATTACTCTCATCTGTAAGTTGAGGTTTTGGAGGTTGGAGAGATTCCGATTAAAGTCCGGGACGTAATGAGATCCTGGAATATAATTTGGAATGGTTCAGTTAAAAGTCCAGAAATTGGTAATATTGTGATAGACCTTCTAGCTCCATTATTTTACTTCAACTGCCGGTGCATCTGCCGGGCTTATGGGGGTCCGTGCAGGTGGTTTCTTTTATTGTGCACGAGCGTACCCATCGGGTTTATGGGAGCCCGGCGGAGTTAGTTAGATTACTTGTCTTTGTTGCCTGTACGCTCGTGTACATACCCACATTTACTACTCTTTGCACTTGATGTGACCCTTTATTTGCATTTCAGTTCACTTTTGCTTATCTTGCTCAGTCGGTCTATGATGCCTACTGGGTACCTGTTGTTTTGGTACTCATGCTACGCTCTGCATCTATTTCGTGATGCAGGTCCGAGCACTAGTAGCCAGTGTTGATCGAGCTTGGAGTAGACTTATCTAGAGACGGGGGTGAGCACACGGCGTTTTGTACTATTTCAGTCTCCATCTGTATATATAGACTTGTCTTTTTCCTTTTGAGACAGTCCAGTCTCTGTTGTCCAGTTTTGGGACTTGTACTCATTTTGTAGTAGCTCTGTACTAGTGCTCACTAGGGACATCTAAGGTGTTCTCATATGTAAGATCACAACTAGGTTCAAGGATCCTAGTACACATCATTTTACAAGAAGGAACACACAATGACTTCATGGCAAATTTAAAATAAACTTCACCTTCTCTCAACAAAGAACTCCTACCCCCATAAAATGTACGATCTACAAGATCATACTCAAAGCATGAGTAAAGAAAAGGGCTTAGGAAACTACCTTTCCCCATACACAATGTAGGTTCCTCAATCGGATTGTAAACCCTCATGAATGACTTTCCATCGTAGGGAAAGGTGTCAACAAATCCATCCAAATGATACTTGTCATCTTGACCAAGCATCACTACACAAGTGCCACAATTTAATTCATTACCAGGGTGAAATGGAAAAGAGATCCATGGACTTAGACCAAGTACTTCTCCTTTTGCCCAATTGGCACTCTCATTTTCCAACATCATACTCCACTCAACAGCATGAGCATCATCATATGTAAACAAGTAATAAAGAAAAGTACCTCGCAATTCAACTTCCTCTAGGGTGTTTTCATGTGTATGACTACTAATAGGCTCAAAAGCATTGGTCATACTATTAAGAGGTGAAACACACCAAGAAGTAGATGTAATGGGAAAACAAACACAACCTTCCTCCTCATCACCTTCCTTCCCCACAAGAGTGCTCTAATCTTCCAAGAAGATATTTCCATCTTCGGGAGGAAAAGCTTCACACCATAGTGGGATACTATAACAATTACAACTATCAAGAGCTATACTATTTTCATGATTCAAACCACCAGGTACATCACTAGGACTGATTTCATCATCTTCAAATGAGATATTACACTTGGCGAGGGAATGATCAACCACCACGGAAGAATTTAAACATGGAAGTTCACCCTCAACAAGACACATATCATTTTTCAAAGTATTTTCAAGCACAAGGTCTCTATGAGCAGAGCAGAGCAAGCAATCGAACCTTCCACAGAAGATAAGTGATGCTTATCATGACCAACGACACTAACCTAGAGTACGAGTGTCTACGATCGTCGATAATATAGCAACCCAACCAAGGGTTGGGGTAGTGTCCCAAGGGAGTGGTAGTGAAAATAGTAGTTAGGCTAGAATTTTGTTCTAGTTAGCTATAGTTTGAGAAATTATCGAATAAAAAAAAAGTAAATTCAAGTGGGTGACACCAAAGTGTCAAATATCAATGGGGGTTTGTCACAAGTATAGCTAAAAAAACAAAAATAAAGAGAAAATTCAAGTATGGGAGAAAGTTTTTGGGGTGTGACCGCAATACAAGTTGAGATAAATCGTTGGGTACATGCTTTCGATAGGAAATTTACAAGATAATAGTGACTAGTCAAAGCTTTAGATGGAAATAAGTTCCCTCTCGGGCAACTTACCCTGTTTCAAATGGGTTCCTCTCGGACACCCACTTGCCACATGAAGACCAACCTATGCCTTACCCCACTCACTCTCTCAAGCTGAGTGTTAGGATATGGGACTAGGGTTCACCCTCTCGGGATGAACCTCATGTCGACCCACTCCTTAGGCCATCAGTCTAGTGGTCTTGGTTTTGCGACCTCCCTTTCGGGCAAGCCGAAATGTCATGGGTGGTTTTGTATTTGAAACTACAAACCCATTAAATTAAACCACAACCACTAGGTGAAATCATCATTAAAATACATCTAACCTATCAGCAAGCAAGACCCAACAAAAATATCAACACATATTTGCTAAATCACACCCTAAAAATAGGGGGTTTTAGCCACACATCAAGAAATAACAAAATACACCTAAAATGATACTAAAATCAAAATGGTATAAGAAATTAAACCTTGATTTAAGCAAAGGAAGAAGAATGGAGAAGACCCATTTCCAACTTGGGGAAGATGAAATCCTTCTCTCTTCAAGTCTCCCACAAAACCCTCTCCAAACTTGAGAGAAAATATCCCAAAAAATACTATTCTATTCTAGAAATTAAAATAAATATTCGACTCTTTAAAATTAAAAATAAGTTTAGTATTTATAAACTTCATAAAATAGTGCTGGCGGATCTTTTGGCAAGGTTAGTCGATGTCACCAAATAACTCGGCAACTCGCCCTTCTTCTGTTTCATCGATGTTTCGTGCTTTCCTTCAGCATCTTCACGTTCTGGACCATTGGGCGGTATAGTACTGCTTCGCGGAAATATTCGGCGAAGCGCCGACTGCTCCTTTCATCGCCTTTTGATTCTTCTTCTTCAGGGCTTCGCGCACTGGAACAAAGGGCGGAGTGAATCCCTTCAGCGAATCGCCAAGTGTGCTTAGCGATGCTCATGCTTCAGCTTCTTCATTCTTTTCAGCCTTTTTGTTCCTTTTTGCGCCTAAGTGTACATGCTTTCAATAAAACTTACCTGAAACTTAAGTGTAACACCCCTAAATATTAACCAAGAGTCGCATGTCGATTTACCGTTGCTTAATTACTACAATATGTTTTATTCTCATTTTGGGAACTTGAAGTTTTGTGATAATTGAAAACTTACTTAACATAAATTGTGATCGTAATTTAAGGTATTGTATTGGGGTATTTTCGTAATATTCTAATTAGAATTATGTATAACTTTAAAAGGAGGTGAGGCATATATATATAGGTGTATATGTATACATTTTGGGCAGCACACAACTATTTGGGCAGCCACCTTTTGGAGACAGCTGTGCATTGTGATAAACATCACTTTTGAGACTATATTTTGACACCTCTTCTAGTCAAATTTGTCTCACCTGAAGTATAAGAACCTTAGAACATTATCTAACAAGTTATTCTTCAAAATCACAAGAGAAAAACTTGGCCATTTTGGCTGGAATTCGAGACACACACTTCTTTTTGGTAAGTGGTAAAATCAGTTTTGGAGCTGGGTAGTGTTTAGTATTTAAAGAATAACTTGAGTTATAGAACTTCGTTTACAGTGAATATATATGATCTGGAAAGCTAATTCGTAGACCTACAACTCTTATGTTTATGTAAAACTCTAATTTAGCTATTATGGATTCTAACTATGGGACGCAACATAGGACAAGTTCTGTCCAGAGTTCGAAAGTAGAAATCCTATATGGACAACTGTTAGTGCTTTGAATATATCTTTTTGTACAAAGTATATTTTGCGGTGATTCTTATTTGTTTGCAATCTTAAGAGATGTATCTACATCTTTCATGACGGTTATAAAGTCTAGTTTTGCCATTTTCCTTTTCAAATCTAAGTTGTGACATAAGGTACTAGGCTGGCCAAAATCACTGTGTTGGGAGCATAGTCGTATTCATACAGGCTAAGCTTATTTGTGATGATAATCCTGTTTTACATCAACATTATTGAGCTGCTAAGAATTAAAGAATTTATTTAATTGTATTTTTAAGGTTGTATATACTCATGAACAAGTTGAGGACCTTGAAACGTTGGTTGGTCTACGGTCTGAACTCGCGAAGTTGTGTTGGACTGTTTCTTTGTTAAAGCACTGAGGTTTGTGTATAAACTTGTACTTGCACTCTTTTAACTGATGGTGTATCTGAATGTTGATCTTGGTACATTGGTTACCTCTTGTCACTCTGCATTGTCGTGTTAGTATCCTTTAAGACGTTAAAGACGCTTGTGTAACTCACCCACTTGTATGGATTGTTTGATCACTTGGCACTCTTGTTGGGACCTTGTCCTTCTTGTGGATGTGACCTTGTCACTATTGGCATGCCTCTTGATTCAGATCATTTGCCATCTTGACTCTGGATTTTTAGTCCGTCTTAAGAATGGAAGTTGTCCATTTTAAGTACGAACTAGAAAACCATTTTTAATATGGTTCTTGGTTCTCATGATTATTGGGCTTTGACTATTCTTGATACAGGGCTTCAGCCCTTCTTGATACCTGTTTGTGCTTGGTGTGACGATATGATGTATATATTGGGCAAGCCTTATTATTGAATCTCTTGGAAAATGGTGCTATGAGCGTTCTTGACATTTGGATCTTTAAATATCAAACTTGATACTCTTATTATATTGTTTACTTGATTTAATTATTATGTTTCAATGGTGCTGCCCATGACTTGAGAAAGTTAACTTGGTGAATTGGATGGCTCCGAACCTATAGTTTTTACACCACTAAGCTATATGCTTAGCGATAGTTGTTTCTATCGTAGGGAATGATCGGGAGGAGGCGTGAAACGGGCCATTGGAGATGGAGATTTTGAGAGCTTTAAGGAGGATCACATTTGCATATAGGCATCTATATTTTGTATAAACCTTGGGACTTGTACATGATCTATGTGTTGTATATTTACATGAAATTTTGAGGACTAATTTGATCATGTCACCATGGGTTGTAATATAAGTATGGCTATATGTTTTGTTCTTTTGGGGTGTGTAAGCTCAAGTCTTGTAATATATTAAATTTACCACTAATTTTGAATGATTGTATGAAGCATGAACGACCTAGTTTGGGTACCTGAAAGTTGGTAATTTTTTTTTGTGCCATTTTTACTAGTGTGAGGATAATATATGAATAAAAATCTCGTGAGTTATTGGATTATATTATTTCGGAAGGGTCGCTACAAGTGTTGTTATCAAATCCTAGGTTTGTGGTTCTAGGACTTTTGCAGTGAATTACTTGTACACTTTTTCGCTTTCAAAAAAGGTTCTGTTTGGATTATTTGTTCACTTACATGGTTTATAATATTTTTATCACATGTAAAGTGCATATGCATCATGTACATGTCCCTAATGCAATGTGATCTTCCCTTTTGAAGGAATTAAGTTATGGCATCTTCTTCTGACCGACCTATGGAAGCTTCTCGTGAAGGTTCGGGTACCCCTGTTTCCCAACCTCATATACTAGAGGAGGTTGGAGAACCTTTCTCAGATCAATATGTTCCCCACACTAGTGGGTCTGAAGTGGGAAACCATCAGGGTGTAAGAGCTGGTTTACATCTTCACATGAGCCATGGTACTCAAGCCATGAATCCTCCTTTTCAACAAATGGCTGAATTCTTCCACCACATGGCTAAAGCAATGCATGATCCCAACGTGATTAACTTTGAGAAAATGAGGAAAATGGGTGAAGTGGAGTTTGAAGGCACCGTTGATCCCACGAATGCTGAACAATGGCTGGAGCGCATGGATAGGGTATTTAAGCAGTTAGAGTGTTCAGATGTTGCCAAATTTAAGTATGCTATTTCACTATTACAAAAGGCTGCTTACGATTGGTGGGTAAGTATTCCAAATGCCAAGGTAAAACCTCCTGTTCTTACTTGGGATGATTTTCTTAGGGAATTTCGTATGAAGTATGTCCCACCTGCTTATTGTGATGCAAAGAGAAAGGAGTTTTTGAATTTAAGGCAACGAGGCATGTCTATTGCTGAGTACCAACAAGAGTTTCTAAGGCTCTCTCGTTATGCTGGAGGTATTATTAAAGAGGAAAAAGACAAGTGCAGGAAATTTGAAGATGGTTTAAATGATTCCATTAGGAAGAATGTGGTGATCCTGCAACATGAGAACTTTTGTAAGTTAGTGTCTGCTGCTTTTACTTGGGAACGACTTGATAAAGAAGAAGCTCGTAGAAATGAAAACAAATTCCGAAAGCCTAGACTATATTTTGGAGGTCCATCCAAATGGGGAAGGTTTGATGAATCTAAGGTTGGTAGTGTTAACAAGCCACCGCAGTAAAAGTAAAACAAATCAGATTTTCTACAGCTAGCACTCTAAATTATGGTCAAGGCAAGCCTCGTGTTCCCACTTGTCCGCAATGTGAAAAGAATCATTATGGTACTTGCAGGAGAACTTCTGGTGCATGTTTCAATTGTGGGAGCTTTGATCATAAAGTGAAGGATTGTCCTAATCCTAATAATGCTCCTTCCTTGAGAAATGAAGGCTCAGTTCATAAGCCTTCTATTAATCCTCCTCAAACTAATAGAGGTGCAAGACCTAAAAACACCCGAGCAGCAGGTACAAGTGGAGCTAATCAAGCTAGTGGACAAAGGACTACTGCACACACTTATGCTATGAGGCAGAGGGATGAGCAAGATGGACAAGACGTGGTTGTTGGTAAATTTCACTTATTTGGCTTATGTGTGTTTACATTGATTGATCTGGGTTCTACACATTCCTATATTTGTTCATCACTTGTTCTTCCTGAAAATGTGAAATCTATGAGACTTAATTATGATGTGCTAGTTGAAAGTCCTTTGGGCTATCAAGTGGTGTGTAATCAAGTTTACCAAGATTGTCCTTTCGTGATTCAAAACCTAGTCTTCCCTCCTGATTTGATTGAAAATCCCTTAAAGGATTTTGATGTTATTATCAGGATGGATTGGCTTTATAAATATCATGCGGTGGTAGATTGTAGGTCTAAGCATATGACTTTTAAAGATCCGACATTTTCACACATTATTGTACAAGGTGAAAGATCATTGACATCTAGTATTATTTCTGCGGCCTTGGTAAGAAAGTTGATGCGTCAAGGTTGTGGGGCATACCTTGCTCACATAGTTGATACACGGTTGGAGAGTCCTTGTATCAAGGACATACCTGTTGTATGTGATTTTCCAGAAGTCTTCCCAGAAAACCTTCCTGGATTGCCCCCGGAAAGAGAGGTTGAATTTCCAATCGAGCTTATTCCTGGATCTACCCCTATTTCTATCACTCCTTATAGAATGGCTCCGGCATAATTAAGAGAATTGAAATCTCAATTGCAAGAACTTCTTGAGAAATGTTTTATTCGACCTAGTGTTTCTCCTTGGGGATCCCCTGTTTTATTCGTAAAGAAGAAAGATGGCACTCTTAGGCTTTGTATTTACTATAGACAATTGAACAGAATAGCAATCAAGAATAGATATCCACTACCAAGGATCGATGACTTTTTTGACCAACTGAAGAGTGCTAAAGTATTCTCAAAGATTGATTTAAGTTCTGGATATCACCAACTGCGTGTTAGAGAGAAGGATGTTCCTAAAACTACTTTTAGAACTCGGTATGGTCGTTATGAAGTTTTGGTGATGCCATTCGGATTGAAAAATGCTCCTGCGGTATTCATGGATCTAATGAATCGAGTATTCAAGCCTTATCTTGATCACTTTGTGGTTGTTTTTATAGATGATATTTTAATATTTTCTAAAAGTAGTGAAGACCATGATAAACACCTCCGGATTATTTTGCAAATTTTGAAGAAGAAAGAACTTTATGCTAAACTTTCCAAGTATGAATTTTGGCTTGATGAAGTGATGTTTCTGGGACATGTTGTATCAGCCGAAGGCGTGAAGGTAGATACTAGTAAGATACAAACAGTTGTTGAATGGAGACCTCCCAAAAGTCCAACCGAGGTAAGAAGTTTCTTAGGCTTAGCAGGATACTACAGAAGATTTGTGAAAAGCTTTTCCATTATCGCCTCTCCTTTGACTAAGCTCTTGCAGAAGGAAGTAAAGTTTAATTGGGATGACAAATGCCAAGAGAGCTTTGAAACTCTCAAACTCTTGTTGACTCAAGAGCCTATACTTACTCTACCAATTGAAGGGAAAGAGTATGTAGTATACAGTGATGCTTCTCGCAATGGTCTAGGATGAGTTTTGATGCAAGAAAGGAAGGTTATTTCTTACGCCTCTCAGAAATTAAAACTGCATGAATTGAATTATCCTACTCATGATCTTGAACTTGCTGCTATAGTCTTTACTTTAAAAATATGGCGGCATTATTTGTATGGAGAGAAATGTCTTATATTCACTGATCACAAGAGCTTAAAGTACTTGGGTACTCAGAAGGAGCTAAACCTTCGACAACGTAGATGGCTTGAACTCATCAAGGATTATGACTGCACGATTGATTATCATCCAGGTAAAGCCAATGTGGTTGCAGATGCCTTAAGTCGAAAATCCTTCGCAAGCATTTCCTTGAGTCCTTTACCCTTGCTTCTTAAGTTAAGAGCCATGAATGTTTGCTTTACACCTGATTCAAATGGTTTAGTTATTGCTAATTTGCAAGTAAAGCCAATATTACTTGAACAAGTGAAGGAAGCATAAAAGTTAGATGAGAAACTTATAAAATTGACCAAAGAAGTTCAAAATGGGGGAAAACTTGATTTTACATTAATAGAGGATGGTGTCTTATTTTATTAGAACAGGTTATGTGTCCCTAATGATGACAAATTGAGGAGAAAAATACTGAATGAAGCACATACTTGACCATATGCAATGCATCCTGGAGGTACAAAGATGTACTAGACCATCAAAGAACATTATTGGTGGAATGGTATGAAGAGAGACATTGCAGAGTTCATTTCTAAATGTTTGGTTTGTCAACAAGTAAAGGCAGAACATCAGGTCCCAGTTGGTTTACTACAGCCCTTGTTGATGCCGGAATGGAAATGGGAGAGAATAATTATGGACTTTGTTTCTGGACTTCCTCGCACTCAAAGAAATCATGATGCAATATGGGTGATTGTGGACAGGCTAACCAGGAGTGCTCACTTCTTAGCAATCAGAATGGATTACTCACTTGAGCGTTTAGCCGAGTTGTACATTAATGAGATTGTAAGACTACATGGGATCTCTGTGTCTATTGTATCTGACCGAGACCCAAGGTTTACATCTAGATTTTGGGAGTAGCTTGCAGAAAGATTTGGGTACTAAGCTGAAATTTAGCACTTCGTTCCATCCTCAAATGGACGGCCAGTCGGAAAGAGTGATACAAATTTTGGAGGATATGCTTCGAGCTTGCATTATGGAGTTTGAGGGTAGTTGGGACAAACACTTGGATTTGATAGAATTTGCTTACAATAACAATTACCAATCGAGTATTGGAATGCCTACCTATGAAGCCTTGTACGGAAGGAAATGTCAGACCCCTCTTTGTTGGAGTGAAGTTGGTGACAGAAAGCTTGTTGGTCCTGAAATTATGCATCAAACAGAGGACAAGGTAAAAATTATCAAGGATAGTCTAAAAATTTCTTCGGATAGACAAAAGTCGTACACTGATCTTAAAAGGCGTGACATTGAATATCAAGTGGGAGATAAAGTATTCCTGAAGGTGTCTTCGTGGAAAAAGATTATGAGATTTGGCCAAAAAGGAAAACTTAGTCCCCGATTTATAGGACCTTATGAGATACTTGAAAGGGTTGGACCAATTGCATATAAATTAGCTTTACCACCGGAGTTAGAGAAGATCCACAATGTCTTTCATGTTTCTATGCTGAGAAGATATCGTTCTGATCCATCTCATGTTCTTCCAGTTGAATCTATTGAGGTTAATCCTGTCTTGACGTATAACAAAGAACCTATCCGAATTAAAGCTCGAGTAGTAAAGCAACTTAGAAACAAGAGAATCCTCTTAGTAAAGGTACTTTGGAGAAACCATTCTGGAAAGAAAGCTACCTGGAAAAGAGAAGAAGACATGAGGACCCAGTATCCGCACTTGTTTCGGGACTAGTGTAAGGTAAATTTCGAGACGAAATTTCTTTAAGGGGGAGAGAGTTGTAACACCCCTAAATATTAACCAAGAGTCGCATGTCGATTTGCCGTTGCTTAATTACTACAATATGTTTTATTCTCATTTTGGGAATTTGAAGTTTTGTGATAATTGAAAACTTGCTTAACATAAATTGTGATCGTAATTTAAGGTATTGTATTGGGGTATTTTCATAATATTCTAATTAGAATTATGTATAACTTTAAAAGGAAGTGAGGGATATATATATATAGGTGTATATGTATGCAATTTGGGCAGCACACAACTATTTAGGCAGCCACCTTTTGGAGACAGTTGTGCATTGTGATAAACATCACTTTTGAGACTACATTTTAACACCTCTTCTAGTCAAATCTGTCTCACCTGAAGTATAAGAACCTTAGAATATTATCTAACAAGTTGTTCTTCGAAATCACAAGAGAAAAACTTGGCCGATTTGGCTGGAATTCGAGACACACACTTCTTTTTGGTAAGTGGTAAAATCTGTTTTGGAGCTGGGTAGTGTTTAGTATTTAAAGCATAACTTGAGTTATAGAACTTCGTTTACAGTGAATAAATATAATCTGGAAAGCTAATTCGTAGACCAACAACTCGTATGTTTATGTAAAACTCTAATTTAGCTGTTATGGATTCGAAATACGGGACGCAACATAGGACAAGTTTTGTCCAGAGTTCGAAAGTAGAAATCCTGTATGGACAACCGTTAGTGTTTTGAATATATCTTTCTGTACAAAATATATTTTGCGGTGATTCATGTTTGTTCGCAACCTTAAGAGATGTATCTACATCTTTCATGAAGATTATAAAGTTTATTTTAGCCGTTTTCCTTTTCAAATCTAAGTTGCGACATAAGGTACTAGGCTGGCCAAAATCACTGTGTTGGGAGCATAGTCGTATTCGTACAGGCTAAGCTTACTTGTGATGATAATCCTGTTTTACATCAACATTATTGAGCTGCTAAGAATTAAAGAAGTTATTTAATTGTATTTTTAAGGTTGTGTATACTCTTGAACATGTTGAGGACTTTGAAACGTTGGTTGGTCTACGGTCTGAACTCGCGAAGTTGTGTTGGACTGTTTCTTTGTTAAAGCACTGAGGTTTGTGTATAAACTTGTAATTGCACTCTTTTAACTGATGGTATATCTGAAAGTTGATCTTGGTACCTTGGTTATCTCTTGTCACTTTGCATTGTCGTGTTGGTATCTTTTAAGACGTTAAAAACGCTTGTGTAACTTGCCCACTTGTACGGATTGTTTGATCACTTGGCATTCTTGTTGGGACCTTGTCTTTCTTGTGGCTGTGACTTTGTCACTATTGGCATGCCTCTTGATTCGGATCATTTGCCATCTTAACTCTAGATTTTTAGTCCGTCTTAAAATGGAAGTTGTCCATTTTAAGTACGAACTAGAAAGCCATTTTTAATATGGTTCTTGGTTCTCATGATTATTGGGCTTTGACTGTTCTTGATACAGGGCTTCGGCCCTTCTTGATACCTGTTTGTGCTTGGTGTGACGACATGATGTATATATTGGGCGAGCCTTGTTATTGAATCTCTTGGAAAATGGTGCTATGAGCGTTCTTGACATTTGGATCTTTAAATATCGAACTTGATACTCTTATTATATTGTTTACTTGATTTAATTATTATGTTTCAATGGTGATGCCCATGACTTGAGAAAGTTAACTTGGTGAATCGGATGGCTCCGAACCTATAGTTTTTACACCACTAAGCTATATGCTTAGCGATAGTTGTTTTTATCGTAGGGAAAGATCGGGAGGAGGCATGTAGCGGGCCATTGGAGATGGAGATTTTGAGAGCTTTAAGGAGGATCACATTTGCATATATGCATCTATATTTTGTATAAACCTTGGGACTTGTACATGATCTATGTGTTGTATATTTACATGAAATTTTGAGGACTAATTTGATTATGTCACCATGGGTTGTAATATAAGTATGGCTATATGTTTTGTTCTTTTGGAGTGTGTAAGCTAAAGTCTTATAATATATTTAATTTACCACTAATTTTGAGTGACTGTATGAAGCATGAATGACCTAGTTTGGGTACCCGAAAGTTGGTAAAAAAAAAATTGTGTCATTTTTACTAGTGTGAGGACAATATATGCATAAAAATCTCGTGAGTTATTGCTTATATTATTTCGGAAGGGTCGCTACATTAAGAGATTTCATCATATATTGAGATAAAATAAGCATTCAAGGACACTATTCTTATCAAAATGAAGTCCTAAATGAGTTCAATTTGTAGACTCATCAACACCCTCAACTTAAACTTTTGCTTGTCCTCAAGCAAACTCAAGTTCAGCCATTCAACAAGGTGTCTCAAATAGTACTACACAAGACTAAATCATGAACATACACAACAAGACTCAAAGTACTTATGCAAAATTTAACTGTGTATTCAAAGATTCAAGTTGTGACACACCACTACCAAAGATTCTCATGCTCGCAATACTTGCTACTTGTGCAAGTTCAAGCTCAACAAAAAGTATCTAAATGCCCTCACACAAAGAAAGATACCATATTCACACCTTTAGGTTAATCCACTTAAGATCAAGAATCAGATGCAAAGCTCACACTCAAAAAGAGGAACACAATGCATATTTTCACCCACAGGTTTGCCCTTATTTTTCAATCGACTTTTGAATTGGCTTACTCAAGATCAAAAAGGTCTTTTCCAGGCTTGTAATGGGGCTGAGTGCAAAGGTATGGTCATTTAGGCTCAGTGAATTTTTCATCCTCGTGAGGTGTGGTGTTCTCAAGGCATTCCCTTCTTTCCCTTTTTTCAATTCTTTTTCTAGTACTTCTAAGTCATATTTTTATTCACCTCCATGGATTGCTTGGAAACTTGATTTCTTTTATACTTTATTCCACACACTTTTTTTTAAGGGGTTCCATTTTTATGCAATACCATGGTTAAAGGGGGACTTTCTTGCACTTCTTGACTTCTCCTTTTACTTTTCACCACACCCCCAACTTAGGCTTTTGGCCTAAGTTGGCTATTCGCTAAACCACAAATCAAAAGGATTATAGGTAGTGGGTCAAGTAAGGTGTAAGGTTCATCAAGGTTCTTCCAAAGAAAGGTAAGGCTCAAAGGGTGTTCAAAAGAATTTCACACGCTCACGGGTAGGCCACAAAATAGGTATATGTCAAATTTGGCTCACACTCTTTAAAGTTGCATGAGATCATCTCAAGAGGACACCTTTCTAAATCAACCAGACTAACGGGGCAAATTCTGGGTTTATTCAAGCATGGTTCAAAGTAAGCTCATCACACAAGGCATCGACACTTAAGTCAAACAAGACTACACACTTTCTCTAGTGTGCAAGGGTCATTACAAGAGAATCAATTTGAGAAATGGCTAATCACAACGAGATGCAAAGAGTTCACATATTGTCTATACAACTTCATTTATTCTCGTCGTAGCCGCACACTCATTTTTGTTCGATTGAGAGCACTATTCAAGTCATCGGTATTGATCAAAATTGAGACTTGAATTTGTACGAGAACATCCACTTTCAACACAAGAGGTGGCGAAAATTTCAAAAAATAAAATTTTTTCGGAAAGGTCAAAATTATTTTTCAATTAAACCGAAAAGAGAGCCATAAGCTCAAACAATCGCAAAGCAGTTTTTAAAAACACAATTAAAAACAGACAACCCAAATGTACACCAAAACACAAGTATCCGAAACAAGCAAAATAAGGTGGGCCTCACCCCACCACAAATAAAAACATTTGTCCTCAAATGCAAATAACAAAAAAACCATTGCAAATGAGTACAAAATTGCTAAAAATAAATTTGGGGTTCAGAAAACCAACCTTAGATGCCGATTAAAATACTTTTGAAATGCTAGGCAGTAATGTAATCCACTCCAACCACTAATTATCGACTACAATACTAAAGGCAAGCAATAATCTAGAAAATATTACATTGATGTGAAGTTGAGAAGTTTAAAAGGAGGGAGAGTGAGAAAATTTAAAAATTATGAGATTTCACTTTATAACCGTTCAGTTCTTGTCCATTCGGCGATGTTAGTCAACTTGCCGACCCACTCAGCGGTCCGCCGAGTGGTCATTTATCTCGTCCTTTCTTCAAAATCTTCAATTTTCTGGGGTGAGATTGGCGATGCGCCGAGCTACTTTTCGAGTTCGCCGAGTTTTACAAGCTCTGTACAACTCTTGTATTGAGCCAAACGGCAGATCTAGTCGGGCTCGCCGACCTGTTTTGCGACTCGCGGAATGGTCTTTCTGCTCGCCAACCTGAGATTTTCCACACTTTCCTCTGTTTATCTGCAACATCAACACACCATTATTTATAAAAGTAAAATCCTAAATTTACAACCTTAGGTTGCCTCCCAAGAAGCACCTTATTTAACGTTGTGGCACGACGCAACTCCTCACTCAAGTTCCATTAGTGAGGTTTGCCTCATTTTCATGAGGTCACGCCTCTTTTGGCTCTAGGTAGAGGACCTGCATTCACAAACAATAAACAAAGAAAAACAAAACTAAAAGTAAAATTAGTAAAAACTACACTAAAAAGAACAAAAAACTCTAGTTAACTACATTTTCACGTGACACCACTCCCCGGCAGCGGCGCCATTTTGATGTTTATCGTGACCAACGAACTAACCTACAGTACGAGTGTCTACGATCGTCAATAATATAGCAACCCAACCAAGGGTTGGGGTCGTGTCCCAAGGGAGTGGTAGTGAAAATAGTAGTTAGGCTAGAATTTTGTTCTAGTTAGCTATAGTTTGAGAAATCATCGAATAAAAACAAAGTAAATTCAAGTGGGTGACACCAAAGTGTCAAATATCAATGGGGGTTTGTCACAAGTATAGCTAAAACAACAAAAATAAAGAGAAAATTCAAGTATGGGAGAAAGTTCTTGGGGTGTGACCGCAATACAAGTTGAGATAAATCGTTGGGTACATGCTTTCAATAGGAAATTTACAAGATAATAGTGGCTAGGCTAAGCTTTAGATGGAAATAAGTTCCCTCTCGGGCAACTTACCCTGTTTCAAATGGGTTCCTCTCGGACACCCACTTGCCGCATGAAGACCAACCTACGCCTTACCCCACTCACTCTCTTGAGCAGAGTGTTAGGATATGGGACTAGGGTTCACCCTCTTGGGATGAACCTCATGTCGACCCACTCCTTAGGCCATCAGTCTAGTGGTCTTGGTTTTGCGACCTCTCTCTCGGGCAAGCCGAAAATACATGAGTGATTTTGTATTTGGAACTACAAACCCATTAAATTAAACCACAACCACTAGGTGAAATCACCATTAAAATACATCTAACCTATCAGCAAGCAAGACCCAACAACAATATCAACACATATTTGCTAAATCACACCCCAAGAATGGGGGGGTTTTTAGCCACACATCAAGAAATAACAAAATACACCTAAAATGATACTAAAATCAAATGGGTATAAGAAATTAAACCTTGATTTAAGCAAAGGAAGAATAATGGAGAAGACCCACTTCCAACTTGGGGAAGATGAAATCCTTCTCTCTTCAAGTCTCCCACAAAACCCTCTCCAAACTTGAGAGAAAATATCCCAAAAAGTACTATTCTATTCTGGAAATTAAAATAAATGTTCGACTCTTTAAAATTAATAATAAGTTTATTATTTATAGACTTCAGAAAAAAGTGTTGGCGTATCTTTCGGCGAGGTTAGTCGATGACGCCGAATGACTCGGCGACTCGCCCTTCTTCTGTTTCATCGTCATTTCGTGCTTGCCTTCTGCATCTTCATCTTTTGGACCATTAGGCGGTATAGTACTGTTTCACGGAAATATTTGGCGAAGCACCGACTACTCCTTTCATCGCCTTTTGATCCTTCTACTTCAGGGCTTCGCGCACTGGAACAAAGGGCGGAGTGAATCCCTTCGGCAAATCGCCAAGTGTGCTTGGCGATGCTCAGGCTTCAGCTTCTTCATTCTTTTTAGCCTTTTCGTTCTTTTTTGTGCCTAAGTGTCCATGCTTTCAATAAAACTTCAAATACCTGAAACTTAAGAGTTTTCATTAGATATTGAGACAAAATAAGCATTCGAGGACACTATTCTTATTAAAATAAAGCCCTAAATGAGTCCAATTTGTGGACTCATCAATATGCTCAAAGAGTCACTCCTATTCAACTGATCAACATTATCGTTAGTACCACCAAATTGAGGTTTTTTAATCACATTACAAGAACCCTCAACCAGTGAACTACACTCACAAACAGGTTGATCAACACAAGCATTACAAAATAATGAGCTAGCATTCAAAGCATAAGTGTCAACACTAGGTGGACACAAATCGATCTTACTAGAGAATCAATTTGGTCATCAATAGGATCAACTAGTGTATCTACATTCTCAACAAGCACATTATCAACACATTGTAAAGAGTTAGTAGGCTCACATAAAGGCAAACTAACATTCACACTTTGTTCATTTGCAATGGTAAAACTGTTAAGATTAGCTATTGTACCTTGACACCCGCAAGAAAGATCCTATTTACCTTAGATGTTGGAACATCACGTTAATGCATCCATCACACCTTTAATTGTAGGCTCTTTGGATGGAACTTGTATTCCTCCATTTATCATGCTTGTACCTACATAAGAATCCTTACCAACTGAAGGATGAACAAAATTGTTAGATTGAGATTATGGCAACCCTCTTACGTCACTCCCCTCAACCTCTCTTTTTTCCTCTCTAAGGTTGCCACCTTTCTTTCCCTTACTCCTCTCAATCTTTTGTCTGTCACTTTTCACCTTATGAGGAGGAAATAGATGTGTTCCCCAATGATCCACAACACACTTGTACCCGTTCTGCTTATTTGGGACCCTATGCTCACTGAACAAATCGTCCCCCAAACTTAGGTGAAAAGAAGCCATGAGCATTATATCACACTAAACCTCTTCATAGTATTTGCCACGTGTGAAAGAGATTCTTACCCCTTCGGTAACCTTACATCCCTCCATGGTGTATGGATAAGTCCTTTGTAGTCGAGGTAATCCCAAGTAGGCTACCACCTCTGGAGTGGTGTAGTTCATATTGTACCCATCATCGAGGACAAGGTCAAGTCCCAAAGTCCCACAAATGTCAACTTTTGTCCTAAGAACTGGTCTTCTCGAATCGACATTGAAAAGCTTTGTGTACCCTTTTGGCACATTCTTGAACCTCATCAGCCTCTTCAATTTTTCCCATGTCAATAGGTGGGTATTTCCTTAGAGTGTCTGGAGCCTTTCCTCTTGAGTCCACCAACCCAATGCAAGACCTTTCAAATGACCAAGGGCATACAAGGGTCGTTCTGGACCTCTCAAATCAAGGCGTTGGAAAATCTGCTCACATTGCCACTTCTAATCAAGATATGCCTCGGGATCACGTCTTTGTTCAAAGATAGGAAAATCAATCCTTTTGGTACCGAGACCCTTGACACATCCCATATCATAGTCACATGGGTATGAGGCAATTGAGGACATATTGCCTTATAACTCCTTTGTACCTATAAAATGACAACTCACAAAAACAACAAACAACATTAGCGTTAGTAAAATGAACTCACAATCGCTCGTGTTTACACACCTTTGATTGCCTCTCAAATTGGCGCGGGTAATGTTGAAGATTACTTATACTCAGTTGATCACAAAAGAGCCAGTTCTACTCTTGGTCGAAGTGGATTTTTGTTTAATGAAAAATGGATGACTCAATTAAAGCAAACGGACTTGAGTCAAGAAGTTAGCTATGAAGTAAAATGAATAAAAGCACAAAAAGAAAAGCGACTAACAAAGAAGTGAATTCAAGAACCAATAGTCAACAAGTAGAGTAATTACGAGTTGAAAATCAATTAAGGATTCTTGACAACGAACGAGAATCGAAAGAAAGAAACTAGAATTAGAACCTGAGATGAAAAGGGTCATAAGGTGAGTTTTCCATAGCCAAATGACCTGTTTTCTTCGCCAAACGTGAAGTTCAGCTTGCCAACTTGAAGATTGACTCGCCAAACTTGACGATCCGCTATGGCAACTCGGCGATCTGGGTGGAAGTTCGGTGATGCGCCGAGTGGATTCGGTGACCAGGGTTTAGCTCGTCGAATTTTCTAGTGTCTTCACCAAAATGAGGTCCAACTCAGCAACCTAGCTGCCCAAAGGGCGAGGCGCCGAGTGGAATGGGCGATCCAAGTCAGGATTCGCCCAAATTTCTCAAGCTACAACTGTTAAACTCCGAAAATTAAACCTTGGTGGTCCCCCCCTCTTCCTTGGCCTCTAGTATTTACCCTTTTTTGGTAAATTCTCTTTTTTACAAACGCTTTAACACTTTCTGTTTCTTCCTTTTTGGAATCAAACACTTCCTCTTTCAAATATTCCCTTCTTGAAGATTTGAATGTTCTTCAAGAACTTCAAGAACACTATGAAGACCCAAAATAAAACCCCAAAGATTTTTAGCTCGGAATTTCACGAAACTTTAGGTGAATGCTCTCCTTGATATAGAGAACAAACCCCAATACTTTTTAGCGCTTAATTCCTTGCCAGAACTTCCAGATTTTAAAATCCACTTTGTCTTCTTCAAGTTTCTTCAAGTCTTCAATGGTGGTTTCTTCAACATGCCTCCAAACTCCTTCCAATCTCAGCCTAAGACTCAAATAGGGTTGGAGAACACTATTCCAACCTTAGAAACTCAAACAAGACTCAGATCTAAGAAACCCATTTCAAAAAAATCTCAAAAACAAAAATGAGAAATTTTTTTGTTTTCGTAACAAACCCCAAGACTAGAATCGTAGGAATGAATCTAGACTCCGCTCTGATACCAAATGATGTAATTCTCACTAGAAGAATCACAACAAACAGCGGAAAACAAGAAAGATACAAGAAGAGACACAAGATAAGAAACAATTGGCAACTAAAGGATGTATTAAATCCAATAACCTCCAATCTAGATCCTAACAAGTACCAAATCCGAATAAATAGATAGACACAAAAAGAGGAAACAAAGAGCAACCTAAGGGTATATTAAACCCAAAGACCTCACCTCGTTAATCCGTCAAGAAGCACCTAACTCTTACGAAGACCTCGAGGGAATCAATACCCCAAGCAACCCTTGTTTCTAAACAAGGTTCAACAAAAGCTTACCAAGCTTTCAACACTCACACAAGGAGTTTAGGTTTACAACCACAATATTTCAAAGTCAATCTAACCCTAAAATGAACCTTAAGACACCTATTTATAGTATTAGGTATTATTACATAGATGGGCCCAAAAGTGACCCGAAATGGGCCAATGGGCTAGCTAAGTCAGGCTCGCCCAATCCTCTTGGCGAGTCGCCGATCAGTCGGTGATTTGCATTGCTCCCTTGGCTTCTCCCTTAATGGCTATTGTAACTTTCGGCGGTCTGGGGGTCAATAGGCGATGTACCTAATGTTCTCCATGCTCGCCGAATGGGCAGCCTTCTCTTGCAGCTCATTGGATCATTCGGCGATCCTGGAACCCTCGCCAAATGGCTTTGGCGAGTCGCCGAAGTGTCCTTCAACTCGCCGAATGGAGCACATTCTTCACTTGCTCCTCCTCACTTCGTTAGGCCTCCCACGCTCCAAGCTATCATCCAAGCATGGTGTTGCCCAACTGGGAGCTCCTTCAAGGTGCATATGTTCCCATGCAAGGCATGGAACTCCCTCTTTGGCATCCATACATGCCCAACAGCCTCTATCCTTATGAACACTCCATCAAAGCATTGAAGTTCGTGAATGGATAGGCTTGATGTAATCCATTTTACATCATTTTTCCCTTCTTGAAAAGGATTCGTCCTCGAATCCATACCTTGCAAAACCCTAGGGCGAGAAAACAAGAACAAGATCCTCATGGCATGAGGGTTAGCGTTAGCAATAACAATTTCATCACCATGCCAAGGATGCACAAACTTAACATATAACCAAGCATCACAAATATCAACCAATGGAGTGTAACCCATCAAAGCAATAGATACTTGGCTAAGTAAGAAACATTGACAAAGGGGTAGAGCGTAGGAACCAATACACTTAAACAACCTCATATGTAAGCCCTCATTGGTTCCACATTCAAACAAGCACAAGACCTCTCTTATTGTGGCCGGCACTCAAGAACCAAAGCTAACTGAAGTGTAGAGTGATCTCATTAAAGCGTCTATTGATAATCATAAACACCTATATCTGCATCATAAAATGATGCATGTTGAATGACATCAATACATGAAATGTACGAGTATGTAATATGGCTGAGTAAACAAATAATTGAACTGAATGATTGGAAGCAACTCAACTGAATCAATACATGAACATGAAGTGAAAACCATTTAAGCTTTACAATAAAATATACAATGAAAGCAACATGAAAATAATATACTTTACTTGTGGGGAGTTTCTCTAATCGACAACCATTACTATGAGCCTAGCAATGATATAACGTCCTACCGCACGTTGCAAAGGCCCATCATATACATTGCCGGGGGTATAGAATGATATCGTGACTATGGATCCAACTATATGCCTTCTCAGAGGAGGTGAGGAGTCGCATGAAGAATCAATGTTATCCTATCCTACGTTGGCTACGTAGTTTTATGGGACTTCTGAGTTATAAAAGACTCTAACCCAACTCGGTGCTCGATACTACTCCCAAAATAATTAATATAACTTTGTGCTCAATTCACCCATTACAAAGAATGGAATTCTTACATTACTTGAAATACTTTTCAAAATATGAGACGTGTTTACCTTCTTGGAAATATGCACTTATGATCTTATCAAGTTCAAAAATTAACATAGGTATATATATATATATATATATATATTGTCACGACCCGAGAGCACCCCCAAGTCGTAACATGCGTATTCGACCTCTCGGAGGTCTCATACAAGCCCTTAGCATTCATCACATTAGGTATGTAAAATAGTGCGGAATTTAAAAAAACTCTTTAAATAAAATCCCATAAGATTCAAGGGTCACTTTTAAAAACATCATTCAAAAGTACATAAGCGGAATACTAAGTCTCTTAGCCATCTTAGACATAAACGTGAAAACATACTAGGGACACGGCCCTTTACAATCAAAAGAAATCTATTAAGTCTATTACAAGAATCTTATCATAAAACTAGAATAGAAAAGTCTTGCCCTCGACATATGAGGACATACCACAAAATCTAGGAAGAACTTCAAATCCCAAGTTTACTACAAAACCCGCTCACTTGCCGGAACCTACACTTGTAGAAAATAGAGAAATATGGAATTAGCACAATTAAGTACTAAGTATGATGACCATCCAAAAACATGCTAAAAAGGGACATTTATTTGAAATATGTGCTTTCATGCCATTTTTGATAAAAACCTTCATATCACAATTATAAGAGACACATTTCAAGTCATCATCCACATATAAGACAATACCCACATAATAGACATACTCAACTAGTACCAATGTACAATATATGAATATAATTGACAAGTAAGCCTTTTCATCATTTCATGACCTCTATCTCAAGTTACCCAAAGCCACACTTAAGTGAAACATGAAGTGACCGCCCATACAATCTCTTTATATACACCTAAGTGTTCCTAAGGGTTACCATAGATAAGGAATGTACCATTACAATATAACATGCTAAGTCAAAATTCTTTAATGAACCACTTTAGGAGACATTTAAGCACATAAGGGGACTTTCACATAATAGTCGTTAGACTTAGGGAACTCACTTTAGTATCTTCAAAGCCTACTCGTGCCATGTGTAGATAGCATCCCATACTACTACCTACACGTTGTAGAACCTATCCAATAACTAGAGTGCACATCCCACATGATGGGAATAGGCATAACCGACATAGACCATACTAGCTAGGTATGGAATCCGGAGTCTATCCTACTCCGTGGAGGTTGTTCTACTTGCCAAAGGTAGAACTAGTAAGCAACCTATGTAGGCACATGGTTTAGGGGATGTCCAAGGAGGTTCATTGTGCCCTAGTCTCATACTCAAGTAGGGCCACCATCCTAACCACATCCACTCGGTGCTAGCCTTGTTTCCCATAGAGTATTTTCATTCACATATGTACTAGAGAGGGTTCCTTTTCTAGTTCAACCAACTCATAGTATCTCTTCCCAAGAAAGGCCCCATTTCTTAGTTATGGCCAATCTAGGTTCATAAGGATAGCTCATTTGACTTTCTTAGATAAGGATTTTCATGCCGTTCCGGCTCCATCCATCTCTAAGTCTATCATCTCACTCAAGAAGGGAACTTCGCCCTAAGGCCCATCCTTCAAGGTTATACATTTACTTAGGAAAGCTAGACTTATGAAAGGGCACCATTTCTTAGTTTTGCCGATTCAAGTCTTGGCCTAGAATTCCTCTTTTAGCATTTATAGAAAGGGCACCATTTCTTAGTTCTAGCCCACTTCACACATTCATGCATTCAAGACTTTAAGTAACAAGGAGGGACACTTTAGTCTACCAACCAAGCCACAACATTATCATCTAAGGATATTTCATAATCCAACATCATTTCATATATATACATCATGAGAAAAATCATACTTTAAATCACAATGCTATCCACTTTACATAGGATCATCACAAGATCACATAAACTCATTCACATCATACCTTCACACATAAAGCTTCACATAAAACTTTACATATAGCTTCATATAGGACTTTACATATAGCCTCATTTATATATATATATATATAATATACAATACAATAACACTTTGTACAAGATCACCTTATAACCATAAGAATACCTTCACATAGTACAATAACATTTCATAACTTGATAACACTTTAATTCAATAGATAATGCCTTCAAGTCCATGTTCATAATACATTCCATAATTAAACACCTCCACCATAAGTGGATCAAACTAAGCAAGAACAATTTTATCCATAATAAGAGATTAAGCCCACTTACCATCCTCCAAAGCCATAATCAACAACACTCAAGTCCCAACCATTTTACTTACCACAAGAGAATTCATCATAACTTGCCCATAAGGCCACAACTTTCAATTCATCCATACATCATCAATTCATCATAGATAGATGTAGAAAATCATAAGAGTCACTAATACAATCCAATCCAAACACAATCTCATAAACTTTGAATCATAAGCAAAAGACCCACTTCATAAGCAAATTTAGGAATTTAGGGACAACATGGGTTCTTCAAGGAATTCCATATGAAATCATCTTAAAAACATTAATCAAACATTAATTCATCAATATAATGGCTTAGAAAACGTTTTGCCAATGAACCCATGCTTAGATTAGAATTTGAGATTTTGTTCTTTGAAACACTTTTGATTGGACTCCTTGAAAGAAAGATTGATCAAGGATCAAGGGTCACCATACCTCTAAGTTGAAACCCACGAAAAATTGAAGAAGAAAGCACTCAAAACCTTCAACCCTAGCTCCAACTTCACCTTGGCCTTCAATGGTGTTCCAAAGAGAACCCTTCCTTACTCTTTTAAAATGGAACAAAATGATCCACAATCAGCCTAACACAATAATATAACCTCAAAAGAAAAGATTTGTGAAAAGACCAAAATGCCCTTAAATTTCCGAAGGGACTCCTTGCCGACTGCCCAACTTTCAAAGGGCATTACTCGCTCATACGAACTCGGAATCGAGCAAACTCGGTGGCGTTGGAAAGATCGTTCCAAGGGCTTTCCAAAAATAACTGGAACTACTCCTGGATCATCCTGAGCTAGGAGTTATGACTGCTCAAAGTTGGCCAAAAACTCACTGATTTCCCACACTTGGCAGAATTTCCAAATTTTGAACTTAGCCAATTTCCAGATTCTGAACTGTTTTTTTTTTCAAAAGTGACTACTTCCAATTTATGCTTAAACTTTAAAAATTCATACGTTAGGCTCTAGTTTCACCTATCTATTTTTAGGGTCGCTACAAATAGATTAGAAACTCTTAAGTCTTTATGAAATAGAACCTTTAAACTTTTTCTCAAAACTCAGGTTGAAACACAATGATTGACTTTCAAAGACTCTCAAGACTTATAACTCAATTCGTAGAGTTCATGCAGAATTATGGGCATATGAACGACTCAACTTGAAGACCTCAATAACCATATAGAAACTCATGAATACAACTCTTTCTCAAAACTCATATTCAATTCCTCAATAAAACACAGTTTAAAACTTAAGTATTTGCTTTAAAAAGCTTCTCAAAATTTATAACTCAATTCATAGGGTTCATGCGGAAATATGGACATGAACGACTCAACTGAAGAATTTTAATGCATAACATATAACAATTCAATAATTAGGAATAGAATTTCAAAAAGAAATAGGAACTCGAGAACTCAAAATTAACTCATTTCAAAAATACTCAAATCTAGGGGTAGAATCCTAGATTTCTCTTTTACTAATCTGAAAGTAGATTTAGGGTGTGAGGACGAACTAGTCCAACACTATGATAGTCTTACATACCTGGAAGAACAAGGTTTTTGAAGAATCTTGAAAAAGAACTTGATTAGAAGCCTTGAAACCCTAGCTTGAAGGAGAACAATCAAGAAAATCTTTCTTGAGATTCTTGAATTGGTTTCTTTAAATATCTATGGCCAAGAATTATGATTTCATTAGTGATTCATAATTGTATGGTGGAATTTGAGTTGGAAAGAATGGAATTCTTGAAAAAAACTTATCTTGAAGAAGAATCTTGAAAAAGATTGAAAGAATCTTGAATGGAGTCTTCTACTTTTATTTTTCCTTAGGGTTTTGCCTTAGGGTTTGAGAGAGAAGAGAACGATGGATTAAGAGATAAAAATCTGATTGTTTTGGGTCTTTAATTAGTCTAGAAATTCGCTTAGGGTTTTCTTAGAGGTAAAAAAAACAAAAACGACCTTTTTAATGTTTTTTCGTCGGCTAATTCGTCATTGTACATGTTACTAAAATGGTCATAACTTTTTACTCAAACATCGGATTGTTGCGAAACTGGTGGCGTTGGAAAGTAGATTCAAATGCCTTTAATTTGATAGGTTATGGGTCACATAACTTATTATACTCTAAGGGGTCGTTTGGTGTGAGGAATTAAAAATAATAGTGATGGAATAAAAAAAAATTTATCTCATTTGGTTGCCATGTTTGGGATAACCATTTATATCATAGTGATGGAATAAGTTATTCCATATACATGGTGGGATAAGTTATCCCAGGATAGCTAACCCCATGATAACTTATCCTGGGATAACTTGTTCCCAACCAAACGACCCCTAAGAGATATGGTCGTTTGAAGTTGACCCAAAGAGAATCTTACATCAAAACCTAATCGGTAAGGAAACTTTCCACTCAACTTTGTGCTAGGAGTTCTAGTGCCCTTAATTGATATCCAAAATCATTCCCACACTAAAGAATTTACCATTACACGTATGGGTAATTTAAGAATCACCCGATATGACCTATCAATTTTTACCTTGCCCAAAATTATAATTTCAGCATAGAATGAGCATTTCTAAGCTTGAAAAAATAGAAAAGGGGTATAATGTGATTAAATGTGATGAAAGAAAGATAGAAGTCTGCTGAAAAGAGTTGGCTCCACAGAACATCCAAATTACTCTGCAAAAAATCTGAAGAGAAAAGTGGAAAGAAAACAAAAGGAAAAAAGAAACAGAAAATTAAGGCAAAAACTTAAGAGAGCATACATGAATTTATAACTTGACAGGATGAAAGAAACTATGGATATTTTCTGGAAGTCAGGCAGAAAATAGAAAGAGACGGTTAGGGTATGTTCAAGTATGAGAAGGATGGACATAGTATGGTATGATACGATATGTGAAAGACGTGTTTCATTTGTTAATTAAATGACTAAAATAGCCTTACACAAATTTAGAAAGACATTTAGTAGACATGTTGATACCTCTTCTTCACTCACACTTGTTCTAGTAGAAGAAAAAAAAAAGGAAAAAGAAAAAGAAAGAAAGACAAAACGTTTTTACTTACTTTTGGTAAATTTGAAAGATTGAAATATATTGTCCAAAATTATACTATTTTCGTTCACTTTTAATTGTTATAGGTTCTTTTTTTAGAGTCAAACGATAATAACTTTAACTAATATTTTATGATGCATTTTTTATCATATTGATATGCAAAAAATTGAAATTTATAGTTTTCGTATAGTTTTTGAATATCTAAATTTTTTGTTTAAAATATCGAATTAATGTAATTTAATTTAACTTTGAAAATTAATTAAATTGACTTTTGGAAAACGCGACATGATAATTTAAAGTGGACTGGGAGAGTATTAATTAAACTTAGTTCCAAAGTTTATTAATTTTGTAATTAAAAGTAGAATGTGTGCCAAAAGTGAAGGGGAAAGTCTTGTGAGTGACGACTTAGGAATCCTTGTAGTGTTGGCACGTTTGTGTGATGAGCTTGCTACGTGTTCAACTTTCCCAAATGCCTCATTTGTATGAAACACAATACTTACTAACCTTATATAGCTTTCATCTAAATAACAAATTTTTCCCTCTCAAGCTTTTCAGTTTTGATTATTATTTTATACCCCAAATTAGTTATTGATATTAATTTCAGAGTTTGAAATTATGAACAAACCTCCAAAGTACGCTACTCCATACCCCGTTCAAGGTATTTACTATAATATATATTATTTCAATATATTCCCTATTCGTGGCATTTTTTTAAAAAAAAATCTGTCCCAATAAAAATATCACCTACTAGAAACAATTTATCGTTAAAATTTCTTTGATTTACCTGCACACAAATATTTAAGAATTTCGAATTTTAGAAGTGTTACTATCTTTTTATCTTAAACCTCATGTCAATTCAAATAGTGCCACATGAAATGAGACGCAGTGAGTATTTGATTATTATAGAAATTATAACATTTACTATATTTTATATTATTTGAAAAATTAGAAAATTATCATAGCATTGAATTTTAAGGCTATAATTTGTTACTCTAATTTTTCTTTTCTGTTTTGATTATTTATTAACAGGGTGGTCCTCCTCCAGTGATGCCTCCCCCGACATATGCTGCTCCTCCACCCCGCAAAAATAGAGGTTTTCTTAAGGGATGGTACATAATCTTTCATTAATTAATTTCTCTCCTACTTTAACTTATTCTCCCTAATTCATATCTATATATATTTATTGAAAAATGATTAAAAATACTTCAAACTATTCAGAATAGCTTGTATTTATCCTTCATTTATTTTTTATATAAAAAAAAAAATACTTTTTTCATCTATTTTTTGGACCATAAATATATTTACGGCGTTAGCCATTGCCACTAGACATTTATGTGATGGCGAGTCTCATCCTATCGACAACTGATCTTACCTAACATATTATTGTCCAAGTAAGGTTTCATGGTGTATATATGAGTTTATAACTCTTCTATTTTAACTTGATGTTGGCTTGTATTAGTTCACCATCAATTAGGAGACCAGATCCCTTCATTGTACTAGTCCTTAATGTGAATGCCTACTCAATAGAAGAAAAATCACGATCTATCTTATAGAATTTCTCAAAACTTTAATAACTTCAAGGACCTCATTAATACAGACTAGAGTGTTCACAAATGATTAAATTTTTAATTCCACCCACCTTGTAATACCTCTATTACAAGACACAAAACAATAATCTATTGCCCACAATATCAACTATTTTTAGTTAACATGGACTTCAAACAACTACAATTCGGCCAACCCTAGCCACAAATCAACTCACAATGATATGAACTGACATGATTTGTTATCCATAGATCTACAATATGAGAGCACAAGACACTAAACTCAACTAACAACTTAGGATCCTTGCAACATCAGATCAGGTTCTTTGCTGCGTATGAGAGTAATTATTTCTTGAGAATGACTTTTGCTTTGAATATTTTTTATTGAAAAATTGCTTTTATCAATATATCCAATGAATAAGAAAGACAAAACAATCTAGTAGCACACCCTTGATCGAGGACTATTGTTCTTTCTGCGCCTATGTTGTAGTTCCCACCTTTAGTTCTTGCAGCTTTACAGCTAGCTGCACGTCATTGACATGTTTTGTACGGTGCAAACTCCAAGGATCATCAGATCCCTCTGCTGAGTAATTTATTAAATTATCAAAACTCAAAATACAACACTTGATATGAACACACAGTAACTTACTCTATTTTAATTTGAGATTATTGTGAAAAACATACTTTTAAGTTTTTTTTTTTTAGCTTCATACCTAAACTATTGACGAGTTTCATACGTTTGAAAAATACATATTTCTCTTTTATAACACTCTCATCATTGTGAGTGTAATACACACTCTTTTTTTTTTTTTTAAAATGACACATCACACTCCACATAGACAAAACATTCACCTTGACAAAAATTAAATATATTATTAGCATAGATTAACTACTATCCACTGACGGTGGACAAGTAAATTACACAAACAACTCATTTTTAGAAATACTTATTTTTCTTCTTAATTTAATTAATATATTTTTACATTAATGATTAATGATTTTTTTCTTTCTTTTATTAAAACACGTTAAGGTTTATCATCTTTCTCCCTCTCTTTCCTACCTTTCTCATCTGTGTCTTTTGATCTTCTTCTATCAATATGATGCAAAATTGCAGAAATGGTGTGTCCAGGGGCGGATCTATGTATTCCTTAGGGGTTCACCCGAACCCCCTCGTCGAAAAATTACACGGTATATATAAGGTAAACTTTTGATGCTAAGCGTATATATAGTAAAATGAACCCCCTCAACAACCAAAAGAGGAGTGTGGCTCACTGGCAAGGGGGTTCATTGTTAAGCTGCAAGTACCGGGTTCAATTCTCGTTCAGTGCAACAGTTTTATACTTTTTTTTCCTGCTTTGAAAATGTTGAGATGGGCTCAGGTTTTGGGTTTAGAATACCCAATAAAAGGCCTTATTATTTTTGGATTCAATCTAAAACTATATTATTTTTCTTTTTTTTTCTTTTTATGTTATATCTTTTTCTCAATTTATCTTTGTTTAAATTTATTAGCACATTTTTTATATTTTTTTCTTTTATTCTTCTTATTTATATTGCTCATTTTATTTCTACACAACTCTCTTCTCATGTACTAACTTAAAGAAACTCTTTGAGAAAATGATGAATTGTTATTAAATTTAAAATTGAATTAGAAAACTATTTTATAAAATAAAGTAAATTAAGATTAATCGAATGGAACAATTTAAAAGTTGTAAATATTTTTTTAATAAAATCTATTTAATTAATTTTTTTTTCTTAATTTCATTGTTTCTCTTTCTTACTATTTTCAAGTCGATTCTAAAGAGATTAAAGCTAAACTAAACTTATTTGATTGGTTCATAATTTGTTTTTTTTTAATAAATGATTAACCTAGTAAATTGAATTAAATTAACTAAAAAAATTGACGATGTCATTTATTTATCTTCTGAATATGAACTATAATATTAGTAACTCGATCTTGACATCTTTCTAAAGAATCTTGATGGTTTTAAAACTAACATATGATTGAATGTGCACTAATTCAAAATTTAGAAAAAATTCTAAAAAGTAGAATACTGCAAAATAAAAGGAAAGACACTAGAAATTTAAAAGCTTGATGGACCAGGGTAAAAGTAGGAAGAACCTACACAACATGGCAATATAAGTTAAATTTAGCGGATTAAAATTAATATTTTCCTTCCATGTCACTCGATTTTTCATCTTGTAATTTTTGCGTGTTTACTTCTTTATACTTCACACCCCCTCAACAAAAATCCTAGATCCGCCACTGGGTGTGTCTATTTATCCAAGTGTAAGACTATTACATTTGGTTTTTGGGGTTTGTCCAATTCACTGAAAAGTTCTAAAAAGCATTCTCTAAAAATCATTGTTAACACAAAACATAAAATTCTTCATACATTGGAACAAGAAAAAAAAATCTTCGAAATAACATTGAAATATTTTTTATACAATCGACTTTGAGTATTTACTAATTTAGATTCTGAAAAGGAAAATAATAATGAGTAAAAAAATTATCTTTTTATCTCAAACTGCTTCAATTCTGACAAAGCAAGCATGAAAAAAATCCTTCGAAGTAAGAATTTTTAACAAACTCATTTAATTAATTTAGAGTCCAAGTTACCATATAATACTCTTTTTATTATTTTTCAATAATATTAATATTATATGATTTTTTTTAAAAAAAATTGTTATTTATTTCTAAAAATGAGATGATAGTGTAATTTTCTTTTCCACCGTCGATGGATATAAGTTAATCTCTATTAGCATTAGTTAAAGTTAAAGATTAAAATATTACTATTCCCCAAAAATATTATAAAATAAAATATAAAATATTTTTTTTATCCCACTTCTTCTCACCGTACTCCCCCATCCCAATTTTAAAAAAGGGAAAAGGGACGGATTTACCCCCGAACTTTAATAAATGGTACGTATATGCCCTCCATTATACTTTGCGTCCACATAAGCCCTTGCCGTCCAATTATAGGTACACATATACCCCTCTCACTAACGGACCCCTAATTTCTTACACGTGTCTTAATCCTATTGAACTACCCGTTTGACCCTTTTTTTTAACCCATAACCCAATACCCACCCAATTTCCTCTAAAAGGAATTCTAATTAAAACACCCAAATTAACACACCAAAATCCGTCCCTTTTCCCTAGTCAGAGGTCCCCGCGTATCTCACATACCAAAATCCTAGTCGTCACCCGTATCCAACTATTCGCCGCGATTCCAGTTTGTCTTCGTCGATTCCACCTTGTCTTCGTCGAATCTATTGTGTGTTCTTCGATTCAACTTGTGTTCGTCAAAGGTACCCAAATATCCCATTCGGCTTCATAGTTTTCTTGTTTTGTTGTTTCGATTTGCTTTCTTATATAGTAAATAAATATGTTGTTGCTGTTTTTTCAGTAGTTTTCTTGTTGTTTCTTTATTTATTGTGTAAAATATGCGTTTTATAGTGAAAATATTTCTAGGGTTCACGTTCTAGTTATTGGATTAAAGAAATTTTTTTTTTGTTTGTATTCATGCCTTTATGTTGTGGACCTTTAGTTTATGATTTGTTGGTTTGGCAAAGTATAGTTTCAGATTTCCTTGACTTTGTCTACTTTATTCCATTACTTTGTCTACTTTATTCCACTACTTTATTTTTTGTTGGGAGTTTTTGTTTGTATTTATGTCTTTATGTTGTGGACCACTATGAGTTAATAAGAGATAATGCTCAATGTTACTAATTGAAATTCTTAACTCAATGTGACTTAATTAACTAACTTACCTACTTTAATCCTAATGTGACTAACTTACTTAATCCAAATGTGACTTACTTAACTAATTGACTTACTTAATCCTAATGTGCTTACTAATCCAAATGTGACTTACTTAACTAATATGACTTTCTTAACTTACTCAATGTGACTTAATTAACTAACTTACCTACTTTAATCCTAATGTGACTAACTTACTTAATCCAAATGTGACTTACTTAACTAATTGACTTACTTAATCCTAATGTGCTTACTAATCCAAATGTGACTTACTTAACTAATATGACTTTCTTAACTTACTCAATGTGACTTAATTAACTAACTTACTTACTTTAATCCTAATGTGACTAACTTACTTTAATCCTAATGTGACTTACTTAACTTACTTATTTATACTTACTAATTGACTTTCTTAACTCAATGTGACTTAATTAACTAACTTACTTACTTTAATCCTAATGTGACTTACTTAACTTACTTATTTATGCTTACTTAACTTACTGTCTTATGCTTACTAATTGACTTTCTTAACTCAATGTGACTTAATTAACTAATTTGACTTACTTAATCCTAATGTACTTACTAATTGACTTACTTAATCCTAATGTGACTTATACTCACTATTACTTATTTACTAATTAACTTACTTATTTATGCTTACTAATTGACTTTCTTAACTCAATGTGACTTATTTACTAATGTTACTTATACTCACTGTTACTTATTTACTAATTAACTTACTTATTTATGCTTACTAATTGACTTTCTTAACTCAATGTGACTTAATTAACTAACTTGCTTACTTTAATCCTAATGTGACTTACTTAACTTACTTATTTATGCTTACTAATTGACTTACTTAACTTATTGTCTTATGCTTACTAATTGACTTTTTTTAACTCAATGTGACTTAATTAACTAACTTGACTTACTTAATCCTAATGTACTTACTAATTGACTTACTTAATCCTAATGTGACTTATACTCAGTGTTACTTATTTACTAATTAACGTACTTATTTATGCTTACTAATTGACTTTCTTAACTCAATGTGACTTATTTACTAATGTGACTTATACTCACTATTTTATACTCACTGTTACTTATGTTATTTCATAACATTTTGTAGGTCATTAACATGGTTGAAGTTACCATATACTTTCATCATGGTGGTGAGTGGCTAACCAGTCCAGAACCACATTATGATAGAGGATGTGTGACTTATTGGAAGGGTATGATCCTGACCTAATATCTTTTATTGACTTAGTGAATGAGTACATTAATAAGTTAGGTTTTGTTGGTGTGCAAGAACTTATTGTACTTGCTCTAACTGGGAAATATTTTGAAATAATAGGTGATGAGGGAGTTAGGACCTTAACATCTTTTATCTCTACTGAGTATAAATCTATTCACTTGTTTGCTACTGAAGATTGTGAATTGTCTGTTGATGTAACTGATATTGTCATGCATGATGGGTCATTTCTACTTTCACCAATTGTTACTTGCTCTAACTGGGAAATATTTTGAAATAATAGGTGATGAGGGAGTTAGGACCTTAACATCTTTTATCTCTACTGAGTATAAATCTATTCACTTGTTTGCTACTGAAGATTGTGAATTGTCTGTTGATGTAACTGATATTGTCATGCATGATGGATCATTTCTACTTTCACCAATTGTTAATGAGGACACAGATTGTAGTGAAAGTGAAGATGACAGTAATAATGGAATGATGTTTAGTTGTTCAGATTATGATACAGATGAATTAGAAAATTTTGTTACTAAAAAAAAAGAGGAATATAACTGATAGTTTGCAAGATTATAAGGAGATTGTTAAGGGTATGGCCTTCAAGGACATAGCTGAAGCAAAACAGTTTTGTAAACTTTATGCTTTAGCTAAGAAGGTAGAACTAGTTATGGTGAAGAGTGATAAAAAAATGATTGAGGTATACATGTGTTGTTGATGGCTGTCCATTTTTACTTCTTATTTCTGGGGATTTGACCACTCCTGGAGTTAGTGTCAAAACACTTGTAGATCATACAGAGTGCGGAACAACATATGATAACTCTTTAGTAGATTACTCAACAATATCCTTGTATTTTAAGGACAAATTGCAAAGTGACCCCAAGTACAAGGTCAAAGAAATGAAGGCTGATTTACAGAGTTTTTGAGCTAAATGTAAGTAAAGCAAAGTGCAAGAGAGCCAAAAATGAGATACTGGAGAGTTTAGAAGGTAGCTTTGTAGACTCTTACAACAAAATTGAGAAGTTGTAATACAGGGTCTGACATTGTGATAGATTTGTCTAAAGAGGCACTATCTAATGGTAAGAGAAAATTTCTTAGGATGTATATCTGCTTCAAGGCAATGAAGTTGGGTTTTAAGTCTGGGTTAAGACCACTTATTGGGTTAGATGGTACATTCCTTAAAGGAAAAACTAAGGGACAGGTATTGTGTGCTGTTGGTCAAGACAGTAATAACTTTTTCTACCCTCTAGCTTGGGATGTGGTAGATAAAGAGACTAAGAGGACTTGGACATGGTTTATGCAACATTTGCAACATCCACTTGAACTTCAAAATGGTGAAGGACTGACATTCATATCAGATATGCAGAAGGTAATATTACTAATTTGCAATTTATTTACCTTTGCTTGATACTGTTTCTTTTATTAATTTTAGTTGTTTTAATTTGATACTTAAGGGCTGCTTGAAGCAGTAAGGACAGTCTTACCTGAAGCACATCAGAGATATTCAGCAAGGCATATTGAGGCAAATTGGTGCAAAAGATGGGGTAAAGGTGAGCTGAAAAAGTTGCTATGATGGGCTGCATGGTCATCATTTACAGAGGAGTTTGAGGACCAACTTCAAGAGATCAAGGAAGTTAATGGAGAGGTTGGACAAGATTTAATAGACAAGTATCCTCCCAAAGCATGGTGCAAAGCCTATTTAGATACAGTGTATAAAAATCAGGCTGTGGACAATAACTTTACTGAATCATTCAATGCCTGGATACTTGAAGCAAGGTACAAGCCAATTATTGGAATGTTGGAAGACATCAGGGTCAAAATAATTGAGAGGTTGGCAGCAAAAGAGGTTGCTGTGAGGAAGTGGAAAGATAATGGATTTAGTCCCAAAAAGTGAGTTGTTGCTTATTGAGTATTTGAAGATTTCCAAGGTTTGTAAGGTGAGTGGCAATGGGGATAATGGCTATTAGGTTACTGAAGGTGCAGATAGATACATTGTCAACTTAAGAGAGAAAAAATGCACATGCAGAACATGGGATCTGACTGAAATTCCATGTCCACATGCAATTAAGTTCATGGAGCACAAGAAAATGATACCAAAGAAAGAAATTCATTGGTATTATAGTAAGGAGGCAGCATTGGCAGTTTACAAACACAAGTACAACCTGTTAGGGGAGAACCATTCTGGAAATGTGATCCTTTACATGCCATTGAACCACCAGAATTGGTCAAGTTTGTTGGTAGACCTAAGCTTATAAGGGAAAGAGAAAAGGATGAACCTGTTAAGAGGCAAGGAGTATGGAAGCAAACAAGAAAAGGAAAAGTGATGACATGTAGTAATTGTGGAGAACAAAATCATAATGCAAGAGGATATGAAAAGGTAATTTTCATTTAATCTTTAATTTTATCAAATAATTATTCTATTTTACTATTTAATTCTATATCTTCTATTATGATTAAAAAGGCAAAGCAGGGGAAACAACCTACTAAGAAGCAGGGGAAGCAACCTGCTAAGCAAGGAAAAGAATCTGGTAGGGGAAAAAAAGGCAGCTTAGGAGAGGTTTAGTTGATGAAGATGAAGCTTTTGAGGAAGACATCAACTGCACAGCCCCACAACCAACACAAAAAAGTCAGTTTGAATATGCTTCTACTAACAACTATTTTCTAGTAGCTGAGGATAGTGATGAAGACCCTAGGCTAAGGCCAAGAACAATCTCAGAAGAAGATTTTCTAAGAAGATTGAGAAAGAAACAGAACCCACAATCAATTGGAAGTAGAATAATAGGCTTCAGAGGTGACAAATTTGGTGTTAGTGAACCTACAAATCTTCCCATATGACCAACTGGCTTAACTTGGAATGGACAGGGTGCAGTTACTACAAACCAGCTACAAAAGTTGAGGCCAAGAAGGGGATGATGCTATTGTGTTTGTACTATTTTGTATTTGTTGGTCCCTTTATTGATGTTAAGGCTAAACTTATTTTTTTGCTATGTTTTGTATAGGCTGGTGCCTTAAATGATGTTAAGGCTAAACTTATTTTTTTGGTATATTTTGTGTAGGCTGGTGCCTTAAATGATGTTTTTGTGATGTTTTGGTAGTACTATAGGCTGATGCCTTTAAGGTTAAAGTTGTAGTTTTGGTACTCTGTTTTACTTCTACTATTTGTATAGGCTGAGTGTATCAGCTAAAACTAACTATCGTTTTGCTTATATATGACCAAGTGAATGTTATATATAGTGTCTTGTATATGTTGGGTTCTGTTGATGTACAATAGTATTTTGTTGTGGTATACATTTTTTGAGACCATTTTCTCTGTCAATGGTCGACTGTTGTGGTAAATTACTTTTCCTTTTGGTTCTATATTGAACTAATAAGTAGATGATGATTTACTCAGGGGTAAATTTATTTATTGTTGTGATAAGATGATGATGATTTAAGAGTGGTATTTGGTCGAATCCAAGAGGCATTCCAAAAATTAATGTGTGTGTTGTTCGCAGGTTTCCAAAGAAGTCCAATTTGGCAATATTGCCATCCATGTTGAATGGCTTTCCAAGTCCTAGATTTATTAGAGCTAATGGCAGTCACAGAGCTGGTGTTGTGAGTTGAAGAATCACCAAGCTGTCACAACAAGCAAAGCACGATTTTTAAATTTAAGACTTCATGGATGATGTTAAACCGAGTTTCTGATGTTGTCTGATAAGTAATGGAATTTTTGTTCTCTTAAAAAAAGAGGTTAGTTAGTGACTTTCATGGTGACAGTTTAATAGTGTCTTTGTGTAAGTTTAATAACACCTGAAAACACGTTTCATAAACAATGGTAAGACAAGCTTTCATTTCATTTTCAGATTCTCTAAATTCAAGGAAAACATAATGGCAATACCAGAAAGTTTATCCATCTTCAACATAATGACTAATCTAACACAAATAAATACTACAAACTTTAAGGCAAAAGACACAAAATAATGTTCAAAGCCAACACTTGAAATTCACAATACGTTTGAAGCAATAGCTACACTAAATAATGACCAACATTCAAACATAAGATTCACTAATACATAGGAACAGTTGAAATAACTAAAACTTGAAACTACAAATACTTGAAATAACTAACACTTGAAACTACAAATACTTGAAATAACTAACACTTGAAACTACAAATACTTGAAATAATTAACTAACCCTTGAAACTACAATTCAACAACATATATTCCTCATGCCACCAGTTAATCACTTGAAAATTGCAACAACAAATACCACAAACACAGTAAATGACAATATACACAACATCTTCAACTTCGACACTTTAGCTTCCAAATTTCTTGATTTATTCACCTCGAAGTAGTTTAAACTCTCTAAACTCTCCATTTTTTCTTCAAATTGTCTCTTTCAATCTTCACCGCATTCAACGACTCTCTCAAATTCTCCATTTTCAACGTAGCAACTTCCAATTTAGACTTCAATAAATTAACTTCAATAGAAGAATTTTCTGAAGAACTGTCTTCCCACCTCCAAAATTCACAATTTTCAATCTAATAAAAATAATAGAGAAGAACTCATAATCACCAAAATACAAGCACAAATCATATTAATTTACATTTAGCGAAAAATGTACCTTAGGTTTAGAACATCTATAAAATCTTCTTCCGGGGTTCAATCGAATGCTTGAAGTGAAACAACGAGCCAATTCACCACAAAAACAAGTCATTATCATGGAGTTACTAATTGAATCACAAGAACTTTCAGACATGGTTTTAGGTCTGATTTGAGGGAGATGACAGATAGATGAAAAATTGACTACAAAATTATGACCAACACACGATAGATTCGACGAAGACAAACTGGAATCGCGGCGGATAATTGGATACAAGCGACGACTGGGGTTTTGGTGTGTGAGATATGCGGGGACCTCCGACTAGGGAAAAGGGACGAATTTTGGTGTGTTAATTTGGATGTTTTAATTAGGATTCCTTTTAGAGGAAATTGGGTGGGTATTGGGTTATGGGTTAAAAAAAAAGGGGTCAAATGGCTAGTTCAATAGGATTAAGACATGTGTAAGAAATTAGAGGTCCGTTAGTGAGAGGGGTATATGTGTACCTATAATTGGACGGCAGGGGCTTATGTGGACGCAAAGTATAATGGAGGGCATATACGTACCATTTATTAAAGTTCGGGGGTAAATTTGTCCCTTTTCCCTTTAAAAAAAAATTCTACCCCACGTCCCCACCCCACATGATCATCTGCTTCGAATTTTTTTTTTTTGGTTTTGTATTTGATATATATATATTACTTGCTGCAAGATTTTTTTTAAAATAAATTTTTTATTTTTGTTATATTCGATACGCAAGTAGAAAAAAATATTTTCTAAAATATATGTACACATCTAATACAAAACGAGAAAAATGTTAAAAATAAAATAAAATAGGAACAGAGGGTTAGATGGGATGAGGTAGAATTTAATTTTATTTTCTTTAAAAAAAATAATGTCAAATTATTTTTTTAAGGAGTGGGGAGGGGGTTAGGTTTGAATTTTGAAAAAAATATTTTATAAAAGAATTTTAAAATATAAAAAGAATCCCTCGGAGGAGGGGAGGGGGGAGAAAATAGTGTAGTGGGTGAGAAAAATATTTTAAATTTTATTTTTTAAGAAATAATTAGTTTTTGGGATAGAAATACTTTAATTTTTAATTTTTAATTAATATTAATAGTTTATTATTTAATTTTTGTCAATGTGAAATATTATCCATGTGAATGCGATGTGGCAAAAAATTTGCAAATAAAAGAGAATGTATTACACAAACTTCACGTGGCAAGGTTTTTACAAATACAAGAGATAGTATATTACACACATCAGTATAAGTGATAGTTAAAGTATGAAACGTACACTCTCAATAATTTAGATATAAAACTAAAAGTAAAGAAATAATTTAGATGTATTATTTACACTTTATCTCTTTTAATTTTGATTTTTCTCTTTCGATAAGAGATGTCAGATAGAGAAAGGAGGTGCGGCTAACGGACAAGATGAATACTAAAGATATATGTTAAAGTGAACTCCCCTGAAAAGGTAAAAAAAAATACATGGCATAAAAGAAAAAATAAATTAAAAATAAAGTCAAGTCAAGTAAATAAGAATAAAATAAAATAAAATAGGAGCAGAGGGTTAGATGGGATGAGGTAGAATTTAATTTTATTTTCTTTAAAAAAAATAATGTCAAATTAGTTTTTTAAGGAGTGGGGAGGGGGTTAGGTTTGAATTTTGAAAAAAATATTTTATAAAAGAATTTTAAAATATAAAAGGAATCCCTCGGAGGAGGGGGGGGGGGGGCGAGAAAATAATGTAGTGGGTGAGAAAATTATTTTAAATTTTATTTTTTAAAAAATAATTAGTTTTTGGGATATTTTTTTAATTAATATTAATAGTTTATTATTTAATTTTTGTCAATGTGAAATATTATCCATGTGAATGCGATGTGGCAAAATTTTTGTAAATAAAAGAGAATGTATTACACAAACTTCACGTGGCAAGGTTTTTACAAATACAAGAGATAGTATATTACACACATCAGTATAAGTGATAGTTAAAGTATGAAACGTACACTCTCAATAATTTAGATATAAAACTAAAAGTAAAGAAATAATTTAGATGTATTATTTACACTTTATCTCTTTTAATTTTGATTTTTCTCTTTCGATAAGAGATGTCAGATAGAGAAAGGGGGTGCGGCTAACGGACAAGATGAATACTGAAGATATATGTTAAAGTGAACTCCCCTGAAAAGGTAAAAAAAAAATGCATGGCATAAAAGAAAAAATAAATTAAAAATAAAGTCAAGTCAAGTAAATAAGAATAAAATAAAATAAAATAGGAGCAGAGGGTTAGATGGGATGAGGTAGAATTTAATTTTATTTTCTTTAAAAAAAATAATGTCAAATTATTTTTTTAAGGAGTGGGGAGGGGGTTAGGTTTGAATTTTGAAAAAAACATTTTATAAAAGAATTTTAAAATATAAAAGGAAGGAATCCCTCGGAGGAGGGGGGGGGGGGGGGGCGAAAATAATGTAGTGGTGAGAAAAATATTTTAAATTTTATTTTTAAAAAAATAATTAGTTTTTGGGATAGAAATACTTTAATTTTTAATTTTTTAATTAATATTAATAGTTTATTATTTAATTTTTGTCAATATGAAATATTATCCATGTGAATGCGATGTGGCAAAATTTTTGCAAATAAAAGAGAATGTATTACACAAACTCCACGTGGCAAGGTTTTTACAAATACAAGAGATAGTATATTACACACATCAGTATAAGTGATAGTTAAAGTATGAAACGTACACTCTCAATAATTTAGATATAAAACTAAAAGTAAAGAAATAATTTAGATGTATTTTTTACACTTTATCTCTTTTAATTTTGATTTTTCACTTTCGATAAGAGATGTCAGATAGAGAAAGGGGGTGCGGCTAACGGACAAGATGAATACTGAAGATATATGTTAAAGTGAACTCCCCTGAAAAGGTAAAAAAAAAAACATGGCATAAAAGAAAAAATAAATTAAAAATAAAGTCAAGTCAAATAAATAAGAATAATTATTAATAATGACTTATGAGTTTGTATTTTGATATTTTTTTATAGATTAAGATCATAACAATAGTGTATGGTACGTAAAATAAGATTATTTTCTAAATAGTTTCTGCATTAAAGAAAGAAGATTGGATATATTTGAAGAAAAAGACAGTTGATTTTTTTTTTATCTTTCTTTTATCTTATAAACGCCCTATTTTGACTTGGCAAAAATTTGGAGTATGTATCAGTTTTTATTTTATACAACTTAACTTGGGGTTCCATTATTTAACAACTTACAAATAATCATACTTTATTTGCATGTTAAAATTTGTTTCACAAAATTTGAAATAATGAACTTGAACTTAATTTGTGATGGTTTAAAAATATATCTTAATTACAAATAATTCTTTCTTGTGTTACTGCTTAAATTCATTTGAGCTTGGAATTTTTAGTTGAACCTATGATTTTAATTTATTTATTTTTTTATTATTTTTTTTGAACGACCCTTGGAGGGGTCAGGGGCTTAGCAACACCCCCAGGCCTTATCATAAATAAATAACAAAAGGGGATACACGGAGGGGGACATAAAACCTTACCTCCAATCCTATGGTGGTTCATGAGTCTACTTTCCCACGAAGGAGAGTCTACTCATCCCCATAAATCTAAGATGAAACCTAGAACTAAGCACCTATAGAGAGGACTCCTCTCTGTACATAATTCTAAGAAACTTAAATGAGGGAGACTCTCCCCTTACAGTTAGACCTAAACCTAGCCACAAAAACTAGAAAGAAGCCTAAAAAATCGGAATGAAAAGCTTCAAGGTGGTTTTTTAATCCTCTTCAGCTTTTTCCTCCTGAAATTGGTCATTCCCATCTTTTCCAGCAGGAAACTTCCTTTAGCTGCTGCAGGTAGCTGGTTCTGAGTGTAGAAGTGCTGGGTGATGTCTGATCTGTGACTCTCCTTGGACAGAAAATCTGCTGTTGTATTGGCTTCTCTATAGGTATGCTGGCATTTGAAGAGGTCCAGCTGGGTAATAATCTGGTGAAGTTGAGTGATGTACTGCTGTAATTTCCAGGGAGGCTTGCTTCTGTGATTGAGCCATTTGGTAAGTAGTTCTGAGTCCACTTCCAAGATGACTTTCCTGTAACCATGTTGAAAGCACCAGTCCAATCCGTGAGTTGCAGCTTGAGTTTCAGCTTGGTTATTGGTACCAATACCAAGGGGGATTGCGAATGCATATATCATGTTTCCATTGGAGTCCCTCAATATACCCCCTCCTCCTATCTTCCCGGGGTTATGCAATGCACTTCCATCTGTATTAAGCTTCAAAAAGGGGTTGGGAGGACATTGCCAACTGACCGTGATGATCCTGATATCCTAGGAACATTTCTCCACTTCATTGATCATATCCTCCCAATTATTAGGCCAAGAACAATAGGGGTACGTGACCATGAGAAGCTGGAAGGTGTCTTTAAAAATCATGTACTTCACTCTTGCCACATTAGATTTTTTCTGGCCATATTTCGCCGAGCATCTGTTCTTCCAAAGATTCCAGCAAATTAATATGGGGAGGGTCTGAATAATGAGTTTGTGGACCTCATTTTTTGCAGCCATTCCCCACCAGCTCCTCAGGAGGTTTTTAAGTGGCCTGGGGTTGTGAATAATTCCCATCAGTCCTGAGAAGTACCTCCAGATATGAGCTGCAAAATTGCCTGTAACAAAAATGTGTTCAATATCGTCCCATCCTGGTCTAATGCAGCAGACACATGTCGCTGGCTGTACTCCAAAAGAGCTCAACTTATCATTGGTAGGAAGTTTGAATTTGAGAGCCCTCCACAATAAAAAGGAAGCTTTGAAAGGTACTTGTTTATGCCAAATAGTAGAGAATAGTCGACTCTTATTCTTCTTGCCCCTCACCAGGTTCCATGCAGATGAACAGGTAAAAGTCCCATTTTCATTTTGCTTCCAATAGACTTCATCAGGAACTCCTGCTTGGTAGTGAATAACGGTGCTAAGCACTTTGGGAACTAGCAAGGGTGGGACATGCATTCTCACCAAGTTTTCATTCCACTGTCCCTGTCTTAAAAAATCAGAAACTCGAGTATTATTCAAGCTAGTTATGCCATGACAATAGTGAGCTAGAGGTCCTTCCCCCATCCAGTTGTCCCACCAGAAAAGAGCATTTCCAGAATTTATTCTCCAGCCTATTTCAGTTTCCACCATCTCCCTGTTCCTCAACAAGTATTTCCACACCAAAGAATCTCCTGTAACCCCTTTCTTAGCTACTGGGTTAGACCTCTGGCAGTACTTGGCTTTTAGAAATTGACCCCATAAAGATTGTTTGGTCCTGAAATTCCACCACTGCTTAATTTGGAGAGAAGTGCAGACGTCGTTAAGATGCCTCACACCAATACCACCTTCTTCATAAGGGAAACTAAGAGATTCCCAAGATGCCCAATGATATTTTTTCTTGTCTTTGTCCATTCCCCAAAAGAAATCTGTTGTCACTCTCTTGATATATTGCAATGTAGTTCTAGGAGGGGAAATGGTTGCCATAGTATGAATAGGTATTGATTGAAGTACATGTTTGACCAATGTAGCTTTCCCACCAAAACTTAGGATTCGAGAGTGCCAACCACTGATCTTTTTGACAACCTTTGCCACCAAATCTGAATAATAAATAATCCTTTGTCCTCCTATATAAAGGGGGCAGCTAAGATAATTTATAGGGCTTTCTCTTTGATTGAAGCCAGTGATTTCCTGGATCATATCAATAAGTTGAGAAGGGGTATCTTTAGGAACCATGAAGTGACTTTTTCCTTTGTTGATGAGTTGGTCTGAAGTGTCTTCATAGGTTGACAGAGTTTCCATGATGAGCTTCAAAGATTCTTCTCTTCCTGAGGTAAAAATGATAACATCATCAGCGAAGCTTAAATGATTGATCTGAGGCCCTCTGAAGTGCATTTGGAACCCATGGAATTGTTGATTGTCATATAAATTATTAAGCATTCTAGATAACACCTCAGCCCCTAAAATAAATAGGGATGGGGAAAGAGGATCCCCTTGCTTGAGACCTCTTGTAGAATGGAAGAAGCCATGTCTTGTCCCATTGACTATGATAGAGTACCAATTATTACTCATGATCCTCCACACCATGTCAATGAAAAATTCTCCAAATCCCATGTGTCTTAAAACTAGACTAGTAAAGGCCCATGACACTCTGTCATACGCCTTTGCCATGTCCAACTTAATCACCACATTATCCCCTTCCTTAGGTTTTTTGATGCCATGAATAATCTCCTGTGCCAGCATGACACTCTCTGAGATACTCCTACCTCTAACAAAACCAGACTGGTTGTTGGAAATAAGGTTAGGCAGCATAGGAGCAAGTCTGAGGCATAACATTTTGGAAATGATTTTGTTGGTAAAGTTGCTCAAACTTATGGGTCTGAATTCTGAAAAATTATTAGGATGATCTACTTTTGGGAGTAGAACCAAACTTGCATGTGAAATGAACTTGGGAATGAAATAGCCACAGAAGAAGGCATGGACAGCATTCAGAATATCTTCTTTGATAATGTCCCAGCAATTCTGAAAGAACTTTCCACTAAACCCATCCGGACCAGGAGCTGAATTAGGATTCATAGAAAAAACCACCTGCTGCAATTCTTCACTAGTAGGCATTGCTTGGAGGGTCATATTTTGCTCAGGAGTGACCATTCTTGGGATATGTTGTAATATATCCTCATTGATGGGTTGCTCAGTTCCAGTAAATATGTTCTTAAAATGATCACAGGCTGCCTTGGCTATGTTCTCATCACCCTCCACCCATTCATCATTTCCTATACAAACTTTGTGGATAAAAAGTTTCCTTCTTCGACCTCTCATAATGGCATGAAAATACTTGGAGTTGGTATCACCATCTTTAAACCATTGCAATTGAGTCTTTTGTTTGAGGATAGAATCTTCCAACTTCAAGTATTTGATGTACCTTGCATTAATCCTGTGTAAGTTTGCTCTATTTTCAGCAGAATTATTAACAATCAGTGCTTCATCAGCCATTCTAACTCTCTCCTCATGATCTCGGACAGTGCTGAAAATGTCTCCAAAAGTTGTTCTGGACCAGTTACTAAGAGTAGCAGTCAACCTCTTCATTTTCTGTTGTAGTCTCCACATAGGATTACCCTCCACTTCCCTGTCCCAGCAAGCTTTAACCACATTATTAAACTCCTCATGTTCAGTCCAGCAGTGCAAGAACTTGAAATATTTGATAGGTTGCTTCACTCTATCTACAATCTCCATCAATAGGGGGCAATGATCAGACCCCACTGAAGGGAGATGGGTAATAGCAGTTTGAGGGATTCCTTGTAACCAGTTGTCATTGACCATAGCTCTATCAAGCCTCTTCCACACTCTAGCCTCTTCATCCCTGTGATTGCACCACGTATACCTCTGACCCGTGTACCCAAGGTCCATTAATCCACAAGCTTCAATAGTTGCAATGAATTCAAAGCTTTTATTCATATTGTAGGGGATGCCACCTTGTTTCTCATCTGGTGTAGTAATGACATTAAAATCACCAATAGTGCACCAAGGGATATTCATATTAGAAAAATGCATAAGTCTATCCCATAAGTGTCTCCTCAAATAGTCCTTGCATTTGGCATACACAATTGTGATCAAAAACTTATCTTTGATTTCCACAAGTTGCATAGTTCCTGTGATGTGTTGATCCTCAGATTCCAAAATATTAAGGTTTATTTCAGCAGTCCAGAATAACCAAATCTTCCCATTAGAATTGCAGCAGGCATTTTCCATGTTCAATTTGATCCTATAACTGTTGAGATGAGAGTTGTCAGCAAAGGGTTCAAGAATAGCAATCATTGACAGATTGTGAAGTTTCTTGAGATTTTGTATTCTTTCCAGAGAACCAAGAGTATTAATACTCCTTGCATTCCAACAGAGTGTCTTAATCATTAAAAACCTCTGCTTTTGGATCTAGTGTTGGGTCTGCTAGTCTGAGCAGATGTACTTTTGGAAGCTTGTCTGTAATTTTGTTTATTTTGTTGCCTCCCCCTTGGAGATAACCCCTGCTGTTCAGCTACCTCTTGTATGTCCTTTTGAAATTCACTCTGAAATGTAGACCCAAAGGCTTTGATAAGGTGAGCACTGACCTCTTCCCCATCTTCATCCTCTTCTTCAACTTCAATGGACTGAGTGTCTTCATCATATTCATCCTCTGAGTGTACCATATCATACTCACCCTTGTATTTTTGCTGAATCTGTTCATTCTGCTCCTGTGCTTTCTTCTTGTTGGTGTCTTGTATTGCAGCCTCTTTCTGTAGTTTCTTCTTAATGGTATCCCTTTTCTTTTTACTCAATCTTCCTTGGGATTTATTATTTGTCTTCAAGCTGAGGTCTCTTTCTTTCCTTTGTTTAGCAGTTGCTATATTGTCCTGTGTCCTCCCCTTATTCTGAAAACTGATAGGAGTTTTCTCTCCAGTTTCTTCTCCTGTATTGTTATATTCCTGTGTGCCCTCAATACCTGCTGTTCCCATCTTCTTCTGAGTCTGGCTGTTGGTTTCAGTCCCAGCACCCTGACCTTTCTGCTGTTTGTACTCTTTTGGAGCCTTTGCCTGATCCATTGCACTGTCAACCTGTTTATGGCCACCTTGACCAGTATCCTCAACCAGAGCAGTTTTCTGTATTTCCTGCAGCTGATGGACTGCTTTGACATAGTCTTGATTAGTGGTTGCAGAGGCTCTAAGGTCACTATTAAGGTCAATGTGAACCCCCTCATGCAGAACATGAGTCAAATTCCCCCCTTTGGTTGCCCCTTCCTGCAAGTTAGTAGTTTTCTCCTGACACCCTCCATCCATCCCTCCACAAACTTCATCAGAATGTTCAGCATCAACATAGATAACATTGGGGGAATGGGGTACTGAGAGAGATAAGTCAATACCTGATGTCTTGTTATAACAATAATCTGTGACATGATCTTTTAGCACATTTGTTGTAGTATGATTAGATTCCGTAGGTGAATCATCTCTTGACCCGTCAATTGTTTGCACTTCATGATCTGATTTCCTTTTATTGGTGCTGTCCCCAGCAATACCTTTGTTTGGTTGTTCCTGCCTTACTAAATCAATATAATTATTATGGATAGGGATGTTAGATAGTATACCTGCTGTGGAAGGTGCCTGCTGCATGTTGTTCTTGGTTGCCTTATATTGTGGTGAAACAGGTCGCCATGCTGTTTTGGGAGGTGTTTGCTCTTGGCTTTTTGTTTGTTTCCTTTTCTGAACTTGCCATTGCTCTTCCTGATTTATAACTGCCTGCTCATGATGTGTCTGTAGTCCCTTCCTGAGTTCCTGCTGTTGGTTTGTGTGCTGCTGCTGTACCTGATTTTGCCGTTGGACCTCACCATCTCTGTAGTCTTTTTCTTGAGCTATGTGTTGCTGGACTTGTTGCCTGGTACCTGTTTCTGTTAGACCACTGCCTTGTTCCCTCTTCATTTTGTTTTGTTTTTCAGTTTCCAATTCTTTCCTCCTTTGGGATTCCTCATCTCTCCTTTTAATGGTGCACACATTGTCCATGTGCCCTTGATGTTTACAATACATACAATAATCCGGGATGCCTTCATATTGGATTTTTTGCCATCTTCCTTTGTTTGGGTCTGAATTCTTGAACCCCATCCAGATGTGAGGAGGCCTTGCTTTGGTTAGATCAACCTGGACCCTCACCCTAGCCATACTGCCTCTAGTCCTTTGGGAGGTAGGGGAATCCAAGTACAAAACTTTTCCAATAGATTCCAGGAGGGTAGACAACAGGACTTTGTTGTAACAATGCCAAGGGAGTTCAGGTAAAGCTACCCAGATAGGAACTATAGGAGTTTCTTCTTCCGGTGTGAAATCAGGGGTCCAAGCTTGAATTCTCATAATTTGACCTTCTATATTCATCTTTTGTTTAGTCCACACCGTAACATAATCAAATTCATTATCAAGATCAATGTACACGTGTCTAGAGTTATAGTGACTAATTTTCACTCCCCCTGTTAGCTGGGTCTGAAGGGTGAAGCTTCTTCTAATCAACTCCATTTTGGGCATGGTGTTAGTAAATTTACCAACAAGAGTATGCTTACAAAATTCAGCCAACTTAATACTATAATCAGTCTCCTCAAGTAAAATAGCAGGTAGCCCTTGTCTAACAGTATGTATAGGATCATCCAAAACAATAGGAATTTCATTTTTAGATTGATTGTACCTTAGACGAGCAGCAAAGGATTGGACAATGGTGAAGGGAGCGGGCTCATGGGTTCTGTCCGTCTTGTTATTGTTTTGATCCTGGCTTTGTTGTGGACCATTCGGTTGTTTCCCAGCGTTCTGAACAATATCATTGTTTACTTTGGAAGCATCATCTCTATTCCTTTGTGTATTAGAGACATATCTAGTATAGTTGTTAGAAATCTTAGGAAAGTTGTTGTGATAGTCCACGTTGGTTCTGTCATTGCTATCATGAGTTCTATTTTTGCCTCCTTGTTGATTTATTTCCTTCAACTGATCCTGCTTTCCTTCTTTGTCTTTGGGACCTTGGTTTTGTACCTGTTTCGACTCTTCAACAGTCCGACTGATGTGCTCATTTATCACATTGTGTGGCTGAGCCTCTGTGTTAGCAACCATCGATTGAGTATTGTTTTTTGTAGCAGAATTACCTGTCTGTAGTTCCTTTTCTTTAGACTGCTTCAAGGGGCCTGGTTGATCCTTTTTTTGTTGCTGCACTTGTCCAATTTCCTCAGTTGGCTTGTCCTTTATTGCTGCAACCTGCATTGGATAGGAGATTGAAGTAGGAGTTATGTTAGTGGAATTACCTTTAATACCAAATGAAAAATTAGAAGAGTGAGCTTCATCAGATGTATTTTCAGAATTAAGAATCCTTGTAGCTTGATCAAATGCCTGCTGCTCATCCAAACTATTTTCCTGCATTGCGTTGCCTTCCTCGTGTGAATTTCTTGCTCCTAACTGATGATTTGCATCTGGTTGGATATTGATTTCTGCAGGTGAGACTGGTACTGATTCACACCCTTCAGTGTTGTGCATTTTCCGACTAGTCCCTTCATGGACATTCTTCGTAGAGTCCTTTGATCGATTAGCTTGATTGTTAGTGGTGTTTTCTCTATCAAAATTGCTTGCAGTCTCTGAAAGATGGATTTCAAAAGGGGGGGAGAAGTTCACATTCCCAGAATTTTCATGAACTCCGGCGGTCTGAGTTCGATTTTCACCGGAATTCTCCCCACCGGCGATTCCACCGTCCATTTGGCCTGAGATTTCTGTGAGACGTGCGCCATCATGAGGGGAGTAATCCCCAGTGGTTGAATCAGCTCGAACTTGACGGCGCAACTCGGGCGATTCAGTCGCGATTCTCACTGAAATCGCCTCACGATTGCTGTCGATTGGAACGGTGGAATCGAGCGATTTTTGCTACGTTGTAGCTCAGAACTAGTAGATTCCATGGGCATTAACACTTTTTCAAGATTCAATCCAGAGGTTTCGTGGGGATTAATTTTTCTAATTCCTTCCAGCTCCTTCTCCGAAAACGCTGTGATGACCGCATCTATATCTTGCGATTTCGAGGAGCTATGGGATGTATAATGGAGCGTGGATGACTGGGGTTTGTTGCCATTGTCATGGCGCTTCGATTGACCTTGGTCCGGTCGCCGGGAGAGCTCCACCGGCGGCTCACGCGCCATTCCGGCGGTGCGCGCGTCTGATGAGTAAGTAGCCGTTAGAGACAGCTGCTGGAGCGTTTTTCTTAGTTAGAGAATTTAGAGAGAGAAAATTTTAGAAATGAAGGTGCGGTCCTATGATTTTAATTTATTTTTAAAAAAAATTCTATTTAAAAACCAAAAGAAAATAACTTCATTAAATGCATAAAAAATTAGAAGACAATGATATTTTTGACACCAAAGCAAATGGATGGTAAAATTGAGATATTTTTGATAGTTTGAGGGGTTTTTGCCCCCTTATTTGTCTGGACTGCCATGTCAGCGGCTTATGTGGATACATGTATTGGTATTTGTGGTTCAAAAACTAGATGGTTATTGATATAAAAAATAAGAGGGTAAAAGTGAGTTATTTCAAATAGTTTGAGGATATCATTAATCCTTTTTATATATTTATTATAGATAATTGAATACACGTCTTTAATTCACATGAAGGGAAAATATTTTTCCAGAAAAAAAGAAGTTTACTATTCACTCTCTCAAATATGTAAAACATACGCTGAAAATAAATAAATTTAGGAAGCATTTTTCTGAGCACATTCTCGTTCACACAAAACACACGCATAGTTTGAGTTATCATTATGTTTCTAATGATGGATTAAATACAACAATCAAATAGTTTATATTAGATTAATAATTTGATTTGGCAAGAATTTGGAAACCAAAGTAAGAGTTTGTTTGGCTGTTGGGAGATCAAAAACACTTATTTTGACAAAAAATATTTTATTTGGGAAAATTAAGGTGTTTGGTGAATTTGGTAAAATTCCTTTTAATTGGGGGCAGAAACAGTTTTTCTGTTGTTGAAATAAGCTAAAAATTTGTGTTTTTTATAAAAAGCACAAATAAAAAATTATTTTTTCAAGATCAAATTATCATTGCCATATATACATATTTATCAATATATTTCTTATATTTATTATTTTTATGGTGAATTTTCATATGTAGTGATTTAATTTGTGGAATGATTTTTAAATTTATTTTTCATAATATTTTTAATTATATTTATTATATTTAAATTATTATGGTAATATTATATTAATATTTAATTTATTTTGATTACCTATGTATAATATTGATTGAAAGTTTGAATATGTACATATTAATTTAATAAAAATAAAAAATTAATTCCAAATTTTATAATCGATATTTGAAATAATTTCCTCTCTATAAAATAATCTTAATATTAAAAGTATATTGATACTTGTCATTTTTCGTAATTTGACTCTCAAAATCGCTTTTTAAAAATGATTAGTCAAATATAATCTGCAAATCAAAGACATTTTTCAAACGAATTAATCAAATATAAATTATTATTTTTTTGAAAATACATTTCTACAAAGTTATTTTAAAAAAAGTGTTTTTAAAAATAAATTATTTTTAGTAGTAATGTCAAATATGTTGATTCTAATAATACATTTAAATTCCCCCCTTTTGTTTGCAGCCTGGCAGCATTGTGTTGTTGTTGCCTCCTAGACGAGTATTGCGACCCCTCAGACGTCTTCTTTCTCTGCTAAAATATAATCACATGGAGACAAAGTCCTTAGTTTTTTATTTTCTTCTGATGAGATACATTTTATGCAAATAAATTCTCTTAGGATTAACCTTTGTTGTATAAGATGATACGTCTAATAATTTCCTGCTAATTCTGTTAACTTATTTCATCAGCCTGTGTGGGCACCAGGGCCGGCTCTATGCTTGCAAAAATAAGTCCTTTGCCTTAGGCCCCCAAATTTCAGGGGCCCCAAATTTTTGTCAAGAATAAATTATGTGTTAAAAATTTTATAGAAAAATTAATTATTTATGATAAAAAGTATAATTTTTTTTAAAAATAAATTATTTTATCCACTTTAACATCTTTTGTACTTTGTTCAAAATAAGAATTAACAGTGAAAAGTGTTGAACAAAGTGAATTACGAATTCTTTTTTATTTCTTTTTAAATTTTAGTTTCAAGCATTACTCTAAGCATATTAAAATGAGATATACCAAGTCATCAACTTTTTGAGTCAAATTCTATGATTCTAAACTTCTAACTCTTATCTTTATTTAATATTTATCAACTTATTACTTATATCATTATGTTAATAATGCATATAATAATTGTCTCACTGATAAAATCTTACCTAAAACTAGTAACTCAAAAAACAATATTAAGTACTAATAATTTTCATCTTAATAGTGTAATTATTTTTTTTGAATAAATACGTATATGAAGTGTATTTATATTTTAGGCCGCAAATTGAAATTTCGCTTTAGGCCCCCAATTACGTTGAGCCGCCCCTGGTGGGCACCTACTCTAATATCTACATAAGAGAATTCTAAACCTCGAATTGAAACATGAAATGCGGGAGTGAACAAAATATAAATTAAACACCCTATTGTAAATACAAAATTACCCTCAAACTTGAATAAAACAAAGTACTTTTGAGAAATATATGAAACACTTTCAAGGAACTAGTCTAAACAAGTACAAGAGCTTGTAAGAGATTACAATATTTAAAATAATAAGACACAACTTCCACCATAAAGAACGAGATGTAGAAGCTGCCGGAGTAAAAAAACTTTTAACAATTAGAGTAAGAAAACTTTTAAATATTATCGTTGTGTGACACATAAAAAGATACTATCGAGCCAAAATAGCAATATAACTGCAACTAAGAAAGCGAAGAAGAAAAAGACTAGAAAAGGTTCTTAGTAGCTGAAACTCGAGCTATAGATACCATGACTTCCATCATTTTTAATAGTCTTGATCGTAGATTCAAGGTATAATACAACCAGTTATGTGGAAAAGCCAGATACCGATGTCATCAACAATAAGCAAGAAAATTCAAAAGGCGTTCAAACAAATGACATAGTAGCTTCTATCGAGGAAATAAAAAACGTAGAATCTGAAACGGATAATAAAAATCTAAAAGTAAAGGGTGTTGAAGCAGAATTCGAGTCGGCAGTGTTTGAAACTATATATGCTAGTGGTGATTTTTTTCCAAAGAAAGGATGTACTGAAAGCTAAAGTCTCTTGTCAGTTATCTTATATATCGAGGTCAACCATTGGCTTAGAGAAAATGTTGGAAGCAAATGAAGAAGATGAGATCAAATAGATGAAGAAGCTCACCTTGAAGGTCAAATTTTAGGTGGAGAGACAGATAACATAATTTTTGAAAGCTCTAAAGTTGTTAAACATGTTATTGAAGAGATAGAAAGGAAATCTGATGGTGGATCCTATTATGGTGCTAAGACTCGCAGGATATTAGTAATCATATCATCGCTGACTCAAATGAGAAGGCTTATGCTGATGAAAACTCCTTGTGTTATAGAGTTGCGTTAGAAGGAGAAAATTCTAAAATCTTGAACATTGGAGTTCCAAACTTGCTTATCACAAATGTTTATCCAGATAATATAACTGTCGGGAAGCTAAGAGAAAGGGAAAGTCCAAAAACTAAGCAAGGAGATAATTCACATAGACCAACCGATAACAAAAAATTTCATCATTTCAAGAAGTAAAAGGAGTCTGAAAAAAAAACTATTGAGATTTTCACCAAGGAACGTTTAAAAGCTCTGATTGAGTAGTCATCTTGCAACAAGTTTGGGATAGTTTCTAAAAAATCACTTTAAGGGGGAGTGCGAAAAAGTTGAAGTTGATTTTTTAGAACATAATAGAATTTTTAGTAAAGCTTTTAGAATAGTCTAATGTAGTATCTAAAAAAATAATCTTGTGAAAGTATCTAGATATTTTAAAGTAGAAGATAAAGTTGCTAGAATTTTCTTGTAAATTTTCTAGAGAATTTGATATTTATAGTAAACCATAGAATAGTCTAGATCTTGTAGTATCTAGAACCACTCATAGAAAATATAAATAGGAGATGATCTTGTACATTTGTATTCAACCAAAAAAGTGAAAGTAATTGAAGAGCCTTCTTCCATAACAAAGTTCTCGATCTATCAAATTAAAATTTTCATTCTCTTTTCTAGCTTCCTCTCTTTAGTTGAATCTTCCGATCTTAGTTAACAATCTTAGGCTAGAATAATGTCTCTCCAATTATACCCATTTTTCTTCTACTATTCTCTATAAATTAAGGATCACAATCTATGAATCGTACCTTAGCACAAAATTGTTCGCTTTTAGGAGAAGAAATCTTCACAAAAAATTTCATTGGAACTTTATTAGAATTGGAGACGGTAGAAGAGAACTATCTTTGTTGTTCTTTTTTTGTTTTGTAAAGCGGGAGTTCCTCTTTATTTAACCGACACAAGAAATCGATTCCAGAGAAGTTCTAACTATTGTGTTTTTTTATTTAATATAAATTAAATATATAACAAATATGCATTTATTTATTATTATTTGTATGAATCCGGTTGACCCACATAGGTAACCCGAATCTAATTCCTTCACAAATAAATAGCAGTACGTCCATGCTTAATATATAATCATAAGCCTAAAACACACTCATTTCCTGACCGAAAGAAAAACAGCCATAGAACATAAACAAGATGTCCCTCCATCTCAACTCTTGTTCAATGTGTTGTCAATGCCAAGCACAAAACGATATTTCACGTCTGATTTCAAAAGGCGCTCCAATGCTGTATTCACATAGTCCATTGGCACAACTTCAACATCTGGTGTTATGTTATGCTTCGCCGCAAAATCTACCATCTCTTGTGTCTCCTTTATCCCTCCTATCTGACTCCCCACCACTAGCTTCCTTCCTGTTGCACACATTATATACTTATGTATCAATATTTTCAGTTCAAATTTAAAAAATTATATATATATATATATATATATATATATATATAAATATATTAGATAAAATCGTCGATTGAAGAATAAAGATACCCAAAAGCAGGGGAAATATGGGCAACTCTAATGGTTTTTTAGGAGCGCCCAGCATCACAAGTTTCCCATGAGTTTTCAACAAATTAATCAATGGAAGTAGAGGGTGAATCGCAGAAACAGTATCGATGATGCCATCAAGTGAGCCAGCTGCAGCCTGCTCGTATTACACGTACAAACAAAAATTAGTATTATTCTTGTGTCATACACCCATAATTAATTTGAGATTGAAGCATAGTTGATTGACCGACCTGCATTTGGTCAGGGTCATGATTGACCAAAAAAGAGTTTGCGCCTAAACGCTCAATTGCTTCGTCTTTCTTACTAAGAGATGTACTAATGACAGTCACTTTGGTTCCGAATGCCTTAGCGAATTTCACAGTCATATGTCCAAGCCCACCAAGGCCTACAACACCAATGTGCATTCCAGGCTTGTCAAGTCCAAAAAATTTCAATGGACTATAAGTTGTTATCCCTGCACATAACAGAGGAGCAGCTTCCATTGATAATTTTTCCGGCCAGTGGACCACGTAGTGCTCATCCGTTACCATTATATCAGAGTAACCACCATACGTGGTGGTTCCATCGGAGAGGACATCATTGTATGTTAATATCTGATCGGGACAGTAATTTTCGAGATCGTTGTCACAGTCTTCACATTTTTGACATGATCCTACTAAACATCCAACTCCAACTTTTTCTCCAATTTTGAATTTCTCCACTTTGCTACCAATTTCAGTTACTACACCTATAACTTCATGCCTATAAGAGAAATTGACAATTACAAAGTATTGAAACTTGGTGAATAATAAGTTCGCTCATTTACTATATTCCACTTTACTTATAATTTAAATATTCACTTAAATATTATAACCTTGTCGCAGACGTAACAATAGTTGTTAAGTCTGCGACGGGATTTTAATAAAAGAACATAGTAAAATGAAGCTTACCCAGGTACCATGGGATAGATGCTATTTCTCCATTCATTCTTGAGCTGATGAAGATCAGCATGACAAATTCCACAATACGATACTTTGAACTGCACATCTTTTTCACCAGTCACCTTGCAACACCCATTAGAAATTATTGGTGTAATATATCACAAATACAATAAATTATAGTTGAGAATAAAATGATAAAATAAATAAATATATATTCAGACTGAGTTGCGGATAGTTTGCTCTCTTTAAGGAGATTCAAGTCCACTGTGGTTTAATCTAAACCGATATAACAATATTACTCTTGACTTGTCTCCTCTAGAATACAACCATCCAACAACGTCGTACAACTTAAACAACTTCGGACTAGTTGAGGAGTCCAAAAGCTCCATATAAGAACATCTTCTTTCAACATATAAATACTCTCTTTTATATAGTGAATAAAGTTAAAGACCTAGAATATTTTCTCTGTCTCAATTCTCTCTTTTCAGTACTACATACTACAATATTTTTTAATACTCAACATATTTATAGGTGTAGAAGTCTTCCATATAATCAATGGATAGAATAAGGGGTATAACAATATAAGTTATAAGAAACTAATGATGATAAGAGTTACAAGAACTAATGATGTTCATATAAGGTACAGGAGTTATAACAATTTATATCCACTAACATATACACTTAATATTTTATTTTAATAATAAAATATATTTACGCCAACAATAATTAAAGTTTAATTTATCTTTGCACCTATGTATAAATGTCAGTTTATATGAGTTAAATCTAAAACAAAAAATGAAAAAAATTAAATTAATTAATTTGTACCTTCTTGAAAAGTTGAAAGGAGAAAGAACACCAGAAGTGTCTCTAGCTGCCCATCCAAAGGCCTTTACATTCTCATGTGATTTTGCCATTTTCTTGATTTGTTTGTTACAATTAATTTCAGTAGAGTTACTGGCCAATGTCTTGATTTTAACTTTTATAAATAGGCCTCAGAGTTGATGATGTAGTCGATGAGGTATGAATCAAATGTTATCGTCATGGCTTCTCTGTACAAACAATTTGTCTTGGTTTGATATATGATATGACTTTTATTATTACCCTTCAATTCCTGTAGTTGTTTTGAATTTTTAAAAATATATCTTAATTATATGGGTGTTTTATTATCCTTTAAATAATTTAAATTAATATTATTATATTATTTTTTATTCACCTGACATAAAAATTATATAGGATGCCTACTTATTAAAGATATTTTTTTGAAAATTTGGGACAACTTTATGTATCACTTTATATATTTTTACGGTGCAAGTACCTTTATTTTTGGTTTGATGATTCCAACTTCAATTATGACTTTCACTTTCATAACGACACATGTACTCTCTTTCTATATATATATATATATATATATATATATATATATATATAGTTTGCATGTATAACATGTGTCTTTGGCTTCATATCCAGAGACCAATAAGCCGTCTTTTCCTTTGAAATTTCAGTTATTCTAGAAAATTCAAATTATGTATATCTTCAATTTCACTTAAGAATATATACATAATGTTGTGAACTCAATGGAGACATCTGCTACTATGAATGATAAGGAGGATGAGACTAGTGATATTCACATTGACAAGCGACGTCGGAGTACTAGAAGTGTAATTCCACCTAAAAGGTTGGACAGTTACTTTTGGGCAGGAAGAAAGTCACGTGTGCAAAGTGACGGGTAGTTACGGAAGTTGTATAAAAGTGTGAAAACGTGGGTAGGAAAAGGGAGGCAGTTAAGTATGATTCTGAAAGTTCTCTCCCTCTTCTTCTATCTTCTCAACCCAATTCTAGGCTTCTAGTTTCAGATTTCAAGTGTATTTCCTTGTATCAGTGTATTTACAGTTCCTTTGTTTGTGTCCTGTTAAATTGTAATTGTAGTCAGTAAAACATATCAGTTCATATATATATAAGTGTTTGTTTGTATTGTAAAAGTTGAGTTGTTACATTGGTGCTTTCATCCAGAGGTCTCTAATGGAAGAGGACCAAAAACTCAAGTTCCTCGAAGACTCCATACGGGTGGTGAAAGAATCATTCTCGAGTGACATCTCTGAAATTCGATCAATGTTGAAAGAGGTGGTGGGTCATGTGATGGCGCTAGGTTCTCAGAATAGTACAGGTCTGTAGTGGCAACATCTCGACCACGTCAAACTACTGAAGTTTATGGAGGACATACACAGACACCTCCTACTTTGCGACACAAACCTGCTTCGGTTGAATTAGGACGATTCCATGGAGTGAATCCTGAATCATGGGTCTTCCAAGCAGAGCGCTACTTTGAATTTTATGGAATCACGGAGGATCATAAGTTAACACTAGCATCGTTCTACTTGGATGGTGATGCATTGGAATGGTACAGATGGTTGTTTCACAATAAACAGTTAGTTAATTGGGAGCATTTCGCTGAGAAACTGCTGGTCCAATTTCAGAAACGAGATCTAGAGGCACCAGAGGGTCGACTTGCTAAACTTCGGTAGACTACTATGGTGGCTGAATACCAAAGCCGTTTCGAAGCGGTTTCTAATGAGACGATGCATTTTCCAGATTAGGTATTAGCACATTTTTTTACTTCTGGACTGAGACCTGATATTAAAACGGCTGTTTTAATTCGTGAGCCCACAAAATTAAATGAAGCTATACGTTTATCCCATTTATACGAGCAAAAGATCCAACTTGAACGAGGCTCCTTTAAGCCTGCTTTCAGTAAGGCTCCACCACTTCTGCCAACTCCCACTCATCCTTATACAGTCTCAAAGCCCTCCATATCGAATCAGATAGCTTCAGTTTCCCAAACTGCATTAAATCGTCCGCCCATGAGACGCCTTTCCCCTGCAGAGTTACAAAGTCGACGAGAACGTGGTCTTTGTTATTCTTGTGATGAAAAATACTCTCCTGGTCACAAATGTAAGTCACTTCCCCAACTTCTACTGTTATCTGAAGAGTCTGAGGCTGAAGCTACCTTACCAGATCAATTTGTGTCGGATGATGTCTTAGCGGAGGAATTACAATGTTTGGAGGTTCAAGAACAGTCAGCTATTTCATATCATGCTTTATCTGGAGGAAATTCTTCCACTACTCTCCGATTTACTGGTCATGTTAATGGTTCACCGATACAAGTGCTTGTGGATAATGCTAGTACACATAATTTTATTCAGGCGAGGATGGCAAACTTTCTTCAGTTGGAAACTGAACCAACGCCTAGCTTTTCGGTGGTGGTAGGAAGTGGACAGCGATTACGATGTGAGGGAGTGGCTAAAAAAATTCCATTAACCATACAGGGCAACAAAATAGTGGAAGATTTATACATTTTATCCCTTCATGGTGCTGATATAGTACTCGGGGTTTCGTGGCTTGCAACTTTGGGTCCTGTCCTTACTGATTATGCAAAGAGAATATTTGAATTTACTCTGAATGGTTCTAAGATCTTGTGGAAAGGGGATGCACCTACTGATATGCAACCAGTGCAATTACATAGTCTGAGAAAAATGGCTGCTACAGATGCAATTTCCTCCTATTTTCATCTACAATTGGTATCTGATTCGGAACCTTCATGTACTCTTCCCTCTGAATTAGCAATGGTGCTCAATACATATGAAGATGTCTTTCAAAAACCTCTAGGTTTGCCTCCTTCACGAAGTCAGGACCATGCAATCCATCTAGTTCCAGGTGCAGGACCGGTTAATGTGAAACCATATTGATATCCTTATTTTCAAAAGCAGGTTATGGAGCAGTTAGTGTCTTAAATGCTAAAAGAAGGAACAATCAAAACAAGTACTAGTCCATTTTCCTCTCCAGTATTGCTGGTTCGAAAAAAAGATGGCACGTGGAGGTTTTGTGTTGACTATCGTGCATTAAATGCAATCACAATTCGTGATAGATTTCCAATTCCTACAATTGATGAACTTTTTGATGAATTGAATGGTGCTCGCTATTTTTCCAAGTTGGATTTATTGTCTGGATATCATCAAATTAGGGTCCGTCCGGAAGATGTCCCTAAGACGGCATTTCGCACTCATGATGGACATTATGAATTTCTCGTCATGCCATTTGGCCTTACAAATGCACCCTCTACATTTCAAGCAACTATGAATGAGATATTTAGACCTTACTTGCGTCGATATGTCCTGGTATTCTTTGATGACATTTTGATATATAGTCCTACTTGGACTGATCACTTGGAACATTTGGTCTCGGTTCTTCAATTATTGCGTCAATATCAGTTGGTGGCCAAGTGGTCCAAATGCTTATTTGGACAGGAATCAGTGGACTATTTGGGACATATTATTTCATCTCAAGGATTATCTGTCGACCCAGGAAAAGTGGAATCCATCCAGCAATGGGCACCACCTCGTACAGTGAAAGAAGTGCGGAGTTTTCTCGGCCTTGCAGGCTACTACCGACGATTTATCCACCATTATGCTTCCATAGCAAGTTCAATTACTGATTTGCTAAAGAAAGAAGTTTTTCGATGGACACCAGAAGCTCAAATTGCATTTGAAACTTTGAAGACTAAACTGGGTTCCACTCCAGTATTGGCATTACCAGATTTCAATCAAGAACTTCAAGTAGAGACTGACACTTCGGGGAAAGGAATTGGTGCCATTCTATCTCAAAAAGGGCACCCCATCGCTTATTTTAGTCAGAAATTGAATGCAAGGATGCAACGGGCTTCAACATATCATCATGAGATGTTTGCCATTACTCAAGCTGTGAGTAAATGGAGGCAATATCTTCTTGGTAGAAGGTTTACAATACTAACAGATCAGCAGTCTTTGAAGAACCTCACTAATCAAACCATCCAAACTCCTGAGCAACAAAAATGGCTCACTAAACTAGTGGGTTATGATTTTCATATCATATACAGGCCTGGGAAACAAAATTCAGCCGCTGATGCCCTCTCTTGTAATTCAGATGCTTCTCTTATGGCCATTTCTGCCAGGACCTTTAATCTAGAACAAGAATTGAAATCCTTGAATCAATCACATCCAGAACTATTGGCTATTCAACAAGCTCTACAAAAGGATCCGGAGACTCACATGGATTTCCAATTCAAGGATGGGTTGTTGTTTTTTTAAAGGCAGGCTTGTGGTTCCATCAGATGCACCACTGCGACACAAGCTAATGTTTGAATTCCATGCCACGAATATCGGAGGACATGCTGGTGTGGCAAGAACATACCATCGATTGGCTTCAAATTTTTATTGGCGACAGATGCGCAAGGATGTGAAATCATTTGTTACAACTTGTCAGATATGTCAACAGATGAAAGACACAAACTTGCATCCAGCAGGTATATTGCAGCCTCTCTATACCAGATCAAGTCTTTGAAGATATCGCAATGGATTTTATCACTTGCCTTCCAAGTTCCAAAGGGAAAACTACTATCCTTACCGTGGTGGATCGACTGACCAAATATGGTCATTTTATTCCCTTACCTTCCACATTCTCTACTCAACTGGTAGCTGAAGCATTCGTAGTAGGTGTAATTCGCCTTCACGGCCCTCCTCGCACTATTGTCACTGATCGTGACCCACGATTCCTCCATTCTTTTTGGCAAGAAATAAATCGTTTGCAGGGTTCAACATTGGCTATGAGTACTGCATATCATCCCCAAACTGATGGACAGTCCGAAGCTCTAAATAAATGTCTTGAACAATATCTTCGTTGTTATGTTGCTGATACTCCAACCAAGTGGGTAACCATGCTGCCTTTGGGCTGAATTCTGGTACAATACTTCGTACCAAACATCAGCTGGAATGACACCGTTTAAAGCGTTGTATGGACGAGAACCCCCAACTATCGCTCGATATATATTGGGGAACACTGCTAGTGAATTGGTAGAGGCCTACTTCATTCAGCGTGATGCAGTTCTAGCGTTGTTGAAAAATAATTTACTCAAAGCTCAAACAAAGATGAAGACGTTTGCAGATAAACATCGTACTGATTTAGTGTTTACAGTGGGTGATTGGGTTTTCGTAAAATTGAAACCGTACCGACAACTTTCTATGCGACTGCAAAAGGGACATAAGCTTGGACGACGATACTTTGGTCCTTTCAAGGTCATCAAACGCATTGGAGAGGTGGCATATAAATTGGAGTTGCCTGTCGAGGCCAAGATACATCCTGTGTTTCATGTGTCAGTACTTAAGCGTTGCTTGGGGGAGCCTATCCAACAGGTAACACCATTGCAGCTCCAAGATTGTCCTGACCAGACTGCAATAGATGACTTCAACCTTGAGGACAAGGTTGATTTTCAGCGCGGGAGTAATGTTGTTAACTCAATGGAGACATCTGCTATTATGAATGATAAGGAGGATGAGACTAGTGATATTCACATTGACAAGCGACGTCGGAGTACTAGAAGTGTAATTCCACCTAAAAGGTTGGACAGTTACTTTTGGGCAGGAAGAAAGTCACGTGTGCAAAGTGACGGGTAGTTACGGAAGTTGTATAAAAGTGTGAAAACGTGGGTAGGAAAAGGGAGGCAGTTAAGTATGATTCTGAAAGTTCTCTCCCTCTTCTTCTATCTTCTCAACCCAATTCTAGGCTTCTAGTTTCAGATTTCAAGTGTATTTCCTTGTATCAGTGTATTTACAGTTCCTTTGTTTGTGTCCTGTTAAATTGTAATTGTAGTCAGTAAAACATATCAGTTCATATATATATAAGTGTTTGTTTGTATTGTAAAAGTTGAGTTGTTACACATAATTTAGGGGGCTTTACATTATTTCTTCATCCTAATAATGCATTTTTTCGACTAAGCGTTATCTCCAATTACTCACACATCAAGCAATCGATCACTTTCTTTTGAGTTATTTTATTCGAATTTTGCTTTATTAACATGAGTTCAATTTTTTTGAGTACATGAGGTTTGTTCGATTGAGAATATGATGGCATTTTAGCATTTATAATGCAAGAGTTTTTGCTGCCAATTGTGTTTTATATTTTTTGTCTAATTAATACTAGCAATTTGCTGTTGATGGCTAAAAGAGAATGATTGTTTTCTTTGCCTTTTGGTTATGTGAGTGATATATAAAATCCAGTGTTTATATATATATATATATATATATATATATATATATATATATATATTCACTTAAAATTTTAAAAGGAATATTTAATAAGATATGTTTGGAAATTACGTAAAAAAAATTATAATTCACAATAATTAATAATATAAAAAATATATAAAATTATACGGTAAAAAATAATAATAATTGAGTCTTCAAATTTTATCCGTGCCACATAAATTGGGACAAAGGAAGTAACATATATTATTTAAAAGTTACATAAAAAAATTATAAATCACAATAATTAACGCCCTTAAATATCTAAAAATCATATTAAGAAATCGGTTGACTTTTCAAATTATTTATATCACATAGAAAAATTATAAATAACAATAATTAACAACTCTAAATATCTAAAAATCATATTAAAAATTTGATTGACTCTTCAATTTTTGTTTATATCACATAAATTGAGACAAAAAAAATAACATATGTTGGACCGTGCATAACTAGTATATAAGAGTCTAGCCAAATCAGCTCTTGATCGACATGCTTGAAAGTTTTATAAATCACAATAATTAACAACTAAAAATGTTTATAAGACACATAAAAATTTGATTGACTCTCAAAATTCTATCGGTGTCACATAAATTAGGACAAAAGGAATAACATTTATTGCATGTCTACAAATAGTATAAAATATTATAAATAACAATAATTAATAACTTAAAATACTTACAAATTATACAATAAAATTGCTTGACTCTCTAAATTAAATTTGTGTCACATAAATTTTTAAAAAATGAGTAATATATATTGAGCCCGTGCTAATATGGGTTCCAATTTCTAGTATATGGATAAGTGAGAAGGATACTTTTTTGTGGCTCAAATAAAGTAAGAAATTTATCCACTAATATATAGAAAGAACAAGTACAAGTTGACATGATGGATACTCTTGGAGGTAAAGCTTTAATATATATATAGTTACAATGTAGTGTTTTCCCCATCATAAATAAAAGTTAATGGAGATTCCCATAATTTCATAATTAATCTTGTGTTTTCCCCTCTCCCTCTTTGATACTAATAATGGAGAATGAGGCATAAATATTGGAATATATTATTAACTGTGGTCGAGTTGTAGTAATATATCTAATTTCTTGATAAGATTAGTATTTTATTTTATTTTATTTAATGTAATAATTTTTTTATTTAAATAGATCATTGTTAATATGTGCGTCAATTATTTATATAGTAAATGATTTTTGTGTATGAAGTTATTTAATTCATACACGAAAGATTAAAATTATCGGTTATTTTAAGTTATAAATTAGATGTTCACAATCAAAGATGAAGTTGGACAAACATCTTGATGATTGTAGCGCAAGATTAAATACAAGTCGATTTTAATTATGGGAATGACTAAATTCCAACTTCTTGTCCTAGTACATTCTATGTGTATTGAATGGACCAATTAGAGATGTTGTTTATGTTTTGAATATTTATAAACAACTTCTCTAGTCCATTACGTGTACTTATACTCTTAATCTTGATATAGTTATTATGATTTATGTAGTTTGATTTATTATTTTAATCTATTAAAATGTGAGACTCTATTACGAGTCAATATATTCCTAATAGATCGTGTACTGACAAATCACATTAGTGAAATAATAATTAGTTGATAGAACCATGTCTCGAACTTTAGATAGAAGACACCCCTTTATGATTACTTATAAGTTATCATGTGAAAACCCTACAAGTGGATTTTATATCCGCCATGTGAAATAAATTAAGTAAAATTGTAAACGATTAAATTAGTCAATGAATTAATTTGGGATATCAAAAAATTTGATTTAATTGATTGGTGTCAGTAATTCTAACATGAGGAATTAAATAAGCTGTAATGATAGATTTCGAATTTAAATTGAGGAGTGCAATTACATGTTTTTAGTGGAATATATAATTTATAATTTATTATGATATGGTAATTCATTCATTTAGGAATTAATTTCATAATAGGAAGCCTCATATTATAAATCTTAGGTCCCTACTATGCCTGATTAATTAATCAAGAATTTGAAAAAGAAAAAGAAAATTCTGGAAGTAGTAATTTATACCAATCTTCTACAAGGAAAGGATTATTTTCCATTTAATAATTTACATTATTTTTGAGAGAAACAAAAACGTTCATGTTGATCTCTTAAAGTAGTAATATTGTCCTTAAAGAAAGAATAAAAAATGTATGGCTTTTATTGTTTTGATTGCCCTTCATGGCAATTGATAACCTCTAATTGCTGTGAATGTTTTGATTCTTTTCCCCTTCCCCTCTTCAGTAATCAGTAGAGAGGTGGATATAAAAGGCTGAATAGGGGTAAAGAGAAAATCATCCTTTTCTGAAAATAAATTACTTGTCCACACAAAGGTCTTGGTTGAAATATTAATTAGTAGAAGGCTAAAGATCTGGATTCATTATCTCTAAACGAGGTTTTTGAGAGTGGTTTTTCATTTTTGATTTATATTAACATGCTAATATATAAGTTTCTGGTCCGTGATTATGTTTCTGTTGCGTATATGATTTATTTACTCTAACAATAAAAAGCCTATGTTAGGGGTGAATGGTAAAAGAATGGTGATAATTGAGACTTCAACCCTAAGTTAGAGATGAAAAAGTAGTTAGTATAGACCATGACTTGATAAGGTAGAAAAATTACAAATAAATAAGATTGAGAAAAGGAAAAAACAAAGAAGTTAGAAAGCACCACATTAGAGTCCATGGAAGCAAATAAAAGAAAAGGGAATAGAAAGTAAGAAGGAAAGGATAAAAGGGTGAATAAATTGTAGTGTTCAATTAGGTTGTAGTCATTATTTTTCAAATATGTATACTACTCGTCTTGAAGCCTACATTACAAGTATAGAAACTTCTTATGTGATTTCATACTGAGCATTAAGTTAGTGGCATTGAAAAAGTAAGCCTATGGTATCTACATGTATAGCATATGAATTTCTTTGCGAGTGTTAAGTGGTTTGTCTTCTTTTTAATCTCTTGTCACACTTTGTTCATTGTATTTATGTGTTATTTTGGGACATTTCTATGGTTTATGTAAGGATACTTGAATTAAAATAATTGAGTAACTTAACTTTTTGAACTAAATCACTTGTCAGCGTCTGTTGAGTTAATATAGTATGATATTACGGATTGAGGTTGCATTATTAGTCATGGAAATTTGGAGTGATTCAATATGTTTAACAAATAAAAACTAAAGGATTGATATGTTTGAAAGTGAATGCCTGTAGCGACTTACTAAAATCATTATGGAGGTTGGAATTAATGCATTCACAACTTGATAATTAGTCTTTCAATATTGTCTCTTAAGTAGCCTAATACATTTTTGAGTATCCTCTAAAGAAAGTATTCTCCTTCTATATTTCCTACAAATTGATATCAGAGAAGTTTTTCGTTCTCAATATGGGGTTAGGTGAAAAAAATTATGACATCCAAAACAAATGAAGGTGTTGATTCTCGGTTGTTCTTACTCCATTTTTACGATGGAACTGAATTTGAATACCGAAAGATGAGAATGAGAACACATATGAAAGGTGAAGGTTTGTGTACTATTGTTGCAAACGGATATGAAGAGCCAGAAGATGATGATTAACTTACAACAGTAGAGATGAAAAATCTTGAGTATAAGAATCGTCAAGATGCAAAAGCCTTGAGAAAAATCCAAATGGGAGTCTCAAGAGCATATTTTACAAAAAATAGCTACTTGTGAAACTGCAAAGCCAGCTTGGGAGTCTCTAAAAATAGAGGCGTATGGTGACGAAAAGGTACGCACTATAAATCATCAAACTCTTAGAAGAGAGTTTCAAAATTTGAAGAAAAAAAAAAGATAGATGAATATTGCACAAGAGTCATGGATGTTGTCAACAAAATGAGAAATCATGGTGATACAATTTTTGACCAACAAGTTGTGGAAAAAATTCTAATAAGTCTCACAGAGAAATATGAGTATATTGTTGCTATCACTAAAGAGACGAAAGATCTTTTTAATCTTTCCATGAAAGAGCTAGTTGAATCATTTTGTGCACTTGAGAAACAAAGATTTTTTCGTGAAGATCAATCCAAAGAGGTGACTTTTCAGTCCAGAACCAATGAGAATTTGCAAAATTTCTTAAAAAGTCAACTGTCACACCCCGAGCTTACACCCTGGACGTGGCCGGCACTCGAAGACCATTGCTGGCCCCCAAGCGAACCCTTGGCCTGGCTTTCTTAACTCAGCAGAACTTAACTCAACAACATAACTCAATGCAATGCAAGGACATAAAACAACTTAACTGATAAAATCTGGCCCAAAAAGGCAACTCGAGTCTCAAAATAGAATATTACATATATACATAGATGAGAGACTCAAAACTAACTGATTGACTGTCTATGAAGCCTCTATAATACTGAGATGGATGTTGGGACAGACCACGCAACATCCTAATAAATCAAAACTAAGAGAACAACATAATCAGGTCCTCCGGAACACAAAGAGACTCACCACTGACTCTGGAGTGCTCAACTGGATCAATGGCGTGCTGGATGCTGACCCTGTATACCTGCGTCTGCATCGTCATAAGATGCAGGCCAACTGGCATCAGTACATTGAATGTACGAGTATGCGAGCTGGAAAGCTAAACCACCACTTAAGCTTGAAAAGAGAAAAAAAAGAACTCTTACCTTGGCTCTGTTCAACTCATGAATAACTGAACTCAATATAAAGCAATAAGACACGTGCAATATATAAAGCTTGTAAAACTATTAAAACATGACGTCAAAATCATATTTATAATATCATAAAAATATCATGCTTCCTCTCAAAGTCTGCTTGTGAAATGCATGAACGAAGTCCCATACCCCCATCCATACTAAGCAGAACTCCTCGAGGAACCATGCACTTTCTACTGCTGTGGGAGTTTCTCTAACCGACAACCACCACTATGAAACTAAGTGGTGATACAACGTTTTACCTCACGTTGCCCAAGGACCATCCTATTCCTTGCCGTGATATAGGAAGCTAACTTTACCAAGTGGATCCACTAGCTTAACTTTACGTGATCATCTAAAAAGTATAACCCGTTAAATCCCATGTTGGCTACATGGTTCTTATGGAGAGTTGAGTTGATATGAACTCGTGTCCCCAATTCGGTGCTCAAGACTACTCCCAAAAATACTTTAGCTCTTAAGTGTTTTAAACACATCTTTCTTTAGTTGAGATAATTACTCAAAACTTAGCTCAAAGGCTCACTTGGAAACAATGTTCCTTTTTCTTGAAAACTAGCCCAAAGGCTCTTTTGGAATCATAGTTCCTTTCTTACTCAAATGTAAAAACATTTAGAAACTTCTTTGGGAATACATAGTTCCCTAATAACTTTTGAGAAATGAACTCAACTCTATACTCTTTACTCAACTTGGAAACTCTTGACTCTTTACTCTTTACTCAACTTGGAAACTCTTGACTCTTTACTTGACTTGAAACTTGAGCCTTAAAATGAAGTTAAAGCATTCAATAAAGACTCTTGAACAACTTTAAAGACTTGCTTTGACTCACTTCTTTAACTTCTAGACTTAACTCTTAACTTCACTTGACTTGGAAACTAACTCTCCTTAAATTGGAATTATGGGTTCAAGGTGTTTGATCACACGTTTATGGATGAGTTCTTGACGTTTAGACGTACTTTGGAGTGTGGAAAACAACTATAAAACTATGTACATTACCATGGGACATGCATGAGAAAGTGTGAAAAGAATGGGGAAACTTGGCATCCTTGGCGCTCTGCAAGGCGCGGAGCGTCAGCCCTCGAAGCTCAGAAGGAATGCTAGGGCGCACTGCTAGGCGCGGCGCCCCAAGGGAGAAAGCTCAGAAGCTCCTTTGGGCGCGCTAGCAGGCCCGACGCGCCACCCCTTTCCCCAAAAAACTCGACTTTTCTTCTTCATTTTTCCAACTCTAAACCTTCTAAACCTCAAAGGTTCCAGCCCCAAACACTTAGAATCATTAAACCCTCAACATACAATAGATTCAACTCAAAACACCACCGGAAACATCCACCAAACCAACAAGAACTTCAACACAACACAACTACAACTTCAATAAACATCACTACAAGATTTCAACAACCACAACTAAATCTTTTCTCGAAATTAAACGAGTTTGGCGTGTGGGGGAAAGAACCAACCCAACACTATGAACTCACATACCTAGTAGGGATCACCCCCGACGATATCCACGAGGATATTTGACGAAACCTTGCTTGATCTTCTCTTTCTTCTCTTCTTCTCTCAAAAGCCCTAACTCTCACTCTTTAAAAAAAGGGAAAAACTGATATAAAATCAGTCTAACACCTCAATATAACCCCAAATGAAATGGCTAGGGAAAAGACCAAAATGCCCTTACAAATTCGGGCTAACTGCCCTGCCAACAGCCCAACTTCCAAAGGGCATAACTCACTCATACGAACTCGGAATCGAGCAAACTCGGCGGCGTTGGAAAGATCATTCCAAGGGATTTCCAAACATAACTGGAAATACACCTAAATCATCCTGAGCTAGGAGTTATGGCTGTTCAAAGTTGGCCAAAAAACTTATTTTTTTTCCATACTTAACCAAATTTTCCAGATTTTTAAAATTCTTTCCAAAAATGAAAATTTCCAAATTTTTTTTAAAGCTTCTTTCTAGTTATCAACTTGCAAGATGTCACATCAACAAAAGAAGAAGTACAATTCAAAAGAGAACAAGGATCATGATGGTTCTTCTAAGAAGGTTGAAGAAAAAGGTGAGAAAAGTACTAGTCTTTTTTTGTAAAATTTGTAAAAAGAGTAATCACAATGCAGAAAAATATTGGCACAAAGGCAAGCCCCAATGTAACTTTTGTAAAAAGTTTGGCCACGTTGAGAAGAATTTTTGGCACAAGCAATGGGAACAAGCAAATTTCTATTAAGGAAAGGAAGAAAACCTTTTCTTTGCTTCTCGATGCTTAAAAAATTCAATGAATGGTATACTTATATGAGTGGATATGAAAAGGATTTCCTCTCTATTGATAGTATCATCACTACTAAAGTGAGAATGGAGAACGGAGCCTTAGTTGATGTAAAAGGAAAATGTACCATTTCGATCAACATAAAAGGAAAAGGTAAGCAAATTCATGTTCTTTATGTTCCTGACTTGAAAGAAAATTTGCTTATTGTTGGTCAGCTCATGGAAAATAATTATTCTCTTGTGTTTAGAGATAATTATTATAAGATTTATGATAAAATTGAGCCAAATCAAGTCATTGTTAAAGTAAAAAAAAAAAAAAACTTTCCTTATACAATTTCATTACAATGCATTCAAAAATGAAGTTGTAGATGATTCATGGCTTTGACACAAAAGATTTTGTCACTTGAATTTTCATGATTTGGAGCTTCTAAAGAAAAAAGACATAGTGCTAGGCCTTCGTGCAAAACATACTGAGGTGGATCCATGTGAAAATTGTATTATGGAAAAAACAACATAGAAAGTCTTTTTCAAAAGGGGTGTCTTGGAGAGTAAGTATACTTTTGGAACTAATCCATACCGACATTTGCGGACCAATGAAGACTCCATCTCTTGGAAGTCAAAGGTACTTCTTAATCTTTATTGATGATTTTTCAAGAATGACTTGAGTTTATTTCTTGAAAGAAAAATCAGAAGCATTTGCTGCATTCAAGAAATTTAAAACCCTTGTTAAGGAGCAAAAAGGTTGTAACATCAAAACCATTCGTAGCGATAGAGGAGGTGAATACACAAGTTTAGAATTTGAAGAATATTGTAAGAATGAAGGCATTCAGAAGAAACTTACAACATGGTACACTTCTAAAAAAATGATGTATCTGAAAGAAGAAATAAAATAATCGTTAAAATGGCAAGAACTATGATGAATGAGAAAGGGCTGCCAACATATTTTTGGAAAGAAGCAGTACATTGAGCGGTGTACATCCTCAATAGGTGCCCGACAAAGGCATTGAAGGACAAGACACAAGTTGAAGCTTGGAGTGGAATGAAACCTTCTATAAGTCATTTTAAAATTTTCTGGTGTATTTGTTATGCTCATATATCTGGCGAAAAAAGAAAAACATTGGACGAAAAAAAAAGTCAAAAATGCATATTTCTTCTTTATAGTGATGTGACAAAAGGCTATAGGCTTCTCAATGTCAAAACTAAAAAACTTGTTGTTAGTAGAGATGTCATTTTTGATGAAAAACAACATAGATTTGAAACGATAAAATGGTGGAGAGTACTTCTGTCATTTCTTTAGATGTGTCTAATCAAGAAGAGGATGAGAAGATGAAAATATCCCTCTAGGGAGAGAAATCTCATATTTAGATGACGAAGAACTACCTCTAAGAGGAACAAAAATGTTGAGCGACATTGTAATGACCCAGTCGGTCATTTTTAGAAAATTTCATGAATTTACCATTTTCCCCTTCCGATATCTACCCCGAGTCTTTTATGATTGAGTTTGAAAGGTTGGTTTTGAACTTTGAGTTAAAAGTTGAGAATTTGGTAAGTTTGTGAATTTTAAAGGCCAAGTTGTTAAAAAGTGATTTTTGGGGTCTTTCGTAGTTTCGAGTGTCAGAATGAAATTTCGTCGATTTTTCCATCAGTCTCGAAATGTGAATTTTCGTTCGTGAGAGTTGTCAGTTCGGATTCCGAGTCTTTTTGAGGATTTGAGGTCCTAAGTTGTGAAATTATGGAAATTTAGCCTTTGAGTTTACTTTGGTCAACATTTAGGGTTCGGATGCTAGGATCAGAATTCTGAGAGTTCCGTTGGATTCAGGGGATGATTTAGGCCTAGGTTAGGTCCTGGTTGCTTTTTGAGAGGTCCAGAGCTTATTTTAGCCTTTTTAGGCATGAGTTAGTTTCTTGTGGTTTTCATGTATGTCAAGTCATGGAGACCTTGGATCCATATTTTGATGGTTCTATTAAGTCCGGAACGTCAAGTATAATTGATTTGCATATGTGGTTTGTTTGTACGGGGTTCCGAACGAATCCCGAGGGTCCTTTTGATGATTTTGAGTTTTGTTGGTTTCTGGTTCTGGTGCACGACTATGTTGGTCATCGCAATCGCGAGGCTCCCTCATCGCGATTGCGTAGCATTATCTTGGGGTGCATCGCGATCGCAATGGTCAACTTTAATGAGTTGTCTGCCTTACTCATCGCGATCGCGTGACCTTGGGTTGCGATTGCGATTGTGATGAGCATTTGAGACCTGGGCAGAATGTTTTCTAAAATTGGGGTTTAAACCTCATTTCACCATTTTTGAGTTTTGAGAATTCAGTAGACGTGATTTCAAGTGGGTTTTTCAAGATAAAATTGTTGGGTAACATTTTTTATCTCTAAATCTTCGATTACCCATTATTATTATTGAATTTATGAGTTTAAATCAAGATTTTGGATTGATAAAACCGGTAGTTCTTCATGAACTTGAGTTTTGAAGTAAAAGTGAGTTTATGAACTGGTTTTAAGTCCATATTTGAGATGATTTTTCCTAATGATTTCCTAAAGCCTTGAGTAATGTTTTCAAGTATTAAATTTCGAATTCAAACCTTGATTTAAGAATTGGATTTTATGTTGATTGACCCACCTTTTGAGAGGATTGATGCGGGTATTGTTGTTTCCGGAAATTTATTGTGAATACTTGCTTGGGCATAGATTGTGTGGCTTTGGAAGTGATTCGGAAGGGGAAGACTCAACTATTTGAGTGATTGTTGATTGATTTAAGGAAAGTGGCTTCCTAAACCTTGTATTCTAGTTGAATTTGTATGCTTCCTTTGTTGTTTGCGTGTTGGGAGTAATGGGATGAGGCGAAGGGTTAAATTGTCCACTTGTTATATCTAAATGAATGTTAATAATATAAAAGCAACTTTCTTGAGCAAAAATGTGAATCACAGGCCACAATCAGAGGCGTATCCAAGATTTTGAGATCATGGGTGCACTAGTATGAAAAGATAGATATATGATACAAATTTGATCGGTTTGACATTTAGGTTCTTATAATTGAAAATAGTTAAAATTTTAAAAATTATAGGTCCAAAATCATATATATTAGTTAAAATGTCAAAAGTGTTACCAATAACCACTTAGAAAGGTTTTCTTTTAGAAAAAAATAAACTAAGATAGATATAAAATTAAATTTCTAACCTCACGTGCATCCAATTATTATCGCATTACATGATAATTCGAGTGTGGGTTCACACATCTTTATTTAACAAAAAATTAAAATATATAATACTACTATATGTGATTTCGGGAGGGTAGCATGTGTTTACGTGAATCCGGTGACCCCCTCCTACATACGACCCTGGCCACAACCAAAGAATTAAATATTTTTTCTAAATAAAAAGATATTTCATTAATGTTTAGTATTAACCATCTTCACATAGTAAACAACATCAAAGTTAATAAAAATTCAAAATCTAAAAACTTTTGAATTAGTAGATTCAAATAATTACCTCTCTTTCAACTTCAGTAGCCTAATGGTTTCCGAGAGATAGATTTTAGGACATTTTAGGAAAGTTCGAACAAGGTTCAAACAGAAGGAGGTGATTATAAGACTACGACTGGTTCAGGAAAGGCAATGGTCAATTCTATAAAGAGTAACACAACCAAGACAACTCCCTAATTAGTGACTTATATTCTGCTTCTGCTAAGGACAAGGAAACAATTTCCTGCTTCTTGGACTTCCGACTAATTGGATTGTTTCCCAAGTAACCACTCACTGATCTCTGGACATGAGACCAACCTAAGTCACAGTAGGCCCTTGGGCTCGTTTGGTGTGAGGGATAAGAATAAATAGTCTTGGGATAAAAAAATAGTCCTGGGATAAAATTTAGATATCTTGTTTGGTTGACATGTTTGGGATAACTTATCCCACCATTTATAGCATAGTGATGAGATAAGTTATGCCATATCCATGGTGGGATAAGTTATCCCAGGATAGTTAATCCTGGGATAACTAGTTCCCAACCAAACGACCCCATAATAGTACAATCTGGACCTTTGGACAAGAAAATTCCAAGGTGGGATCACTTTGTAGATACCTCAACCGATGAAATACTAAACAGAAACACTCAACAAATTCCAAATCTTGAACTTGGACAAGAAGATAGTAGATTAGTAGTCATATAATAGAAAAACCAGCAAAACCAAGAAAATTGCTTTTAACAAAATGGTCAAAATCAATGAATAGAAGAGTTTGTTGGTGTTAACAAGATAGATTAATTTGTAAACTAGTTTCTGAAACATAACAAAAGCACAAATTGGGCATCAACCAGTCCATAATGCAGCACCTTACAACAACAAATGAGTCTCAACATTAAAGGCCGTAACATATGGCCTCAAAACATAAAAATAGTAATTTGAAATGGGGTGGTATAACCTCTCAATATTTATTTTGTTGTGAAATGTCGATGTATTGAAACGGGAGGAATATTGCTTCTTGGCTCAAACCCCTTAATTTTTTTAAATTTGAAAGGAAGATAATAGAAAGACGATATTATTAAAATCATAGGGACCACAATATAACATTGAAGTGATGCAGTTTGTAGTTTCATGTTTAATTTTTGGTTAGGTATAGCTTGCAAGTGGATGATATATATTGTGGGTACAAGTCTTAAGCAAAAACAGCTTACATTGATGCTAATGCTTCTCCTTTGCCTATCCAACCACTCAATATTGATTTAACTTTATTTACGTTATCTATCGTTACGCGTTATTAATAAAGAAATGATTCGTCTAAAAATAGGTAATCGTGCGTTTTTTAGGTCCCAGTTTACTATAACAAAAACATCTCTAGCGTAGGGTATTTTAAAGCTAGATATCAACATTGAGGATATTTGAGGATCGATAGGTGGATATAGGTTATTTTAAAGTAAAATCAACAATATTTGGGGTTGTTTTAGACCTTCTTTGTTTATTTAATCAACATATAAAAGATAAACTGATGACTTGTAACAAAATAATTAAGGACCATTACTGGTCCAGGTTCAATATCTGTTGATGGTTAATGATAGATACAGTTTTAGCCATTTTCACAGTTTTGCCAATAATATCATGTCTGATGATGTATGCGATTAGGGGGTGCCAAAAGGATATGAAAAATCGATTGAATTGATCGAATTTAACCGTATCAAACCAATTTATATCATTTTTCAATAAAATCGTGAACTTTTATTTAAGTGCATAACAATCTCAAACAATTGAGATGATCTTTTTAATTTATATAAAAAATTTTGATATAATTGGAATGATTTAAAAAATAATAATTTTAGTTATTTAAAAAAAATAAAAAAAATAAAGATAATATAATTTTAAAAAATAATCAATTGAACCGTTCCATTATACTCATGCGATAATCCCTTTTTGTATACTGGTAATTTATCCTTACTAAAACTACTACTCCAAGGACCCTTGACATGACACAAGAAAATGAATCCTTTTTTTATTTCTTTTTCGAGAGGGAAAGAGGAAAAGAAATGTTGGGAGTATTTATTCAAAAATACGACTATACGAGTACAATATAGGAGGTTTAGGGATTTTTTTCTTAGCAAAAGTAATTTTTTGGTGATTACGACTTATGCCATCAATCATCTTAAAGGGTATTTTAAAAGACATTTGGAGGCAAGCCTTATAGCATTGCGTATTAAAAACAGATCGAGATAATCTGTGAGGATGAAAGTATTGTGAGGCATAAATTAAACCTCACTAATTTGGATATATGTCAAGGCGTTGGATGAGTTTTTATTTGTTGGGATGTAAGCCTAAAAACCTCTCTTAATTAAAAGTAAAATTGCTAATCAAGTCCTTAAATTAATATAAAAAAACACAAAATTCAACTTGTTATTAAATTTAAGAAATTTAAAAACTTAGAATTTATTTTTTCTTACCCCTAATTTTGTTTTTTCTCTTAGAGTGTGTTTGGTATGAAGGAAATGTTCCATGAAAAATATTTTTTTGGAAAATAAGTAGATTTTTGACTTATTTTCTCATGTTTGGTTCGTGAGTAGAAAATATTTATAGTGTTTGGTTTAGGAATGAAAAACATTTTAAAGAAAATATCTTTAATTTTTTACTCAAGAGTAGAAAATAATTTTTTATTCGGAAACCAATCTCGATAATTGATCTAGGACATGACCCGACAAGCGAACTAGAACACAACCTCAACGACAAATCTGAAATTCGACCCAAAGTTCTGACCATGACTTGACCCTGACTTTCAACCCGAGACCCAATAGTCAAATTGGGACTGAATATCAGACCAAGACCTGACCCCGACACCCGAACGTACTGTTTTCCTTCATACCAAACACTAAGGGATCATTTGGTTACTGGTTAGAGTTATTCAGGTATTAGTTATGTAGGTATTAGTTATGCAAATATTAGTTATGTAGGTATTAGTTATGCAGGTATTGGTTATGTAGGTAATAGTTATGCAGGTATTGGTTATGCAGGTATTGGTTATGCATGTATTGAATATGTAGGTATTAATTATACAAATATTAATTATGTAGGTATTATTTATGTAGGATTTAGTTATGTAGAATTATAATACATACATTATTACTTATTGATTATTTATTTATTGCAAATGAATATACGTTAAAAAATGGAAAATTATAAAGCTTGTATCCAAGATAAAATGCAACAAGCACGGGGGGGGGGGGGGGGGGAGAAATCTATAGTGTGATGAGCACAATTAACAAAATAATGCAGTCGGGGGCAAAAGAAATCTATAGTGTGATGCGCACAACTAACAAAATGCAGTCGGGGGCAAAACAGTTCTGGGTTTGTTTTGGGCCCGGGGGAGGGGGGGGGGGGGGTGAGGGGAGGCAATAACGAAACTAAAAAAAATTGAGTTAGGCCAATCATTTTTTATAATATTAATATGCATTATTATTTACAAACAAATAATTAAGTAAACAAATTAAGGGTAAATACGTAATTTTATTATTTAATTCATGTATAACTAATACCCTCCTAACTTATTCCACCTTTACAAAAATGCAACCAAACACCACATAAAATCAATACATGAATAACTTTTATACAACATTTGGAGACACACCAACCAAACATTGTATAAAATTTATACATGAATAATTTTTTGATTCTATTTACAAACCAAACATGGTATAAAATTAATACATGAATAACCAAGTTATTCATATATTAACGTTGTCCTTATCCAGTAACCAAACGGCCCCTAAGGGTGTTCGTGGTTTGATTTGAATCGGTTATTGATTAAAACCAAAACCAAACCAATCTAGTTGGGTTTTTAAATTTCTAAAACCAAACGAAAAATATAACCGTTAGTTTGGTTATTGTCGGCTTGGTTCAGTTTTTCTGGTTTATTAATTCGATTTGAAAGTGGCTCAAAGTTTTACTACATTTAATGCAACTAACCCCACTATAATGGTCCAATCAGGCCCCCAAGCCCGATATAAAGAACAAAATTCCGCAATAGCATCCTATACCAACCATTTTTTCCCTGTTATAGCAGCATATCATCCTCTATAACAACTTTAATGGGACAAAATCTCGAAAATTCTCTCAAAATATTCTATTTTGCAATGTACCTTCAAATCTTGAGTAGTCAAACTGACCCCTTAACACCAAGTTAAATATTAGGAGTTCTACTCACCAGAATTCGATTTTGAAAAGTTCTATAGACTCCTTAATGTCATAGCTAATAGGAAACTCAATCCAAGTTAAGACATATTACCCAATCCATTTTCAGATTTCCCTACACTTACCTCGCTTAGATTTCATCTAAGATTAGCCCTAGACTAAAATTTTCAAGTCATTATATCAAAAGTTTTCTAGCCCAAATTCTTTCCCGAATGATTTACTCATTACGACCGAAAGGAGTTATTACAATATTTATAGTTATCATTAGGTTTGTTAGAATTCTCCTAAAATTATGGGGGGGGGGGGGGGAATTAAACTTTGATTCCTCATACTTATTAGAAAAATTGTGTAGTTATCTCCATCTTTAATCTCCAAATGTGTAGTAATCTCCAACTTGAATGGAATTGGATATTGATTATCAAGAAAATCACAAACTTCACCTAAAGGGATTTTGTATGATTGTTTTGTTCTTTTGGAAGACTTTTATAGTCCACCCGTGCTCCTGATTCTGCCTGAAAATAAAACAAAATCAGAAATCCAATTAGAATAGTAAGATTAAACAATAGGATTATTGTTACCATCTTGAGGTTAATGTCAGGATCTCTTGATTGGACAGCCATACGTATGACCGACGAGAAATATATATCAAACTCAGACGTTGAAATTTTCTTTATGCCCAAATTGAAAGTATTTATGCAAAAATACTATTTCCTCAACTCACTCTCCATGAAACACAGTGTTTGAGCCTTTAAATCAAGTTCCATGAACTCAATGGACAATTTCTTGCATCCAGAAGCCGTCAATCTGTGGGCGTACAATTGAACCAATGATAGTATTTCTTTCAAACTCGATATTTATTTCTTGAATCGTTGGATTGGTAACCTACTTAAAAGAATGATAGAGATATTTTGAGAAATCAAACTCGTAGTTTTTATCAAAGAGAAGAAGGGGGTGATGTTAGGGTTTTATATCTAAACCCTTATTTTCTGATCGATTTGGCTTTCCATTTTGGGATGAAAGGGATTTGGATGAAGAAATTTAGTACGTCTGATTAGAGCTCTTCATAGATAAATTGGAACAAAAAGTGTCAAATAAATGTTTGTTTCCACTTATAATAATATATTATATATGATATATGTGTAGGATATTTGATAAATATCAAACGTGTGACCTATAGAACAAACGTACTGCTTGGTGCCGCTGGTGGCAGGTCTAGTTTTTCTCCCCAAGCATGTGGGATCGATCTGGTTAAATACATTACTTTTATGCTGCACTTTTTTCTTTTGCAAAAAAAAAAAAAGAAGCAAAATCCCACAGGGATTCAAACAAGCAATGTCTAGTTTTTCTCCCCAAGCATGTGGGATCGATCCGGTTAGACACATTACTTTTATGCTGCACTTTTTTCTTTTGCAAAAAAAAAGAGAAGCAAAATCCCACAGGAATTCAAACAAGCAATGTTGCTGGGATTAAAAATTACTATTACTGTTAGGCTATGGACACAACACGTTGTTATGTGCTTTACTATATGATATAACGAGTATATCTTAACATGTTGTAAAATTTCTTAATTCGTATTTTCTTGACTTCATTTTTTCTTTTCTTTTTTATTTTAAACATAAAAAAATTACTTTTTCCATTTTAATTTATGTGATACACTTTCTTTTTTAGATTATTTAAAAGAATAGTATTACTTTTCTATTACTAGATACAACTTTAATTTGTAATGCTCCTTTTTGTCCTTAATGAAATAATTTATAATCATACAAATGACTAATATGGTGTTTGGATTGGCTTAAAAGTTGGTCAAGTCTAATTTTAAATTAGTTTTTTTCTTCGGAAAGTGTTTGACAAATATAAAACATATCTTAAGTCAAAAAAGACTTAAAATAAGTTAGTAAGTGTTTGACAAGGTAAAAAATGACTTAAAATAAGTTTAAAATTAAATGACTTAAAATAAGTCAAAAACCAAAAGTAGGTCTCCCCCTATTTTTTTTTTACTTAAAAGTAATTTTAGTTTGACTTTTCATTGTTGACTTAAAAACAACTTTTTTCAAAGTCAATCCAAACGGACTAGATTTGTTTTAGATCTTCTCCTCCAAAATTTTCGTTTCTTTTTGTCAAATTCTTTGAAACTCAACGTCGAGTTTCTGTTACTCTTTGCTCTATTATCTAAATCATTTTAATACATATGAAAAAAGTAGTAGTTTACATAATGATGATTTAAATCTTATCAAGAATTTAAAATTACAAATAAAATGCATGTTGCATTAAAGGACGACATGAAAATTATAGTGAAATCTCATATGATTTTGTTGGTCTTTTAAGGTTTTTATTGTTGTGAGTCAAAACATCAACATAAGATTTCGTTTCTATTACTAAAATTATGCATGTGACAAATTTTCAACCACTTTATTTAAGTTTGTTACCTAGAGCATGAGCTATTAATAAATATAAATAACTATGTCATTATTGAGTGTATTTAAAATATGAAAATTCACCAAGTGGAATTATAGAGGATAGTGTTAGAATTTTTTTTTGCGCTTATCATAATTTATTTATTTTTTCGATTCATTTGTGTTTATAAACTAAAAGGATGAATAGCTGAACAACAGTCTCAAGTTTCTATATATAAGGGAAAAATAGATTAAATAAACATGTCTATTTAAAGGCGATATGACACCCATAACTTTTAAATCTTGAATCCGCCTCTGCTTCTTGCGGATGCAATTTGAAAATGTAGAGTTTTCTTTTAAATATTCCAAGATTCTTTCAAATCAATTTGTCTTGACATGTATTAAAATCCGTGTCATTATTCATGAATTGGATCTATAAGGCTCTTGTTACGGATGTAATTATCAATAACATCACAGACCTTAGCTAACTGAATTTCATGTGAGTTTTCCTATTGTCTCAGTAAAGTTTTATAATCAACTCGTGTCCATGCAGATTACAGTCGGAAATAACAGAAAAAAATAATCTAAATACATGTCGAGCCCGTGCATGGTTGATGATAAATATATGTTAACCCAGCAAAGGTGTTTTAATAAAACTAGTGGCATAAAGTCAAATTATAATAAGAGGCATTAAATATAAACATACATGAACAAAATTATTATCAACTTAGGATTATCTTTTTCGTGTTGTTACATAGTACACTTAACTTCATATAGTAATATTATTATTTGTAAAAGAAAGGATTTGTTCTAGTAAATAAGAGCTTAGACGTTTGTTTGCAATATATCAAGTTGGATGTTGAAATAAAAATTTTATTTATTAATATGATGATTTGAATTGTTTAATTCAAAATTCAAATATTTCTGACAAAAAGTAGATAGTTCTTTTATTTTATATTTTTTAAATTAGATTTTGTATTTTCAAAAAAATTATATTGGAACTTTGCGCACTTTATCTATGAGGAATTCTTCTATTCCATGGTTTATTGATTGAAACTTTGTACAGAAACTTTTGTACCTCTTCTTAAAATGCCAATAGTACTCAAAAGAGCTCTGACTATTAGGGTTTGTTTGGTATGGAGGAAAAACCGTTTTTCAGAAATTATTATGCAATATCTTTTATTTGATTGGTCAAAATGTTTGAAAAAATATTTAGTCTAAGAAAATAAGTTTATTAAAATTGAAAAAAATAACTTGCCTAATGGAAGTAGGGGAAACAAGTTCCATAATTGATTTCACTATCTCAATTGAGAGTCACATCTACAAGTCACTTAACCGACTAATAAATCAGCTAACTAACTTATTTAACAAACTAATAAATCAGCTAACTGCTGATCTAATTACTAATACACAATTTACTGAATTACACAATACAAATACGTATTTGATTCTAATACCACGCTCAAGTTGGAAGGGAGTACAACCAACTAACAACTAAACAATTCAACTCGTCCCCACTATGTCGCGTGGATACACAATACTGGCATGACACTGCTTGTGTAAAATGCCTACACTAAACAGTACATCTCCTACTTTTAGATCTTGGACTGACCTCTAAAGAGATGCATAGGTATATCACAGGTAAAAGATTGCAGATCATTGGGATTTTGAACACATGAAGAAACAAAATGTAGCTTTGATTAATCAGATTTATGTGTGGCTGGGGGAGTACAGTTGCAATAAATATCAAACAAAAATCCCAAATTCAGCAAGTATACTTAAAAGTCAAATCGAATCTACCAAAAGTAAGAGTAGAAAGTGGAATCTGAATAAGTTCTTTTACTATACAAAACATAGAAGTGAACTAGAAAATTAAACCAGCAAAAAATAGAAGCTACTTTCTTGAGCAAAAAGGTGAATCACGGACCTTATCCAAAGAATTAAACATTCTTTTAAAATAAAAAGGCATTTCATTGATATGATAACAATCTTTACATAGTAAACAACATCAAAGTTAAAAATAAAGATTCAAAATCTAACAACTTTTGAATTAGAAAATTGAAATATTTACCTCTCTTTCAACTTCAGCGGTCTAATATTTTCCCATAGAGAAATTTTAATTGGACATTTTAGTAAAGTCCAAACAAGATTTAATTAGGATGTGATTATATTACCGTGACTGGTTTAGAAAAGGTAATGGTGAATTATGCAAAGAGTTACACAACCAAGACAACGTAGACCTCAAAGCACGAGTTGATTATAAGTGAAGCAAAGCAACAATATATTTCTTGCACAAACAACAACATTCAATATGGAATATATTTTCATTACATTATCAAGTAAGGTTTCTTTGTTAATGAAATAGTGAAACACGAATACGAAACATAAAATTGAAAAAGTAAACTTAAACTTTTCTACTTTTTTTCTTAAATATAGTATGATGTACTGTTTTATAGGGCAATTCACATTACCTTCAAAAACTATCAATAGTTAACATTTATCAGTAGGTTTTAGTATTTGTTTCATCACTCAGCATTTTTGTGGGTTAACAAGTCAGCTGACAAATCAATAAGTTCCAGAATTTGTCTCATCACTCAAAGCATTTCCCTGGGCTAACAGAGCAATAGGTAGATCAACTAGCTCCAAAATATCTTCAGCCACATCAACTACAAAGTTTTGCGTCATTTCATCCCTCAAAGAACTCTCACATAGTCACCATCTTGATTTTTTGTATTATTGAAGCATGTCTCAACTAAACTAATCAAAGTTGGCGATGTCAAATGCAACAATAATGTGATTTGGTAAGACAATGAACCTACATTGTTGAGTTTTGAGTGGATCACAATCGAATGATTCTTTAACAGGAAACACAGATAGTTAGTGAATGATCATGTGCATGACTACTATTATTATTTTCTTTTCTTTCTTAAAAAAAGAAAAGAAATAAAACAAAACATATATACAAAAGAAAACCTAAATATGTCCTATATATTTATTTTTCAAAATAATTTTTCGACTGACTTGCGTAATTTATAAAAATTAATAGAAAAACTTTTTGCAAGTACGTTAATCATATATTTATTTATTCTTATTATTGAACTTAGGAAAAGATATAGATTATTCTATCAAGCTCCCTTCTTAACTAACGTATTCGATTTGAACCTAAAAAATTCTCACCAACAACCTTGTTTCCTTTCTATTTTAAGTAGTCAATAATTGGGCCTAAAAATACTCACGAACAACATAATTGCTTTTCTATCTAAACTAGTCATCCTAAGATTTCACAATTGTTTTTTTCTCTAAAGTAGTCGATTCGAGCCTAAGATTTCTCATCAACAACATAGAGGTTTTACCATTACAAATTAATTGTTTTGGCTTGAAATTTGCAAGTCCATGTTAGGTAAACATATTTAGAACACTTTCGGCCAAAAAATAATTCTTTTAAGTATATATGTAATTATTTGTTTTCCAAAACTAAAGTACTCTTTAATATATGTACACGTTTATCAACATATCTCTAGTTAATTGATTAACATTCCTAATAATTTTTGGGCAAATTTAACATATATATATATATATATATATCACCCTCTTATATTGGCTTGATACTTAATTATGTGTGAATAATCATGTTAAAATATGTCATCTTCAACATTATCTTTGATTCGAATAATATTAATTAAAATCTATTATAGGCATTTTCAATAATAGATTTAGTTGAAATCATCATTTTTCTCTATAAATTTTATATTAAAAGTACACTGATTATGATTTCTTTTCATGATTTGACTTACAACACCTTAAAAAAAATATTTGTTTCTCAAAACTACGCAAAGATCTGATTCATGCACCAACATAATACGTAGGCAACCCCATGGGTTTAATAAAAAAAAGGAAAAGACTCAAATATACCATCGAACTTTCATAAAAGACTCATTTATGCCATCCGTTAAAAGTTTGGCCCATCTATGCCATTGTTGTTAAAGAAAAGGCTCATCCATGCCATTTTTTTAACTCCAGTTTTGCAAAACTAGCTTTTACACCCCAAACAAGGTTAACACTTTTCGATTAAAGTTTTTGGATCAAATGTACTCTTTTTGCTTGTTCTTTCTAACACCAAGAACACATCAACAACATAAATAACTCCCAAATTTTCAACTATTTAATTCTTCACGAAATTATCTCGAATTCTGGCTACATCATTAATTTCTTTTTTTGAAAAACTAAAATTCTAAAATCATTTGTAGAGTTTAAAAATTTCACTCTATATTAAAAAATATTCCAAAATAAACAAAAATCAGTCCCAAAATTTCAAATATTTGCTTTGATTCATGTTTTTGTAGTTGTTTTTGACATTAGATCTTTGTTCCCTACTATTTTTTTTGACTCTATGTTCAAAATTTCTAATGATTTGAAGTCATGGAAAAAATTCTACCATTAAAGAATGTTTAAGTTATAAAACTTTGAAGAAATTTTGAGTGGGTCTTATTGAGTTAATTTGAATTCGCGCTCAAAAGCTATTAAGTTTTGGTATCTAGCTTGGAGGGAAACTACTTTTGAAATTTGAGGTAATTTCGTGAAGAATTAAAGAAGTTTGAAATTTGGGAATTGTTAATGTTCTTTTATTTGATGTTGGTGTTCTTAAGGAAGAAAGAAGCAAAAATAGTACATTTGATCCAAAAACTCCAATTGACAAGTGTTAAAAGTTGTTTGGGGGGGATAAAAAGTGATTTTGCAAAATCGAAGTTAAAAAAGGCATGAATGAGCATTTTCTTTAACAACAATGGCAGACATGAGCCAAATTTTTAACGGATGACACAGATAAGCCTTTTCTGAAAGTTAGATGACATATTTGAGCTTTTTCCCAAAAAAAAATTCAATAAAGTAACTGCAGAGGAGGAAAGTGCCTCAAAATATTCAGAACTCTCAAAAATCTCAATTTCGAACTCTCTGTTTTCTCTCCATTGGGCTATTTATAGTTTCCCAAAATTTGGCCCAAAAAACTCAATGCGCGTCTAATTCAGCGACATTAGTCGGGCTCGCTGAGCTCCTTCGGCGAATCACCCATCGAGCTTCAGCTCGCCTTTTCTTGCTCTAGGCTTCATGTGTTTGAACCTCAGTCGGCGAGCTCATTTGAGTCTGCCTTTCACGTTCGGCGTATCGTCGAATACCACCTTGGTTCGCCTTTCAAGCCTTCAATTTTTCTCCTTACGCTGTCATTTTCAGCGATGATCAGCAAGGTCGCCTTTCTCATTCAGCTAGTCACTTTTTCATTTGGAGTTCACCGACCTGTCCCAAGTGTTGTGCACTGTCCATTTAGGAGATTTTATGCTCACTAGGCGATCCGTCTTTCTTGTTTGGCGATCATCCATGTATAGTTTGCACTTCTTTTTGCATTTTTGGCCATTCTTTCAAACATTCATCCTCGCCCTGTCCATTAGTCATCATAGCTGCAAATCATCAAGATATCATCAGAATAGGACAAAATTAGGCATTGAACACACTAATTATTGAGCTAAATAGACCTCAAATGAGTGCAAATCTACCGCTCATCAACAAGGTAGTTTGTTCTGCCTTGGTTTTGATGTTTTTGGATGTTGTCTATCCCATGCATGATTTGTTGTTGTGTTTAGAGTGTCAGTCTGAGGCATCCCTGGATTTTCTTAGCGATGATTCTTTTGTGGGGTTCAATTTCTTCTTAAATCGAGCATGTTTTAGTTTAATAGAGTCATTGAATAATGACTTTTTTTTATGGATTACTAGCCACATTCTTAAGAAAATATATAAACAGGTCTTGTGTAGTTTAAGTAAAATATCATATATTTGACTTAAATAGTGGTAGTTGATTAGCTTATGCCATGAAACGTGTTTTTGCTCTAAGAATGATCCCCTTCCAAAAATGAAAATTGCACGAAATCCAATTTTATATATTGACATTCACTTCTCTTTTTATGATGACATTGAAATTTCTTGATACTTAGAGTACTTATTTGGGGGTTAGAATAAAAGCTAGATAAAAAGTCTAGTGTCATTATGTGTTAGTATTATGTGTGCAATGAAGAACATGTTTGGATAGTCATGCTGCTTATCTGAGGATAGCTTAGTTGTAGAGATTAACTTAGACCGTCTTTGTGATATTAAACCTAGTTAGCCTATTGATTTGAATATTGCTTAGTTGTAGAGATGAACTTAGGCCGTCTTTGTGGTATTAAACCTAGTTAGCCTGTATGAGTCATCCGAAAGTGAAATAAATATCCATAGCCTATATGAGTCATCTGAAAGTGAAATAAATATGGGGAATGATCTTGAATTCTTTTGTCTTTAATTTTGAGAGCGCAATTATGTTTTCTTCGTGCATTATGAGTAGTTAAATCCTCTACTTAGGTTGTGGGTGGAGTGTTTAGATAGTTTTCGTAATTTCATGATTTTGGTGTTCTAAGGATATCAAACTATTTCTCATTTCATTGTTGGTTAGTGGTTTCAAATATTAACCTATGCCATAGTATTCTAGTTTCGCTTGGGAAAGCAGAAATACTTAGTGAGCAAGGACTCATGGGCCATGGCGCTAACCTTCATTTGATATATTATTTTAGGAATAAGTTAAATTCCTTTGGCATAAATCAGTTATGAACTCATGGTTCTTATCTAAATAACAAAGAAATATTATGAACTATCCCCCGAGTGACTTTTATTTATTGAGAGATGGCCCTTCCACTCGACATTGTCAGATCGTTAAGGCTGCCTTTAGTCCCAGCTGCTTGTCGGTTGGGTGGAAGCATTAGGGCCAATCTACTCCGCCCAAGGAATCCTTTGCTCGCCTCCATTGTCTTTTGGTGAAACACACAGGTAGAGTCAGTGCACCTATTTTCAAGTCAATACAGCCGTTGGTATCCTTCCTTTTCATTTCTTTCCCTACTACTGCTTCTAAAAGAAGATTTGTGGTTGAGAGACCAACTTCTTTTCATGTCTCGTCTTCGTTTCCAAGTCGATACACAAGTATAAAATTCAGGGAAAAGGAAGCAAAACAGAACCAACAATATGAGAGCCACACAAAGAAACATGACATTGTGGAATCCGTCCTTCAGCTCAGGCTCGTTTTGATTGGTCCAAGGAACTCCTCCCACATTCATCCCGAACACTGTCATAAACCAAACCATGTAAGTTATCTAAGATGCTATGCAAATGGAAAGATTCAAACTGAAAGAACCCGCAATAAATGGACATTTCTACAAGAAGTTATTTGAACCAATGACCTCTTGGTCATGTTGCGCTAAGGTTCCACATGTTATGAAATTATGAAAAACAAAAGGTTACTTAAGAAATTTCACCTCCAGTTACAACAGACAAGGGGAGAAACATGACCGAGAGGAAAGAAAGATGGTATAGTTTTCCAGTTATTTGGTCAGCCTGCCAGCTTTCAAGACCAGCCTGAATTCCTGTAACACGATTCGCTATAAACCCAACACTTTCTTTTAGACTCTTGAGTTGACCAATTAGCTCTTCAAGGGTGTTAATGTCATCAATGACAAACCAATCTTTTGAACAACACTTCTCCTTTACTCTTGGAATTACTTGCTCCCCATATGCAATCACCTGCACTAAAAGTAACTAACATAATATATATATATATATATATATATATATATATATATGCCTAGAGTCTTGAGCATATATCTTAAATCTCATGTAAACTTGATCCCGATCGAGTATATGTTTCAACAGGAATCACATGTCTCTTCATCACTTGATATGACATAGACAGGACTAAGGAATTACGTACCTGGAGGAGGCGCTGTGAGTCAAGATGCACCTTTGGAAATCTTCTATCCTCCAACATTTGTTGCTTTACGGCAAAACAACCTGCAATGAATATAGAAAAATCATTCATTTGAATCATCTATAACAAAATCCAACTAAATTTTGAAAATTAAACATCTATAACAGAATGTACCTTTGTCCAATTCCAATTCTACAGAATCCAACTCAATCTCTAGCTTTGTCACAATATCTTGAACATGATCGACATGCCTATCTAAAACGTGAACAACAAGATTCGACACAGATTTAGGCACAGGATTGTCAGCCCCTTCAAAATGATTCTTCGTCAGCAGAAAATCAAGAACATGTTCCCTGATTACAGTTCTACCCCTCCCCCTTTGTTCACCATAACGTGGACTATCCACAATAGGAATCTCTGACAGAAGAGACTCCTTTACCGGGGAAAAACCCAATCTTGGAACGCGACCTAATGACACAGTGATCACCAAATTCTCGGTAACTCTTGCAGCAATTCTAAATGTAAAGTTGCTGGATGCAGGGCCAGGTGAATTAACTCGAAAAACTAGAGCACCATTAACATGGGCGCAAAAGGGTCCATTGCTAACTAGTGATAGAATGTCTTGGAGATTCAGAGGTGGGCAGAGTACATCTATAAGATACCGTGCAGATTGTGAGAGTTTCTGGTTCCACTTTGGAAGTTCAACATGATACCAACAAAATTCTTTACCTCTTCCCTCTGATAAATCCCATTCTTTGTCGAAATAATTCCCTTCTCCATCAAACATATACGCCTTTCGCCTTACGCCACCAGAATAATTGTATGAGTTGTCCGGAATATGTGCTTGTGAGGTGAATTCTCTATCTATTTCCTCTCCCTCTGCGATCAGTTCTTCGTGAGTAAGCTCCATGCATGAGAGGAGTCAAAAATTTTACAAAAAGATTTGAATCTTGTGACCTAAAACAATTTCTGAGTCACTTGAAATGCCTTCATTTTCTGTTCTTGTCAAGGAAGCTCTATCGCTCCCGCCTCCCTATCTAACTCGTATACACCAAATACAAAAATTATACAATAAAGTCCAAACAAATACATATATATAGTTGTGAAATCTTAATATTTTTTTCAACAATAAGAAATTTCTCAGTTTCAATATTGGAAATGCTCTTTGATCAATGCATTTCACCAAAAAATCGTCCCTAAAATAACTACCGAAAACTTATATAATCCGACATTATCATGAAAGTTGTTATTACACCATCTTCGTCAATGCAATGTGCAAGCCTTGAAAAAGAAATATGAATCAAGAATGTGATTAACGGAGAAAGCTCGAATCGACAGATTGATGAAGAATTTGATGGAAGGAAAAAGTTATGGACCTCTAATGAATAGAGCATATATAGCAGCCTCACTTCCATTCATATTGTGTTTGTTAATGTAATTATTTTTGGCCAAGCAACTAGATGCATTAGAAGATTTTTTACATTGTCTACCGTCCATCAAAATAATTGCCTACAAATATATTTTTTGCATATTAATTTATAATATACATATTTATACATAAAAATGTATTATTATTTTTATATATTTGACTAACAAATATAATTAGTTTTTATTGACCGGGCAAATGTGTAATATAACTTTCACTTTTATTTTCATATAAAATTTCATATTACTAAAGTAACATTACATTTACCGTCATATTTTCTTAATATAGAACTTCATAATCACTATAACTAGTTCATGCAAAATATATATTATATTAGAATAAAGAATCTATTCATAATTTTATTTGAAATAGAATACAAAATAATTAAGAGTACGTATAATAGTGGTAGATGTTGTCTTTACGGGGTTAACAAAATTTAATGTTTCCCCACAAAGTTTAGTTATATATGAAAAATTACTAATGTTTGGATAAATATTAAATCAAAACTCATACTTCCAAAATTACATCATCATATCATATTTTATATTAAAAATGGAAAGCGTCAAAATTAAAAGTTGAATTACAATTTTATAACTAATTTGTCAGAACTATTACTCTATCTGTTCATTTTTAATTGTCATAGTTTTTTTTAGAGTCAAACTATAAAAATTTTGACTAACATTTTATGATGTATTTTTATCATATTGATATGCAAAAATTTCCAATTTATAGTACTTTTCGTATAGTTTTTGAATATCTAAGTTTTTTGTTTAAAATGTCAAATTAATGTAATCTAGTTTGATTTTGAAAATTAGTCAAATTAACTTTTAAAAAGCACAACATGACAATTAAAAGTGGACGGAGGGAATAGTTTCCTAAATACTTAGGCATTGGGAAAATGTTTAATTATCTGATGGTGTAAAAAAAATTGGTGTTAATAATACATAAAATTTAAACACTTATTTAAATGGCAGGCTAAGTATACTTTTCGTGGAAATCTACGATGGACCCTCAATTTCATTTACTGTTTTTTTTTTCTTGAAAGAATAATTAGATATGTCCACTTGCTACAAACATTTCTTTAGATACTAGATGCTTAATGCCCGTGCGCACGGCCCAACATGTGATCTGAAGTACCTTTTACATGTTTAGATCAAAATTACAGAGATGCATGCAAGAAAATATTATGAATTTATTAATCTAGTATGGACAAAATTGAAATTACAAATTTACCGATCTTGATTGATGTTGCAATCAGGCTAATCAAGCTAGAAATGTAAATTTCCTAGACGAACATTGAATAGGGAATCCAATTAAACAGAGAATCTCAGTAAACAATTATACTCCGGTGTAAAATATATTTCAAACTTCATTAGATGAAATCAAAATATAGTAAATGTGCATGTCCACTTAAAACGGAGCCTCATTCCAGGAAATAATTTTCTCAATTCATACGTCTAGATCTCCATCATTTAGCTTTTACCAAAAACTAACCGCCTTTAAGTGCAAATAGTTGACAAATATCTTCGGACCAACTTTTAATAAAATCAACAAGTTCAATAAGAGAATAGCTTTGATAATTACAAGTCAAAGCTATTCTGCATCAAATAAGTACTTGTAATTATCGATCCAACAAGTTCACTAAACACTGTTGATATGTACATCGTTGTTGGAACTTGGATGCAGAAGTATTGCAAGTTGAAGGATTTAGTATCAAGCCAAACAAAAGTGTTGCATATATAACTAATGAGAAGATAAAGAATGAGATTAACTATTTGAGCATTCTCGATCCATCTTAGTCAATTTGAGCTACTACATTGTTTCTTTAAAAAATCAGAATAGCCATGAAATATGAGTTGACATTAGCCCACAAACTCGATAGCCTGTCTGCATCTAAAGCATTTAAGAATACATTTAAAGTAAATACAACTTACTAATTTAAGCAAAAAAAAAAAACTTTAAGAAAAATAAAAATCAAATCAAATCCGAAAAATCAGAGTCAGAGTCAGTTAATTTTTTTAATAGAGTTCATAACTCAAAATCATGTATTCATATATATAATCATCAAGTGAAATAATAGTGAAAAAAACTGCACTCAAACAACAATTGAATAGGAAAAAATCACCAGCAATTGCGATAAGGAACTGCGCGCAGAAAATAGAAAAACTAAAGAATTCATCAAAAGAAGAGGGAACAAATAATATCCACCAAACAAAGATTATAAATAAAGACTAATTAAGAAAGAATTTTGAAAAATAAGCTCACCAAAAATCCAAAACTAATAACAAAAGTGTAGATGAAGATGAAGCCATGCATGACATCAACTAACACTTTTCACATCAGCTTCTACCAACTCCATTCTCCATCTTCTTTGTTGCTAAGAAGTATGAAATTATAAGTTGATGGGTCTTAACGGTGAATATGTTTTCTGATTCTTGTTTTTTAATTCATTAACAATTCTCAAAAAATTCTTAAAATAGTTGGCTAATAAATGTTGATAAAGATAAGGTATAGTGGATGAACACAGTAATGACAGACAGAGGGAAAAGAATAACTGATGCAGAGGCTTTGGAGGTGGAAATTGTTGGAATGTATGCGTCCACTTAGCTCTGATAGACCACGTCCTCAGCACGATTTATAATGATGACAATAGATAAATATTGAATGTAAATAAATGCTGAAAGTAAAGATTGTACACACAATTTTACGTGGAAACCTCCTTGTGCAAGGGAGTAAAACCACGACCTGTCTCATAGGAATTTTCAAACTGCATTCACTAATCTTCTCAAAGCAAAAGTAAAATATAGTTTACAACTTGAGATTAACCTTCTAATCTCCACACTAAGTAATAACACCTATTACTTAAATGAGCCTAACCAGATACAACACTGCCCACTATACTAATCCAGACTGATTAATATAGACTTTGGTGTAAGACACTAAGTTACTCACAACTAGGTTCTCACAATGATTCACACAAGCTTGAAACGTTTCTAACACAAACGAAACGATTCCTACAATATAAGCACGATTACAAGCAATTCACATAACAGCTGGTACAGGAAACAATGAAGCACTCTATTAGGTCCCTGCTGTTTTGAAGCTTGAAACTCTCTCTTTTGAATGTATGAGTAATCTTGTTGTTTGTTTTGGAATATATTAGTCATGAAGAGTTATTATCCAATGTACAAACAACCTCGTCGCTTCTGATTGGTGTAGTACACTGCAACTCCACCAACTTTCTGATGCAGACAACTTTTCCAGATGTACAACATATGACACTGGACGAGTATACTTTGCAGAGGACCAGGCCCCTGCACTTGTGAGGAGATCATCAAAACATCTAGGAGCGTTAGCACTTATCATTTTCCCCCTTTTTGATGATGAAAAACAACCTACACGAAACCTCACTTGAGTGTAATTACAACATTCATTCAATGAAACGACGAATTCACGAATTCCCCCTTTAGTTCAGTATCCATCAACAATAACAATGTGTTCCCCCTTAGTTCAGTACCCCTAATTCCACAACCAGCTTACAATTCCCCTTACTTCATTACCCCTAATTCCACAATCAGCTTACAACAAAATTCCCCCTTTTGACATCATTGAAAAAGAAGCAATAAACATATTCAAATTATATGCAAAGCATTTGAAGAACTCAGAGCCATGGGCCACACAGAACATGTGCATGTAAGCATAAAGAGAATATGAAACCACACTTTAAACGGGGCACAAAAACAAATAACATTAGATCACTAAAACTGTCCATAACAGTCAGTCAAAACAACACATAGCCACAGGAGTTTTAATTCAGAGTTGAAAAAGAAGAAACTAGGGAAATATGACTCGTTTAGGACGGAGGGGGATTTAGAGTGCGCATTAGCATCAACGTCAGCTCATTTGCATTCTCATGAGCCTGGATGAGTTGCTTGTGGAGAGCGTTAACTTCATCACTGAGTGAGGCATTTGTCTTTAGCAACATTGCATTCTCATCCCTCAACTATTGCACTACCTGCTCATCCACTTTAGAGGTACCAGGTCTTTCTGAGACAACCTTCTGCAACTTAGACTTCAGTTGCACAATCTCAACCTTCTTATCATTTAAGATTGTGGTGAGATCAAATACCTCACGTTGAAGAGAGGCTTGTTGTTCCAGAACATCTGCCACTTGTGATCTGCCTTTTCCCTTCCCTTCAACACGCTCACATTCCAGCAGGGTGGCTGCAGTGAACATCTACTTGGTGGTACCTGGTACTCCTCTTCCTAAAGGCACTTCAAAGTGGTTGAATACAAAACTCAACAAGTAACCATATGGAATCCCATGTTTTGCCTTTTTCCAAGTCATTACCTTGTGCATGTGCTCCAGCATAATGGTAAGGAGGTTGATCTCTTCAAGTTCATCAAGCTTCTCCATGAGAAAAAGGTCAGCAGTAGATGTCGCTGTTCTCTTTTCAGTTCTGGGAACCAACACCTTATTGATGAACTCAAAAAGCAACTGATATTCCCATTTGAGAAACATTTTCGGTAACCTTGCACTCTTAACATCTCCACATTTTGTGGCAAGTTTTGTGAAGTCACTAGATGGTTTACAACCTTCAATCGTTCGAATTCCTTCCACAGTCACCCCTAAAGTGATCCCCAATATTTCTTCACCCAAGCATATTTCAACATTCCCGACAGTAGTCATGATTCCACCACCTTCCAGAAGTTCCATTTTATAGAAAAATTCATGCACCTCAGGTTCATGCAAGTACGGAACTGGAGGTTCAAAGAGATGGTTCCAACCTTGAATGGAGACAACATCAAAAATATTTGACATGCCAAATTTGGTTAGAATGTCAGGGTCAAAGACTCTGCCATTTAGAACCTTTTGGTTCTCCATGGCCGTTATCCGCTCCTCCTTTGTCATTTTCTTTTCTTCACTTTGTTTTTGAACCCTGGGACCTGGTCCCTTTACGGGTTTTGATTTTTCAGCCACCTGTTTTCTAACTTTCTCCATTTTTACAAAAGATTGCTTTCGACTTCCTTTTGATTTAACCCTTTCATCCTCTGCTTCCTTTCTTTGTTTCGTCACATGCGCAGTGATGTCATCAGATTCAGTCTCACTGGTTCCAATAGGCACAAAAGTTGAGGTGGGTTTTTCAGGCAGTTGCCCTTCTTGTCTCCTTTTTCTTATTCTCTCCGTTTGGATTGCATTCGCTGTAATTGCACTTCCCATAACATTCTGGGTTACACTTCTCGTCCCATACTGCTTTTTTTCCCCTTTTAAGTGAGTCTCAACCAGCTTTCCTTTTCATTTCCTTTTTCTCTCTTTTGCACATTCAGCATTCTCAACAGTAAGAGTGGCCTCAGGAGTGCCTTTGACTGTTTCCATATTGGGAACATCCATTGTGAAAGTGTTCGCTCCTCGCACACCCTTTATGCTCCATTTTAATGGAACCTCTTCTTCCTCTTCCCTGTCACTCTCAATATCAAAAGATCTAGGTGTTTGGTCAAACATGGGTTAATTTTCATGAGGGACCTGATTCGGTGACCCCAGTTCATGCTCCAGTAGAGTGGGTTGAACATCTCCTCTCAGTGAGGCCAAGCTTTGAACGGCTACCAGTTCCTCCCCTGCGCTAGAATGCACGATTCAGGACCCTTTCCTTCCGGCAAATCCCCTTCAAAAAGTCTCTCAGACATAGTAGATGAAACATCAATAGAACCCACTTCTATTTCTTTAGAGAAGGGTTCAACACTAGGTTTTGCTACAGATTGCAACTCCGAGTTTTTGGAATTTTCACCGAATAAGACCAGGGTGGGGGAACAGGCCAAAATATCCTCAGAAGAAAGCACAGGGGAGGTTATGACTTCATTCGGCAAAGTGATGGATTCAGCCATTTCACCAACTCCATAGACTGCAGTCGAGGAAGACTTGTTTGGAAGAGGAATTGAGAAGTTGAATGAACTAGGGTTTTCAACCTCTTGGGAGATAGGAAGCTTTGAAGAAGATTCAGAGTTAGTCATTTTGGAAGAAAAGAGAAAACACTTGAAGAAAAGATTAGTGAATCAGAAAGAGAAATTTTCGAAGGGATTAAAGTAGTTGATTCACCAAGAATAGTTCTATATAAAGCCATAAGATTATCGGGTCCCCAATAGTAGCGACCTTTGGTTTTAAAGAGAAAAGACATTTGAAACTGACGCGATGAATAGGGAGAAGACATGTGGCAGTGATGTTGACAGACACACAATGTAGTATAAGTGATACTAACCTCGTAGGGACCTGGTCCCAATTTATATGGAGTCCTGTTTATATGATTAAATTTTTCCTTTAGCCATCATGTAATGAGTGTATACTTGCATTAAGGTATCAAAAATGAATTCCTAAACGACATGCATTATAATAAGCATAGATACCTGCCCTCCTTGACATAATCAAGTGGAAGATTTTGTGCAAACTTGTCAAGGAATCAGGTGATCTTGTGCATCCCCAGCCTCAACCTATGATAAAACATTCTTTACTTAAGGTTTTGTAAAGATATCAGCCAGCTGATCTTCAGTCTTGCAAAACTTCATCACCACATTTTGCTTCTCAACATTGTCTCTCAGAAAGTGAGGCCTCACATCTATGTGCTTAGTCCTCTTATGTTGAACATGATTCTTGGCCATGTTCATTGCACTAGTGTTGTCACAAATAAAATGAATAGTGTTTGTGAGTACACCAAAGTCTTCTAGCTGCTGCTTGATCCACAGTAGTTGTGCACAGCAAGATGCAACATCCACATATTCTGCTTTTGCTGTAGACAAAGCCACATAATTTTGCTTCTTGGTCCCCCATGAGATCAATGATGATCCTAGGAAGTGTGCCATGCCTGATGTGCTTTTTCGATCAACAAGAAAACCTGCATAATCAGCATCAACATAAATAGTAAGATCAAAAGAGTCCCCAGTAGGATAGAAGAGGACCAGGTCCTCGGTTCCCTTCAGATATCTCAGAATTCGTTTGGCTGCCTTCAGATGAGACTCATTTGGTGCTGCTTGAAACCTTGCGCATATCCCTACATTGAAGACTATGTCTGGCCTGCTTGCAATGAGGTACAAAAGTTGTCACGCCCCGAGCCTACACCCTGGGCGGGACCGGCACCTGGAGACCATTGCTGGTCCCAAGCGAACCCTTGGCCTGGCTTTCTTAACTCAGCGGAAACCTAACTTAACAGAATAACTCAATGCCATGCAAAGACATAAACAACTTAACTAATAAAAGTATGGCCCAAAGGGCAACTCGAGTCTCAAAATAGAATATTTACATATATATACGTATACATGGATGAGAGACTCAAAACTAACTGACTGTCTATTGAAGCCTCTAATATACTGAGATGGATGTGGGGACAGACCCCGCAACATCCTAATAGAACAAAACTAAGTACACAAAATAATTGAGTCCTCCGGAATGCAAGGAGGCTCACCACAGACTCTGGAGTGCTCAGCTGGATCAACGACGTGCAGGATGCTGATCCGGGGTACCTGTATCTGCATCATAAAACGATGCAGGCCAACTGGCATCAGTACATGGAATGTACGAATATGTGAGCTGGAAAAGCTGAACCACAACTTAAACTTGAAAGGAGAACAAGAGATCACTTACCTTGACTCTGTTCGACTCATACACATAACTGGACTCAAAGTAAAGCAACAAGACACGAGCCATACATATAAAGCTTGTAAAAGAACGTAAACAACTTAGATCGTTAAGGATAAAATGACAACAAACTCCACTTTTCTTTTATAAACATAATACAGCTTTTGTGGGAGGTTCTTTAACCGACAACCACCACTACGAGCCTTAGTGATGATACAACGTTTTACCTCACGTTGCCAAAGGACCATCCTATACCTTGCCATCGATATAGGACCTTACTTTTGCTTAGTGGATCCACTAGCCTAATCTTATGTGATCATCTTAAAAGAATGATACGTCAAGTCCCATGTTGGCGCATGGTTCTTATGGAGAGTTAAGTTAATATGAACTCGTGTCCCCAATTCGGTGCTCAATACTACTCCCAAAAATACTTTGGCTCATGCTTTTAAAATAACTTCTTTCTTTAGTTTGAGATAATTACTCAAGCTTAGCCCAAAGGCTCTTTTGGAAAACATGGTTCCTTTCTTGCTTAAACGTAAAAACATTTAAAAACTTCTTTGGGAAGTACATAGTTCCCTAATAACTTTGGAGAAATGGACACGACTCTTTACTCCTTACTTTACTTGAACTCTTTACTTTTGACTTGACTTGAAACTCTTAACTCACTTGAGACTTGAAACGACGTTAAGACGTTCAATAACGACTCTTGAAAAGCTTTAAAGACTTGCCTTGACTTGCTTAACTTCTAAGCTTGGCTCTAACTCCACTTGACTTCTAACTTCACTTGACTTGATCCTAACTTTCTTGAATTATGGATTCAAGGACTTGATTGGTATTGGAAGGACCTCATGATGTTTAGGAATGATTTAGGAATGATTTGGAACAACCAAACTTAAGAAAATTTTTGAGGATAAATTCTGAAAACAGTGGAGTCCGCGTCCAGTCCGCGACGCGGAGCAGATTTTGTTCACAGAGGGAACAAGTCCGCGACACGGACTTGTTTCATGTAAGAAGCCCGACTTTTCTCCTTCATTTTTCCAACTCTAAACCCTCTTCACTTCAAAGGTTCTAGCCCCAATCACTTAGGAACATAAAATCCCTCAACATTCAATAGAATACCACTCAAAAAAACACAATCCAATCATGTCCCACCACCAACCATATTTCCACAACAACAACTAACAACTTTAACAACTTCAACCACAACAACTCACAACTTTAACAACAAAGCCAATCCTTTCTTAATGAATAAAAGGGGTTAGGTGTGTGGGGGAAAGGATCACCCAACACTAAAAGCTCACATACCTTGGTAGGGATCACCCCCGACGAAAATCCACGATGATCTTGACGGAACTTGCTTGATCTTCCTCTTTCTTCCCTTCTTCTTCTCCTTCTTCTCTTCTTCCTCTCTTCTTCACTCTCAAACCCTAGCCTTCACTCTCTTAAAAATGGAAAAAATGACCCAAATATCAGCCTAACACAACAATATATCTTCAAAAGAATTGGCTAGGGAAAAGACTAAAATGCCCTTAATGATTCCCGGACGGATTTCCTTGTCAACTGCCTAACTTTCAAAGGCCATAACTCGCTCATACGAACTCGGAATTGAGCAAACTCGGCGGCGTTGGAAAGATCGTTCCGAGGGCTATGCAACCATAACTGGAAATAATTCTAACTCGTCATGAGCTAGAAGTTACGACTGATCAAAGTTGGCCAAAAACTCACATTTTCCATACTTAGCCAAAATTTCCAGATTTTCAAATCCTTTCCAAAAATTGAAAATTTTCAATTCTAAGCCTCTTCAATTATTTCACATTGCCGGATGTTACAAAAGTGACCCAATAATTCCCCTGTACATGGTCTGATTGACCTCAACACCATCTTCATCCAAGTCAAGTTTCACACTTGTGCTCATAGGAGTATCAAGAACTTTTGCCTCAAGTAGATTGAATTTTTTGAGCAATTTTTTTATATACTTTTATTGACATATTGAGGTTCCTTGAGGAGACTATTTGATTTGCAAACCTAGGAAGAAGGTGAGCTCCCCCATCATGCTTATTTCAAATTCACTACTCATCAAATCAACAAACTCTTTGCACAGTGAATCTGAGGTAGCTCCAAAGATGATGTCATCTACATATACCTACACAATCAACAAATCCTTACCTCTGGATTTTAAGAACAAGGTATTATCAATTTTACCTCTTTTGAACCCATTGGCAAGGAGGAACTTTGACAGACGTTCATACTAAGCTCTGGGAGCTTGCTTTAAGCCATACAAAGCTTTATCCAATTTCAGCACATGATTTGGCAGCTCTGCATCTTCAAAGCCTGGAGGCTGTTTAACATATACCTCTTCCTTCAAGTTTCCATTCAAGAAAGCACTCTTGACATCCATCTGAAATAGCTTGAATTCCATATAGGCAGCAAAGGCTATCAAAATCCTAATAGCTTTCATTCTAGCTATAGGTGTGAAGGTTTCATCGTAATCAATTCCCTCCTCTTGGTTGTACCCTTGCACTACAAGCCTTGACTTGTTTCTGGTGATGGTTCCATGATCATTGAGTTTGTTTCTGAAGGCCCATCTTGTCCCTATGATGGTTCTGTTGAGTGGTCTGGGGACCAGGTGCCACACCTTGCTTCTTTCAAACTGATGGAGCTCTTCCTTCATTGATGTTACCCAATCTACATCCTGCAATGCTTATTTGATGTTCTTGGGCTCAATGGATGATATGAAGGCTGAGTATACAACTAGATTTCCTGTTCTGGATCTAGTTTGTATTTCAGAGTCAAGTGGAGAGATAAGATTGTCCAATGGATGTGAGGATTGATGTTTCCATCCGGACTTTCTGGTAATCTCTTCTTCTTTATCGGCACCAGATTCACCTTCATCATTTTCTGGATTTTGAGACAATACCTCCTGAGCTGAACCAGAGGGACCAGGTACTCCTGTGTGTTCTGCACCTTTTCCCTTTGCATCCTGATCATCCTATTTTCTATTGATCAGCTCCTCGAGCTCATGATCTTCTTTGTGCTCATCCATCTTTTTCGATTCATCAAATACTATATGCATGCTTTCTTCAACACATAGAGTTCTTTTGTTAAAAACCCTGTAAGCCTTGCTTGTAGAAGAGTACCCAATAAACACCCCTTCATCACTTCTGGCATCAAACTTGCCAAGGTCATCCTTTACATTATTTAGTACAAAGCATTTTCATCCAAATGGCTTGAGATGAGCAATTGAAGCTTTTCTGTCATTCAATAATTCATAAGGTATTTTCTTGATCACAAACCTGATAAGACACCTATTTGTGACATAGCATGTTGTGTTGACTACCTCTGCCCAAAAATTTCATTGCAAGCCCTGAATCAATCAGCATAGTTCTAGCAATATCCACCAATGTTCTGTTCTTTCTTTCAACAACTCTATTTTGCTGAGGAGTTCTTGGTGCTGAGAAATTGTGATTGATTCCATTTTCAGCACGAAATCCTTCAATTTGAGAGTTTTCAAACTTTGTGCCATGATTAGATTTGATGTTAACAATCTTGCAGTTTACTTTCAGTTGATGAATATCTTTGGCGAAAGTGATCAGAAGTTCTGCCGTCTCATCCTTAGTCCGCAAAAACATATTCCATGTAAACCTGGAGAAGTCATCATCAGCAACAAGAATATATTTTTTACCTCCTCTGCTTTGAATTCTGACTGGTCCACATAGGTCCATGTGAAGAAGCTCCAGAGGTCTGGTTGTGCTGACTCCTTTCTTGGCTTTGAAAGATGATCTTGTTTGTTTCCCTTTTGCACATGCATCACAATTTAGCATTTGAAAACTTCAGCTTTGGCAATCCACGGACCAGGTCCCCTGCAATAAGTTTGTTCAACAAAGAAGTACTTACATGACCCAAACGTCGGTGTCATAGATTTGCATCATCAGTTTGAGCACTCAGACATGAAAGACTGTCCCCTTCAATAGAGTCAAGATCAACAACATACATATTTTTTACTCTTGTGGCAGACATAACAACTCTTTTGGTTGCACAGTTTGTAACTAGACATTTATCAGACATGAACTTGACTTCATTTCCCTTGTCACAGATTTGATATACACTTAAGATATTGTATTTCAAACCATCCACATAGTGTACATTGTCTATAGAATGATCAGTAGATCTCCCTATCCTTCCAATACCAAGAATAGAACCCTTCTTTCCACCACCAAATGACACACCACCACCTTGGTGTGCTTCCAAAGAGAGGAAGTTTAGAGTGTCTCCAGTCATATGCCTTGAGCATCCACTATCCATGTACCAGCACTGACTGCTTCCTCTCTTCTGCACAAGAATCACTTATTAGACTTAGGAACCCACTTCAAATGGAGTTCCCAAAAGATGTCAAAAGGCTTAATGAGAAACCTTCATGTCCATAGGGGCAAAGTGTTCTTGCTAAAATGGTAACGGGGACCAGGCACCTTTTTCGTCTTCTCACAATTTTTCTTCGATTTAAGAAAATTCTCCTGCCTTTCTTTCACTCATCTCAGTATCTCACACTTTTCTTTCAGATGACCATTTTTACCACAATGGATACACAACAGGTTGTCAAAGACAGACACATACTTACTATGACGATTTTAAGGAGGCTCTATCTGTTTACAACCTAATCCCCTCTTGTTGTTGAACTTTTGATTTTCTAAGTTAGGGAGAATCTTAGACGAATCAGTTCATTTGAGAGAGTGGTTCAACTCTTCTTTGATCTTACCCAGATCCTTCACTAGTTGAGAGTTCCTTTCCAGGGAGGCAACCAACTTAGACTCAGAGATCTTAAGTTTCTCTTCTAGTTCAACCTCAAAGTTACTAAGTTTACGCTTCCCATCCTTAGAGGTACCTGGTTCCTCATTGGGTTCAAGACTACAGATCTCAATAGTGCCTATTCTAACACTCATTTCAGATATTTGAGAGTTAAGAGCTGAGTTTTCATCCTCACACAACCTCAACATTTCACTCATCGTCAAATTTTCAGAAGTTAGTTCATCAACTAAGTCAATTAATAGAGCATCAAGTTTTCTTAATCTATTAATGGGAAGAGTGTCTAGATCATCCTTGAGATAAAAAAGGGTTACCTCATTCAAATCCTCCTCATCGTCAGATTTTGCCATTAGTGAAAAAATGGAGTTGTAGACAGTTTCATCATCTTCTACAACCATCATCGAGATATCTTTTGGGCTATCTATTTCTTCCTCGGATTCGCTAGAGGCATTTCCCGATACAACCAAAGCTCTTTTCACCAGTTGATCAACATGAGCTTTCCTCTTGGCATGGTCAAGGACCTGGTCCCTTCTGCGAGGTCTAAAGTCCTTAGTTTCCTGCTTCTGGCTAGGGCAATCTCTCATGAAGTGACCAAGTCTGCCACATTTATGACAAAGATCATTTGTATTTGTTGTTTTGCTGGTCGAAGCCTTCTTTTGAAACCCTCCATGTTTTTTGATGATCTTCTGAAACTTTCTAGTAACATATGCCATTTCATCCTCCTCCTCAGTTACCTCAGGTTGAGACGTTTTCAGTGCAACTGATTTCTCCTTTTTTCCCTCATTCATGCTTATCCCTTGTTTCTTGTTCAGCTTGTAGGTCTGGAGATTTTCGATCAGCTCATCCATGGCAAGTGTCTTAAGATCTTTTGCTTCTGTTATAGCATCAACTTTACTTTCCCATGACTTGGGAAGTACCTTGAGAATCTTGCGAACTTGCTTGCTTAAGGGAATAGACTCACCTAGGCACCTTAGTTCGTTGGTGATGGAAGTGAATCTTGAGTTCATTTCGAAGATAGTTTCACCTTCCTTCATATAGAAGTTCTCATATTGAGTCGTAATCATATCGACCTTAGACTCCTTTACTCATTGTGTTCCCTCATGGGCTGTTTGGAGACAATCCCATATCTCTTTGGCTGATTCACAGGCAAAAATTTTGTTGTACTCATCTTATCCGATTCCACACACTAAAATCTTCTTTTCTTTACAGTTTTTCTCTATCTTTTTCCTGTCCATCTAATTGTACTCCTTTCTAGTTTTAACAACTATTGTAGTGAGTTCTTTGTCTTTCACTTCCTTAGTGGGAATGTATGGTCCATCGAGGATTACATCACATAGCTCAGTGTCTTCAGCATTGATGTAGTCATGCATACAATTCTTCCACCACCCATAGTATTGTCCATTGAAACGGGGTGGTCTGGTGGAAGACTGGCCTTCCTCCATGTTGGGTGGAGCAGCCATTCCTTCAGGATCTTTTCTTTTCTTGGTGTTACCCAAACTGAAAAGTCAAGCTCTGATACCACTTGTTGGAATATATGCGTCCACTTAGCTCTGATAGGACCAGGTCCTCAGCACGATTTATAGTGATGACAGTAGATAAATACTGAATGTAAATAAATGTTGAAAGTAAAAATTGTACACACAACTTTACGTGGAACCTCCTTGCTCAAGGGAGTAAAACCACGACCTGTCTCACAAGAATTTTCAAACTGCATTCACTAATCTTCTCAAAGCAAAAGTAAAATATAGTTTACAACTTGAGATTAACCTTCTAATCTCCACACTAAGTAATAACACCTATTACTTAAATGAGCCTAAGCAGATACAACAGTGCCCACTATACTAATCCAGACTGATTAATATAGACTTTGGTGTAAGACACTAAGTTACTCACAACTAGGTTCTTACAATGGTTCACACAAGCTTGAAACGTTTCTAACACAAACGAAACGATTCCTACAATATAAGCACGATTACAAGCAATTCACATAACAGTTGGTACAGGAAACAATGAAGCACTCTATTAGGTCCCTGCTTTTTTGAAGCTTGAAACTATCTCTTTTGAATGAATGAGTAATCTTGTTGTTTGTTTTGGAATATATTAGTCATGAAGATTTATTATCCAATGTACAAACAACCTCGTCGCTTCTGATTGGTGTAGTACACTGCAACACCACCAACTTTTTGACGTAGACAGCTTTTCCACCTGTACAACATATGACACTGGACAAGTATACTTTGTAGAGGACCAGGTCCCTGCACTTGTGAAGAGATCATCAAAACATCTAGGAGCGTTAGCACTTATCAGAAATGAAATGTAGCATAAGATAATGTTACTAAAATAACCTTAATTTGAAATTTATTGCCAATTAACTGACATGTTGATACCCTATTTCTACTGACTCTTCTAATATAATAGAATGTTAAATGGTAGGGAGCGGTTCCTCCTTTAATTGGCTTTACCTTAGGCTAATCAAATTCAAAATTTAGTTACCATAAGTCATATATTAGGGGATTGAACAAGTTGTTTAGTTTTTTAAAAGCTAAATTCAAGAAACTTTCTTCAATCTAATGATTCTGTATAGAGATAATATATAAACATGATCGTTAACATGGCTTCAGCGAATAACTATGCCCTCCAACTTTGAGTATGCACAAGTAGACACACGTGTTCCATGACATAGTATACGTGACACAAAATTGTCATGTAGGGTGTCATGTAGGACGAATGTGTCTATTTATTCATTTTTATACAAGTTTAAGTAGCGTCTACTTGTGCACACCCAAAGTTAAATGTCATAGTTATCCGCTAAGGCCAAGCTAAGGGGTCATGTTTATGTATTATGCCTTTTGTATATGTAGTTCCATTTTTATCTTTTGAATATTCTTACCAAGGAAAATCAGAATATGAGATTCTGACTTTGAAAAGATTATAAGTTGTATTGATCAATTATGGTTCTTCTAAAACATGTCCTCTTCCAGAATACTCTATTTCTTAAATTTTTTTGGAGTAAATGGACTAGGTGGGGGTGGGTGGGGAATAAGTCAATTAATTAACGTGTCCTAAGAAAGGGAATAAATAATACTTGTTGCTTCATCTATAATAAGGACTTGTTCAATTTCAAGTATACTGTTTAGAAAATATTAGTAATACTATCTTTGCTATGACATTGTAATATTTTAGCCAGACGAAAAACTTGACGAAGTCCTTAGTTGCCAAAAGCATATATATCATTATAGATTCAGTAGTCTTGCAATCTGATAAAACATTTGTCTAACTATGGCTCTTTTTGCATACTTTGTTTGTCTTCTATTAATAATCCCTTTTGTCACTTCATTGTCCTTCAATTTTGATAGTTTTAATCCCAATGATCAGAATTTAACATATGAAGCAGATGCTTATCCAGCAAACGGTGTAATTCAGCTCACCAAAAACCAGCGCGATAGTGGTTCAAATGATAGCATAGGCCGAGCCACATATTCAGAAGCTCTCTATCTTTGGGACAAGGCCTCTGGGAATCTCACTGATTTCACTACGCATTTCTCCTTTGGGATCAATTCACAGGGCAGAAATGATTATGCTGATGGTCTTGCCTTCTTCCTTGCTCCTGCAGGTTCAAGAATTCCTGATAACTCAGCCATAGGAGGCAGCCTTGGCCTTGCAATTAGTGGTCAACAAAATACATCGAGAAATCACTCTTTTGTTGCTGTGGAGTTTGACACCTTTAAGAACTTTTATGATCCAAAGGGTGATCATGTAGGTGTTGATATCAACTCCATGGTATCTGTTGTTAATGTGACCTGGTTTAGTAGCATTCTGAATGGTAAGAGAACTGATGCCTGGATTAGTTATAATTCAACTACAAAAAACCTTAGTGTTACCTTCATCGGTTTCCAACAACAAGGGAATACTACAGTCACCGTCCTGCAGAACCTATCTTACAATCTTGATCTGAGGGAATATTTGCCAGAATGGGTCACTTTTGGCTTCTCCGGTGCAACAGGAACCCTCTTTGCATTACAAACCATATACTCTTGGAATTTTACTTCTTCTTTAAAACATAATGACAATATAACAGATCCAGATGTACCCTTACCAAGCCCTGTGCCAGAGGATTGGATTGATTATTCAAGCAAAAATAAGTCAGGACTAGTGATTGGATTGATTTCTGGCGGTTGTGTTTTGGTAGCACTATCTGTTTTAATATTGTTTGCATTTTGGAGAAAGAGGAAGGTGCGAGAAGATGAAGATGAAGATGAAGATGATGATATTATTGATGGTTCCATGAACAATGAATTTGAAAGAAGCACAGGACCAAAGAAGTTCTTGTACAGTGAGTTGGTTAGATGTACAAATAACTTTTCGCAGGAAGAGATGCTTGGGCAGGGTGGGTTCGGAGGTGTTTATAAAGGATATCTCAGTGAATCCAACTCCTATATTGCTGTTAAGAGGGTTTCAAGGGAGTCAAAGCAAGGAATAAAAGAGTATGCATCAGAAGTCAGGATCATCAGCCAGTTAAGACATAAACATTTGGTGCAACTCATTGGTTGGTGCCATCAAAAAAGAGAACTTCTACTTGTCTATGAGTTTATGCCTAATGGAAGCTTAGATTACCATATTTTCAAGGGAAGAAGCCATTTGACATGGCCAATAAGATTCAAGATTGCTCAAGGCTTGGCCTCAGCATTGCTTTATCTACACGAAGAATGGGAACAGTGTGTGGTGCATAGGGACATAAAGTCCAGCAATATTATGTTGGATTCCAATTTCAATGCCAAACTTGGGGATTTTGGTTTAGCTAGGCTAGTTGACCATGATAAGGGATCCCAAACAACAGTTTTGGCAGGCACGATGGGTTACATGGCTCCTGAATGTGTCACCACTGGCAAAGCTAGCAAGGAAACAGATGTCTATAGCTTTGGTGTTGTCGTGTTAGAAATAGGTTGTGGAAGGAAATGTATTGAACATAAAGCTGAGGAGCATCAAATAAATATTATCAAATAGGTTTGGAGACTTTATGGGATGGGAAATCTTCGTGAAGTAGTTGATCCTCGACTCTCATCAGAGTTCAATGCACAGGAGGTGGAGCACTTGCTAATTGTTGGCTTATGGTGTGCTCATCCAGATAACAATTGCAGACCTTCTATTAGGCAAGCAATTCAGGTGCTTAATTTTGAAGCTCCGTTGCCCATACTCCCTCCAAACATGCCTGTACCGACATATTGCAGTCCGTCACAATATGGATCAACTACTTCATATACATCACCGTATGACTCCAACGGTCCTCGGATTTCTGAAATACACTCTTCAGTGACTAGAGACTATACTGGTTCTTCAAATAACACAGCAGCTTCTGCAGCATCTTCGCCTTCCGCATCACTTCTGTACACATGTTGATATTGTCTTATAAAGGAACTGGTCTTTCATTTCCCTGCATTCAATCTTTCAATTTTTGCTCATAGTATTCTTTATTATTTTTTCTGTTATGAAATAGATTGAATGAATCAACAACTTTTTTTCAAAGTTTAAATTAAATAGTTAATATACTCTGTTCTTAAATGCATGTCTCACGAGCTATCATTGATATATTCGAACTAGGATTAGAAGTTGAATTTGAGGGAAGAAGGAATCTTTTAGTGAGTTTGTACTAAAGATATTTTTCATCAAAATGATGATAAACATGGACATATTAACTTAATTGTAGTCTGGACAGGACAATACAATTGATTTGTGTACTTGTGTCCTGTCTCTAGCTGGGAAAAAACTCCGAATTTGAACTAATTTTGACTGAGATATCTCTTGTTCCGATGTGAATTTAGATACATGAAGGATGTCATGTATGTTGTAACAAACCTAAATTTCTGATCACTATATTAATAAGAGAATTGAAATGTGATTACAACTTTAGAATTGTAATTGCAATGCTCAAACAACGGAATTACAATGGAAATATTGAAATAACAAGTAACTATAAGAATTGGATGAGAAACTTAGACTCTAGTGTTAGCCCATGGGATCCATTGATTATGATAAACGATACTTAACAAATATATGATCCATTGGAGGCAAAGTGACCTAAGGAATCAAAAGGAAAAGATACAAGCCTACAACACTAAAACAACACAAAGAAGGAAAGCCGATCAATTCAGTACCCAAGCGATACAAAGAAGGAAACAATCATTCAAGGAACACAGATTCAGCAGAATCAAGTCAAGACAGCTAAAATCCTAGTATCTGACTAGGACAATTAATCAAGCAAAATCTGGAGATAAATCAGGACAGAATCAAGAATGACAAAAAGATAAGCTCAACCAGCAAATCACTAAACAGAAAGACAATCAATCAAATCTGCGTGAAGATCATCAAGAGAAGATATCACAAAGAAGAAAATTGATTTGCTCATGAACATATCTAATATGGACATGAATTAGCAAATCACTCTCAATCAAGGAATCCTTCAAAATCCTTGATCAAAACAAACACCCTTGGGTTTTCCTTACAAGAGCAATCAATCTGTCTATATAAGCCTCCCTTAGCTTTAGTTGTGAAGCACACACTTCACATGAACTTGTAGTTTTTTGTTCTTTTGTCTTTCATAAAGCTTTGTATTCACTTGAGCGTACAATTGAAAAATAAAAGAAAAATAAAGGTCTGAGTGTAGGTTATACGGGTAGAGGTTGTGTCAAGGTAGAAGATCTAATTTGCATATCAGATTGGAATTTAAGTTCAAATATTTGTACCACCTAAGTTCCCTTCAAGCTCTAAAGGAAACCCTTGAAACCCAGGGGGACTGGACTAGACACCACATCAGTGATCCGAACCAGTATAAAAACATCTTCTTTTCATTTATATTCTGTCCTTTGCTTATTTATTTTTTGAGAATCTAATCTGTAGGAAGAGTCGATTACTCACAAATGTCAGTCGACTACGATAATTTTATATCACCCCCCTCTTAACTTTCAATTGGTATAAGGGCAGGTCTTACAAATCAAAGTGTTTAACCACACTTGAGTAAAGATCCATGGATAACTATCAAATTCCTAATGCTCTTCTTCAAGATGGACACTCTTCAAACCGACTTACTTACTTCAATGGTCAACACTACTCCCACCGGAAAGATAGGTTCAAAATCTTTGTTACATCAATTGATTTCCAAGCTTGGGTAGTTATCAAGAAGGGACCAAAACGCATCCCTAGTCTCACTGGAAAGGAATTTGCCTCAAAAGAGATTGATCTGGAATCATTTGACATCACAGAGGAACAACAAGAGGTAATCCAAACTAACGCTAGAGTTATAAGTTTGTTGTATTGTTCAGTTAGCAGAGCAGAATACGAAAAATTTATACATGTGAAACTGTGAAAGAAATGTGAGACAAACTTGAAGTCACTTATGAAGGGACCAACAAAGTAAAAGAAGCTTGAATCAGTTTACTGGGAAATGAATATGAATTTTTCTTAATGGCAGATGATGAGATAGTAGAAAATATGTTCTCAAGATTCAGCAAGATTGTTTGCGAACTCAATTCTTTGGAATGATATACTCAAATGGACTACAAGTCAGAAAGTTCATAAGAAGTCTTCCAAAGGCCTGGGAAACTAAGGCCGCCATTTTTTAAGATGGAGATCTACAAAAAAATGACTTATGATGAACTTCGAGGAAACATTATTGCCTATGAACAAAATCATATTAACAAATATAACAAGGATGACAAAAAGAAAATTGTGGCCTTTACAGCTAGAACTCTTGAAATTGAAGAAGAAATTGATGAATCCCAAAGTGAAGGAATGACCCTCATAAATCATGGAGTCAGACAGATGCTACGTCAGAGAAGACAGAGGCCTCAACAAGACTTCAAGAACAACGACTACTCCAGATATGACGATCGATGTTATTGCTGTGGAAAGCCAGGTCACATTAGGTAAAACTGTCCTGAACTAAAAAGAAGGAGCCACAGGAAGAATGTGGATCCAAAAAGTCTCAGAGCATGGAGCGATGAAGAAGCACTATAAGTGGATCATGCTAAAACAACAAATATCTACTTTGTGGCAATGGGGGAATCAAGCAAGGTAAGGCATCATAATTGCTCTAACTGTGTCTTTGGATATTGTTATTGACAAATTGCAGAAGGTTATTGATGAATATAACAAGATTTCACAAGAAAAGAAAGACTGACGAATTCTTCTTAAAGCAAGTCAGATTAAAATTGACTTACTGTGTGAAGAACTTGGTGAAATCAAAATGCAATTAATAACATCAAGAAATCACAGAATCATAGCTCAGTCAGATCTAACAGATGAATCATCAACTCTTCTTTTTATTCTACTAAATCTACTTTTAGTCCTGCCTTTTTTTTTTACGTGTGGCACTATGGTCATGATTCTTTTAATGGATTTGGAGACAAAAGGATGCTAGTCCAAACCATCAAGGACCCAAGAATACTCAAGTACCTAAAAGAAATTAATTTATCTATCTTGCAGGAGCGAACCAAAAGGACCTACAAAAAAGGAATGTGGGTAATAAATAGTGGATGCTCTAGAGAGACATATACGGAAAAAAAAAAGAAAACATTTAAACGTTGAATGATTTTAATGGAGGATATGTACAATTCAGAGATAATGCCAAAGGAGAAGTAATTGGAGTTGGATCTATAACTCGCAACTCATCCTGTGTACCACCTCAAAAAGCGAAAAGTTGAAAAGAAAAGGAAAAAGCATTTTTTACACAGAGGCACTGGTCTTTGAGATAGACCTACGAACGGTAGGAAGAGAATCGTAGAACTGGATTTGAGTTTTTAGAATTTCAATTTTCTAAGGTTTGACCTACGAATGAATAGGATGAGCCATAGGAAATTGGCGAGTCATAGATGGGTTCCGTAGGGGTAATCCATACTTCGTAAAAAATTTGGGTTAACAGAAAGGTCTACGGAATGTAAAAAGTTCGACAGTCCATAGAATTGTGTCGTAGAAAGTTGGCAAATTTTAGGCCCCAGTAACTCGACCTACGGTTACTGGGGCCGTAGTACAATATGTAGAAAGCTCTACAGTCCGTTTGTCCAAACCATAGGGTTATCTGAAAGTTATTTATTAAGGATGTTTGGGCCTTTTCCTATGCATTTAATGCCTATACTATGTTGTTTTGTCCCTAATTTTTAGTCTTATAATTACCCTTATACTCCTAAATCTACCCCCCCCCCCCCGCAATTCCCATCCACATTCATCATCTCCGAATTCTCTCAAGCTTCAAGGAAGACATCTCAGGTTCACCTCCATTACTTTTGGGCTTTGATCATCAAGGTATGTAGGGTTTTCATCATTGGATTTCTGTAACGTCTCGCACCTAGAAACGACTATAAAGAGTTTAAAATATGAAAATATTGATTTTTGGAAAGAATAAGGAAATCTGGAAATTTTGTCTAAGTTAAGAAAGTGAGTTTTGGCCATTTTCAAACGGCCATAACTCCTATCTCAGGAGGATTTAGGAACATCTCTTGATATGTCTGGAAATCCCTTGGAGAGATCTTTCCAACGCCACCAATTTTTCCCGATTTCGACATCGTATGAGTGAGTTATGCCTTTCGGAAGTTGGGCTGTTGGATTGAGGAAAGTCCCAATCCGGATTTAGGGAAGGACAAAGTAGTCTTTTCTCTAATTAATTTCCTAATTCGTTTTTAGGGATTTATTGGGGTAAAAGCTTATTTTGGTCAGATTAGAAAACTATATTCACGCTTAGGGCTTGGAGAAAAGAGCAAGGAAGAAAGAAAGGGAGAAAAGCCAAGATTTCCGTCAAGCTTGCAAGTGGAATTCGTCGGGGGTGATCCCTATTAAGGTATGTGAGATCTTTCCATGTTAGGTTAGTTCACCCACACACCAACTTGTTTCAATCCTTTGGTTTGGAGTTGTTTACATGTTGAAAAGTGAATGTTCTTGAAGAACAAATTGTAGAATTCTTGTTGGTTGAATTGTTAGTGCTTGGGGGTTGATTTGATTTATGTTTCTGGGCTATTTTTCGAGTTAGATTGATGGTGTATTGAGAGTACAATTGATCCTAAGTGTTTGGGGAAAGAACTAGGGAAGATTGGAGGGTTTAGAGATGAAAAATGAAGAAGAAAATCGGGGATTTTCTGGGCAAGGGCTTGGGGCGTCGCGCCTGCCAGAGTGCCACGAAATTTCCTCTGAACTTTGGCCTCTGGCGCATCGCGCCAGCCAGAGCCCTCTGAAGTTTGAGGGCTGGCGCCCCACGCCTCTCAGAGCGCCAAGGACACCAGTTCTCCCTATTCATTCCCCACCTTCTCGTACGTGTTCCTAAGTGGTGTACCTATGTTTCCTAGTCGATTCTAACATTCTAAAATACATTTAAACATCATGAAATCATCCATAAACATGAAATCATGAACCTTGAATCCATAATCCAATTCAAGGAAAGTTAAGTTCAAAGTCAAGAGAGGTAAGAGTCAAGTCACGATAAGTTCTTAGAGTTTTCCAAAAGTCTTTTCCAAATGTTTTAACTTTGTTTTAAGACTTAAAGTTCAAGTTGAGTAAAGAGTAAAGAGTAAAGTTGGAAGTTCATTTCTTCAAAAGTATATGGGGACTAAGTATTCCCAAGGAGATTTAAAATGTTTTCACATTTAAAATAAGAACGGAAACTGAGATTTCCAAAGAGCCTTCGGGCTAGTTTTCAGAAAAAGAGTAATAGCTTTCTAAATGAAGCAAGCAGGGAACTGAGATTTCCAAGATAGCGTTTGAGCTACGTTTTTTTTAGCACTAATCTCAAATCACAGAAGAAGTATGTTTTAAAAACATAAGAGCTAGTCCATTTTTGGGAGTAGTATTGAGCACCGAATTGGGGGAGCGTTCAAAGAACCCACAGCCCCCATAGAACCATGTAGCCATCATGGGTAGAAGAGGTTCATACTTTTTAGATGAATCCTTTACAAATTAGACTAGTGGATTCATTAGGCAGTTCAGGTTCTATACCTTTGGCCTGGTATAGGATGCTCTGGCAGCGTGAGGTTGATCGTTGTATCATCACTATAGCTCTTATGTGATGGTTGTCGGTTAGAGAAACTCCCACAACAATTATTGTATTCTATATACATCAGTTCATTTGTATTTCTACATACATCTCAGATTTATTGTATCTTTGCATACACACAGAGTTTATAGTATGTTTTAAACATCTTTTCCTTATATTGCACTTGCTTTAAATTGCTTTATATTGAAATGAGTCAGTCAGTTTGAGTTGAACAAGCTAGGTAAGTTATTCAGTTTCTTCAAATTCCTTCTAGCCTATATGTGGTTTAGCATTCCAACTCGCATACTCGTACATTTAATGTACTGTTGCCAGTTGGCCTGCATCTTATTATGATGCAGACGCAGGTAACCAGGATCAGCATCCAGCACCTCATTGATCCAGTCGAGCAGCTCAGAGTTAGTGGTGAGCCTCCTTGCATTCCGGAGGACTCTTTTATTCGCTTTCAGTCTTTCATTTATTATGATGTTGTGGGGTTTGTCCCAACATCCATCTCAGTATTTTAGAGGCTTCATAGACAGTCATATAGTTATTAGTTCAGATGTCTCTCTTTATCTTTCAGATGTTGTTTAAGACTTAAGTGCCATTTTGGCCAACTTATTATTTTTTTAGTTATTATTTGAGACTGTTTCATTAAGTTAAGTCTTCCGCTGAGTTAAGTAAGCCAGGCCAAGGGTTCGCTTGGGACCAGAAATGGTCTCCGAGTGCCAGTCCTGCCTAGGGTGTAGGCTCGGGGCGTGACAATTTCATTCATCCAATGGTCCCAAAGATTTCCAAATTTCCAATTCAATTTCTCCTAAATTAATTAGGATTTCATGCGATCTTCATGGGTCTTGGTTGATGCTGACTTAATTGTTCAATTTCCATCTTTCTATATATAAAATTGATTTATCTACATGATTTCCAATTTATTTCTATAAGACCGATGCATTAGTCATAATTATGACTATGAACTTATGAAGATATACATTTATGAATATGATTCATGAAATTTTATGCATGATTTGTGAAAAGAGATTTTATGATCTAAAGTTTCTTCTAAGATAAGCATTAATGAAATTGTGACAAGTTTTCTCACAAATTAAGAAATCATGATTTGGTGAAAGGTTTTCTTACACATGCATGATTTCATGATTTAAGCAGCTACTTTCGGATGATTTAAGCTTGGACTAGTAACTTAATTATGTTTTTCTATGTATGATAATATGTTTCTGAATATGACTATTTCATTAGGATGTTGCATAGCACTGAGAGGACGTTGAGTTGGAGGCGCTCAAGTTATTAGAGGTCGGGTCTCTAGAAGCAATCTTGTTGTCCCTAACTATGTACCCCCATCGGTTTTGTCTTAGAAAGACATAGATAGTGGATCCACCTAAGCTAGAAGTTAAAGTTGATTTTTTGGTGTGGGAGCAAGATACTGGTTTCCACGTTATAGCTCATATGGTCTATGTCGATTGATGGTAAATATCTCACAAAATGAACTAAGTTGCTTCAAAGGTTTTTATGAAGCTTTCCCTATAATTTTAAGATGCATTGACCATGTTCATGATTTATGATTCTTCTTTAAAGGCTTTACTACGTTTTATCTTGGTCATGCATATCATGTTTTCCTTTATGTCCCCTTATTATCATGCTTTACATTTTTATGCATATCCCTCCTACTTAGAACATTCCATGTACTAATTTATACTTGTGCCTACATTGTTTAATAATGTAGGGTTAGATACTTCTTCTCCATCCGCTCACGGCTAGATATGGATTGCTACCGATTGCTTTGGATTGTTGAGTCATCATACTTCGAGGACAACACCATGAAGACTTTACTTAATTTTGATGTAATTTACTTTAAGATGTTGTACGTGCTGTATGAGTTATGTCCAGATCACTTCTTTTGATGTATTAGATTGGCTTATCAAGGATAACTGTAGACTTCCACTTTTATGTCAATTTTTGGATGATATAAGACCTATTACTTAATTTCTCATATTTTCTATAATATTGTGTTGTATGTATGTCAAGTCTATTGTGTAGGAATTCTCGAGGTCTTATGTGTCATGCCACGTCTAGTGTGCACTTTGGATAGTGACAAACTTGGTATTTAGAGCACAAGGTTTTAGAAAAGGTCCTAGGATATCTGACAGGTCGCGTTGAGTAGAGTCTTGTTCAAGTCTTAAATACTAACAAAATGAAAATGGAAAAGACCCCTCAACTACTAATGTCTATAAAGCCTCTCATACTATGAGGGATGTTGAGACAAGACCCATGATCATCCTAACAAAACTGAAATAATAGAAATAAATGAGGGATCCTTCGGAAGCAAGGAGGCTCACCAAACAACTCTGGGACTGCAAGTGGTATCAACAAAGAGCATGTTGATGACCCTGGTTACCTGTATCTACATCATGAAACGATGCATGCCAAATGACATCAGTACATTGAATGTACGAGCATGTAAAGGGAACACTAAACATAACATGAAAGCTTGAACTTGGAAAGAGTGAAACATACTAACCTCATCTCCACTCAACTCAACCTCAACTCATGGATACTCAACTTAATACAGTATAGAAACAACAATAAAGATGCAGTTTATATAAAACATTTAAAACAGTAGATAATAATTCAATGTATTTAAAAATACATAATAACTCTTATTTGGGAGATTCTCTAACCAACAATCATCACTATGAGTTATATGATGACACAAAGTCTCGCCCACACTGCCAGAACTGTCCTATACCTTGTTGGGGTATAAGACATCCTCAACTAAGTGGATCCACTAAGATATGCTTAAAAAGCAATAATGAATCATCTAAAAAGTATGACCCTTTCTACCCACGTTGGTTACATGGTTTATAAGGACTTTGAGTTGTTTGAATTCATCCCCATATCACTACTCAATACTACTCACAATAATATAACTCAGCTCATATGTTTAAAAACATTTCCTCAAACTTTGAGATTATTACTCAAAAGATTCTCTTAAACGAGATTATACTCAGAAACTCCTCATGAACTCATTTGGAAATCAATGTTTCCTCTCATTTTAAATATAAAAACATTTACTCTAGGGAATACTTAGTTCCCATATATTCATTTTAAAAATGAAACTCAACTCTCCTCATCCTCATACTCAAGTACTCAAGTCTTAAAACAAGTTTTAAAAGTTAGTAAAAAGACTTCTCAAAATGACTCGAAAGACTTTCTCAAACTTGACTCTTAACTCTATCTTGAATTTGAATTATGAATTCAAGACTTATGATTTATGATATGAAGGATCTCATGATGATTAAATGGAGTTTAGATAGTTGATAATAAGAACGAGCGAAGACACTAACTGGGGAGCAAAGGCGCGATGCAGAGAAGAATTAAATTATTTGGTCACGAAATAATTTTTGAAATAGTGGAGTCCGTGTTCTCTCTGTGACGTAGAGAGGGAGGAAACTTTCTGGGAACTGTAATTTCAGGCATGTCCGCGACGTAGACATGGGCGCTTATTTTTGCCCAATCTTTTCTTCCTCTTAAACTCGATTCAACACATACCCACTACAATTCTAAGGTCAAAAGTCTGAAATTCTTATAATCCAAAACAATCTCAACGAAACCCACACAAGAACTATCAATTTACTCAACTCATTCGCAAACCCTCGCCTTAAGAACTCAAAACAACAGTCCATTACCAATTAAATTCAAGTACTCAACAATTCAACATCAAGAATGAATTCATGGGTAAAATATTACGTGATTGGTGTGAGGGCGAACAAACCCAACTCTAGGGAAGCTTATATACATTAATTTGGTGAAACAAATCCTTGATTCATAAGAAATCTTGGTGAACGCTTGAACTCCTCCTTGTTTCCTCCTTTTGAACTCCTCTCAAAACCCTAAGCGTGATCTTGAATTATGAAAACTAATCTAAGTCAGTTTACATCTCTAAAATATTTGCAAAAATGTTTAAGGCTAATGGGGTAAGAAAAAGACAAAAATACCCCTCATTAATTCGGGTACATTTCCTTGACTAGACAGGATGACTTTAAATGGGCATATCTCCCTCATCTGTACTCAAAATTTAGCAAACTGGGTGGCGTTGGAAAAGGGATTCAAAGACCTTTCATTTGATATCTTATGGGCCACCTAACTCATCTTGTACTTAAAGTTATGGTTGTTTGAAGTTGACCCAAAACTCACAACTTAAGCTTAACTTGAACAAATCTCAAATTAGTTCTTTCTAAATTTATCTCTTTCTAAGGTTGAGGTGTTACAATATCTCCCCCTTGGGAACATTCATCCTCGGATGAGATCACTCTAAGTATACTAAGAGTGGCAACATCTAACACCCAGGTCAAACACCTGACATAGAATTTAACACAACATAGCATATCAATTAAAAGAGTGTTTTACAAAAATCATTACCTTGGTCTGGAATTTCTCCGGAAGGAAAGAGTGTGGGTATCTCTTCTTCATAGCCTCCTCAGCCTATCACGTAGATTCCTCAACCAACTAGTTCCTTCATAAGACCTTGATTGACACCTTAGAGATAGTGACACCATATTTTCAAAGCAAACATTATATCTGCCAACTCTAGATCATAGGTTGGGTAATTCCTCTCGTGAATCTTAAGCTGTCTGGAGGAATAAGCTATAACCTTGCCATTCTGCATTAATACACAACCCAGTCCAACTCTGGACGCATAACAATACACAATAAAGCCTAATGTACCCTCTGGTAAGGTCAACACTAGGCAATAGTCAACCGTGTTTCAATTCCTGAAAGTTTTTCTCACAAGCTTTTGACCATTGAAACTTTGTTGTCTTTTGAGTCAACTTTGTCAAAGGGAACGAAATAGATAAGAACCCCTCGACAAACCTTTTATAACAACCAGCCAACTTAGAGAAACTCCTAATATCAGTTGGAGAAGTGGGTCTAGGCCAGTTCTGCACTGCCTCAATTTTTGTGAGTGTCAACTCAAATCCCATTACCAGAAACAATATGGCCTAAGAACGCCACAGACTCAAACCAAAACTCACACTTGGAAAATCTGGCATACAACTCTCTATCTCTGAGAGTTTGAAGAACTGCTCTTAGTTGACTAGCATGATCCTCCTCATTCCTCGAATAAATTAGAATGTCATCAATAAACACGATAACAAACATATCTACTTAAGGCTTAAACACTTTGTTCATAAGATCCATGAACGATGCAGGAGAATTAATCAAACCAAAAGACATGACTAGAAACTCATAATGACCATAGCGAATCCTGAATGTTGTCTTTGGAATGTCACTTTCTCTTACTCTCAACTGATGATAGCCAATCTGAGGTCTATCTTAGAAAAGCAAGTGGCACCCTGAAGTTGATCAAAAAGATCATCAATTCTCGGAAGGGGATACTTATTCTTTATAGTAACCTTGTTCAATTGGCCGTAGTCAATTCGCATACTAAGATAACCATCTTTCTTCTTCACAAATAAGACCAGAACTCCCCAACGTGAGACACTTGGTCGAATGAAACCTTTATCAAGAAGGTCTTTCAACTGCTTTTTTAACTCTTTTAACTTTGTGAGAGCCGTTCTATATAGCGGAATAGAAATAGGTCGAGTATCATGAAGAATATCTATACCAAAGTCTATTTCTCACTAAGGAGGCACTCCGGGAAGGTCATTTGGAAACACCTCTAGAAACTCACTCACAATAGGAACTGACTGAATAGAAGGTGTCTCAACACTAAAGTTATTAACTCAGACTAAGTGATAGATGCACCCCTTGGAAACTAACTTTTTGGCCTTAAGGTATGAAATAAAATTACCCTTAGGCACTGCAGAACAACTCCTCCAATCAATAACTGGCTCACTATGAAATTGGAACTTAACTACTCGAGTTCTACAATCAACTGAGGCATAACAAGCATGAAGCCTGTCCATACCTAGAATAACATCAAAGTCTACCATATCTAACTCGACTAAGTCAGCCATGGTGTCCTTGTGATTGATATAATTGGTATAATCATGATAAACTCTCTCAGCTAAAATAGACTCACCAACAGGTGTGGAAATACTGAAGGGGTCAAGATGTTTCTCAGGAAGAATATCAAAATTCATAGCAATGTATGGAGTTATAAAAGATAGACTCGCACCTAGATTAAGCAATGCATAAACATCAAAAGTAAAGAATTTGATCATACCAATGACAACATACAAAAGTAAAGAATTTGATCATACCAGTGACAACATCAGGTGAATTATATTGCTCTTGGTAACTGGTAATAACATATAGACGGTTTGTTCCTCCGCTTGTCCCTAACGTAGCTCCTTTAGGTGCAACTCTGTCTGGCGAAGCCGCTAAAGAATATTGGGCTCTATTGCCCCCATTACCACTACATTGCCTGTTCTTAGGGCACTCTCTCATGAAGTGACCATTCTGACCACACTTAAAGCAACCATTGGAGCCATCACGATGGGCTACTGGGTGGTCCTACCACACTTAGCACATGCAGGTGCACTAGCAGATGATGGAGCAGGTCCAGTTCGCTTTTGTTGGAAAGACGACCGGTTCGCATTGCTCTTCTGCTGCCTGGACTCATTTCCTGTTGTCTTAGCCTTCTTATTTCGGAACTCTTCTCTATCTCTCAGCTCATCTACCTTAACCTATTGCACATGGATCATCAACCTTTCTATGTCCATGTCCCATATCAATATCGCAACCTTACCCACTTTGCTCGACAGACAAGACAACTTGGACACAAACAAGCTCATTTTGCTCCTCATATCAGCAACCATCTCCGGAGCATAACTAGACAGTTGAGTGAACTTGAGTCTATACTCATGTACACTCATGGATTTCTGCTTCAAGTTAAGGAATTCTCTTACCTTTGCCTCCATCAGCTCACGGGGAAAGAAACGCCTCAAGAAGGCTTCTTCGAACACAACCCAGCTCACAATTGGTGCACCCTAAGCTCTACTCTTCTTCCATTAGTCGTACCAGACTCTAGAAACACCTTTCAGTTGGTATGTAGCTAGTTTCACACATTCAGCATTTGCAACATGCATCACCTCGAACACTTTCTGCAACACTTCCACAAAGTTTCTGAATCCTCAGTGACACTTAAACCGATGAAGTCTGGAGGGTTCATTCTCAAGAACTCACTGATACTGGATGTATCAGCCACATTTTGTCGATTCCCTCTTTCTTGCCTAGTTTGGTTGGTCACAACTTGACTCAACATCCGGATAGCATCCCGAAACTCAGCATTAGTGACCTATCCTTGGGGTTGCACTTCTAGTGCATTGGGGACCCCTTGATCCTGAGGATAATCATTCCTTCTAGTAGGACAACCTCGGACAGCTCTTCGTGGAGGCATGATTTGAAAAGATACGCGCAAGCTCGAATTAGAAAGAAACTTTTATAGAGTTGAACTTTATCACAAGAAAAAAGGTATGAAATAAGTGAGATAGTTCGTAAATGTCACAACCTCCTAATGATAGATGTGACGCGCTTCACACCGATAACTAAGACTCTACAGACTCGGCTTCATAGACACCTTAGGACCCTTGAAATTTCATACCAAGTTTGACACGCCTGAGCCTACACCCTGGATGCGACTGGAACTTGAGAACCATTGTGGGTTCCCAAGCGAACCCTTGGCCTGGCTAAATACTCAATGGAAGACTTACTCATAAATATAAGAACTCAAAAGTAACTCAACTCATAACAAAACTCTTTGACTCAAGTCTTAAGATGATTAACTTAGAACATTTAAAACTATTCAAACTAGCAACAAAAGGCAACTCAAGTCTTAAACACTAACAAAAAGAAAATGGAAAAAAATCCTTAACTACTACTGTCTATGAAGCCTCTAACACTATGAGGGATGTCTGGACAAGACCCTTGATTATCCTAACAAAACTGAAATAATAGAAATAAATAAGGGATCCTTCAGAAGCAAGGAGGCTCACCAAACAACTCTAGGACTGCAAGTGGTATCAACGAAGCGCTTGTTGATCACCCTAGGTACCTGTATCTGCATCATGAAACGATGCAGGACAAATGGCATCAGTACATTGAATGTACGAGCTTGTAAGGGGAACACTGAACATAACATGAGAGCTTGAACTTGAAATGAATGAAACATACTCACCTCATCTCCGCTCAACTTTACCTCAACTCACGGATACTCATTTCAATACAATTTATAAACAACAATAAAGATGCAGTTTATATAAAGAGTTTAAAACAATAGATAACAACTCAATGTATTTAAAAATAAATAATAACTTGTATTTGGGTATTCTCTAACCGACAACCATCACTATGAGCTATGTGATTATAGAACGTCTCGCCCATGCTGCCAGAACTGTCTATACCTTGTCGGGGCATAAGACATCCTCAAATAAGTCGATCCACTAAGTTATTCTTAAAAACCAATAAGGAATCATCTAAAAAGTATGAGCCCTTCTACCCACGTTGGCTACATGGTTATGAGGACTTTGAGTTGTTTGAACTCGTCCCCATATCAGTGCTCAGTACTACTCCCAATAATATAACTCAACTCATATGTTCAAAAAAAATTCCTCATCCTTAAACTTTGAAATTATTACTCAAAAGATTCTCTTAAAAGAGATTATACTCAAAACTCCTCATGAATTCTTTTGGAAATCGATGTTTCCTCTTATTTTAAATGTAAAAATATTTACTCTTGGGAATACTTAGTTCCCATATATTCATTTTGTAAAATGAAACTCAACTCTCGTCATCCTCATACTCAATTACTCAAGTCTTAAAACAAGTTTTAAAAGTTTGCAAAAGACTTCTCAAAATGACTCGAAAGACTTTTTCAAACTTGACTCTTAACTCTATCTTGAAATTGAATTATGAATTCAAGACTTATGATTTATGACATGAAGGATCTCGTGATGATTAAATGTAGTTTAGATAGTTGATAATAAGAAAAGAGCAAAGACAATGACTAGGTAGCAAAGACGCGACATAGAGAAGAATTAAATTATTTGGTCGCGAAATTATTTTTGAAAAAATGGAGTCCGCGTTCTCTCCTCGACACAGAGAGGGAGGAAATTTTCTGGGGACTAGAATTTGAAGAATGTCTGCGATGCGGACCTGGGCGTTTATTTTTGCCTAAATTTCTTCCTCTCCCAAACTCAATTCAACTCATACCCACTGCAATTCTAAAGTCAAAACTCTCGAATTCATATAACCTAGAACCATCTCAGCAAACACAAGCACTATCAATTTACCCAACTCATTCGCAAACCCTCGCCTCAAGAACTCAAAACAACACCCTATTACTAATTAAATTCAAGAACCCTTTGAGAAGTCAACAATTCAACATCAAGAATGAATTCATTAGTAAAACATTACGTAATTGGCGTAAGGGAGAAGAAACCCATCACTAGGGAGGCTTACATACCTTAATTTGGCGAAACAAATCCTTGATTCACAAGAAATCTTGGTGAATGCTTGAACTCCTCCTTGTTTCCTCCTCTTGAACATCTCTCAAAACCTTAAGCGTGATTTTGAATTATGAAAACTGATCTAAGTCAGTTTAGACCCCTAAAATATTTCCAAAAACGTTTAAAGCTAATGGGGTTAGGAAAAGACAAAATTACCCCTTATCAATTCAGGTAAATATCCTTAACTAGACAGACTGACTTCAAATGGGCATATCTCCCTCATCCGAATTTGGATTTAGAAAACTCGGTGGCGTTGGAAAGAAGATTCAAAGACCTTTCATTTGATATCTTATGGGCCACCTAACTCATCATGTACTAAAAGTTATGGTCGTTTGAAGTTGACCCAAAACTCACAGCTTAAGTTTAACTTGAACAAATCTCAAATTAGCTCTTTCCATATTAGTTCTTTCTAAATTTAGCTCTTCAGAAGGACGAGGTGTTACAATATCTCCCCCTTGGGAACATTCGTCCTCGAATGAGATAACTCTAAGTATACTAAGGGTGGCAACATCTAATACTAGGTCAAACACCCAACATGCAATTTAACACAACATAGCATATCAATTAAAAGAGTGTTTTACAAAAATCATTACCTTGGTCTGGAATTTCTCCAGGAAGAAAGAGATGTGGGTATATCTTCTTTATATCCTCCTCAGCCTCCCGAGTAGCTTCCTCAACCAACTGGTTCCTCCATAAGACCTTGACTGATGCAACCTCCTTGGTTCTCAACTTGTGATCTAACGATCAAGTATCTCAATGGGAATTCCTCATAAGATAGGTTGTCCTTAATATGAATATTTTCAGTAGGTATAATAAGTGAAGGATCACCCATACATTTCTTTAACATTGAAAAATGGAATATAGGATGGACCACGACTAACTTTGATGGTAGCTCCAACTCATAGGCTATATTGCCAATCCTCTTGGATATCCTGTAAGGACCAATATACTTGGGACTATGTTTCCCCTTTTTTCCAAACCTCATAACACCCTTCATGGGTGAAACCTTCAAGTACACCCATTCATCCACCTCAAACTCTAAGTCTCTTCTCCTAACATCAGTATATGATTTCTAACGACTTTGCGATATTCTCAACCTTTCTTGAATGACCTTCACTTTCTCCATAGCTTGATGAACCAAGTCTGGACCTATCGACCCAGCTTCACCCACTTCAAACCATCCAATAGGAGATCTACATCTTCTCTCATAAATAGCCTCACAAGGAGCCATCTAGATGCTAGAGTGATAACTGTTGTTGTAAGCAAACTCAATGAGAGGTAAGTGATCATCCCAATTACCTTTGAAATAGATCACATAATCCCTCAAAATATCCTCTAAAGTCAGAATCCTATGTTGTGCTTGACCATCAGTCTGAGGATGGAAAGCAGTACTCAAATTCATCTTCGAACCCAAACCTTTCTGGAAAGACTTCCAGAATTGTGCGATGAATTGCGCACCTCTATCTAAAATGATGGACACCGAAATTCCATAAAGTATGACTAATATATAATTTGGCATAATCTTCTACTGAATAGGTTATCTTTACCAGAAAGAAATGGGCTAATTTAATCATCTGATCTACAGTCACCCAAATTGAATCATGTTGCATGTGAGACCGCGACAAAGCGGTAATGAAATTCACATTGATCATCTCCCACTTCCATTCTGAAAAATCTATGTTCTGAGCCATACCATAGGGCCCCTGGTTCTCTAACTTTACTTGTTGGAAATTCGGGCACTTAGCAATGAACTCTGCAATCCACCTCTTCATACTACTCCACCAATAGACTTCTCTCAAGTCACGATACATCTTTGTGGAACCTGGATGGATAGAGTATCTAGAGCTATGAGTTTCCTCCATGATCCCCTCTTGAAGTTCATCCACATTTGGTACTCACAACCTACCTTGATACCTCAATACATCATCTCCCCCTTGTTCAAAAGCCATCACTTTCTGCTTATGAACATTTTCCTTCAATTCAATCAAAATAGGGTCTTGGTCTTGTTTCTCTTTCACTTTGGACACTAGTAATGATTCAGCTCCATTCATCACCATTACTCCTCCTTTATTGGAATCTATTAATTGTACTCCTAATCGGGCAAGTCTGTGCACATCTTTTCCTAACTCTTTCTTGCCTTCCTCAACATGGGAAGTATTGCCCATAGTCAAGGTTTCAACAACAACATTAGCCTTACAAGGGTGATAGAGAATACTCATGTCATAATCCTTAAGTAACTCCAACCACCTCTTTTGTTTGAGATTAAGTTCTTTCTGACTCAATACATACTGGAGATTCTAGTAATCGGTGAACACATCAACATGAACACGATAGAGATAGTGACGCCATATTTTCAAAGCAAACACTACATTAGCCAACTCTAGATCATGGGTTGGTTAATTCCTCTCGTGAATCTTAAGTTGCTTTGAGGTATAAGCTATAACCTTGCCATTCTGCACTAATACATAACTCAATCCAACTCCAGACGTATCACAATACACAACAAAGCCTTGTGTACCCTCTGGTAAGGTCAACACTGGGGCAGTAGTAAACCGTGTTTTCAATTCCTCAAACCTTTTCTCACAAGTTGTAGACCATTGAAACTTTTCTATCTTTTGAGTCAACTTTGTCAAAGGGGGTGAAATAGATGAGAACCCCTCGACAATCCTTCTACAATAATCAACCAACCCCAAGAAACTCCTAATATCAGTTGGAGATGTGGGTTTTGGCCAGTTCTACACTGCCTCAATTTTCTGAGTGTCAACTCGAATCTCATCACCTGAAACAATATGGCCTAAGAACACCACATACTCAAGCCAAAAATCACACTTGGAAAATTTGGCATACAATTCTCTATCTCTGAGAGTTTGCAGAATTACTTTAAGATGACTAGAATGATCCTCATTATTCCTCAAATAAATAGATTGTCATCAATAAACATGATAACAAACATATCTTGATAAGGCTTAAGCACTCTGTTCATATGATATATGAACACTGCAGGAGCATTAGTCAAATCCAAAGACATGACTAGTAACTCATAATGATCATAGCGGGTCTTAAATGTTGTCTTTGAAATGTCACTTTCTCTTACTCTCAACTGATGATAGACCGATATGAGATCTATCCTAGAAAAGCAAGTGGCACCCTTAAGTTGATCAAAAAGATCATCAATTCTCGGAAGGGGATACTTATTCTTTATAGTAACCTTATTCAATTGGCGGTAGTTAATACACATCCTAAGATAACCATCTTTCTTCCTCAGAAATAAGACTGGAGCGCCCCAAGGTAAGACACTTGGTCGAATGAGACCATTATCAAGAAGGCCTTTCAACTGCTCTTTTAACTCTTTTAACTCAGCAGAAGCCATTCTATATGGCGGAATAGAGATAGGTCGAGTATCAGGAAAAATATCTATACCGAAGTTTATTTCTCTCTAAGGAGGGACTTCGGGAAGATCATCTGGAAAGACCTCTAGAAACTCACTCCTAACATGAACTAACTGAATAGGTGGTGTCTCAACACTTGAGTCATTTACTCAGACTAACTGATAGATGCACCCTTTGTAAACTAACTTGTTGGCCTTAAGGTATGAAATAAAACAACCCTTAGGCACTGCTGAACTACTCTTCCACTCAATAACTGACTCATTAGGAAATTGGAACTTAACTACTCAAGTTCTATAATCAACTGAGGTATAACAAACATGAAGCTAGTCCATACCTAGAATAGCATCAAAGTCTATCATATCTAACTCGACTAAGTCAGCCATGGTGTTCTTGTGATTGACAGAAATGGTACAATCACAATAAACTCTCTCAACTAGAATAGACTCACCAACTAGTGTTGAAACATTGAAGGGCATAAGAAGTTTCTTAGGAAGAATATCAAAATCCATAGTAATGTATAAAGTCACAAAAGATAGACTCGCACCTAGATCAAGAAATGCATAAACATCAAAAGTAATGATTTTGACCAGGTGAATTCACTTGCTCTTGGCGACTGTTAATAGCATAAGACGGTTTGTTCCTCCCCATGTACCTAAAGTAGCTCCTCTATGTGCAGCTCTATCTAGCAAATCCGCTGAAGAAGAGTGGGCTCTATTGCCCCCATTACCACTACATTGCCTGTTCTTAGGCAACTCCTTCATGAAGTGACCATTCTGACTACACTTGAAGTAACCAGTGGAACCATCACGACACGCTCCAGGGTGGTTCCTACCAAACTTAGCACATGCAAAAGTCTAATTACCTCCTTGTGCTACACTACCTTGAGATTGTGCTGTTCTAGCTCTGAAGTTCTGATAATTCTAATTCTTAAACTCACATTTGTTCCTTGGTGCAGGTGCACTAGCAGATGATGGAGCAGGTCCAGTTGGTTTTTGTTGGAAAGATGACCGGTTCGCATTGCTCTTCTGCTACCCGAACTCATTTCCAGTTGTCTTAGCCTTCTGGTTTCGAAACTCTTATCTATCTCTCACCTTATCTTCCTCAACCTGTTGCACATGGATCATCAGCCTTGACATGTCCATGTCCCTTATCAACATCGCATCATTACCCTCTTTGCTCAACAAACAAGACAACCCAGACACAAACAGGCACATCCTACTCCTCATATCAGCAACCATCTCCGGAGCATAATGGGACAGTTGAGTGAACTTGAGCTATACTCATGCACACTCATGGATTCCTACTTCAAGTTAAGGAATTCTCTTACATTTGCCTCCCTCATCTCACGAGGAGAGAAACTCCCCAAGAAGGCCTCTTCGAACACAACCCAGCTCACAATTGGTGCACCCTCAACTCTATTCTTCTTCCATTGGTCATACTAGACTCTAGCAACACCCTTCAGTTGGTATGCAGCTATTTCCACACGTTCAGCACCTGTAACATGCATCACCTCAAATACTATCTACAACTCTTCCATATAGTTTTCTGGATCCACAGTGACACTTGAATCGGTGAAATTTAGAGGGATCATCCTCAAGAACTTACAGATCCTACATGCATCAACCGCATCCTTTCGATTCCCTCTTTTTGGCCCAGCTTGGTTGGTCATAACTCAGCTCAACATCCGAATAGTATGTTGAAACTAAGAATTAGTGACCTCTCCTTGGAGTTGCACTTCTGGTGCGTTGGGGACCCCTTGATCCTGAGGATCAACCTTTCTCCTAGCAGGACGACCTCAAGCAGCTCTTCGTGGAGGCATGATCTAAAAATATACACACAAGTGCAAATTAGAAAGAAACTTTTATAGAGTTGAACTCTATCGCATAAAAAGATTATGAAAGAAATAAGATAGTTCATAAATGTCACGGCCTCCTAATTATAGATGTGGTGCGCTTCACAATGATAACTAAGACTCTACAGACACAACTTCATAGACACCCTAGGACTTTTGAACTCTATGTTCTGATACCAAGTTTGTAATGCCCCGAGCCTACACCCTAGACGCGACTGGCACTCGAGAACCATTATTGGTTCCCAAGGGAACCCTTGGCCTGGCTCAATACTCAGCAGAAGACATACACATAAATATAAGAACCCAAAAGTAACTCAACTCATAACAAAACAACTTCTTGTACTAGAGACGCGCACGCCACGAATTCAGATTCCATGGTTTAAAGAATTGTGCAAGTTTTTTTCTTACTTTTTCATGAAATAGCACCACCATTAAGTAAGAAAGCATAACCAGAGGTTGATTTTGTATCACACAGGTCACCAGTCCAATCATCTTATGTATAACCTCTTATGAATAAATTAGATCCACTATAACATAGTGAATGATTTGCATAGATATCATAATATTCTCTTTGTTACTTTCCAATGATCTCTCTCAGGCTTGGATTGATACTTGCTAACCAGACATACGGCATAGCAAATGTCTGTGTGAGTAGACATCATAACATACATCAAACTCCTGATAACACTAGAATATGAAACTTGGGACATGTCTTCCTTTTCTTTATCAGTCTTTGGACACATTTCTTAGGCTTAAAGTTTAACCCCTTGCTACAGAAGTATCCATGAATTTGTAACTATTCAGTCGAAAGTGTTCCAATATTTTTTTTATATAAGTTTCTTGAGATAAACTCAAAATATTCTTGGAACGGTCTCTTTGGATCTTAACACCTAATACATAGTCTACTTAACCCATATCTTTCATATCAAATGATTTTGAAAGCCATGACTTTATAGGTTTCTGATAACACTTAAATCACTCCCCAAAACCAATTAAAATAGTGAGCGATCGTAGTTAGTAAAAACCCAACAAAGAGTCTGGGTCGAATCCCATAAGGAATGGTATATAAAGCATATTCATCGTCGAAGAAAATAACTTAAGAAACAAATCTGGTTTCCTCCCATCTCTATATATATATATATTCTTACTAGTAAAATCACCAGCACCTTGCGTGGGAATTTAATATTACGAAATTTATAAAATAATACTCAAAACCTATTAGTCATTAAAACTAAAACACTATATTATCGTACATACAAGATTACGTAGTAACAAATATTAATAATGTAAAGGAAGATGATAATTATAACATCTTATCATTTATCTTTCAATCAGTCATCTTTAATTTGATTTTATGATTTATCGTGTTGCTTCCAGAAAGTGTTACTATTTGATATTTTTGAGAAATCAAATAAACATCAACCGGAGAAATTAAATTTTTTAATCATTAAATAATCATTGGTGAAGTGATAAATAAATTTTTAAAGGCTGAAAAAAGCGAACAAATATTCTAATTCTAACGTGTAGAAAGTTCAGCCCTACCTTTTGCTTTACATCTATCATTTTAAAGTTCCCATTTAAATGTGTCATAAGTAATTATTAAAATGAAAAACTAAAGGGAGAATGTATCATATTGGACAACAACTGAACTTATTATATATACTTGAAAGGAAAAATATTACGCAAAACTATTTAGTTTGTTTGGGTGTTTTTTAAAAATCAACATACCAGAGTGATGAAATTCAATTTGAAAGTACACTTCTATTCCAATCGCAATGTAGAGAAACACATCTATTACTTCCAGAAAGTATTTACAACTTGCAGTAAACTTGAGAATATTTCCATAATTCATATTGAATATGAGCAATTAATGTATTGTGTAGTTGTTTAAGTCTTTGGGATTGATAGATGCTCCAGTCTAGTCATATTCCTCTATAGGTCATCCAGCACATCGTTGAACCCATGTCAAAAGTTTTGCACTTCAAGTTGCGATAAAGTTTTTAAGGTTTTTATGTCCTTACAATGACATACCGAATTTGAATTTTGTCTTCAAAAGATGGTAGTATAGATCTTTCAAGAATATTTTTACTATATCTTCAACAATTTCAGTAGATAATACTTGTGTGAATGCTCAATTAATGTGTGTTATTTAATATGTACTAACAAATAGTTATAACAAAAAATTTTAAAACAAGTACTCAAAAACATCAATTAATAATATAAACATAAAATAATGACTGGAAAAAATACCACAATCTGTAACAATAGAATGTAACAAAAAGGAAAAACAACGAGCTCAGTGAATGCACAATGTCCCCTTACAGAAATTATTTCCTTCTAGTACCCGAGGTTTAGAGGAATATGTTCTCTCAAGATAGAACTATTATATTCACCAGTGTATTGATACAAAAACTATGGTGTATTGAGCCACTCAACAGGAGCAAAGAACACGAATATTTAATTGTGAAGAAGAAGAAGAAGAAGAAGCACTTCAGAATCTTCGTTGTTTTAAAATGAGAGGAAATCCCTCTATTTATAGACAACAAAGGGTAGTGTGAACAAATGTTTATTGTGCCTTATCGAAAAGGTCACAACTCTTTGGAAAGGTCACAACCTTTCATAAAAATCATACATTTTCATAAAAGTCACAACTTTTCATAAAAGTCATAACTTTTCATAAAAGTCGCAACTCTTCATAAAAGTCGCAACTTTTCATGAAAGGGGAAGGCTAATTTTTGGAAATAAATAAATTAAAAGGAAATCCTAGTTTGTGGTGACACCATGTAGACGGGCCTAGGGTTCTCTTTAATATATATATATATATATATATATATATATATAATATTGGGAGGAGAACCTTGAAACAACATAAAATTATCTATGTGTGACCTATATATCATTGATTTGAGCCATGAAAGAAGTCGCTAATGCTTGCACTAGGGTAGGCTATTTACATCACACCTTTTGATGTCTGGCCTTTCCCGGAACCCCGCTAACATGAAATGCCATTCTTTTAAGTCTTTTCTTATGGGGAACAAAAAATAAAGACCACTATATTTGGGGGAAGGACACCATGTGTAATATTCTGAAGTTCGATGACATATTTGAGCCTTTTCTCTAATAAGTGACCTTCTTTAAAATAAATAATCTCTTACATGTGTATGTAACTTTCAACCAACAATCTAAAGATCCCTTTCAAGCAAGCTGATAATCGTATGAGAAATGTCCAACTATGATCTAAAATTATGTAAGTTATTACAAACATCAGACAGTAGCCTATTATGTTGTATCTAAGGTAAATATATGACCAGACATTATATCATGGAGGATAATTTCTCAAGCGTTATATTTTGGACAAATTTCACATAAGGAAAAAATCTAAATGGCAATCTATTTGCTTAAATAGCCAAATAAATAAGAAAAAAATGACATAAATAGTTGTTTATCAAAATAATGACCCGCAAATATATACTCTCTTTAGTTTCATGCTATCAAACGCTGAAGAAGAAGCCTGCAAAGTTAACAACACATCACGGGTAAAGACTCAAGAGCTAATAGAGATAAGCCCTCCCCTAATATTCGATCTGAATACCGCGAGGCATATCATGAAAAAGATTGCCCAGTAAGAACTCAGTACTGTTGAAAAGTTGTCGATTCCATTTTCTGCGACATTTATGTACATTCTTCCATACTGGAATTTGAAGCTAGCAAGAAGTTTGGTGACCGGGAACAAGGTGTCTATTCACTTGTGGGATATAACAGAGAAGAATGACAATAAGAAGTATAAAGATAAAAATTTTACTTTTAGGAAGTTGAGTAATGATGACTATTCTCTATCCATCGGAAAATTGATCAGGAATTGCGGATTGGGTGTTGGTGATGAAATTGGGCTATATTGATCTCCTTATTTATCAAAGTTAATTTTCAAAGTATTTTCTAAGGTTCGTGATTCACGAATTAGGCCTGTATTTTGGTCAAGAGGACAAAATTGTTTTCTCAAATTTTTGTCTGCTTTTATGTACTGTTATTTGCAACGAAAGATTCGTTGACAGTTGTGTAAATTATTCAAGAATTAGGACCAAAAAGTTGGATATTTTCCCATTTAGTTACTTGACCGTGTAAAAATTTCTACACCGTCGATGGATATTAGTTAAACTCTTATTTTTGTCCACACATTAGGTAAGATAACAATCTCGGAATTATTATCCCGAATTTAAATGCCAAATGACATATTTATCCTATTTTATAACTCTTCTCCAAAAGTCCCTTAAGAAACAAGTTTAAAATTTAAAAATAGTAATAATTTTCTCTCATTCCCGCTCAAAGTTGGAATAGAAAACCTAATTTTTTCTTTATAAGGTGTTGTGCCTCTCTCTTTTCATCCTCACCTTCTTCAATGTCTGATCAGAGGCCTTTGCTTAGCATGAAGAAAACCATCTTTTACAACTTCTTTCCCTCAAAAGCTGAAGAAGAAGCTTGCAAAATTAACAACACTCCACATGAAGTGACTCGAGAACTGGTGGAGATAAGGGACTTATACCCTGCCCCAAGAATTGATCTGCAAAACCCATGGCAGATCAAGAAAAAGCTTACCCATGATGAGATCGTTGTAGGAATGTTGATGATTCCATTTTTCGAGATGTTTGAGTACATCCTTCGTTACTGGACTTTGGACGTGGCCAAAAGTTTGGAGAATGGTTGCAAGGTGTGTGTTGACATGTGGGATGTAACTGAGGAGAATATCTCTAAAAAGTATGAAGGTGGAAGTGTTTGGTTCAGGAAGTTGTTCAGTGATGATTTTTCTCTTTGGTCCATCGAATTGTTCAAGGGTCGCAGATTGGGCGATGGTGATGAAATTGGGCTTTATTGGGATCCTAGATCTTCAACTCTAGCGTTCAAATTGCTTTCTCAGGTTGACTCTTAGTGGAAAGGTCCAATAATTTAGGACCAGAAATAACATATATGCTATCATAGTCTTTGGTTTAGTATTACTCTTTCATATAATTGTAATAGCTGAAGACTTTATTATGAAATTGGAATTCCTGAAGTTCCCAATTTAGTCTGCACAATTCCCTTTTTGTACTTGTGTTTTCATTCCCTCTATTATAGTGTTCTTTTAAGTTCATGTAATAGTTTAGTAGTTTTGATGTTCTTTGTCAACCTTTCTTATATATGCTCCTCATTACAAAGGAGATTAATGTGAGAAATAAATTGATATACTTACAGAGAATGCCTGGAAATAAGGACCTAACATGACCTAATTAAGGACCCCCTTAATCATCAGGGCTGAAATTTTAAGTTGATGGATTCCGTACAATAGAGTGTAGTATATAAGATATCTATAGAAAATAAGAGTACAAAGTATTAGGGCATGTTTGAATAGAGGAATGTGATTTCTAAATTGAACAAAGATGTATTAACTTAAGACAAATAATTTTTGTAATAATGAATTCATTCAAGTCTTTGTTTCCATTTTTCTGCATAATCGAAACATGAGTTGTTGGCTTCTTAACTGTTGGGAATGGCCTTTGGAGAGAGATGCATAACCCTCTGAACAACTACTTGCATTTAGCATAGAATGCTCTTCTTGAGCCATTTATGCTGCCCTTCTAAGTTTGGTCGAGGGGAACTCTTAGCTTGCTCTTTTTAGTCTGTAGTTTTTTGCAGTATAAGTTAAACTAACAACAGTAGCCATATCACTCATATCTTAGATATTTGTGTAGAAATGAACATAAACCATCTTCATCGTTAAAGGAAACAATTGAAGAAGAAAAATCTGGTTTTCTCCCATCTTTTGTTAGTATTAACAAATATAGAAGGTTCTTGTGATAACTCAAGTTGTTCGGTCACAATTTTCCAAAATATCTTGTAGTATCGTTCTTGAAAGGTCTTAAAGCAAGCACATTCTTTGTTAGTTTGGATATTTCTTTTGATAGAACCGTTTCTGCATTTTTACTTGAATTTGCTGATATCATCGATCGTCTTCACACCTTGGTTTTGCTGATCTGAATTTATTTTGTACTTGAATTCTAGTAACCAAGTGTCTGCATTAGCATTAGTCAATGTAGTTCTCCCCGGTTCATCTAACAGACTATGCATAGTAACATCAAAGAGACGGTGTCCATTTTGCTGTTTTAGAGGCTAGTGACTACAATAAATGCAACAAGCAGATTCTATGAAGATTGTGAGTAAATGTGTAGATGTTACAGAAGGCAAAGTTTTTATGGTCATTCTGCCGAAGTTCATATACTCACGGAAAATTCCTGGAAATAAGGACCTAACATGACCTAAATAAGGATCCCATTTCACGCACAAACTCACTTGTGGAAGATTACCCCAAGCTTGTCTTCTCCCATCATATATGAAACATATTCCTTAATCAAGGCTGAATCTTTAAGTTGATGGAGAGGAGAGGTGGAAGAAAAGGCTCGAGATAGATTTTGGAGTCTTTGTGCGAGCCGTATGCGGTGAGAGTCGCTTTCCATATAGATTGACTTTAATGAAGCAATATTGTTTCGGATCTCCATAATATTTATAATTCCTCGTGCATGGGAATTTTTAAGTTGATGGATTCCGTAGAGTAGAGTGCATTATATAAGATATCTATAGCAAATATGTTAGGATTTGAAACTTTGGAGAAAAAAGATAAGGTTTAGCAGCAGAAATTTTCATTCATATTCAGCTTTTTTAAAAGCATACACATATATATCTACATAAGCTTTTCCAAAGTTAGTGGAGGACCATACATATCCAACCACTATTGACTTTCTTACAAAACATATTCCATAAAACAAGGACTACCTTTCCTTTACATACTTAACATAATATTTAAGAAAATAACAATTATACAAAAAACATCTAGAAATATCTCATTTTCTAACACTCCTCCTTGAGATTTTTCTTGGATACTCCCAACTTAGCCCTTAGAACTTCAAATTTCCCCTTAGGAAGAGCCTTGGTCATGATGCCTGCAATCTGCTGATCTGAGCTGCAATGAACAAGTTGAACTTCGCCATCCTTCTCTACTTGCCTGATAGCGTGAAACTTCACATTTATATGCTTGCTACGACCATGTTGCACTGGATTTTTGGCCATAGATATTGCTGACTTGTTGTCAACCTTAATGACAGTAGCTTCAATGTCATTTTGCTCCAGATCACGTAGAATTTTTCTTAACCATAGAGCCTGATTAGTTGTACCAGCAGCGGCGATGTATTCTGCTTCTGCGGAAGATTGAGCTACCACCTTTTGCTTCTTTGAATTCCATGAGAACATGTCTGAACCAAGTGTAAAAGCATATCCAGAAGTGCTTTTCATATCATCAACGCTTCCTGCCCAATCACTATTTGATTAACCCATCAGTTGCCCTTGCTCTTCCCTTTTAGACCAAATACCATAATCAGCAGTTCCTTTGCTATATCTCAAAGTTCGTTTAGCAACACCAAGATGAACTTGACTTGGAGCTTGCATAAACCTTGACAGTAGACTTGCCGCGAACATGAGATCGGGTCTTGTTGCTGTCAAATACAGCAAACTACCAATCAGACTTCTATAAACTGTTGGATCAGCCATGTCACCTCCTTCAAACTTTGAAATCTTTTCATTGTGAACCAGTGGGGTCGGTACAGGCTTGCACCTCTCCATCTTGAACCTTTAAGTATATCCCATGCATATTTTCTCTGAGAAATGAAGATTCCATCAGTAGCTTGATGAATCTCCATTCCCAAAAAGTAACTCATTTCACCCAAATCTGACATTTCAAACTTGGTCTCCATTTCTTGCATGAACTGATTCACCATAGCTTCATTGCTTCCTGTTATCAGAAGATCATCAACATAGAGTGACACCACAAACACATCTCCTCCTTTAGCCTTCTTCACATATAAAGTGGCTTCATTTTCACTTCTCTTGAAGCCACAATGAATGAGATGATCATCAATCTTACTGTACCATGCTCGAGGAGCCTGCTTTAATCCATACAATGCCTTATGAAGTCGGTAGACTTTATCCTCCATTTCTGCAACTTGAAAGCCTTCTGGTTGATCAACATATATCTCCTCATATAACAGTCCATTTAAGAATGCCGATTTCACATCCAAATGATACAGCTTCCAATCTGATTGAGCTGCCAAAGCAAATAGCAGCCTTATTGTATCATGTTGTGCAACAGGTGCAAACATGTCTCCATAATCCAGACCTGCAACTTGCGCGTAACCTTTCACAACAAGCCTTGCTTTGTATTTATAAACTGAGCTATCTGGATTAAGTTTGGTTCTATAAACCCACTTCACCCCGATCACATTTCTGTTTTTGGGTTTATCAACCAACTTCCAAGTATCATTCTTTTCTATCATACCAATCTCCTCATTCATGGTTTCAATCCAAACTTCATGTCTTGATGCTTCTTGATAGCTATTTGATTTCGAGATTGCAACATTACATCTTTCATATATCTCGGAAAGAGACCTTGTCTTCAAAATTGACGAATCAAGTGAGGATTCCCCGTCTGATTCTTCGTCTTCTTCCAGAGTTTCAGACCCAAATGATTGGATTTCAGGCAGTGGACTCAAGTTCTGAAAAAACTGCATTATCTTTCTCAATTTGCTCCTTATTCCAGTTCCAATAAGCATGTTCATCCACGACTACATCTCTTCGGATTGAAATACTTTTTGTTTGCAAGTTGAAAACTTTATAACCCTTGGCTTGTGATGAATAACCAATAAAGATCCCCAATTCACCTTTTGGTTCAAGTTTGCTTCTTTTGACCGAAGGAACATGAGAATAGCATATCGAACCAAAAACTTTTAGATGCTTGGCAGATGGCTGTATTCCACTCCATGCCTCAGTAGGAGTCTTTTCATCCACAGCTTTTGTTGGCAGCCTATTTAACAAATACACTGAAGTATGAATAGCTTCTGCCCAAAAACTTTGTGGCAGTTTCTTTTCCAGCAACAAACACCTAGCCATTTCAACTACTGTTCTGCTCTTCCTCTCCGAGACTCCATTTTGTTCGGGCGAATAGCTTACTGTCAACTTGTGATCAATCCCCATATCTTCACAATACTTATTGAACTCATTTGAAGTGTATTCGCCACCATTGTCCGATCTCAAAGCCTTTAGCTTACAACCACTTTGTCTTTCCGCAAAAGCTCTAAATTTCTTGAAAACTGAAAATACTTGAGACTTGTTACTCAGAAAATACACCCAAGTCATCCTTGTTAAGTCACCAATAAAGAGCACAAAATATTTATTGCGTCCCAAAGATGATGCCTGCATAGGTCCACACACATCAGTGTGAACTAGTTCAAGTTTTTCAGTTGCCCTCCATGTAGCACTTTTAGGAAATGATTTCCTGTGTACCTTACCCATCTGACATGACTCACAAACTTCTTTGGACAGTGAAATCTCATGTAAATCCTTAGTCAAGCCCTTTTCATACATAGACTTTAAAGTACCATAGTTAAAATGACCATATCTTTTGTGCCACAACCATGATTCATCCTTACTTGCAAAATTTGCACTATCAAACCTCCCATCTAAAGGAAAAGTTTTATCCACCATTTCTACTTTAACAATCAAACTATCTTCAGAGTAAAAAATCAAACAATGTTTGTCCTTAAAAAATAAGGAATAGCCTTTAGACATCATTTGAGCCACACTTAACAAGTTACATGCTAAAGAAGGAACATACAACACATCATGTATAAACTTTGTACCTTGTGTAGTCTGAAAGGAAACTGAACCCTTTCCATGTGCATCAACCATTTCACCATTTCCCATCCTAACTTTAGCCTTGAATGACTTGTCAAGTCTGTGAAACAAGAGCTCATTGTGTGACATATGACTCGTACATCCACTATCTATGAACCATGAGGATTTGTTGGCTGTGTTTTCTACATGAGAAGCCATAAACAAGATTTCTTCTTCATTTTCAGACTTTTCAACAAAATTTGCCTGCTGCATATGGTTTTGTTATGGTTGATTCTGCCTGGCCCTGCAATTTTTCTCAATATGACCCATCTTTCTACAGAATCTACACTAAATCGATGGCTTTCCTTTGAACCAACAATCTTTTTCTTGATGATTGGTTCTTTTACAGTGGCTGCAAGGTGGAAACTTCCCTCTCTTTGAAGATTCCTTCCTTGGTTTTCCCTTTTCTAATCTATTTCCTTCCATCCTTCTATTGTCTTTCAGAGGCTGTTTGCCTTTATGTTGTGCTTGAAATGCCGTTTCTGCTACTTCTTCATCTCTTATACTTGATCGTTGTTCTTGGGCTTGCAACTTGCTGATCAGTTCTGCCATAGATAAAGTCTTCAAATCACAAGATTCTTCTATTGCTGAAATCTTGGACTCAAACCTTGCTGGTAAGCTTATCATCATTTTCTCCACCACCCTTGAATCTGGAAAGGTTTCACCAAACAGCCTTACTTTGTTTACAATCTCCATAAGTTTGGCAGAATACTCTTTCCCAGTATCTCTTTCTTTCATCCTTAACATCTCAAATTCTCTTTTGAGAGTTAAGAGTTTGACAGTCTTCACTCTGTCACTTCCATCGAACTCCTCTTTTAGCTTCTCCCATACTTCTTTAGGTGTTTCACAAGTCATTATTCTTGTGAAAATCACATCTGAAAGTGCTGAATGAAGACATGTGAGAGCCTTGGGTTTCCTTGACTTCGCATCTTCATAATTCTTCATTTGTGCAACAGTTGGATTTGGTCCAAGTGGAAGAGGATCATCTTCACTTTCAATTGTTTCTCATAGACTAAGAGCTTTGAGATAAGTCTTCATCTTTATCACCCATATGTGATAATTTTCTCCTGTAAACATAGGAGGGCCTGCACCCAAGAAGTTGTTGGATGCCATGTTACTGCTGCTCAGCTCTCACCTTAGAAGGAGAAAAAACCTTAGCCTTCTTGCCTTCACAGATCCCTCAAGAAGAAGGGCTCTTGATACCACTGTTAGGATTTGAAACTTTGGAGAAAAAAGATAAGGTTCAGCAGCAGAAACTTTCATTTATATTCAGCTTTTTTAAAAGCATACACACATATATCTACATAAGCTTTTCCAAAGTTAGTAGAGGACCATACATATCCAACCACTATTGACTTTCTTACAAAACATATTCCATAAAACAAGGACTACCTTTCCTTTACATACTTAACATAATATTTAAGAAAATAACAATTAAACAAAAAAACATCTAGAAATATCTCATTTTCTAACAAAATAAGAGTACAAAGTGTCGGGGCATGTTTGAGTAGAGGAATATGATTTCTAAATTGAATAGAGATGTATTAACTTAAGACAAAACTAAATTTGTAACAATATAATATAGGGTCTAAACTCTTTCAATCATCTTACTGAAAGCTTTTGCATTAGCACAAGAATAATGCTACATTCATTCAAGTCTTTGTTTCCATTTTCTGCGTAATCGAGGGAACTCTCAGCTAACTTTTTTTAGTCTGCAGTTTTTCGCAGCATTAGTTAAACTAACAACAGTAGTCATATGACTCATATCCTTGATCTTTGTGTAGAAATGAACATAAACCATCTTCATCGTTGAAGGAAACAATTTAAGAAACAAATCTGGTTTCCTCCCATCTTTTGTTAGTATTAACAAATATAGAAGGTTCTTGTGATAACTCGAGTTGTTTGATCACAGTTTTTCCAAGATATCTTGTACTATTGTTCTTGAAAGGTCTTATAGCAAGCACATTCTTTCTCAGTTTGTATATTTCTTTTGATACAACCTTTTCTGCATTTTACATTGAATTTGCGGATATCATCGATCATCTTTACAATTTTGCCAAACTGAATTTGTTTTGTACTTACATTCTAGTAACCAAGTGTTTGCATTAGCACTAGTCATTGTAGTTCTCCATGGTTCACCTAACAGAATATGCACAGTAACATAAAAACGGTGTTCGTTTTACTGTTTTATGGGCTAGTGACTGCAATAAATGTAGCAAGAAGATTATATGGAGATTGTGAGTAAATGTGATGATGTCACAAAAGGCAAAGTTTTAATGGTCATTCTTCCGAAGTTGATATACTCAAAACAAATGCTTGGAAATAAGGACCTAACATGACCTAAATAAGGACGCTATTTCATGCACAAACTCACTTGTAGAAAATTAACCCATGTTTGTCTTCTCCCATCATATCTACAACATATTCCTTAATCATCAGGGATAAATCTTTACGTTGATGGATTCCGTAAGGTGTGATTGACTTTAATGAAGCAATACTATTTGGGATCTCCGTAATATTTCTAGTTCCTCATGCATGGGAAAAGATTTCTCTCACTTTGTGTCCACTTATAACACATTTAATTCAAAGACAAAATAATCATCAATTCTCATATGCCGTAGCTTTGCCAGTCACCAAATACTAGGTTATAGTAAACTGTTTGATATGTTATTCACCACCTGAGTTTTTCAGCAAGTCTAGTGTTACAAAGTTTGTTTCGCTAGTTTTCTCCACTAATTGATTTCTCCTCTAAGTTGCAAACAAGAATGGATAACTCCCTGGTAAGTGCTCCAATACGTGCCAAAAGAAGGAACAATTTGTCATGATGAATAACATCCATGGGCACATCAACCACCAGACTTTCTAGATTCAAGAGGTATGAAAATGACGAAGGGAGAGCTTTTGCATCCGTCCAGATGTTTAAGCACCTCAAATGACATCCCTACTTGTGCTATTCTTTCTCTGACATCCAACAGTTTATCACGGCAACATTCTTCTATGAATATTATTTTCTTTAACAACTCCCAACTTCCCATGTAGTGGCTCGAGAACTAGTGGAGATAAGGGACTTATACCCTTCCCCAGAAATCGATTTGGCTAACCCATGGAAGATCAAGAAAAAGATTACCCCTGACAAGATTGTTGTAGGAATGTTGATGATTCCATTTTTCGAGATGTTTGAGTAAATTTTTCTATACTTGACGATGGACATGGCCAAAAGTTTGGAGAATGTTGACTTTACCTTATTTATCAGCCTCACATCAGGGATCTCCCATTATGGCTAACAGTCACTTGCTTAAAATCAGTAGACAATTATGACTCTTAATCCTTGTATATATCTCCTGTTAATCCTACAGTTTGATCAAGAAAACATATTACAATTCTTTCATTGTAAGAAGTTCTAAGTTTCCATCATTATTCAACTTAGTATCAAGAGCCTTATTTTTTTTTCCGATAGATTCACGAGATACCTTGTCAACAAAGTTTGATGGGCATAACTTTTCGATTGTGGAGTTCCATTTCAAATCTTTCATTAGAGGCAAAGGCCTCCTTGGAATTATGGATGGATCAAAGGATGTACCCACAGAAGATAAAGAAAAAGAATCTTGGGAAGCTGACAATGGAAAAATTATCACATGTCTAGTCAATTCCGTCTCTGTTGAAATAGCTATGGAACTGACATCATTTGAGAAAGCATCAGAAATGTGGAGTCATCTACTTACACTCGGTAACCAACAAAATCTAGCCAGAGAATTCGAATTAGAAAAACTACTTGCGGAATCTACACAAGGTGAGAAAAATGTTGGTTGTTTTTATTCTGTATTACTCATATTATGGGCAGAGCAAGATCAGGTTTTTGTTGCCTCTATCCCTGCGGATGGATTGAACTTTGAAGGACTTTATGGCTACAACGAAGAGGACAAGGACAATACAATTTCTAATGAATCTCAGGCGGCCTGAGTTCGAGTATTTGTGTGCTAATATTCTTAACAGGAAAAAACTACTAGCTTGGGATGTGGTAGTTTGTGAAGTTCTTCGAGAAGAAACTCGATTAAGTTCTCAAGCTTCTATGGAGAACTCCCTTACCATGGACATTGCCATGGCTGCATATAGAGATTGTCTAAAAATTTATAACCTTATAAAAACCCAATTTGAGAAAAAGATCAAGATTATTCGTTCAGATTCGGAAGGAGAGTATGTCAATACAAACCTCACTAATTTTTTCAAGAAAAAGGAATTATTCATCAGCGTTCTGGTCCTTATACACCATAATAAAATGGTGTAGTGGAACGTAAGAATAGACATATTGTTGAAACTGCCTTAGCTCTTATTAATACTTCACATGTTTCAAAAATATTTTGGGTTGAAGCAAACCAAGCATCTATTTATCTTATAAATAGACAATCATCCTCAGTAATGAAATAAAATTGTCCATATTTTCTTCTTTTCAAAAAGTTGCCCGACTATTCACATCTTAAAGTACTTGGTTGTGTGAAATGACCCAAAACGTTCTTAAAAATGTGCTTCGAAAGTTACCGGAAACTTGTTTAGCTATATCTAAAAAAAAAATCCGTTTCGTTTTTCAAAAATCCGACTTCATATTCTTGTTTAGGGGATCAAATTGAGTGGGAAATGGGTCTAACCCAAATTTTAGAGCAACCGTATCAAAATCCGAAATTTTCAAGTGAAGCCTTTTTCGAGGGTCTACTTTGGAGGGTCATATCTCCTAGCACACAAATAATTGGGTGGCCCATAACATATCCATGGAAATCTCTTTGAGTTAGCTACCTAACGCACTTCGTTTCACCTCATTTGGAGTTCAGACGAAGAAGTTATGCCCATTTTCGTAAAATCTGTCCGGCAGGAAATGCAATTTCCGGTGAGCGTTTTTACTGTTCACCCGCCTCATTTTTTTTCTAAGTGTTGGACCATTTTTCCAAAGGGCATATGTTATTTCCCATATACCATTAGTTCAATTCCCATCTCTAAAACATTTCCCAAAACACCTCTCCCATACTTAGACACATTTTCTCTCAAGTTCTCTCAAGAACCCTAATCCAAAACCTTCCTCAAGATTGAAGAGACTCTTGCTCCAAGTTCCAAGCTTCCATTGAAGACACTCTCAAGACCTTCATAAGAACTCAAGGTATGTGGTGTTGAACTCATGGGTCCTTCCACCCATAGTGCCTAGACTCTATTCTACTCACTAATTCATGGTTTAAGTTAAGATTCATAAATTAGTCTTGTTCTTTGTAATAATTTCCTGCACATTGAATTTTAAACATGAAAAGTGATTGTTTTGAGCATGTTGTGACTCTAGAACTTGAATCTAAATTTGGAATGGATGTGGAGATTTTCATGTGGTATTGTGGGTGTTAAAAGGTGTTGTTGTAGGTTGTTCACTGGTTTGGCTGCATAATTACTACCCTATTTTCCATGCTCTTTGATTCCATTACATGCCTTCAAGGTGTTTGACAAAATGTCCAACTATGGAGAATTGATGAATCGATGATTTAAAGCTTGAGTTATGAGATGTATGGCAATCCAGAGATGTGTTGATGACAAACTAAGTTTGTGTATATGTTCATTCCATACGTGAGATTGCATTAGAGCCTAATGGGAATTTCCTATATAAAGTGTTGCATGACCATGCCCGGTCCGGGGGAAAAGAACCGGACAACCATGTGAGAGGTTTATATCTCACCACCTAGGATGCTTGGGGTGTGACCAACATCAACCATGTGAGAGGTTTATATCTCACCACCTAGGATGCTTGGGGTGTGACCAACATCAACCATGTGAGGGGTTTATACCTTGCCACCAGGGTGTCCGGGTGTGAACGGCATCCCCCATCCTAAGTTGGGGTTATAGATTGGTTGGATCATGCATACACATATGATATCTACTATTAGTATAGATTTACTTAAACATGTTTTGACTTCAATTTGATCATGCATCCTCATATTGTTATTCATAATGCCTATGAAACTATTTCTTGTATTTCGATTGTGTCCTTGTCTATTGTTGTGTTGCACCCCGCATACTTAGTACATTCCAAGTACTAACGCATATTTTGCCTACATGATGTCACCATGTAGGGACTGGAGCTACTCTTGATCCTTCTCTCCATTCACGTGGCTAGTACGGTGCTTATCCGAGTTTGTTGGTGAGTCCTCAATGATTCAAGGGCTATGTTATGTTTCCTACTCCTATGTTTTGAGACTTTAGCTTGCAATTGTATTTTGACTATGAGGGGAGCCGGTAGTATGTCATGGCCCCCGTCCTATCTATGTATGTAGAGGTGTGTGTTGGACAAGTATTTTGTAAATGAGCTTGACTCTTGTTCTATGATGTCATTTTGAAATGGTTTGCCCTTAGTCCCTATTTCCCGTTAATTAATGTTGAATGTACTTCCGCGACCGATGAAGTGTGATGACAAGTTTGAGAGGCTTGTTTGGGGTTCCTTCGGGTTCCTCATTCGCCATGTCACGTCTAGGCCCTAAGCTTGGGTCATGACATTGTGTTTGCTTTGTTCTTCTTCCAGATCATGAACGTCATAAATCATCTTCAAAAGTTGTTGACTGTTTTTTTTGGAAGGGGGGGGGGGGGTATACAATGGTATTCAAAAGGCGTATTTGTATTATGATTCAACTCGTCGTTTATTGAGAATTTCTCGACATGTTATCTTCTTCGAGAATTCTTTTATTTATGATAACAAAGACTCACAATTTTCTACTATATCTTTCTTGAAAAAAAATTCTACTCGTGATTCTTCTTCCCATAGCCACCTAGCCGTTGGTCCATCTTCGAACATGTCCTCCGCCACAACAGGTACTACTTATGACTTTGATCCTCTTTTTAATAATGATACTACTTCAGTAAATACTAATCCTTTACCTCATCAAACTGCCATTTATAATGCTTCATTAAACCTTAATCACCAACCTTCTCCTACACATCAAAATATTATTGACCCCATTATATGATCTTCTTGTCATGCTCCTCCTCCAGATCAATATGGATACTCAACAGGTGAATATGGGTGATCTTGTGCCTTACTAACAACCTGAAATTCTATAGTTGTGCCAAATTCTTACATGAAGGCTAGTGGTAAAAGATGTTGGGAAGATGCAATGCATGAAGAATTAGTTGCCTTTGAGGAAAATGATACATGGGTTATGGTGGATAGACCAACCGTAGGAAATATAGAAGGAGAATGATTTCTTTAGAGAATGCTCAAGTTTTATATAGGCTACTTAAGGCCGCTTGAGATGATTATAATCATAAGTAATCCTCTATTTATACTAATAAAAATGTAAAATCAAAAGTCTTGCACAAATAACTAGATACATGTATCACAATTTATTAGATACATATATTACAAACTCCTAAAAGACTTCTTGCAAAACTAAGACAATATTGTAAGACTAAACATCAAAGTGTGAATGCATTAATTCCAACACTCCCCCTTAATGCATTTGCTTGACAACTCCAATGCCTTCTTGAAGATACCAAAACTTTTCTCTTGGAAATGCTTTGGTGAAGATGTCAGCAAGTTGTTCTCCTGTCTTACAATAATTGCAACTGAATTTCACCTTTCTCTTGTACTTTTGAATATCTCCATTTTGATTCAGTTTAGTTTTGTGAATCCATTTAAGACTTACAACTTCTCTTTCTTTAGGTATAGTCACACACTCCCAAGTATTATTTTTCTCAATCATCCGAATTTTTTCTGTCAAGGCTTTCTTCCAAACATCATGCTTTATTACCTCCTCATAATTTTCTGGCTCAACACCGGCAAAGTTGCATCTTCGATAAATTTCACTCAACATTTTTGTTCCTCTTAGAGGTGGCTCTTCATCATCATAATATGAAATTTCTCCCCTTTGAGGGGCATCTTCCACTTCCTCATCCTCTTCTTGATTTGACACATCTAAAGATATGATAGAAGTATTCTCTACCTTAAATCTCAGTCTGTATTTCAGGAAGGCCTTGCACCATGTCTTTTTGCTAGAGAAGCCTCAAACCATGAAAATTCAAATGACAAAATCTTTTGTGCAAAATCCATGAATCATCTACAACTTCATTTTTAATGCATTGTAATGAAATTATAAAGGAATTTTTCTTTTTATCATCTCTACTTCAACAATGACTTGATTGACTCAATTTTATCATAAATCTTGCAATAATTATCTCTAAACACAAGAGAATAACCATTTTCTATGAATTGACCAACACTAAGAAAATTTTCTTCCAATTCAGGAACATAAAGAACATCATGAATTTGCTTAGCGCTCCCTTTTATGTTGATCGAAATAGTACATTTACCTTTTGCATCAACTAAGGCTCCATTCCCCATTCTCACTTTAGTAGTGATGCTACTATTAATTGAGAGAAAAGCTTTTTTGATCTCCAGTCATGTGATTTCTACCACTGCAATCAATATACTATTCATTGGTTTTTTCTGAAACATCATATTGAGAAAGAAAAGGTTTTCTTCCCTTTCTTCCTCCTATTTTGGCAACAAAATACTTGCTCCCATTGCTTGTGCCAGCAATCCTTCTCAATGTGGCCAAACTTTTTGCAAAAGTTACATTGGGACTTGCCTTTGTGCCAACATTTTTTTGCATTGTGATTAGTCCTTTTGCAAATTTTACAAAAAAGACTAGTACTTTTCTCACATTTTTCTTCAACCTTCTTAGAAGATTCATCATGATCCTGCTTCTTTTTTGGATTGTAATTCTTCTTTTGTTGAAATTTTGAGAATTCTCATTGGGTTTGGACTGGAAAGTTGTCTCTTTGGGTTGATCTTCACGAAAAAATCTTCGCTTCTCGTGTGCACGAAATGATCCAACAAGATCTTTGATGGAAAGCTTAGAAAGATCTTTCGTCTCCTCGGTGATACCAACAATATACTCATATTTCTCTGTGACACTAACTAGAATCTTTTCCACAACTTGTTGGTCAGAAATTGTATCACCATGATTTCTCATTTTATTAACAATATTCATGACTCTTGTGCAATATTCATCTATATTTTCAGATTCTATCCTCTTCAAGTTTTGAAACTCTCTTCTAAGAGTTTGAAGATTTATAGTGTGTACCTTTTCGTCACCATACACCTCTATTTCTAGAAACTCCCAAGCTTCCTTTGCAGTTTCACAAGTAGCAATTTTTGCAAAATATGCTCTTGAGACTCCCATTTGGAGTTTGCTCAAGGCTTTAGCATCTTGACGATATTTATCCTGAAGATATTTCATCTCTACTACTGAAAGTTCACCATCATTTTTGGGCTCTTCATAGCCATTTACAACAATAGTCCACAAACCTTCAGCTTTGAAATGTGCTCTCATTCTTATCTTCCAATATTCAAAATCATTTCCATCAAAAAATGGAGTAAGAACAACTGAAGAATCAACACCTTCATTTGTTTTGGATGCCATATTTTTTTCTTCACCTAACCCCAGATTAAGAACGAAAACCTTCTCTTGATACCAATTTGTAGGAAATATAAAGGGGGAATGCTTTCTTTAGAGAATGCTCAAGTTTTATATAGGCTACTTAAGGCCGCTTGAGATTCTTATAATCATCTATTACATCTCTATTTATACTAATAAAATGTACTCCCTCCATTCCATATTAATTGAATTTTTGAGGTGTTTCACACCCTTTAAGAAAAGTAGATTAAGACATAAATTGAACATAGTTTTCCATTTTTACCCTTATTAATTATTGTCAAATTTATTGAAGTCATCACATTAAAAATCCAAATGAAGGGTAAAATTGGAAGAATATTTTAAAAATAGTCTTGAAGATTGAACAATTAAGTTAATTTGAAAAATGGAAAATTCCTTAAAAATTCAATTAATATGGAATGGAGGGAGTAAAATCAAAGGTCCTGCACAAATAACTAGATACATGTATCACAATTTATTAGATACATGTATTACAAACTCCTAAAAGACTTCTCGAAAAACTAAAAGAAAATATTGGAAGACTAAACATCAAGGTGTGAATGCATTAATTCCAACACCAACAAATGCAACAATTATTGGAAGTAGATGGGTGTACTCAATCAAGGTAAAAGCTGATGGATCCCTAGATCGATACAAGGCAAGATTGGTAGCTCAAGGATAAAGCAGGAATATGGAATCGACTACAATGAAACATTTGTTCCAGTAGCTAAGATGACGACAATACGTATATTGGTAGCTTTAGAAGGTTGGAAGTTATATCAAATGGACGTCAAGAATGCTTTCTTGCATGGAGACTTGCAAGAAGTTGTCAACACAAATCTACCACCAGGTTACAAATTATTTAATCTAAATCAGGTGTGTCATCTTAAGAAATATCTCTATGGATTAAAACAGGCTCCTCGCTCTTGGTTTGAAAAGTTTCGCACTACAATCCTAGGTGTTGATTTTACTCAGAGCAGCTCAGATTACTCATTAGTTTTATGTCAGTCTACCTCAAGTATTACTATTCTTCTCCTTTATGTGGATGATATGATTATCAGAGGAAACGATGAAGTCTGAATCTCTCAGTTGAAAAATCTTCTACACTCTTTGTTCAGGATGAAGAACCTAAGAAAGCTAGCAATTTTTTTTGGGTTTGAAGGTATGTTATGGAAAAGAAGTCGTACGATTAAGTCAACAAAAGTATGCAGAAGATCTAGTTCAGTTAGATAATCTTATGGTTCATAAGAACGTCCATACTCCAATGGAAGTGAATACAAAATACAAAAAAAAAGAGGAAGGAGAGATATTTGGCGATCAGACCTTGTATAGACTTCTATTTGGGTCACTTATATATCTTACTATGAGTCATCCTGATATTTCTTATGCGGTACAAGTGTTAAGTCAATTTGTTACCAAGCCTTACAAGATACACTACGCAACTTTACTCAGGGTTATTAGATACATAAGAGGTACTGTGAATCGAAGTCTCTTATTCCCATCATATTCATCTCTGGTCATGGTAGGATACACTGATGCAAATTGGGAAGGATGCCCTAACTCAAGAGGATCCACTATAGGTTGGTGCATGATGCTCGGCTTGTGTATGATCTCTTGGAAGTGCAAGAAACAACCTCGAACATCGAAATCATTTACAGAAGCAGAGTATAAAAGTATGTCTGCTGCATGCTCTGAAATTATTTGGCTACGAAGGTTGTTATCAGAACTCGACATCAAAATGGAAAGCATCAACCACATTGTATGGAGAAATTAGTAGTGCAATCAGAATAGAAACCAACCCGTTCATCATGAAAATACTAATCATAGATGTAGACTATCACTACATAAGAGAACTGGTTGAAGATCAGAGTATTAACATGAAGTATATATCCTCTAAAGATCAACTAGCTGATTTATTTACAAAGATCATGTTAAGAAGTAGACACAATTATCTTTTGTCCAAACTCATGCTTTGTGATACTCATCATTAGTTTGAGGGAGGGTGTTGACTTTACCTTATTTACCAACCCCAAATAAGAATTCTCCCTAAATCAGGGATCTCCAACTATGGCTAACAGTCACTAGCTTAAAATCAACAGACAATAAGGACTCTTAATCCTTGTACATATTCTCTTGTAAATCCTACAGTTTGATCAAGAAACATATTACAATTCTTTCATTTTCAGAAGTTCTAAGTTTCCATCATTATTCAACTAAGAACGGGTGCGATGTGCCTGTTGACGTGTGGGATGTAACTGAGGAGAATGTCCCTAAGAAGTATGAAGATGGAAGTGTTTGCTTAAGGGAGTTGTACAATGATGACTTTTCTCTTTCCTACATCAAATTGTTCAATATTCGCGGATTGGGCGTTGGTGATGAAATTTGGGCTATAGTGGGATCCTAGATCTTCAAGTTGAATATTCAAATTAATTTCTCAGGTTCGCCATTAGTGAAAGGTCCAACAATTTAGGACCAAAAATAACATACCGTAGTCTTTTTGTTAGTATTACTCTTTCATATAGTTTTAATAGCTGAGATTGGAATATTTTCACTATGGAGTATGATGATTCTTGAAGTTCCCAATTTAGTCCGTGCAATCCCCTTTTGGTACTTGTGTTTTCATTCCTTATTATTATAGTGCTAATGTAGTTCTGGGAGTTTTGTGAACCCCTAATAATTTAGATACAAAATTTCGCAAAGCAATAATAGTATCCTCTGCGTCTTCCAAACAGAGAAGATAGAGTTGATTTATAACACAGTTGTAGCTTTGCAAAGTTTGTTTTCTCCACTGATTGATTTCTCCTCTAAGCTTCAAACAAGAATGGATATCTCCATGGTAAGTTCTCCAACACGTGCCAAAAATATGTCTCTCAGCCATAAGTTGAAACAGAGGTAAGACATATTCAATAGTGATCCAAGACCCAATTCATTCGCTGGTTTGTGAGGAAAAAGGCAACCGAGGTCATGTTTTGTGCACTGAAAGTACTGACAGCAAAAAGTATCAGGATATGTTGATCTAGAACAGTCGTAACTCTCCATGTCAAGCCTTTTATAGCTTGGAAAGAGTTTCTTTGCACCATCAATGTGTATAACTTAGACTGCTATTCAAAATCATCTGATCTTACTGACACTAAATTTCCTATCCCGTATCAATTGTTATGTATGTGAGGGAAAAGAAACATGTGTTTTACCCTGAATGGATAGCTCGATGGTCAAGAAGTCAAAATTCCAAAACAGGGATGGGGATACATCTACTGTCCAATTAGACGATAGATATCAACTTCATTTATGTGAGGCGATAGCAAATACTTCTACAAAGAAGATTATACTCACTGAAGGTTTTAAAAACTTGTTTAAGCTAAATAATACAAAGGGAAATCAAAGACCGTGCGTAAAACAAAAAAGACGAGAGTGAGAGAAAAAGAATAGAAGCTGAAGAAGTAGAATTTTATTAATACTTCAGATTAGATATATAAGAGCCTAGAATGAAAAGTAAAAAATTAATAACACACGATCTAGCAACTCACTTAACAACTCCTGTTTGAGAATGATAGACCTTGTAGGCTTTAGAAACTCCACTGTAACCCACATGGATGCTTATGATTGCCTTCTTGTCAAGTTTGTCACGTTTAACCTGAGGAACATGAACAAAACAGACACAACCAAACACTTTCAGAAAACTTAGTGAAGGCTTAAACCCGTACCAAGCTTCAAATGGTGTTTTATCCTTCAAAGCTTTCGTTAGAAGTCAATTCTGCATAAAAACTGCGGTATTTGCTGCCTATGCCCAAAATATCTTAGGCAACTCCTTCTCATGCAATATGCATCTGGCCATCTCCATTATCCATTTATTTCTTCTTTCACTAACACCATTTTGTTCTAGTGTGTATGGTGTTGTAAGCTGATGCACAATGCCGGCCTCCTCACAGAATGAATCAAATTTCGTTGAAGTGTATTCCTGCCCATTATCAGACCTCAAAGCTTGAATCTTACAATTACTTTGATTTTCCACCAATTTCTTGAATTTCCAAAATACACCAGCAACTTCTGACTTGAATTTCAAGAAAAAAATCCAACACATTCTTGTAAAATCGTCAATGAAAAGAACGTAATAGATGCTACCTTGTAGTGATGGAGTTCTTTGAGGCCCTGTGACATCAGTGTGAACTAGTTGTAGCTTTTGTGAGGCTCTCCAGGTTGATTTTGGAAATGGCTTTCTGTGTTGCTTACCTAATTGGCAGGCATGACATTCAGTGGAATTTACTTCCAGATCAGGTAAGCTCTCCACCATCTTCAACTTTTGCATCTTGACAAGCCCTTGATAATGATAGTGCCCGAGTCTCTTATGCCATAACTCAGCGACATTTTCTTTTGCTGAATACAACATCTTCTCTTCCTCAAATGGATCTAATGAGAAACGGTTTCCTCTCATTTTTACTTTAAACAAGTGCTGCCCTAAGGGAACCTTAATCAAGCAATATTTATCTTCAAAATAAAGTTTGAAACCTTTTTCTAACAATTGACCAGCACTTAACAAGTTTCGGTCTAAGTCTGGTACATAAAGAACATCTGTTATTGTTTTTGTACCTGCTTATGTCTCAACTGCAATAGTTCCCATTCCTTTTACTGGAATGTGACCACCATGACCTATTCGAACATTTGCAACTCGAGTAGGCTTCAATTCTTTGAAGAGTTCTTTATCATGAGTCATGTGATTTGTGCATCTGCTATCAATCAACCACGACTCGCTAGAAACATTGCTTGCAAAAATGATGCAACAAATAGTTGATCCTCCTCCTGTTCATTTACAACTTGAGCATCTACATCATAATGTTGAGTTTTGTTCTTACAAATGATTGCTTCATGCCCAAACTGATTGCACTTACTGCACTTAGCTTCAGGCCTTCTCCAACACTTGAAAGGTGTGTGTTTGATTTTGCCGCAATGCTTACAAGGAGGGTAGTTTCCTTTGAAGCTACCTGTTTTGTTTTTGTTGTTGCGTGTTGCACCTTCTCCATCTATTGGTTGGTACTTCTTGTTCTTCTTTTTCTTATATCGTCCATCATCTTGATGCTTGGCAGGTAAAGCTCCTTCAACAGCTCCTTCTTGTCTCATAACACGTTGTTGCTCTTGTGCTTGAAAGGCACATAAGAGATCTGTTAGTGTAATACTGGACAAGTCCTTAGTATTTTCTAAGGTTGTAATGGTTGCCTCAAATCTTTCGGGTACCGTTACAAGGATTTTCTCAACGATCCTTGAATCGTTAAAAGTGGAACCCAACAATCTGACATGATTGGCAATGTTAAGAAGTCGGTCAGTGTATTCCTTTATGGTTTCACTGCCCTTCATCTTTTGCAGCTCAAACTCACGCACCAAATTCAGCACTTGCATCCCTCGAATTCTCTCATCTCCTTCATACTCAGTCTTAAGATAATCCCATACCTCTTTTGCCGACTTCAGAGACATGATACGAGTGAAGACAGTGGATGAAACTGCAGCAAATAAACATGCCTTTGCCTTTGATTTCCTAATTTTCCTTTCCTGGTGATTTTTAATTTGCACCATCGTGGGATTGTTTGGTAAGGGAGCTATGATGTATTCATCTTCTACAGCCTCCCAGAGATCCAAAGCTTCCAGATATGCCTGCATTCTAACAGCCCAGATTCGATAACTTTCTCCACCAAAAGTTGGTGGTGCCATTGAAGAAAAACTTGCTTCTCCGTTCATGGTATTCACGAAATCTGATTGGCGCCCACACACACAGAGGTCCCTTAAGAAATAAAGCTCTGATACCAATTGAAGGTTTTAAAAACCTGTTTAAGCTAAATAATACAATGGGAAATCAAAGACTGTCTAAAACAAAAAAGACGAGAGCGAGAGAAAAAAAATAGAAGCTGAAGAAGTAGAATTGTATTAATACTTCAAATTAGATATATAAGAGCCTAGAATGAAAAGTAAAAAAATAATAACACACGACCTAGCAGTTCACTTAACAACTCCTAAAAAATAGGAAAGCATGACTAACAACTAATTGACTAAGTCTTACTTAAAACATAGGCAATAAAATTAAATTTACTGCAGTTCAAAAGCAGATTCCTAACACTCACAGCAAATGTTCAAGATACAGACCTACATTATCCCATTTCACGCACGAACGCACTAGTAGAAGGTTTGAGGCAAAAGGAGTAGAGTATGTCCCCCTCCTTTCCTAAGAGAGAATTGATAGACAATTGAGGTTAACGAAAAAAGAGTTACCAAAAGGTTTGAACCCAATAGTCTATTTGCACAGTTTTTCGGATTGCTTGGATGGTTGAGGTGAAAAGTTCACTGGAAATATAAAGATGAAAGAAATAGCATCAGAAGTAAACTTTGGGTATTGGAGTAAATCCTTCTTCAGGTAAGGAAAAATAAATCTCTTGGCTTAGTGCACCAGACGTCCCTTTTATGTTGTTGCTATTACCTTTACCTGTGATCGTTCATATAAATTTTTCCGGCCCAACAGTTAGTAGATTATTTGTTTCCTTCGGAATCTAGAACTAACTATTCGGAGCAATAGTATCTAACATTTATTGTTTGTTTCCTTTGGAGTCTAGAAATAACTATTCGAAGTAATTTTATCTAGCAATCATACCATTTGGACAAGAACTTATTGTTTCTATGACTATCAAAAAAGACCTATCTATTCTATCTGAAAACTCCATATTAGTTGAGGGGCATATTAGGAGCATCAAGACCATTCTGGTAGGTTTTGAGAATCGGAAGAAATTGTTGGAGTCCTATGAAAGAGTCATGAAAGCCAGGATGAATTCTTGCAAGGCTTGTTGAGCTCCTCCATGTGACACACATCGCAAAAACATTTCAGCTTCATACGACTAGTCTACAGCAAAAAAAGGATTTAGCAGCCATTAAAAATGGTATTAGCGGCAATAACAATAGCCGCTATACCCTTTACCAGCCAATGGACTTTGGCCGCTGTATTGGGGGTCGGCAAAGGCTTTAGTGGCATTTCGGACGAGCGCTGGTAAATTTAAGGTCTATTGCCACTAAAACTCATTTGTTTTAGCGGCAATTGTTTGCGGCAATTAAGATAGCCGCTAAATCCAATCCAGATTAGCTAGTTATGCTCATGTAGTGTCCATTTTTATAGCCCCTAGATCTGATTGAATTACCACTAAATGCATTAGTTTTAGTGACGATTAAAGTGGCTGTTAAATTCAATACGGAATGGCTAATCATGCACATATAGCTTCCATTTTTACAGTTGGTAACTTCAATAATATTGCCGCTAAAAATTGATACCTCTGGCGACAATAATTTGGTGGCAATTACAAAGGCAAAAATATCCCTTGTGAAAACACATTAATTTTCATCCATTTTTTATGGCCAGTAAATTCGCCTAAAATTTGACACTAAAAGTCACAAATTTTAACAACCAATTGCTTAGCCACCATTATAATAACTAGATCAGTTCAGTAAATTATCTAGTTTGCACTTCTAGTGCTACGTTCATAACTAGTAAATCCAACAAAATTGTCATTATAAGAGAGCCTCTTAAAGGCGACTATGTTTTTCAAATACTAAAAACATATAATATTAATTCCTAAAAAATAATATATCTCATTCATGTTAACAAACAAAAAACTACTAATCCAAAATATAGTATCACAACTTAAAATAATTGATATGATTATATAATCAATCCTATCAAATAATATCTTCAAAGAATTTCCTGTATCACCTGAAATAATAAAATAAATATATCAAAAGAAGAAATATAATGAATAAAAAATATAACAATTTAGGATCGTCAACTCGTCATGTGAATATTACAAAAAATCTCATCAACACTAGTTGCAATGACCTCAAGCCCTACCCATTGCAATGAATTGGAATCACAAAAAGCATATAAATCTTTACAGTGGTCTACTATTCAAGATAAGATGAAGCATATAAATCTTTACAAACTTGATGGTGCTAGTCTAAATTGACACATCTTGCCGTAAATGCAACAATACTAATGAATCTATTAAGCAGAGAACCTATATTTTAATGTAGTTTCTCAAAGATTAATTTCGCGATGGTTCCTTCTCTCTCGGCGTAGGTTATTAACGTACACTGGCCATGGGGAAGAGATCTCGTGCTCCATCGCAGAAGGCATTAATGCCGCAGGAAGCAGCAACACAAGGTCATTAGGTGAGGGGGAAAAAGGCACAACAACTTGAAATACAGGAAGAAACTGAGATTGGATCTGAATCTAATATAACAAGAGCCCGAAATGCGGAGATAGAGAAACTAACACAGTGAGCTGCGCAAAAAGCTAAGAAAGTTGAGAAGGAAAAGCATGAGATAGCACAAAAACATTGGGCAGAAATTGCTCCTCTTCAACCTTCAAGACAACTCTCTCCCTCTGGGAGTGGTACGAGATCATGGGCAGAGGAAGTACAAGAAGTACAGATGCAGGGGTCTAAATACTGGAAACCAACTCATTGTAGTTTCTGTGATAAATACGGGCACTCCAATGCTGAATGCAGGAGGGAGTATCCTGCTAAGAAAGGGGCAGCTAAGAAGAATGATAAGCAGGAAATGCTACCAACACAAGTAAGTGACAGGCAGAGAGTACAGGAGGAAAAACAAGATGATCCAAAAAGTAAGGAACCAGTAAAGTCTGTGCTAAATGAAGGACATCAACAGGTGGAGAACGACGGATCATCTTCTGCTGGCTGGGTAACACCATTCAAGATAGAAAAGAGTCACAGCCAACACCAATTACAAGTTGCGAGTGATAATTCTTTTCAGATTTTGAGCAAATCAACTGAAGCGTATGAATTAGCTCCAAACATGTAAGGTCTGCTACATTCCTATGCAACTAACATTTAGGGTGCGAGTTGTATATGCATATAATTCTAGAGAGGAAAGAAGAGACTCGTGGGGGGAAATAACAAACCAAAGCTCTACTTGTGGAGAGCCATGGTTATTGATGGGTGATTTTAACTCTGTACGGCATTCTGATGTTCGGTTGGGAGATGATCAGTTGGGAGGTAATCCTGTCACATGGCCTAAAGTTGCTGATTTTCAGGACTGCATTGAAGTAAGTGGGTTGATAGAGCTACCACATCAAGGATAGAAGTATACATGGAATGATAGAAGTAAAGGAAGCAGAATATATTACAAATCTCAAACTTCACTTGGTCTACACCTATGTACAAATCTATTTCGGTGATGGATCTGTAGAGCAGAGCACCTATTTTTTTTAATGCAATTTCTCAGCTGCTATTTTGGGATTACATTCAGGGGATGGCAAGGTATCAATTGCAGTTTCCTCAATTGGCAAATGAAGAAGAAACTACACATTAGACTACTAATCATCACAATCCCTCCAATGAATTTTATGTCGCATAGTCAGCTCATAATACCTCAACATCTACAATGGAAATTAAGGAATGCTAAAGGGATGTCTAGAGCAGCTAGCTGATATATGTAAATATTGGAACCCCTATTAGAATTAGATACAGTCTTCAAGAACAACTTGTAGCTCTAATATAATTCCTTGTTCCAGTGGTCTGTAGTTCAAAATAATATGATGCATATAAATCTTTGAAAACATGATGGAGCTAATCGTTTCAAAGCAGGTGTTCAGAGAAAGATTGTGTATTTGAACTCAAAAGTTAAAGGAGCAAAACTCAAACAGTAGCATCGAGGATAAAGATGAGTATTACCATAATAAGTTGGAGTATTCATAGCAACAGTATGTATCCCTGTTGTTTGTGGTATTTGACCATAGCCATTATCGGTATTGGGGACCTGATAAATATTAGCACATGTTAACAATACTTTTATAAGATTACTTCATAAGAAATGTCTAAAACTTATGGAATCGGGTTACCTGTTCACTTGAGGTGCCATTGATATTTTGAGGCATAGCTTCATTAGGAGCATATTTGCGCATGAATTGTCTCATTTGGAGTAATTCTAATTGCATATTATCCTGATTTTGTTTCAATCAGATTCATTTCTTCATTTTGTTTTGCCTTTAATTCAGTAATCTCATGTTCTAACTTTTGTACAACATCATTAGATGAGTGTTCTTCATTAAAATTTCCTAAGGAAGACCTACTACTCCATAGAATAGAAGGAGTTGGACCAAGTCCTAAACCACGAACATATCCACTTCTTTCATTTTCCAATACCTGAGAATACACTAGCAACACGGTGAGGAGGTTGGTCAGCAGATCCCTCAGTATTGCTCATCTTTTCATTTATCATGTCCTAACCAAGGAATACATATTAAATCCAGTTTGGAATTCATTTATTCATCTTATTAAGATTTCTTTTCTAACTGTTCACAATTAAAAAAATAAAAGAAAGAAGAAATCTTATAATTGCTTTGGCAAAATCTTCATCCAATGGTCTACCATCCACACGTTTTTTACGAGTTAATAAGAAAATTTCTGCTCGTGTAGGCTCTATACCATTTTCAGCCTAATACAATAAATTGACGTCATCTCTTCAGGACTAGAAGGGTATAAATATTATAGTTTTTATTTCAATAGGTTTACCTTCTCATCCATCAAGGTAGCAATACTTTCGGATCCTTCTGTGTGAGGCATCTTTTGATTGGCTTTGTTGTTTCTGTTTGCTTGGGTATGTATCTGTCATTAAAAAATTAAAATAATATTTTATGAAATTATAAATAAAAATTTATCATACCAAAAATCTTAAAACAATGAAAATAAGCAACTAGGAGTATGTTTTCACGAGTAGTTGATACCTTAACTTTTTCAGAAAGCCAATAAGAGACAAGACCACTCCATTGATCTCTTGGTATACGACTTGGTCTATTTTTCAGCAAAGCGTCTTTAGTCTTATACTTTGGGATATGATCACCTTTTAAAGCACACTTGTAATCTTTCCATTTCTTTCCTAGTGACGTTAAGACAAAGTCTTCTCCGCATTTCGGGATAGAGAACTTCTTCTGAAAAAAATAAAAGCCAACATTTAGAGAATAACATCGTGTATAATAGATTGAACTTGTTCACCTCGTAACAATAACTACACCATACCCTCACAAAATCCAACAATTTCTTCTTTTCCTCGTTGTCAATTTCTCCAATCATCTATGTGTAAAGGTGTTAATTTTGGAGTTCTTGCAATAATTCCTAGAAAGCTAGCAAACTTTCGACCCTCTTTTCCAATAGATTGGTTACGACTATTAAACGTCACGTCAATTGTCTTCCCCGGAGGAAGTTTCCAAATATCTTTTAATAAAGTAGGCCCACGTACCTTTCTTGCCTCCAAATTACCTAGAAGGAAAATGATTTGAAAACCATCAAATGATAAGAAATTATATTGTTAAACAATTGAGAGATGATACACAATCAGCTAAATAATAGGATCACAACAGAACAATACAAAGAAAAGCTAAAAACAGTGTGCAGAGATCTGCTCAAGATCACTCCTACATTCATTTGTAAGGAAGTGTGAAAAGCATGTTTTGAATGCAAATATAGGGTTAAAAAGAGACTCAGCCTTTAAAAATGATTCAACTGGCTGAATTTAATGTTAATAATGTTATACAAATGAATTTAACTAAATGCAGATGTAACTTCTCTTGGAACCAAACATGTGAGCCTGTAGAGTGGTTGAGATCTATCCCTTTCTTCATTGAGGTTTTATGTAATAAAACTCAACAAGGATGGATGAAGATCAACACATGAGAGGTACTTTTCAAAAACTGAAAAGGTTGGCATATGCTGTGTTGTTAGAGATTCTAATGGGGATCTAACTATGGAATTCTCTATTCCAGTGAAATGTTGTAGTAACAGTTAATGTAAGGCGACTGTTACTTTAAATAAAGGGATTTTATTTTCTCTGTGTAAGCATTTATAATCTATACAGATATGGTAATTGGATTTACCTGCACATCTATACAATCAGACAGTCAAAAGTGACGGAAAACTACAGCAGTACAATGTCATATTTCCATAAGATGTTAACATTTTTAGATTATCAGAAAGGAATACACGAAGAGTGGACCACACTAACAGATTAATAGTATGTTCATAGTAATATATTAATAGTATATGTGCAACTGAAACTTGCTAGCAAACAAAAGTATCAGAACTGTTGAACACATGAATCATCAAATTAACAACCAATATCTGTAATAGCATTGGTAACTATTGTGTAACCATTCTGCCAATGAATGCTAGAGGATTTTATAGATACCTGAAGTTTAAGATACAATGTGATTTAATTATTATTGCCAGGCGCTTTAGGTCTAGGAATAAGTAAGGACAATATGAAAAACTCTTCCTTCATACACATCCATGGTGGAAGAATATATGGCATCAAAATCACTGGCCATGTACTATGAACAGTTCGCATTGTACCAAATGGATTAAACTCATCAGAAGACAATCCTAGGCGAACGTTGCGAGGATCTCCAACAAATTCTGGATATTTACTATCTTCGACTCAGCTTTATGGCGAGTTCTCCAGTTGATTAGGATATACATATTCGAGAAGAAGTTGCAGAAACTACATATGATTTGTAGCTCATACTTACAGATTTTAACTTTTGATGGTTCAGATATTCAGAGCTTCTGGTTGCAGTTAAAATTACTCAATGTAGATGTATACATCTGTTTTATAACAATAGATTCACACAATATACAATCCCAAAACTCAAGGATATTAACCCATAAACAGATTCATATAACAATATTAGTACCTATCACATATTATTATCAACTCACAATTAAAGCTCAATTGATTTTAGTATAAGAGAAAATGAATAAACGAAAGTGACAATTGAAATAATGTTAGCCTGACAATGAAATAGCTTTAGTTTAACTCATAATTCAAGTAAACAAAGTGCTCGTAAACAACTCAAGTTTGGATTAGCACAACATCAACAAAATGGTATTACTTACTCAACTAGATGGTTTAGTTCAAAATTACTGTCAAAACTTTTCAAACACCTAAAACTGCAGCTTAAAACTTTCTCATGAGTAGTGTTTGAGAGAGTGAGAAGTGAAGCATACTTTTTCAACTAAAGCAGATCTTTCAAGCCTTAAAAACTGAAGCTGTTAAGACAGAGACAAAGACAGAACAACGAAAAAAATATTATATAACACAGGTAAAATAGTTGAATTTGGATAAAAAACAGAGCAGGAAAACTATTGCAAGGCTGTGCTTCCTATTAATTATCAGGTAAACAGAGCATTTCTGTAAACAAAGCATACCATAGATACACAGGTAAACAGAGCATACCGTATATACACCCTTCACTCATGTTAATTATGAGGTAAGCAGTAGTCGTTCCTGTTCTACTGTTATATTTATTATTTTACGGACTTTCTTGCGTTTCTTAAAGAAATTGGTAATATTTAGATGTACTCACCCATGACAAGCAAATAGTGACTAAAGCAAAGAAATAACTAACAGAAAAAACTTATTTGTGCAATGGCCAATGAATTGCTTTCACGGTCTTTTTTATGTATGAGATCATTGTGCGATGTGAATGTAGAGTTTCTGGAGTGTTAATACTCATGATTTGGTAATGTACAAAGTTTCTCTCTAGGACTGTTTAAGTTTCTATTGGTTCAATCTCATGGATACTGTCAAATAGTTTTGTCAGAGATTAGCAAATCATATCCTCTTTGACCAATAGTTAGAATCTGCCAACGAAAATGACATTACATAGGAGGAAATACACAACAGAGAAAAACATTGCAAGGCTGCAAGTTGAAAAAAAAAATATAGGTGCAAGCTTGCAATACAGACACATAGAAAAGAAGAAGGGAAGAAGAAAATTGCAGACTCTGGGTTGAAAGAAAAAATAGCAGCAAGTTCGCAACACAAAAACAGAGAAAATAAGAAGAGACAGAGATGAAAACTTTAACTTGGAGTTGCTTGAAAGAGTGTCGCGGCAAGAGAAGTCAAACATATAGAAATACTTGGATAGAAGTCGCAAAGTGTTTGGGAAGTAGTCGCAAAGTATTTTTATGAAATTTTAAAAATAACGTGATACTATCAACCTTACTATTGCACAAAACGAGCTTATTTCTTGCTTCTAGGACTGAAAAAGCTCGATGAAATTTTCATCATATCCTCGTCTCACTGCAAAAAACTGTTACAATGTCTCTTCACTTATCACTTTAACTGACAAAGCTCTCACTTTTCATAACATTGATACAGAGAAAGCGTCTCACCAAACTGAATTCAGTTTCCTTTCTTCAACCATATATTTCAACACTCAAAACATCTAATCCTAAAAGAATGCTATATAGCAACTGAAGTTAGGAACTATCAGAGCCGTATTTATTCTAGAAAAGAATCATTTGAAGCTTATTATATATAGGCAACACACCAATACTAGCAAATATTAAACATGCCTCTTCAATTGATTTCGAAAATGGACAAGAACTTCAGTTCTAATCTAATAACATTCTCAAGTCGAACATACATATCAATATACCATGAAAACTTGTAAACTTATTTGGTATTTCAGTTGAGATTTTCTATTAAATTTCTTTTCAGGTTTTCAAGTAACTATCAGAAATATCAATAACACAGTACTTGTAATGTTGTAGATTAAATTAAAAACATCAATATTCATTAATTAGAGTCGGGTAACATTCATACAATCATGAGAGTTGAATATATAACTTCAACCATAGAAAACAGAGTAATAATTTCAATCAATTCCCATTAAACTAATAGCTGGCAAAAGTCTTACAGCACACTTATCAAACACAAAAAGAAACTATTTTCATAAAATAACAAATTGACTATTCTGTTTGAGTACCTGGGAGGCAGAATATTTATCCAACAAAGACAAGAATGAATCCTGTAAAACCTACAAGAAAAAAGTACATTAAGAACAAAATTGCCAAACCTTAAAACTTCACACGTGACACGATTCAGAAAATCAAGTTTTGTTCAATAAATTGACAAAACATGATCGAAATATACAACTACAAATACAAAAGTGTAGCAGTGGCTATGTGGTGAGGAGTCGTTTCAGTCATGAACTGTACCATAAATATTAGGATTAATTGCTGGGTGTAGCTGCGGAGTCTGAAATCGAGAATCTGTATAGAATTGAAACCTAGATTACCTATGAAGACAGAGATCGTAACTTACCTGTGAATCAATGGTGAAGGGCTTCAGCGGGGAAGCCTTGGTTATTGCGGTGAGTAGAATCGTACTGGAGGTTATGGGCAGCAATAGAGGGAATAGGGTTTTCTTTTAATTTTTAATTTTTTTTCTTATTAATAAATTGGAGGGAATAGTTTATTGTAGTTGAAAATATTGGAGGGAAAAACAAAAGGAGCGTTCAATTAGTGATTTTGCTGGCGAATCAATTTTTTTATCACTAAAAAATATCTTTTAGCGTCTATTGTTCATTTGCCGTTAATATTTCAGCTTAAATAATTAATTAGCGGCAAATGATTAATTGTCGCTAAATAATTTCAGCAAATATTCTCGTTTTGTTGTAAAGCGAGTGACCCAGCGCCTCTTGGATTGTGTATAGATATTGATTCATTCACAGTACAATTTTCCGCAGGAGAGATCTTGCATTGCAAGATCACTAGTGACTTAGACCGCTACCTATGGTATAAAACATTAATATTCAACTGAACATGAAAAACTACACTTCTTTAAGATGATAGTGGAGCAAAGCTCCGATGAAGACACCAAGTTCCGTACAGGGATATATGTAACACCTTAGAAATTGATACTTTTGTCATCAAAAAATTATCATCAATTAGTAAACTGATACATTTGTCAAATAAAATAACTGAGAAAATTGGACAGAAATTAAGACAACTGATTTTGTAGCAATATAGAGTCTAAACTCTTTCAATCATCTCAAAGCTTTTGCAATAGCACAACTGCAGAATTATAATTAAAGTATCACGAAACTCATTAAATAATTGATTGAGAACTCAACAAGCAGTATATACTAATTTGAGATCATAATAAGAACCAACAAACTTCAAATCCGCCTCTGACTGGCACTGAAAATCTTAGCTAATAACTAGAGCGAATGAAACATAGGAGAAGAAAGGCAACATTTATTGCCGCAAAAACTTTTAGCGACATTTAAATTAATGTCATTGCATCCAGTGTCGCTAAAGCATTTAATGACATTTATATAGAGTACCGGAAAATATCCATTTTATTGCCAATAAAGCTTTCATATTTAGCGACATTTGTTATTGCCGGTAAAAATATGATAATTGCCGGTAAACGAGATCTATTTTAGTGGCAATTCTTATGGTAACTCTCACCTTAATTCATATATCATATATCATAAATCATAAATCATAAATAAATATATATAAAAGAGAACATTAGGCCCGTCTACGTGGCGCCACCACAAACTAGAATTCCCTTTTAATTTATTTATTTATTTCCAAAACTAGCCTTTCCCTTTCATGAAAAGTTGTGACTTTAATGAAGAGTTGTGACTTTTATGAAAAATTATGACTTTTATGAAAGGTTGTGACCTTTCCGAAGAGTTGCAACTTTTCCAAATAGTTGTAACCTTTCTGATAAGGCACAATAAACATTTGTTCAAACTACGCTTTGTTGTCTATAAATAGAGGGATTTCCTCTCATTTTAAAACAACGGAAATTCTAAACCTCTTCTTCTTCAACTTTTCCAAATAGTTGTAACCTTTCCGATGTCTATAAATAGAGGAATTTCCTCTCATTTTAAAACAACGAAAATTCTGAACCTCTTCTTCTTCTTATTCTTTTTCACAATTAAATATTTGTGTACTTTGCTCCTGGTTGAGTGACTCAGTGACACCATTGCTTATGTTATAGATCCTAGTATGTATTACTATAGTCATTAATTTATGCTTATGTTATTAAGGATAAATAATAAGATGTAATAATTTTCATTTTCCTTTAAATATTAATGTTTGTTACTACATAATGTTGTATGTAAGATAATATAGTATTTTAGTTTTAGTGACTGATAAGTTTTAAGTATTATTTTATAAATTCAGTGATATTAAATTTTCGCGCGAAGCGCGGGTAATTTTACTAGTTTAATAAATAAACCAATTCAATGATAATCTATCTATATATAATAGAAAATGTGATATTGCCTACGTGTCAGCACCACAATTAATCGCTAATTTTTAACTTTTAAATTATCAACTAATTAAATAGAATTAATTAATTTTTTTAATTAGAGAAAAAAGTTACTGTTTTACGAGACAATGATAAGTTAAAGTTTTCTACCTAATTAAAAAATTTTGTTTATCTTTTCTAAAAAGAAACGTTACATTTTGAAAGACAAGTTTAGTCTTCAATATTTAGTTTTAAAGAAACAATTAAATATGTATAATTAAAAACATTAAGAAAGCACTATGAAATTTCTCAATTTTTCATTTTTTAAAAAGAAAATTTTAAAATAATTTAGTCATTTTCAATTTAATTTTTTAAAATATTAAGAAATCTAATATATTTTAAAACATATTGTTTAAAAAATTAAAATGTTACCACAGTTAATATATTTTTTTCTATTCTTTTTATCTTTTTAAAAACTATATATAATAGAAGAGGTGATACTGCCTATGTGAAATCGCTAATTTTTAACTTTTAAATTATCAACTAATTAAATAGAATTAATTTAATTTTTTAATTAGAGAAAAAAGTTACTGTTTTACGAGACAATGATAAGTTAAAGTTTTCTACCTAATTAAAATTTTTTGTTTATCTTTTCTAAAAAGAAATGTTACATTTTGAATGACAAGTTTAGTCTTCAATTTTTAGTTTTAAAGAAACAATTAAATATGTATAATTAAAAACATTAAGAAAGCACTATGAAATTTCTCAATTTTTCATCTTTTAAGAAGAAAATTTTAAAATAATTTAGTCATTTTCAATTTAATTTTTTAAAATATTAAGAAATCTAATATATTTTAAAACGTATTGTTTAAAAAATTAAAATGTTACCACAGTTAATATATTTTTTTCTATTCTTTTTATCTTTTTAAAAACTATATATAATAGAAGAGGTGATACTGCCTACGTGAAATCGCTAATTTTTAACTTTTAAATTATCAACTAATTAAATAGAATTAATTTAATTTTTTAATTAGAGAAAAAAGTTACTGTTTTACGAGACAATGATAAGTTAAAGTTTTCTACCTAATTAAAATTTTTTGTTTATCTTTTCTAAAAAAAAATGTTACATTTTGAATGACAAGTTTAGTCTTCAATTTTTAGTTTTATAGAAACAATTAAATATGTATAATTAAAAACATTAAGAAAGCACTATGAAATTTCTCAATTTTTCATCTTTTAAGAAGAACATTTTAAAATAATTTAGTCATTTTCAATTTAATTTTTTAAAATATTAAGAAATCTAATATATTTTAAAACGTATTGTTTAAAAAATTAAAATGTTACCACAGTTAATATATTTTTTTCTATTCTTTTTATCTTTTTAAAACTAAATAATTATACACGTGGTAATGTTTAAATTCTTTTTGACTCTTATTTTTTATCCTAATCAGAATATTTACTGGCGTGAGTTGTAAGAAAAAATAACCAATTTAAATTTTGTAACGTTTTAACATTCAGATATTAAAATAGGAAAAAAAAATTCCTTATAAACAATATATATCATCAAAATAAAAAAATAGTAATTATTAATTTTAATAAAAACCTCTTATATCTAAATTAACCACCCCAACCCACGTTGCCCATTTTCTGTTATATTTAGATAAAGCAAAGTAAAAAATTATTCAAAAATATTTTACATAAAGCCACCAAAAAATTAGGGAACGGTTGTTTGAAAACCGTAAAAAGAGTTTTTTTTTAGACTATATATCTTTATTTACGTTTCTCTTTTCTCCTCTAACTGTGAATGTGACTTTGGAACAGTTGAGATAAAGTTATCATGCTCTTCAATTGTCAAAATAACAAATACACCTTTTAATTTTGTGCTAGATGACCATGTTGGTGGAGAAAACATTATGTAAAGGTAAGACTTTTCATTTTTCTCTTTTTCACTCAATTTTTTATATTATTTTTGCAAGTACAATTAAAAAAAAGATAAATTAGTGTTGAGTACTTATTTTAGCCAAGATAAGTACATTTTAGAGAAGAAAAACAAAGAGAGAAGATTGTTTCAGACCACATCCCTACATGATGACTCCAGAGATGAAAGAGCATAGATGAACAAACTACACTCCTTCAAATTTCAAAAACACAAAATTGATTGATTTGCTTTGTCAAATTCTTATTTATTTACTATTGTATTTTGTTGAATATAAATAGATGAGAGATGGAGGAAATATAAATTATGTTGATCAGTAATTTTTACATTCACTGCTTTATGTGTTTTGTTTGAAGGTTTAGTCTATTAAGTAAGAAGTTTCTTTACTTTTTATTTCAAAAAAATTTGATATCTTTATTAAATTTTTACTACACAATTATATTGAATGGTTCCAGAAATTTATACTTACAATTACTGAAAAAAAAATAGAAACAAAATTCATGTCCAACAAAATAAAAAAAATAAAAAATAGAATGTATTTAAAAATATAAAAATGAAACTAGACAGTTATTTTTATAAAGTAAACAATTTTGGTGAGTTTATAATTAAAAAACAATATAAATTGATATTTATCTGAAAACTCACACTACAAAATAGTAAATCAAGTTTTTTTTACTCTTTTTAATAGCAACTATAAAACAGTAATGAAATACTTTCAATAAAACCTCAACATATAGACCCAATTATTTAATTATGAATATGAATAGTACATATTCCTAAGTAAACATATTAATATTAATATTAATTTTTAATTTAGTTAATTGAAAATTCAAATTTTAACTTCTTAAAAGATGGTTAACTGCCCTATATTAAACTGCACATTAAAAGTAATGAAAAATATTTAACCAAAAATTTCCTAAATTCATATTAACTTCCCACATCATTTACTTTCTGTTCTCTTAAAAAATAATAATCAAATTTTGATATTTAGTTTAATTGGTAAGAAAAATAATTAATGCTTAAAAAAACACGTTGAATTCACATTCTTCCAAAAATAATAATATTGGAATGGTTCCACAGATTTACACTCACAGTTACTTAAAAACAAATTAGAAAATAAAAAATTAATGTCCAACAAAAAATAAAATAAATTTCAGAATAGTTAAAATATAAAAATGAAACAAAACAGTTATTTTAGAAAGTAAATAAATATCTTACAATTATATAGTAATATTTAGATTCATAAAAAAGTTAAATGATGTAATTAATGTATTGAAATAATTAAATGTTTTTTAATAATCTCCGCGAAACGCGTGGGTACGTATACTAGTAATAATAGAAGAATTACCAAACTCAAACATCATTATTCATATAAAAGAAGAACAATCCATACATCCATAAAAAAATATGAGTTATCATGTGTTCAAGTTATAAAAAACAAAAAAAGAGAGAATGTGTTCAAAAATGGAAAAAACAATGAGATTGAACTATTATTTATTTTTCCTAGTAAAACTATGACAGCTTGGATCACGACCATATGCAATATCAGGAGGATTTTTAGTAGAGCCAATTGCTAGATGAGGAACTCCCTGTGAACTCTCAACAACATTCAACTTTAGGTCCTCAACTGAAAATGGATAAAACAGCTAATTTAAAGTGACAGTAGAGAAATCATGAAATATTGTGCAGAAAGAAAACACCTTTTGCTCAACCAATAATCAAGCATTTTCCAGAACTACATTACACACAACAAAAACATGAAACACCTTCTAGTGTTTCATCCGTCATTGTCTCTCCATATTTGAACTCTAGTTACTAGCAATAGTCTAAGACTTTTCCGTCTATTTCATAGGAAACACTTATGATGGTAAAAAATGTACTTTGTTTGATGAAAAAGAGCAAGAACTATGGTCACATGGTACTCGTCCTAATCACCATAAAAAACCCGAGCCTAATGATCTGTCAGTCCAAACTTAAGACTCGGACCATTCACGTAGGTTCAGACAATAGCTTGCTCACACACAAACAACAAAAATAAACAAAACAAACAAAAATCCTACTACCCTATTCTTTTTAAGAAAAAATAATTTAACATTGACCATAACAAAAATCAACTGCAAAAAAATAAAATAATTAAAAAAATACAAAAAGAAAATGTAAGAGAAAAACATTAACCTGACTGGCAGCTCTGCTCATTGCTTTGTTCCTTCCTCCATCTTCTCTTCCAAAATCATGCAGTGTATTCTTCAACAAGATTCAAACATCTGTAAAGCTAAAAGTAACCATTTAAGATACTTCTAGGTCATTCTTACGGATAGACATTAACTTTCTCCGTAGTTTGTACGAAACAAAAAATCATCCTAATAATGTACCTAAAATTTTAGTGAATGACAGACTACTCCTCATGTAGCTCTCATCCTAATACAACATGATAATTAAATAACTTTGAGCATATGAATGCTAAGACAAGGAAAAGGATTCCATACTCTACACGAGTAGTTTAGTTGACAGCTTTCTTCTTGTTGATGCGTAACAATCAAATTTGCGTTTTATATTTTTATAATGGTAGAAGGGGATCACCGAAATGAAAAATGATAGTACTGTGATTAGCTTAAACACATCAAGGCCTACACGAAACATGAGATTTTCTCTCAGATGCTCAACAAGAGCTACCTCATCTATCACAGACCACCTACTATAGTTCACAAGTATAACTTCCAACAAGTTTCAGTGGATTACTATCAAGACATCGCACTTACATAAATCAGAAAGCACATTAAATATTCTTGCAACCAAAATTACCTTCTCCATCAATGCAAGCGGTTATTTGTTTACAAGGTGATACATTGTTTTATCAAGGATTGAATGTAGACTTATCTACAAAAGCATTAAGAACTTGAATGAGAAATCCAGTAGCACTATGTATACATATAAATGAATAAGCAATTCAATAGTGCACTCTCGATGTAGATGATTACCATATCAGTTATTTGGAGCACCTCAGCACTACATTTATCTCTTTTTCATGTCACGGGATATTCACCATTGACATTCAAAAACTGACCATAGGTTGCAAAGGCGAGAAAGAATAAGTACATACAATGCTTAAAGTTTTAACTGATTAACCTTAAAATATAGTAACATGTCATCAATTGTAGTTACGAATCGAAAATGTTGCTGCTCATTTGAGTATTAAGGTTCTGCTTAAAAGTAACTGTGAAACAACACCATAAACTACCTGATGGCAGTTGTAGTAGCAACATTGTTTTCCTTTCCTTGTGATCAGCTCTCATCGTCAACCTACACTACTAAAACCTCTCTTATCAACATATTGCTTCAAAATTAGGGGAACACTAGTTAATATACTGAAACATTGAGAATTAACGATCTGTAGACTAATATTAGGGGAAAACAGAACACGCTCGACCCTGCAGCATCTACCGATCTGCAGTTGCACTAGAAATATTACATTTCTGCAACTACTATTTTTTTTATAGATTGACATGTTTGGAAGAAAGAAATCACGAACAAATCAGTCAATAACAATCCAAATAATCAATATTGCAGTAGAGTTCATTACATCAAAATGAATAGATAAAAAATGCCATTCCTAAATACTCCAAGCATCTTGGCACCAAATCCAGCCGCTGAAAGGTGTTGAATCGCCTAAAGACAAGTACCAAACAATCTTATAGGGTGTGTGATTTATGGGCATGGACATAGTTATAGATTTCACCAAATTAGGGCTGAGGCTAACACTAAGAAAGTCTACAAACATGGTCTTGTGTGCAAAGGAAAGGCATGAATACAGACAAATGTAAGATTTAATCAATACACACATAGGTAAATAAACATTGCAAAGTACTAATTTAAAATTTGAATATAACAATGAAAGAGCCATACACATTAGTAACAATTAGCAGTTAGTTCACCTCAAATCCTCAATTATCAAGTTTCACCCTCAAAATATTTACAAATAGTTGCCAATTAAGCAAAAAAACCGACCAATGCACACAATTGTAAAACATTTCGAATTACTAATTTACGATTGAATACAGATATGAGATAAACATGATTTGCGAATTGCAAGTTTGATTGTTTACTTGCTAAATAGACCCAGCGTAATCGGCGTCGTCGGAGAGATCGGGAACGCCAATTTCATGCATCACCGGTGAAAACCAAAAAATAAAGCAAAACCAAACCTAGGGCCCGAGTATGAAAGTGGGCGATATCAGAATCTGAAGTGAGGTAAGGTTGACAGTTAAGATAGAAAGAGACTAGATAGAGTGATGGCGGCCGGTGACAACATTGCCGCTGAATGGATATTTACCAGTTCTGAACTTTTGTTGCAGGTTTACAAGGGGATTGAGAAGTGGTGGAGGAATTGGAAATTGAAAATTGGATAGATAAAAGAAATGGTTTAATTGGAGTACTTAGGGTGTGTTTGGTACGAAGGAAAACATTTTCCGGAAAATGATTTCTAATTTTTTCATGTTTGGTTGGGTTAAATATTTTGGAAAATGTTTTCCAAATCAACTCATTTTCCTCAAATTTAATGAAAATGACTTCCCTTCAAAACTTAAGGAAAACATTTTTCCAAAACTCTCTTCCAACTTCCAATTAAAAAAAAAATTGTTGAAAAAATCAATTTATTTGGTCCCTACCCTCAAACCAGCCCCCCCAAAAAAATAATAATTTAAAATTTGTTTTAAATTCAATATTTTTACCCCACCCTCACCCCTACCCCCACGCCCTACCACCACCCCTCCCAAAAAAAAAATATTAAAAGTTGTTTTTAAAAGATATTTCTAATTTCAATTTTTTTTTTTTACACCCCCCACCTCCTACCCTCGCCCCCCAGCCCCCCACCCCCGTCAAAAAGAAAAAAATTAAAAATTTCATTTTTTCCACCCCTACCCTCGACCCCCCACCCACCCAATCCCTACCACCCCCCACCCCCCAAAAAATAAATTAAGTTTGTTTTTAAAAAATATTTTTAAATTTAAAATTTCAATTTTTCACCCCCCTACCCTCGACCCCCCACCCCCCATCCCCACCCACCCCCTACCAGCCCCCACACCCCCCAAAAAAAATTTTAAGTTTGTTTTTAAAAAATATTTTTAACTTTAAAATTTCAATTTTTCACCCCTACCCTCGACCCCCCGCCCAACCCCCACCCCACCCACCCCCTACCAGCCCCCACCCCCAAAAAAAAATTAAGTTTGTTTTTAAAAAATATTTTCAATTTCAACAATTATTTTCTACTCTAGTAAAAATAAAAGAAAATTTTCAAAAACATTTTTCATTCACAAATCAAACACTAAAAATCTTTTTCGAAAAATATTTTCTACTCACCAACCAAACATGAGAAAATAAGTCAAAAATCAACTTGTTTTCCAAGAAAACATTTTCTAGGAAAACATTTTCCATGGAAAACATTTTCCTTCATACCAAACACACCCTTATTCCCGGCTAATGTCTAATTGCCGCTAATACTTGAGTTCAAGAAATGTATTACTGGCATTTACTTAATTGCCACTAGGTATGAGTTGCTGACTTCTCAATTGTTGGGCATGGCTAGGGGTGGCAAAATGAGTAATTAATATGGTTATTTGCTCATATTTACCCATTTTAAATGGGTTGGATATCCTACTAATTTAAAAATGGGTAAAAACGAATAATACACATACTATCCATTTAAAAGTGGGTAGTTAAATGAATAAAATGGGTAAAAGATGTGCATTCACATAAACAAACAAAAATGTGATAAAGGGTGGGGTAGTAAGAAAGTTTTTTTTTTTTTTAAAAAAATTTATAAAAAAATGAAACTTTTTATTTTTATTTTTTTGGGATAGGGGGTGGGGTGGGGGTGGTAGGGTGTAGGGGGGGCTGGTAAGGGGTGGGTTGGTAATTTTTTTTAAAAAATTTATTTGAAAAATTTAAAATTTTGTTAATTTTTTTTTGGATGGGGTGTGGAGGAGGGGGCAGGTCGGGGGTAGGGGGTGTGTGTGGGGGGGTGGTAATTTTTTTTTTGAAAATATTTTTAAAAATTTTAATGAAAAAATTTAAAATTTTGTTAATTTTTTTTGGGATGGGGTGTGGAGGGGGGGGTGGGGTGGTAATTTTTTTTTAAAAAATTTAATGAAAAAATTTAAAATTTTGTTAATTTTTTTTGGATGGGGTGTGGAGGAGGGGGGGGGGGTGGTGGTGGTAGGGGGTAGGGGTGTGGGGGGGCTAGTAGGGGGTGGGGTGGTAATTTATATTTTTAAAAATAAATTAAAAATTTTAATGAAAAAATTAAAAATTTTGTTAATTTTTTTTTTGGGATGGGGTGTGGGGGGTGGGGGTGGGGGTGGGGGTCGTAGGGGGTAGGGGGTGTGGGGGGCTGATAGGAGTGGGTGGTAATTTTTTTATTTTTTTTTACTTTTTTTTTGGGATAGGGGGGTAGGAGGGGATGGTACGGGGTGGAGTGAAGTGATAAAAAAAACTTTAATTTTTATTTTATTTTAAAGCGTTTAACAAGATTTTTATTATAATATGGGTAAATCGTTTTTACCCATTTAAAATGTGAGTCGAGTCGAGTAACTTATCTATTTTTATTTAACTCGTTTTTTGATCGATCATATTCGACTCGACTCGCTCGTTTGCCACTCTTAGGCATCGCCTTAAGTGACATATGTAGAACCTTCTGGACAAATATCGACATTCAGAGTAAGTAAACTGCATTGGAAAAAAAATCACCTTCTGAAAGTCAAAATTCTTATTTGCACTAAAATGATGGCATTACCATAGAATGCTCATCTTGATCCATTTATGCTGCACTTCTAAGTTTGGCTAGTTCAACCAACACATTCTCGAGGGGAACTATCAATTTGCTCTTTTTAGTCTACAACTTTTCACAGCAGCATCAAACCAATTAAATACAATGCTAAGTACACAAACTAAATAAAATGGTATAGACAAGGCACAACATTTATACGATTTTGCACTTCTCAACAAATATCATTTGTTTTCTTATTCTAAGCGTGTATTCAATTTTGGGTAATGAAAAACTTGTTTTCATACAATACTTGTTGTTAGTGTTGTCGGACACCTAAGAATTGACTGTAAAACCAATGATTAAATCATTCTACAAAAGCTCGACATTGGAAACTGATTTGAAACCAAAAGCAATAATTCCCATTCTTCCTTAAGTTAAACTAACAACAGTAGTTGTCCCACTCATATCTTAGCCCTTTGTGTAGAAATGAGCATAAACCATCTTCATCGTCGAAGGAAACAATTTAAGAAACAAATCTGCTTTCTCCCATCTTTTGTTAGTTTGAACATATATAGAAGTTCTTTATGAAATTAATTATAGATATCCCCACTTGTCTAGTCAAACATAAAATTCAATTAATAGCAGCCCCAACACCCTAATGAACTGTTGAAATGTCAATATCCATAATAGTAGAGTCCATACTTTCAATGAGGGAACAAGAGCAAACACTTCATCAACAGATTCCAAGCAAAAGTTGGCAATCATGCAGAGCTGCATCCATACAACAATAAAATATGAAAATATTGCCTCACATCACATGTGAAAGATCAACGTATCAACATGTCGAAATCTTCAATACCTCCCCATCAGAAACACCATCTTATTTAAGAGGCCTGATCAGAGTTAAATGAAAACCAGCACTAGAAATTTTTTATAAGAGACAATTATAGCAAGAAGTTCTATTTTTTCTTTTAATAATTAAAGGTCTCAATGAACTCGAGTATTTGCTTAACAACCTGGGCATTATCATAAAGCCTGTTACTTTGAGCAAATTCCAATCCCTTGTCAAATGAATTGGTAACAAACAAAGTCAAAGCTTAGCTCTTATCACAAGAAGGAAGCAATAGAGACAAGAAAAATGCAGAAAGTCAAACATGCACTCCCTTACGCAGGTGGTTCTATAGAAAATGCCACCATTCTCTCTTGGAATCCTTTCAAAATATGAACAACTTCACGATCACTTGGACATGTTGTATTTTCCGGAAGATCTGGATATAAATCAAGAGATTCTTAGAATTAAAATTAGAATAGAATTGAACTCATATTGTAATTAGCCATTTATTACTTTAAGATTTCCTTTAAGCAATATCGGCAATGCCATGCCCACTAACACTAAATTCACATAGAGCATACATTACAACTCAAATGATATTGTGTGATAATGTTTAGACTTATAATTAAGCTATTCCATAAAAAAATACATATGTCTTTCATATATTCCATCCAAAATACACAAGGTACTATTTAACACCTAATCCATTTAAATTTTAACCCTTAGATTGGCAGCGCCTGGTGGCTTAACAAATATTAGTTCTTATTTCTCATATCTTGCTTAAAAATTTTGAAGTCAAAGGAGCAAGTGTAAAACAATGTGTCTATAGCTCAAAAAAGATGGAAAAGGAAGAAAATCACAACAATTGGCACCAAAACTTTACATTAGAAGTAAATTATTATTTCATGTTGAAGCTGTAAAAGAGAATAATGAGTGAACTAAAACCTTGCTCAAGTCTCATTCATTCAGATTCTTCTGAGCTTGTTGAGTATTCCTCAAGAAACAGGTTTCATTTTTGTAACTTATTTCTATTCCATTTTTTCCTATACTATAGTCTTCTAGACTATTAAGGAACAAATTTCCTAAAATTAAGTTATGATCACTTTCGTGATTTGTAATATAACAGGGGACTGCTATTCTTATGTTATCTAGTTGTATTGGTAAGTCTACTATCTTTTGACAACTATAGTTGTTTCCTTCAAAAGTTTTATAGGTATACGGGGTACCTTCATATATTGGTAATCCATCCAATAAAATACCTTTGATGTGATTGTCTGTTGCACCAGTTTGTAACAAGATTTCTTATTTTTTCCATTCTGTTCCGTTATAGATTCTCCCTGCAATACTGGCAATGTTAGAGATTTCAAGAACTTTTTTATTATATCTATAAGATATACTTTTCCTTATGGAATTTCTTCCATATTCCAATTAAAGTCTCGGATTGCTACTGGGACTTCCTATTTCTTGTGTCTTTCCAAAATGAATTTCATATTCTTCTGGAATTTGTGCTTGTTGAATTTGTGCTTCAACAATTCTTGCTATCCCTGCACATTCTTGATTAATTTCAATCATCTCTTTATTTTTATATACTTTTCCATAATTGGAGTTTGTTACTGTGTATAGAGCTTGGTAATATATGCTCATAATGTGATTACATGGTTTGAATAGATCATTTCTTTTGACCTGAAAATGTAGACTCAAGGCATCATTAAAATCTGCATCTTTGAGTGAAATACAATACTTTGGATAATATGTAAATAGGAGTTTGGTATAGGCAAAGTTACATTCTACTATACCAAGATTTCCTTCTCTGGCATTAATAAACCTTTCATCTGAAAGATTTATAACTATTGGGCAATTGATCCCTTCTTTGAAAGTTAATTTAACTAGAATTTGAATTCCGTCCAAATGGACATAATTCATTTTCTTTCTTTTCCCTTCAGGGATTTTCCTATGGATCTATTCGATCATTGGTTTTGTTAACATGTTTAATTTATGTCTTCCTATTGCTTGGGTAATTTCTATTACTTTTTCTATTTCTTGATATTCGTGATAAGAAATTTTATTTCTTGCAAACATTCTTTGCATTCTATTAAATATATTATCTTTAGTTTTTAGATTTAATCTTAATCCTTGGATTTTCTTAAATAACTCTCTATCGAAAGTTGCTTTTAGGGCGTATCCCCTTTGATCTTCTTCATCTTCTAAGATTTGAACTGAATTGTCTTCTTCTTTTTGTATTTCTTTATTCATTCAGATTCTTCTGAGCTTGTTGTGTATTTGTCACACCCCAAGCCTACACCCTGGGCGGGACTGACACTCGAAGACCATTGCTCGCCCCAAGCGAACCTTTGGCCTGACTTACTTAACTCAACGGAAGACAATATTCATATCTATAATGATCAATGAACTTAACTGAACTGAATAATAAAATAACTGAGAATGTTTTAAAGGCTAAACATTCAACTTGGCCAAAAGTGGCAACCCAAGTCTTAAAAATAAGAAATGATAATGAAAAGACTCAAAAGACTAACATCTGACTGTCTATGAAGCCTCTAAAACAACTGAGATGGATGTTGGGACAACTCCACAACATCCTAATGAACTAACTAGAAAGCAATGAAAATAGATCCTCCGGAATGCAAGAAGGCTCACCGACTGACTCTGAATTGCTCATTGGATCAACGGTGCGCTGGAATGCCGATCCTAATTTCCTGTGTCTGCATCATAAGATGATGCAGGCCAACTGGCATCAGTACATTGAATGTACGAGTATGCGAGTTGGAATGCTAAAACAACATAGACTGGAAAGAGAATCTGAAAGAAACACTTACCTTGGCTCTTCTCAACTCATGAATACTTAACTGAACTCATTTCAATATAAAGTAGTTTAAAACAAGTGCAATATAAAGAAAAGCTGTTTAAAAACATGATGTCAACTCTGTGTATATACAATAATACAACATAACTCTGAAATGTATGTAAAAATACAATAAACTGATGTATATAAAAATACAATAACTTCTGTGGGAGTTTCTCTAATCGACAACCATCACATAAGAGCTATAGTGATGATATAGTGATCTACCTCACGCTGCCAGCGCATCTTATACCCAACCAAAGGTATATAACCTGAACTACTAAGTGGATCCACTAGTCTATTGTGAAAAGGGTTCATCTAAAAAGTATGACCCTTTTCTACCCATGGTGGCTACATGGTTTTATGAAGACGTGAGTTATCTGAACTCATGCTCGCCCCCAATTCGGTGCTCAATACTACTCCCAAAATATACTAGCTCTTATGTTTAAAAACATACTTCTTCTGTGATTTGAGATTAGTGCTCAAAAACTTAGCTCAAAGGCTATCTTGGAAATCAAAGTTTCCCCTCTTGCTTTATTTAGAAAGCGATTACTTTTTCTGAAAACTAGCCCGAAGGCTCTTTGGAAATCTCAGTTTCCGTTATTATCTAAATGTGAAAACATTTTTTAATCTCTTTGGGAATACTTAGTCCCCATATACTTTTGAAGAAATGAACTTCAACTTTACTCTTTACTGAACTCAAAACTTAAGTCTTAAAACAAAGTTAAAACGTTTGCAAAAGACTTTTGGAAAACTCTAAAAAAACTTATCTTGACTCGACTCTTAACTTTCCTTGAATTGGATTATGGATTCAAGGTTCATGATCTCATGTTTATGGATGATTTCATGATGTTTAGGTGTACCTTAGAGTGTGGGAATCAACTAGAAAACATAGGTACGTTGCTAAGGAACAAGTACGAAAAGGTGGGGAACGAATGGGGAGAACTGGCGTCCCTGGCGCTCTGAGAGGCACGGGGCGCCAGCCCTCAAACTTTAGAGGACCTGCTGGGGTGTGCTGTCTGGTGCGTCGTCCCAAGGGGTAAACTTCAGAGCCCCTTTTGGGGCGCGCTGGCTAGCGCGACGCCCCACCCCCTTCCCCAGGTGCTTGACGACTTTTCTTCTCTGTTTTTCAACTCTAAACCCTCTTAACTTCAATGGTTCTTTTCCCAAACACTTAGGATAATTTATTACCTCAATATACAATAGATTCAACACGAAATTTCACCTGGAAACATGAATCAAATCATCAAGAAACCTCAACAACACAACCCCCAAGAATTCAACGAAACTTTCAACAATGTTCATCAAGAACTCAATTTCTAATCATTCAAAGACTTAATTCGCTGAATTGAATCATGTTTGGCGCGTGGGTGAACTAACCCAACACTATACAGTCTCACATACCTTGTAGGGATCACCCCCGACGAAATCCACACGCAAAGCTCGAACGTTTCTTGATTCCTCTTCTCTTGTCTCCTCCTTTCTCTTTTCTCCAAGCCCTAGCGTGAACTCTAACTTTTCTAAACTGACCAAAAAATCTTGTTTTACCCCAATTAAATCCTAAAAATGAATTAGAATAATTAGGTAAGGAAAAGACTAATTTACCCTTCCATAACCCGGATTGGACATTTCCTTAATCCAACAACCCAAGTTCCAAAGGGCATAACTCACTCATCCGAACTCGGAATCGCGCAAACTTGGTGGCGTTGGAAAGATCATTACAAGATATTTCCAACCATATCTGGGACTACTCCTAACTCATTCTGAGCTAGGAGTTATGATCGTTTGAAGTTGACCAAAAATTCACTTTAACTTGCTTAACATTTTTTCCATATTTCCTTATACTTTCCAAAAATTACTATTTCCAGATTTTAAACTTCCTTCTAGTTCTTTCTAGTTGCGAGATGTTACAGTATTCCTCATAGAGTTCTTCATAAAAGTCTTCACTTTTTATTGATGTCACAGATTCTAAGTCTGAATCAATTTCTAATCTATCAATTCTTGATATTCTTACTCTTTTCTTGTTACATTCGTAACTTTTGTGACCTTCTTTGCCACAGTTATATATATATACATACTTGTACACCTACAAATAATTGTTATTCTTGTAATAATACAACAAGGAAATTGGTCCATTGTCTCTGTGTTTTACACTTGAACAACAAGGTTTTTTCATTTGCGAGAAAGTAGCAGCGCACACATCTTTGAATTCAATCAACTCGTATTCAATCTTTTGTTAACCTCTGTTGGTCCTCTTTTTCATTGCAAATTAAAATAATTAAAGAAGAAAATAAGAAGATTTTTAGGTTGAATAAGCCTGAATGCCTGAGCAACTTTGAAGGAACACCAAGGTAATTCATAGTAGGTGCAAGAGTCTATTTGTCATGTGTATTGTCACACTATTTAATGTTTCATATTATGAGTCTACTAGTTATGGAAACATGCTTTGCACGTTTATTCCAAAAACTTAATCTAAACATATTGTAAATGATAAATTTGGTAACACTATATGATAGGACATAATTACCAGAAAATAAAAGATTGTAATATAGAACATAATGGAATTTGATTAATTCATGATTCAACTAAAAACTTGAAGCACAACCCCGTGTCTGATTTCACTGCTTCATTAAAATGCACTATAATAAACTCTATAGTTTTCTGTTTCGCATAAACAAACAACAAAATGTGATCTCATAAAATTACATAGAATATGAAAAAACTTCAGCATATTAGTTAATAATTTGAGGAAAAAATGAACAAAGAAAATAAAAGTAGAACCGACAGATGAGGATAAATTGTTACATACCTATTGAATTTCTGTCATCCAATGATGAAAGCATGACGCATTCTTGATAATAATTTATATAAGATGTTTAATGAGCAAAATTCAATATAAATTCATCATTAGTGTTAATTGTCACTCCCTCTGTCCAACAAAAATTGTCCACTATTAACTTGACACACTCCTTAAGAAACAATAAATAATAAGGGTAATATTACTATTGTACCCTTTGACTTTCTTAAATTTGATGCTTTGAAAAATGTGTTAGATGATAAATAATATTTAATAGAAGTGGTAAAATAGACGCAAAAGGTAAATTATCTCTTGATTTTCTAAATTGGACAAGTATTATTGGACAACCATTTTTAGTATAGTGTACATCTAGTGTTGGACGGAGGGAGTACTAAATGGTGGAAAACAAAGTGTTTGACAACATTTAGCAATTATTTAATACTTAATAGAATTTCATTAAGTTACATAACTATTAATTTTTCTTTAATTAATTGTCTATATTCATCAGACATGTGAGAAGTTTTGCATGTTATTAACAAATATCATTCTTATTATTAGGGTAAACTAAATACATGATTGGAAGAAATATGTTAAAGGACAAAATTCAACTTGCAATAAAATGATTTTATTCAAAAGTTAACCAATAAATTAAGCATAGTCATTTTCAATTTTTTTTTACATATTAATCATATGTTATTAACTGGTCATTGTGTAACTTACAAAATGAATATGGTCAATTTATGACTCTTTAGCTTGCAATTAAGTTAGGAGGTGAAAAGAATGTGAAATATTTTTAATAATTATTATTTAACTTATTTGATATTTCATAATATTTTTGAATTAGAATAGGGGTAATATGATATTTCAACTTGTAACTTTGTGGCTTCCCACTTTTAGTATAATATGGTTTTGTTATGTGTATTGTAACATTATTTAATGTTTTCATATTACAAGTCTATTTGTCACGTGTATTGTCATATTATTTAATGTTTTCGTATTATGAGTCTATCTGTCATCAATATTTTTATGTTTATTTAATATTTCATATTATGTGAATCTATTACTAGATTTACATATATATTTCTATATCAGGAGGAGATCCTTGAAACAATATAACGTTATCTATATGTGACCTATATGTCACCGGTTGAGCCATGGAAGAAGTCACTAATGTTTGCACTAGGGTAGGCTATTTACATCACACCCCTTGGCGTCAGGCCTTTCCCAGGACCCCATTAACACAGAATGACATTCCTTAAAAGACTTCCTTATGGGGGACAAAAAATCAAGACCACTATATTTGGGGGACAACTTGTGAAATTTTCTGAAGTTCGATGACATATTTGAGTCTTTTCTCTTTAATAAATGACCTTTTAAAAAAATCTCTTACATGTTTTACGGACCTTTCAGGAAACAGTCTAATGATCCCTTTTGAGCAACCTGATAATCGTATGAGAAATGTCTGACTACGATCTAAAATTATGTAAGTTATTACAAACATCAGACAATAGCATATTATGGTGTATCTAAGGTTGAGAAATATATGAGCAGACATTATAGCCAATCTAATATTAGCCCGGATGATAATTTCTTAAGGGTTATATTTTGGGCAAAGTTCACATAAGAACAAAATGTAAATGGTAATTTATTTTCTAAATAACTCAAATAAATAAGAAAAAATGACATAAATAGCCGTTTATCAAAATAATGACCCACAAATATATACTCTCACCAGTTTCATGCCATCAAGCGCTGAAGAACAAGCCTGCAAAGTTAACAACACATCACGAGTAAAGACTCAAAAGCTGATAGAGATAGGACCTCCCCTAATATTCGATCCGAATACCGTGAGGCAAATCAGGAAAGAGATTACCTAGGAAGAACATACTTTTGGAAGTTGCGGATTCCATTTAGGAAGTTGAGTACTGATGACTATTCTCTATCCATCGTGAAATTGATCAAAGTCAATTTTCAAATAATTTTCTAAGGTTCTTGATTAACGAACTAGTCCTATGATTGGAATATGTGGATTCTCAATTTTTTGTCTGCTTTTCTATACTTGTAATTGCAAGAAAAGATTTGCTGATACTTGTGCAAATGATTCAAGAATTAGTACCAAAAGTTGGATTTGCCCATTTAGTTACTTTACCGTGTAAAAAATTCTACACCATCGATGGATATTAGCTAAACTCATATTTTTGTCCACACTTCACATAAGATAACAATCTTGGAATTATTATCCTGAATTTAAATGCCAAAATGACACACTTTTCCTATTTTATAACTCTTCTTTGAAATAAGTTTAAAATTTAAAAATAGTAATAATTTTCTCTGGTTCCCGCTCAAAGTTGGAATAGAAAACCTAATTTGTGTCTTTATAAGGTGTTACTGCCTCTCTCTTTTTCAGTGTTTTATTTTCTTAAAAATTGTATACTTCCTTGGTTTCTGCGATGGTAGATCAAAGGCCTTTGGTTAGCTTGAAGAAGACATTCTTTTACAATTTTTTTCCATCAAAAGCTGAAGAAGAAGCTTGCAAAGTTAACAACACTCCACATGTAGTGACTCGAGAACTAGTGGAGATAAGGGACTTGTACCCTGCCCCAAAAATCGATTTGCAAAACCCATGGAAGATCAAGAAAGATTACCCATGACAAGATCGTTGTTGGAATGCTGATGATTCCATTTTTTGAGATGTTTGAGTACATCCTTCGATACTAGACTTGGGAAATGGCCAAAACTTTGGAGAACGGTTGCATTGTGTGTGTTGACATGTGGGATGTAACTGAGAGGAATGTCTCTAAGAAGTATGAAGGTGGAAGTGTCTGGCTAAGGAAGGTGTACAATGATGATTTTGCTCTTTGGTGCATCGAATTGTTCAAGGATCGCGGATTGGGCGATGGTGATGAAATTGGGCTTTATTGGGATCCTAGATTTTCCTATTTAGTGTTCAAATTGCTTTCTCAGGTTGGCTCTTAGTGGAAAGGTCCAATAATTTAGGACCAGAAACAACATAATATCATAGTCTTTGGTTTAGTATTACTCTTTCATATAATTGTAATAGCTGAAGACATAATCATGAAATTGGAATTCTTGAAGTTCCCAATTTAGTCTGCGCAATTCCCTTTTTGCACTTGTGTTTTCATTCTCTATTATTATAGCGTTCTTTGAAGTTTTTATAATAGTTTAGATAGTTATGATGCTCTTTGTCAACCTAGAAATAAGCTTAATGTGAGAAATAAGTTGATATACTCACAACAAATGCCTGGAAATAAGGACCTAACATAACCTAATTAAGGACCCCATTTTGGCATACCCTCATTGATACAAGATTACCCCCTTAATCATCAGAGCTGAATCTTTAAGTTGATGGATTTTGTACAATAGAGTGCAGTAAATAAGATATCTATAGAAAGTAAGAGTACAAAGTATTAGGGCATGTTTGTATAAAGGAATGTGATTTCTAAATTGAACAAAGATGTTTTAAGTTAAGACAACTAATTTTGTAACAATTTAGGGTCTAAAATCTTTCAATCATCTGACTGAAAGCTTTTGCATTAGCACAAGAATAATGCTACATTCATTCAAGTCTTTGTTTCCATTTTTCTGCATAATCAAAGTTGCTCGCTGCTCAAGTGTTTCTGAAAATCCTAGCTAATAACTAGAACGGAAGAAGGATAGAAGAAGAAAGGCAACTTCAACTCTTGAAATGTCAGTAGAGAAAAATATATATCCATAATAGTAGAGTCCATACCTTAAATAATGGAAAAAAAGCTTAATTCCTATGACAACTCAAGCTGTTTGTTCTTGAAAGGTCTTAAAGAAAGCACATTCTATTTTAGTCCATACCTTTTTTGCATTTTTACTTGAATTGAAAGGATCGCGGATTGGGTATTGGTGATGGAATTGGGTTATATCGACATCCTATTTTATTATCAAGGTTTATTTTCAAATTATTTTCTAAGACTCATTATTCAAGAATTAGGCTTGTACTTTTTCTTTCCTACTTGTGATTGGAATATCTAGATTCTCTAATTTTTGTCAGCTTTTCTGTACTTGTATTAGCAAGAAAAGTTTGGCTGACAGTTGTGTAAACGATTTAAGAATTAGGACCAATAAGTTGTTGTATATGGAGTATGAATATATGATGATTTTGCAGATACCCAAATTTTGTCTTCTTAATCTGCTCTTTTGTCTTGGGATTAAGAGTTAAGAAAAGATTTATGGCACAATCTGTTATTTGATAACTAAGAGATTAGTGGTTATACAATTCAATTCTTCTGTTCTCTCCCTATGAAATATCTTGTGCCTCAATGCATGGTTATACAATCTTGAATGTCATGCCTGAATAGCTAAGAATTGAATTAGAATAAACAAAGAACGGATAATTAGAGATGGTTGTACAGTTTTGAGTGTCTTGTGATAACTCGAGCTATTTGATCACAGTTTTTCCAAAATATTTTGTACTATCGTTCTTGAAAGGTCTTACAACAAGCACATTCTTTCTCAGTTTGTATAATTCTTTTGATAGAACCTTTTTTGCATTTTTACTTGAATTTGTTGTTATCATCGATCGTCTTCACATCTCGATTTTGCTAATCTGAACTTATTTTGTACTTGAATCCGAGTAACCAAGTGTTTGCATTACCATTAGTCATTGTAGTTCACCTTGTTGGAAAGAAAAAAGGAAATAAATGAGAAAGTGAACATAAATATAGGGCAAAAAACATAAGTAAAAGCTACTGCAATGTTTTTTTTTCCTGATTAATAATGGAAGCAACAAGTCTGCCTATAAATAGGCTTACTGTAAAACAAAAAAATGCTAAAATCTAGGTCCACTAAACCACTAACTACTAATTAGCTATTAATCTGCCACAATATCTAAATATGCTTAGATAAAGGAAACTAACTAACAAACTCCTGAAGACTTGGTCAAGTATCTGAATCACTTTTCAACACTCCCCCTTGATTCAAAACAACAAACTCCAAGTTGACCTCCGTAGAACTTGTGCTTTGCTTGCGGAAGTGACTTCGTGAAGATGTTTGCTGCTTGCTCATTTGTATCACAAGACTTCAAAGTAATTTCTCCATTAGAAACAAGACCTCTAATATAGTGATCGTGAATATCAATGTGCTTTGTTCTGCTATGAAACACTGGCTTCTTTGTCATCGCAATAGCAGATATTTTGTCACAAAAAATCTCAGTTGCACCAGTTAGTTTTTGATTAAAATCTACAACAAGTCTCCTTAACCAAACTGCTTGACAAGCTGCAGAGGTTTCTGCAATATATTCAGCCTTTGAAGTTAATAAAACGACCACTTCCTGCTTCTTTGAACTCCATGAAACTGCTCCAGACCCAAGATTAAACAAGAAACCAGATGTGCTCTTTCGATCATCAATGCTACCTGCGTAGTCACTATCAGTAAAGCCAGTTGATGTGAAATCTTTTACCTTAGAATACCAAATTCCACAGCGATGTATCTTAGCACTCTCTTTGCAGCTCCAAGGTGAAGCTTTCTTGGATTGTGCATAAATCTCGATATAACGCCAACAGAGAAAGCAATATCTAGTCTTGTATGAGACAAGTAATTCAAACCACCAACCAGACTTCTAAAATAAGTTTCATTTGCCATTTCAGAACCATCATCACGACACAACTTCTCATTAATAATCGTTGGCGTAACATCAACTTTACAATTTACCATGGTAAACTTTTTCAAAAGATCTGTCGCATATTTTCTTTGTGAAAGAAATATGCCTTCGATTCCCTGTTTCACCTCAAAACCAAGAAAATAATGCAGCATGCCCAAATCAGGCATCTCAAAATTCTTCATCATGCAGTCCTTAAAATCAGTGATCATAGACTCATTCGAACCCATATATATCATATCATTAACGTAAAGACATACCACCAAAAAATCAATTTTACCTTCTCATTTTACATAAAAAGTAGGCTCATTGTTACTCCTTTCAAAACCATTCTCATGGAAATATGAATCAATCTTGAAGTACCATGCCCGTGGCGCTTGCTTTAAGCCATAGAGTGCCTTTTTTAACCTGTAGACCTTATCTTCTTTTCCATTTACTACAAAGCCTTCAGGTTGTGAGACATAGACTTCCTCTTCCAAATCACCATTTAAAAAGGCAGATTTAGCATTGAATTGGTAAACTTTCCAACTTAAATTAGCAGCCAAGGCTAAAACATTTCTTATAGTTTCAAAGCAAGCAACATGAGAAAAAGTTTCTTCGAAGTCAATACCTTGTTGCTGGGAATAACCTTTTGCGACGAGCCTTGCCTTATGTTTTTGGATGCTGCCATCAACATGATACTTGGTTCTAAACACCCATTTGAGCCCAATAGCTTTCTTTCCTTCAGGCAAATTTACCAAGTCCCATGTCTGATTCTTTTGAATAGCCATCAACTCTTCTTCCATAGCCTTGCTCCATTTTTCCTTTTTTTCAGTATCTTCAAAGAGGATAGGATCTGAAACAAGTAAAGCAAAGGTACAAGATATACTGTTATCATATCTAGGATTTTGTTTCCAATCTCTTGTTTATCTTCTTAATGGAGTTGGCTTAGCGGAAGGTTTTTCGAATAGTGGAGAAGTTTCTGGTGCAATTGATGAGGTAGTCGATGGACCAGCCAAAAAAGGATCTGCTACATACTCTTGATCAATAATATCGTCAGAAGGCAACAATTGAATGCTTGAACTTGCATTTCCGGAATTAAAATTCCAACTTGCATCTTCATTAAACACCATTTCTATTGAATGTAATCTTACCATTCACTAGATTATATAACTTCTAAGCCTAGGATTGTGTGCTATATCCAACAAAAATACATTTTTCACATTTTTCATCAAGCTTGTGTCGAGCTTGTAAATTTATCAAGGCATAAGCTATACAACCAAATACACGTAAGTGGCTTACCTTGGGCTTGTTACCTCTCCAAGCTTCATATGGTGTTTGATTAAATACTGCCTTAGTGGGAGAAATATTTAGCAAATAGACAGCAGTGGCAACAACTTCAGCCCAAAAACACTTCAGTACACCTCTACCTTCCATCATGCTTCTGCCCATCTCAACAACTGTGCGGTTCTTTCGTTCTGCTACACCATTTTGCTCTGGTGTATAAGGTGCTATGATTTCTCTGTGTATTCCATTTTCCTCACAAAAGGAATTGAATTCTTTTGACATAAACTCACCACATATATCTGTTCGAAGTGTTTTGAGTCTACATCCACTTTGCCTCTCAACAAAAGATTTAAATTTCTTGAAATTGTCAAAAGTTTCAGATTTAAATTTCAAGAAATATATCCAACTCATACGACTATAATCATCAGGTAAAAACAGAAAGTATCGGCTTCCCCCTAAGGACTCAATACTCATAGGACCACACAAATCAACATGTACTAACTCAAGACAAACAGAAGCTCTCCAAGACTTTTTTACAGGGAAACATATTTACTTTGTTTTCCATAAACACAACTTTCACAAAAATCAAGATTCTCAACTTTTGGCAACCCAAAAACCATTTCCTTTTGACTCAATAACTTCAATCCATTAGCATTTAAATGCCCATAACGTAAATGCCATAGTCTGGTTTCATTATCTCCACTAGCTACCATAGTACACCTCTCAACCATTGAAACTTCTAAAGGAAACATTTTATTGTTAGCCATTGGAACTTTAGCAATGATTTTGTCAGATTTCTTATTTTTAATAGTGCAAACACCATCGTCAAAGAAAATTGAGTATCCGCTAATCATTAGTTGTCCAATGCTAAGCAAATTATGAGATAGACTACGTACAAATATCACATCTTGTATAATCTTAGCATTACCTTGGCTGGTCATAATGCTAACTGTACCTCTACCTTCAACCTGAATCTTCTTGTTGTCTCCTAGCCTTACATCTAATTTTTTTGACTCATTGAACAATGATCTTGTTCCAGACATATGATTGGAACAACCATTGTCCAAAAACCAAAAATCGTTAAGAGTTTTATTTTCACAATAAAGGGCCATGAACAACTTATTGTCATCATCATTTTCCTCTACAAAGCTTGCTTGGTTATTCTCATTCCTCTGTTTTTGCCAATAATAAGCTTCTTTATAACCCGATTTTCTGTAGTAGTTGCATAGAAACGTCTTAGTCTGCTTCTCTGCATTTAATCCTCCTCTATCTCAATTTATTCCTTGGCCTCTTCCACGACCTCTTCCTCGAAAACCACCTCTGCCTCTTCCACGATTTGTAAAGTTTTCTAGCTTATCTTTCTGATGAATGGACTCTCCCTTTACCTGAAATGCCTTTTCTTCATTTTTTTCATGCGATCTTAGGAGCCTCTCTTCATGAGCTTGCAAAGAAATCATTAGTTCATCTAAAGTAAAATTAGATAAGTCATGAGATTCCTCAATCGCAACAACAATATGTTCAAACTTTGGAGTAAGACTCCTTAAAACTTTTGCTACAACAGTTTCTTCAGATTGTTTTCACCATAAGACTTCATTTGATTAACAAGAGAAGAAACTCTAGACAAATAAGTTTGAACAAATTCATTACTTTTCATAGAAAGAGTTTTAAAGTCACGACGGTCAGTCTGTAATTTTACCATAATCACCTTAGTTGAACCTTGAAATTCCTTTTTCAAAATCTTCCATGCCTGCAAAGATGTAGTAGCTGCTGCAATTCTTGAAAAAATTGTGTCATGGAGTGCTTGTTGAATCAGGAATAACTCTTTGGCATCCTTCTTTTTTCTCTCTTTCAATTTTTCCATCTCTTCATCATAGTATGATTGCTCCACGAAGCATGCTTCTACCAACTCCCAAACTCCTTGTGATTTGAAAAGAGTTTTCATTTTGATACTCCAAAACTTATACTTTTCACCAGGAAAATTGGCATGAGTTGTTGGGAAGATGATGAAATACCATTTATTGCCATTGTTCCTCACAATTCACTCAACTTCCAGAAAGGAACCTAGCTCTGATACCAGATTTGTTGGAAAGAAAAAAGGAAGTAAAGGAGAAAGTGAACAAAAAAATAGTTCAAAAAACAGAAGTAAAAGCTACTGCAATGTTTTTTTTTCCTGATTAATAATGGAAGCAACAAGTCTGCCTATAAATAGGCTTACTGTAAAATAGAAAATACTAAAATCTAGGTCCACTAAACCACTAACTACTAATTAGCAACTAATCTGCCACAATATCTAAACATGCTTAGATAAAGGAAACTAACAAACAAACTCCTGAAGACTTAGTCAAGTATCTGAATCACTTTTCAACACACCTAATAGAATATGCACAATAACATCAAAGAGACGTTGTCCATTTTGCTATTTTATGGGCTAGTGAGAGATTGTTAGTAGTTATAAAGTTATCACAAAAGGCAATGTTTAAATGATCATTCTGCCAAAGTTGATATAATCACAACAAATTCCTGGAAATAAGGACCCCATTTCAGGCATAAACTCACATGTAGTAGATTACCCAAGCTTGTCTTCTCGCTTCATATCTGCAACATGTTCGTTAATCATCAGGGCTGAATCTTTACGTTGATGTCCTCTGTACTCTGTGATTGACTTTAATGAAGAAAAACTATTTGGGATCTCCACAATACTTCTATTCCTTGTGCATGGGAAAAGATTCCTCTGGGTCTTCTAAATAGAAAAGGTTGAGCTAATATAGTTTTCTCAAATTCTCTAACTTTGTGTCCTCTTATAACACAGTTAGTTCAAATACATAATAATAATCAGTTCTTATATGTTGTAGCTTAGCATGTCTCCAAATATTAGGTGATAGTACACTGTTTGATATGTTATTCACCACCAGAGTTTTTCAGCAGGTCTAGAGTTACAAATTTTGTTTCACTAGTTTTCCCTGCTGATTGATTTCAGCTCTAAGTCGCAAATAAGAATGGATACCTTTCTGGTAAGTGTTCCAACACGTGCCATAAGAAGGAACAATTTGCCATTCTTTAAAAACTTTTCTAACGGGGGATAAAAAATCAAGAGCACTACATTTAGGGTACACCTTGTGTAATTTTCTGAAGTTCGATAGCGTATTTGAGCATTTTTCCTTTAATAAATGACCTTTTTAAAAAAAACTCCTAAACGTTTAGGTACTGATATGCCGCAAATTATAAAAGCTTATTCTAAGAGACCAAAATAAACAATTAAAAGAATTAATAACTGTCATGAGACAATTATGGGGTGGTACTTTATGTAGAGAAGGGGCAAGATAGTTAAAAGAGGGTGTTCAGGAAAAGGGAAAAGGGAATTCTGGGAGAGCTCTAGCCTCTCAAATGTCTAGAAAGGTTGTGATCTAGTTAATCGTAGGTTATGTATTATATAACTAAAATTCATTCATGTCTTAGGATGAAATTTGTGGTATTAGCAGTGTCCTAGTGATTGTATTTTAGATTTCTTGTGTAATATCAATGTATCTGGTGTGAAACATTACTATCTGCTCCTTTATTTACTATTTCAGTAGTAAAGTCTATCAATTTGGTATTAAAGCAACAACTTTGAGGGATGGTGAGTAGAATGGAGAGACGAGTCGAACAAGTGGAGACTAATTTGATAGGGGTAACAGAAGATGTTAGAAAACTGGAAGGATGGTTTCAAGAAATAAGAGAGTGTCTTGCGAGAATTGAAGCACATGGGAGAACCATGATGATAGAAGCATTCCTTTCTCAAACTAGATTCATCGAAAACTAAGAAGAGGGAAGCGATGTCAACTTGGCTGGAGAAAAAAATTGGAAGAAATTTTGGAAAACACAACTACCAGTTTTTGAAGGAGAGGATCCTTTAGGATGGATTTTCAAAGTGGAACTGCATTTTGGACTAAATGAAATTTCTGAAGCGGAAATATTACATGCAGTAGGTATTTGTTTGGAAGAGAAGGCCTTAAATTGCTATTATTGCATAGGGTCTTGACAACCAATGTTAAACTGGAAAAACTTCAAAAGGAGTTGTTGAATCGATTTCATCATTCTCAAAGGATCAATCAGTATGATGTTTTAATGGAGTTGAACCGATATCATCATTCTCAAAGGATCAATCAATATGATGTTTTAATGGGGCTGAAGCATGTTACCACAGTAACCACATTTCGTGAAGAATTTGAAAAGGTGTCAACATCTAAGCAGGAGGCGTCTGATGGACTGTTATGTGGCATATTTTTGAATGAGCTAAAATAGGAAATTTGTACTTTGTGTAATTTTCTGAATGTCTAGAAAGGTTGTGATCTAGTTGATCGTACATTATGTATTATACAACTAAAATTCATTCATGTCTTAGGGTGTTATTTATGGTATTGGCGGTGTCCTAGTGATTTATTTTTGTAATATCAATGTATCTAGTCTGAAATATCAATATGTGTTCCATTATTTACTATTTTAGCAGTAAAGTCGATATGTACCTTTTAGAAACATTATAAGATCCCTTTTGAGCAAGTTGATAATCTTATGAGAAAATGTCTGACTATGATCTAAAATTATGTAAGTTATTAATAACATGAGACATTAGCCTATTATGTTGTATCTAAGGTTGAGAAATATATGAGCAGACATTGTAGTGAAAGCTAATACTACCAGGGAGAATAATTTCTCAAGGGTTATATATTCTACAAAGTTCACATAAGGTCAAAATCTAAATTGTAATCTATTTGCTTTAATCAGTGTAATAAATAAAAAAAGGGACATAACAATAGCCGTTTATCAAAATAATGACCCGCAAATATATACTCTCTTAAGTTTCATGCCATCAAATACAGAAGAAGAATCTTGCAAAGTTAACAACACATCACGGGTAAAGACTCAAGAGATAATAGAGATAGGCCCTCCCTTGATATTTGATTCAAATACCGCGAGGCACATCAAGAAAATTTTTACCCAGGAAGAACTCGCTTTTGAAAAGATGCGGATTCCATTTTCTGTGACTTTAAGTACATTCTTTCATACTAGAATTTGGAGCTGGCAAGAAGTTTGGTGAACGGGAACGGGGTGTCTGTTCACTTGTTGGATATAATAGAGAAGAATGACACTAAGAAGTATGAAAATTGAGTTATGATGACTTTTTTCTATCCATTGTGAAATTGATCAAGAATCCTGGATTGGGTCACTACATATAAAATGAGCTTTAGCGGAAATTAATTACCAACTGCCACTAAATATGTATTTTTAGCGGCAATTAGCACTCTTTTTATATGTCCCTAAAGGCTTTAGAGACATTGGATCTAATGGCACTTAACTATTGCTGGTAAAGACTTTAGCCCTCTTTATTAATGTATCTATTTATTGTCGCTAAAAGTTATTTTTGTTGTAGTGGGTGTTGGTGATGAAATTGGCTATATTGGTATCCTGATTTATCAAAGTCAATTTTCAAATTGTTTTCTAAGGTTCGTTATTCACAAATTAGGCCCGTCCTTTTTCTCATTTGTGCTTCTGATTGGAATATCTGGATTCTCAAAATTTTATTATGCTTTTCCGTACTTGTATTTTTAAGATAAAATTGGCTGATAGTTGTGTAATGATTCAAGAACTAAGACCAAAAAAGTTACTTGACCGTGTAAAATATCTACACCGTCGATGGATATTAGTTAAGCTCTTATTTTTTCCACATTATGTAAAATAACAATCTTGGAATTAATAGAAATGATGTTTCTATACATTCTATTGTATTCACAACCAATAGAAGAAGCCCAATGAAGTTTTCCATTAAAAAATATACCCCAAATATTTAAAAATACCCTACTTGGAGGACAAATATGATCAACAATTTCCCAAAAATTACTCATAAGACTATATATTTTGATCTTAAATCGATTATATGGCCTTTCATGTATGAAATTAAAGAGACTGGCAACTACCTAATAATCATCATGAAACTCACCATATATAAAACCATAAGGATAATGGGAAACATATCTTAGTCCAGTTTCAAGATCAGGCAATTTCCTTTACTTTCTAATCGATGGATTCCATGGAAACATGTCTTTTTTCCCACTGGCAAGACAAGTTAGACAAATCAATCCATTCAGCGAACCCAAAATTTCCAAAAGTTGATAAGATTTTCCATGGGCATATTCAAGTCAGATGTCTCTATAACAGAATCATAAAGTAAAGATCTAACAGAACAATCCATAAGACAATTGTACACGAGCTTAATAACCCCATCATAAGACTATGGTGAGTATTTTCTTTGTTACTAATTGATTAACTGAGATGAGGTTTGATAAATTTTACGCTAGAGCATAAATCGAGCTAGTATTTTGAAACCAACTTGTATTGAAAGGGGGATTTCACCGGAAGCCTTAAGAAAATTTTAGTGATGTGGTTAAGTGGAACGCTAGCGATTGTCGAACTCAAGTCTTGCATTGAATTTTTTGAAAATTGAGATTGGTTTGTGAGCCTTAAAGGGTTATCTCCCTTAGATTCCAATTTTTAAGGGTTCCGCTTTTGCATAAGGAGAGAATGATTCCGGCTAAGGTATTATAAATCTCACCAAAAAATTCTTGTTGTTTTTTCTAGAGTTGTCAATATGGGTCAATTCAATCCATCTCATAATTTGATAGGATTGGACTAAAATCTTTGAATCGGACTTGCATTCTAACTTTTTTAGCCTTGTTGGGTATTAATTGCCCTGAGTTTCTTACCATAAATAGGTTTTCCTTTTGGGAAAAGGTTTAGGATTGACTAGTCATTTTCTTGTAAGAAAAGGTTTTTGACTTTATAAGTATAGTCTTGTTCTTTCAAACTTAATCAACATTCACAATGTAGTCCAAGGGGTTTTGAGAGCCGTCAATATGGGTCAATTCAATCCATCTCATAATTTGATAGGATTGGACTAAAATCTTTGAATCGGACTAGCATTCGAACTTTTTTAGCCTTGTTGGGTATTAATTACCCTGAGTTTCTAACCATAAATAGATTTTCCTTTTAGGAAAAGGTTTAGGATTGACAAGTCTTTTTCTAGTAGGAAAAGGTTTATGACTCTATAAATAGAGGTTTGTTCTTTCTAGCTTAATCAACATTCACAATGTAGTCTTAGGGTTTTTTAGAGTTTTGATTGGGGAGAGAATTTGTGGGACACAAGTGAAACGTTATCACTTGTGTGAACCTCCCATGTATTTTGAGTGAATTAGTTGAAGTTATTTCTTTCTATTTTTTGTACTCTCATACTTATATAGTGGATTGCTCGTCTCATTTGTGGGCATAGGTCGATTGACCGAACTATGTTTAATCTTTGTGTCCTATGGTATATTTCTCGTTTGTCTTCTTACTCATGATCTATCGAAGTTTGATTTTTCTAGCTTCCCGTGACACCTGCTTATTTCAGTCCTAACAAGCCAAACCTGAGTAATCTCGTTTATTTCCAAAGCCGATGTGGATAGCCTGTAAAGGATGGGCTAGCAATTGTTGATAGTGTATGTTCAGTTTAGGTTCACAATAGGAAAATAAATAAAGAATACTTTTCTCTGTTAGGTTCAAAATAGGAAAATAAATAAATAATAATTTTCTCTATTCCCGCTCAAAGTTGGATTTGAAATTAAAACCTAATTTGTAATGTTATAAATAGATGAGTTAACACCTCTCTCGTTTTCAGTGTGTTATTTTCTTGGAAATTGTATCATTCCACATATTTTCAATGTCTGATCAAAAGCTTTTGCTTACCCTGTAGAAGACCTACTTTTACGATTTATTTCCATCAAAAGCTGAAGAAGAAGCTTCCAAAGTTAACAACTCTCCACGGGTAGTGACTCGAGAACTAGTGGAGATAAGGGACTTATACCTTGTCCCAAAAATTGATCTGGAAAACCCATGGCAGATAAAGAAAAAAAATACTAGTGATGAGATTGTTGTAGGAATGCTGATGATTCCATTTATCCAGATGTTTGAGTACATTCTTCGTTACTAGACTTTGGACATGGCCAAAAGTTTGGAAAATGGATGCAGGGTGTCTATTAACATGTGGATGTAACTGAGGAGAATGTCCCTAAAAAGTATGAAGGTGGAAGTGTTTTCTTAAGTGAACAATACACTGATGACTTTTCTCTTTCGTGCATGGAATTGTTCAACGACCGCACATTGGGATTTGGTGATGAAATTGGGCTTTATTCGGATCATAGATCTTCCAGTTTAATATTCAAATTATGTTCTCATTGAGCTTAGTGAAAAGGTCCAAGAATGTAGGACCAAAAACAACATTTTATAAGTCTTTTGATAGTATTACTCTTTCATATAATTGTAATACCTATATTTGATTCTGAAATTGGAATATTAGCGCTATGGAGTATGATGGTCCTTGAGGTTCCCAACAATCCCCTTTTTGTACTTGTGTACTCATTAGTGTTCTTTTAATATGAGAATATTGAAATTCGTGGGGTTTCGTTAAATTTCACAAAGCCATAATATTTAGTAGTTTTTATGTCCTCGAAAACCTTTTGTTTATATGCTCCTCTCCTATAAAGGAGCTTAATGTGAGAAATAAGTTGATATACTCACAAGAATGCCTGGAAATAAGGACCATACATTACCTAATTAAGGACCCATTTTGCGCACAAACTCAATGGTATAAGATTACCCCTTAATGATCAGGGCTTGAATCTTTAAGTTGATGGATTACGTACAATTTTAGACCTATGATATTTCATAACAGCTATTGATTTAGGTGTGTTGCCAAAGCACATCGAGTTAAACGTCAAGAAGGGAAGATGAAGAACAGAATTGCATCGAAAGATATAAGATTCTTAGAGGAATGTGATTTCTAAATTGGACAGAGATGTATTAACTAAGAAGAAACTGATTTTGCAACAATATAGGGTCTAAACTCCTTCAATCAAATGACTGAAAGCTTTTGCATTAGCACAAGAATAATGCTACATTCATTCAAGTATTTCTTTCCATTTTTTTGGATAATTGAAGTTGTTTGCTGCTCAATTGTTTATGAAAATCCTAGCTAATAACTAGATAGGCAAAAGAAAGATGAGTTCAAATTAGGCAACATGAGTTGCTGGCTGCTTAACTGTTGGGCATGGCCTTTAAAGACAATGCATAACCCACTAGACAAATACCTGCATTTAGCGTAAATGACGGCTGTAAGTAAACTACCTCAATGCTCTTCTTGATCCATTTATGCTGCCCTTTTAAGTTTAGCTAGTACAACCAACACATTCTTGAGGGGAACTCTTAGCTTGCTCTTTTTAGTCTGTAGTTTGGTCACAACACCAGTTAAACTAACAAAAGTTAGTCATATGATTCATAGCTTAGATCTTTGTGTAGAAATGAACATAAACCATCTTCATCGTCGAAGGAAACAATTTAAGAAACAAATCTGGTTTCCTCCCATCTTTTGTTAGTATTAACATATATAGAAGTTTCTTTAAGAAATTAATTATAGCTTTTATCGTCCTTTCTAGTCAAATTTAAAATACAATTAATAGCAGCAGTTGGAAGCATACTCAACTCCATAACAGGGAACACGAGCAAACACTTCATCAATAGATTCAAAGAGAAATTCGCAATCATGTCTAGTTGCATCCATACAACAATGAAATAGGAAAACATTACCTAACATGTAAAAGATCGAAGTATTAACATGTCGAAATCTTTGATACCTCCCCATCAGAAATGCTATGCTTTTTAGAGGCCTGATCTGAGTTAAATGAAAACCAGCACTAAAAAGTTTATGAGATACAATTATAACAAGAAATTCTCTTTCTTCGTTTAATAATAAAAATAAATGGTCTCAAGGATGCTCGAGTATTTGGTTAACAGCCTCGAGATTATCATAAAGACTGTTCCTTTGTGTATATGCTAATCCCCTGTCAAATAAACTGGTACCAAACAAAGTCAAAGCCTAACTCTCATCACGAAGCAACAGAGACAAGAACAATGCAGAAATTCAAATGTGCACTCTCTAACACAGGTTGCTTCACAGCTGGATCATCAGAAATTACAACCATTTTCTATTGGATTCCTTTCAAAATATCATCAGCTTCACATATAAATCAAGAGATTTTTAGAATAAAATTAGAATAGAATTGAAATTTAAGTAGTCCACTCATTTTGTAAGCCATTTGTTGCTTGATTTACCAACAAAAATGTTAGTTGACTGATTCAAAAGTTAAGTGTTGTTAGTGGCAGTACTTCTAGGAGTCTTTAATGTTTCTAGTTTACTAGTTCTAGCAGTCGTAATTAGTTTATGTTAGTCAGTTATTAGGACATGGGTTAGTGCTAAACTAGTGCCCTGTTATTTCTCTAGGTTTGCTGCTTTCCAAGTACTATTTATAGCTTGTATCGCTATTTTCTGAAGCATAAGAAAAGATTAAGTTTTTCTCTCTGTTTCTTAATATCTTATTGGAGTAGTGGTTCATCTCTTTTGCCAACATTCTTGGTATCAGAGCTTTACTCCAGGTTAATATCCATCCTTTTCTTAAGCAGGGCTTGGTATAATACGAGAGAAAAAATAGTGAAATATTTAGAGGGTTTTTTTTTAAACAGAGAAATTAGACAATTTCCATGGCAAGAAATTGGACACTAGCTTCGTCGCAACCCATAATTCCAATTTTTCGAGGGGAAAATTATCAGTTCTGGAGTCTAAAAATGAAGACTCTTTCCAAGTCTCAAGAACCATGGGATGTAGTTGAGACTGGAATTCCAAAAGGGAATGCAAACCAGCTGAGAGAACATCGGACGAGAGACTCAAAAGATTTGTTCACGATCCAGTAAGCTCTTGATGATGAAATTTTTCCTCGCATATCAGCAACTGAGATTCCCAAACAAGCATGGGAGATCCTGAAGCAAAAGTACTTTGCAGATGACAAGGTAATTATTGTTAAATTACAAACTCTCCAACGTGATTTTGAAACATTGTTCATGAATGAAAATGAATTTGTGCAAGGTTATTTGCTTAGAACATCTGCTACTGTTAATAGAATGAGATCTTATGGAGATAAAATTGATAATCATATTATTGTGTCTAAAGTGTTGAGAAGTTTAACCACCAAATTTAAGCATGTTTTTACTGCAATTGAGGAATCTAAGGACCTATCTACCTATTTTTTCGGTGAATTAATGAGTTCCTTACTAGCTCATGAAGATAGGCTAAATAAGTCCTGTAAGAAAGTTCAAGAGAAGGCATTCCAGGTTAAGGGAGAGTTTTTCTTCAAGGGAAAAGCAGAAAAAATCCGCAGGACGAGGACATGGCAGAGGCAATTTTCATGGTCGAGGTCGTAGTGGCAGCGACAGAGGTAGAAACTCAACAGAGCAATATTCAATGCTGATACTGCAAGAAATTGGCCATGAAGAAATTTATTGTTGGATAAAGCAGAAAGATGAGCAAAAGGAAGCAAATTTTACTCAAAATGTGGAAGAAGAAAGTAAGTTATTGATAGCGGATACTCAAATCACATGTCATGTTCGAAGTCCCTATTTAGAGATCTTGATGAGTCCTAGAAAAGTGGGGTGCGACTAGGAGATGACAAACAAGTGCACGTTGAAGGGAAATGTACAATTGTGATAAAAATTGTCCAAGGTAATGTGAAGCTTTTATATGATGTGCAATGTCCCTACTTTGGCTCATAATTTGGTAAGTGTTGGCCAATTGATGACCACTGGCTACTCAATTGTTTTTGATGATAATGCATGTGACACTACGGACAAAAAATTTGGATGCACGATAGCTTGTGTGCCTATGACAAAACAAAATGTTTCCTCTTGATATTTCAAATGTTGGTAATAATGCCTTAGTTGTTAAAGGACATAATGAGACTAATTTGTGGCACTTCTGTTCTGGACATTTGAATGTTAATGGGTTGAAACTTTTGGTTCAAAACGATGTGGTTATTGGCTTGCCAAAAATGAATGAACTTTACTTGTGTGAAGGATGTATCTATGGGAAGCAAACTAGGAATTCATTTCCAGTGGGAAAATCATGGAGGGCTACAACTTGTCTTGAGCTTGTACATACTGATTTGTGCGGGCAAATTAAAATGGAATTCCTTGGTGGAATTCGATATTTTTTTATGTTTACTGATGATTACAACCGCTTTAGTTGGGTTTATTTCTTGAAATTCAAGTGTGAAACCTTTGAGAATTTCAAGAAATTTAAGGCATTTGTAGAGAATCAAAGTGGTAACAAGATAAAATCACTCATGTATCGATAGAGGTGGTGAATTCTTGTCTAATAATTTCAATTTGTTCTATGATGAGAAAGGAATTCGCAGGGTACTTACATCACCATATACACAGGAGCAGAATGGTGTGGCTGAGCGGAAGAATAGGACGGTGGTGGAAATCGCTTGAAGTTCACTGAAAGCAAAGGGTCTGCCAGATTAGGGAAAATGTAAAAGTACCTCCCTAGACTATGACCCAAATCCTAGAGACACACCTTAACTAAACTAAGGTCCTATTACCCCCCTGAACTCATTTTTTTTTGAAATTTTGTACACCTTTTTGGCTTACGTGGCATCCAAATTTCTCCCGGGAAACTCAACTGAGTAAAGCCATGGGGTGTACAACATAAGCAAAAAGGTGTACAATATTATACATAAAATGAGTTCAGGGGGTAATAGGACCTTAGTTTAGTTAAGGTATGTCTCCGAGATTTCGATCATAGTCTAGGGAGGTACTTGTGCCTTCTCCTATCCGATTATTTTTGAGGAGAAGCTGTTGCTACTGCTGTTTATCTTTTAAATATCTCACCAACAAAGGCTGTTTGGAACACAACACCTCTTGAAGCTTGGAATGGTAAAAAAACTTGGGTAAGCCACTTACGAATCTTTGGTTTAATAGCATATGCATTTGTTAATTTTCACTCTAAGCTTGATGAAAAATCTAGAAAATGCATTTTTGTTGGCTATAGTATTCAATCCAAAGCGTATCGTCTATATAATCCCATAAGTGGCAAAGTGATTATAAATAGAAATGTTGTGTTTAATGAGGATGCAAGATGGAAATTTAATTTTGGGAACATGATATCCAATATCCAATTGGTATCTACCGATGAAGAACATGCAGTAGATTCTGGAAATTCATCCAATTCTTTTCGTGTAAGTTCATCTGTTAGCTCATCAATTGCACCATCAACAACTTTTGCACCTGATGAGTCTTCTGTTGAGCCTATTCCACTTATCAACAAGGGAAAATAAATTGAATCCTAAGTACTCTAATAGCGTAAATACTTCGTGTCAATTTGTTTTGCTTGTTTTAGATCCTGTTTGTTATAAAAAAGCAATTGAACAATCTAAATGGAAGAATGCTATGACTGAAGAGATGCAAGCAATTAAAAGAAACTCTACATTGGAGTTAGTTGATGCACATGAAGGAAAGAATGTAACATGTATCAAATGGGTGTTTCGAACTAAGTACAAGGCGCATTGGAGCATTCAAAAGCATAAAGCTCGGTTCGTGCAAAAAGGATATTCATAACAACAAGGTATAGATTTGAAGAAACTTTTTCTCTTGATGCACGATTTGACAGATGGAGAGATTTTTGGCTTTGGCTGCGCAATTATGTTGCTCGTGTATCAATTTGATGTGAAGTCATGATGCTTATCGTGACCAACGACACTATCCTAGGTATGAGTGTCTACGATTGTCGATAATATCGTAACCTAACTAAAGGTTGGGGTTGTGTCCCAAGGGAGTGGTTTTGAGAATTAATAGAAAAATAAAATTTAGTTCTAATTAGTTGTAGCTAAAGACTTTAACGATTAGAAACACAGTAAATTAAAGGGGGTGGCACAAAAGTGTCAAATATCAATTGGGGGTTTTGTCACAAGTAGTAAAAACAACAAAAATTAACAAGAAAATCAAGTATGGTGAAAAGTTCTTGGGGTGTGACCGCAATAAAAGTTGAGATAAATCATTGGGTACAAGCTTTCGATGGGAAATTTGCAAGATAATAGTGACTAGGCTAAGCTTTAGATGGAAATAAGTTCCCTCACGGGTAACTTACCCCGTTTCAAATGCGTTCCTCTCGGACACCCATTTGTTGCATGAAGGCTAGCCTACGCCTTACCCCACTCACTCTCTCGAGCTGAGTGTTAGGATATGGGACTAGGGCTCACCCTCTTGGGTTGAACCTCATGTCGACCCACTCCTTAGGCCATCAGTCTAATGGTTTTGGTTTCGCGACCTCCCTCTCGGGCAAGCTGAAAACACATGGGTGGTCTTGAATTTACAACTACAAACCCATTGAATTAAACCACAACCACTAGGTGAAATCACCATTAAAATACATCTAACCTATCAGCAAGCAAGACCCAACAACAATATCAACACATATTTGCTAAATCACACCCAAGAATGGGGGGTTTTTAGCCACACATCAAGAAATGAGAAAATACACCTAAAATGATACTAAAATAAAATGGGTATAAGAAATTAAACCTTGATTTAAGCAAAGGAAGAAGCATGGAGAAGACCCACTTCTAACTTGGGGAAGATGAAACCCTTCTTTCTTCAAGTCTCCCACAAACCCTCTCCAAACTTGAGAGAAAAATATCCCTTAAAACTACTATTCTATTCTAAAAATATAATAATAAATTGACTCTCACACACCCACAAAAATTAATAAAGAGTTTAGTATTTATTTCAGAAATTAGTGCTGGCGGATCGCTCGATGAGGTTAGTCGATGTCGCCGAATGACTCGGTGACTCGCCCTTTTTTTGTTTCATCGCCGTTTCGTTCTTTCCTTTAACATCTGCACGTTTTGGACCATTGGGTGGTATAGTACTGCTTTACGAAACTATTCGGCGAAGCGCCGACTGCTCCTTTCATCGCCTTTTTGATCCGTCTCCTTCAGGGCTTCGCATACTGGAACAAAGGGCGGAGTGCATCCCTTCGGTGATTCGCCAAGTGTGCTAGGCGATGCTCAGGCTTAAGCTTCTTCGTTCTTTATCGCCTTTTTGTTTCTTTTTGGCCTAAGTGTCGATGCTTCCACTATAACTTCAAATACTTGAAATTTAAGAATTTTCATTAGATATTGAGACAAAATAAGCAATTGAGGACACTATTTCTATCAAAATAAATCCCTAAATGAGTCCAATTTGTGGACTCATCAACACCCCCAACTTAAACTCTTGCTTGTCCTCAAGCAAACTTAAGTTCAGCCGTTCAAAAAGGGTGTCTCAAACAGTGCTACACAAGACTCAATCATGAATGCACACAACAAGACTCAAATTACTTATGCAAGGATCAATTGTGTACTCAAAGATTCAAATTGTGACACACCATTACCAAAGATTCTCATGCTCACAATACTTGCTACTTGTGCAAGTTCAAGCTCAACAAAAAGTATCTCAATGCCCTCACATAAATAATGATTCCATATTTACACACAGAGGTTAATCAATTCAAGATCAGGAATCAGATGTGACGCTCACACACAAAAACGAGGAACACAATGCATGTTTTTCACTTATAGGTTTTCCCTTATTTTCCAATCGATTTTTGATTCGGCTTACTTAAGATCAAAAAGGTCTTTATAAGGCTTGTAATGGGGATGAGTGTAAAGGTATGGTCATTTAGGCTGAATGACTTTGTCCTCATGAGATGTGGTACTCTCAAGGCATTCCCTTCTTTCCTTTATGAATTCTTTTTCTAGTGCTTCTAAGTCATCTTTTTATTCACCTCCATGGATTGATGGGAAATCCGATTTCTTTTGTACTTTATTCCATAATTTTTTTTTTGACTTAAGGGTTTCCATCGTTTTGCAACACCATGGGTTAAAGGGGGACTTTTTTTGCACTTCTTGACTTTTCCTTTTCCTTTTCACCACACCCCCAACTTAGGCTTTTGGCCTAAGTTGGCTATTTGCTAAACCACAAATCAAGAGGATTATAGGTAGTGGGTCAAGTAAGGTCTAGGGTTCATCAATGTTCTTCCAAAGAAAGGCAAAGCTCAAAGGGTGTTCAAAAGAGTTTCACACGTTCACGGGTAGGCCACAAAAGAGGTTTATGTCAAATTTGGCTCATACTCTTTAAAGTTTCCTAAGATCATTTCAAGAGGACACCTTTCTAAATCAGTCAGACTATCAGGGCAAATTCTGGCTTTATTCATGCATGGTTCAAAGCAAGCTAATCACACAAGGCATCGAAACTTACGTCAAACAAGACTACACACTTTCGCTAGTATGCAACGGTCATTACAAGAGAATCAATTCGATAAATAGCTAATCACAATGAGAGGCAAAGAGTTCATATATTGTCTATGCAACTTCGTGTGTGAAAAATTTAAAAAATTTCAGAAGGGTCAAAATCATTTGGAATTAAACTCAAAAGAGAGCCATAAGTTCAAACAATCGCAAAGCAATTTTAAACACACAATTTAAACAGAATAACCCAAATGCACACCAAAACACAAGTATCCGAAACAAGCAAAACAAGGTGGGCCTCACCCCACCACAAATAAGAGCATTTGTCCTCAAATGCAAATAATACCGAATCCGAAAGGTAAAGTAAAGAAAGATAGGGAGGGGTGAAGAAAGGTCATGTGTAAGCAATATCTCTCTCTGTCGAGGTCTCAGTGGCTGATGGAGCAGTCTATATATGGGCATTAGTACCCAAAGTAGTCTTAGACTGAATAGCAGTGCCAGATCCACTAGGAACTGTTGTGGACGTCTCAGCCGACAATGTTTGGATCACCGAGTGGACAACCGCCTCTATAAGATCTGGCAAGTCTCTGAATATGCCCTCATCTCTTCTCTCCTGTGTCTCCTCAGCATCTATTGATATCAGCTCTTCATCGGTCTCTACATCGGACTTTGCATGTGCTGTGCCGTCCCCCTGCACATCTCCGGTGGTCTCAGGAGTGTCCTCATCATCTGCCCTCTCTATTAGTGAAGTGAAGTCAGTAGACTTAAGGTAGTGTACGTCTTTCCTCAAACTCACAATCTCAGCTTTTAAAGCCGCCGCCTCAGAGGCTTCCCCCTTCCTGCTCTCGTAAGCAATGACTCTCACTGTCAAGGCATCAACAACTGTCTAAAGTGGGGTAAGTGCTACTAGTATGGCCCTGTCGATGATCCCTGGAACAGACCTCTCCAGTCGGGTAGCTCTCACATCAGCTGAATAGGCCAACTGCCCCATCTTCAGGATCATGGCCTATGTGATCCTAGCAGGCTGAGGAAGCACATGGAACCTGTGAGGAAGAAGAAGAGGGAGCTGGTATACTTGAGGGCTCAGAGGCCGGGGTGGACGAGGGTGTCTTTTCTGATAATGACTCAATATTGACCTCTGGAGAAGTATCTGCTGGGGCTGCTCTCCTCCTGTCAGCCTTCTCTCATATGAACTCGGCCTCTATACGCCGGATATCGGTGGAAGAAGACAGGGTGACCTCTAAATCGCTGGCAGGGTCCCGGGGTACTCCGGCACTCCGACATAACTCGCTGATCAGAACAGGAAAAGGCAGAGATGTCTGTGTCTGTTTGGCTCTCATAGCCATATCTTGTGAAACCAGCAGTCCTAGGTCGATCTGCCTCCTGGCCATGATAGAACCAAGGCAAGCCGCCTTAGGATGACACAGAATGGACTCGTTCTGGGATGGCATGATAGTGCTGCTGATGAAACCAAACCAGTACTGGGAGGCGATGTTCATATCCCTCTTTTTAATCGGTGCTCCTAAATCCAACCACCTTGGGGTGATGTCAGAAATCATCAAAGCTAACCAACCCTTCAAATCATCTAGGGACGGAACAATAGGCAGACCCTGGTAGGGCAGTACCGAGTGCAGCGGTTGACCTAGTATAACATTGATATGCTCGCTGTGACACTTTACCTCCTTGCCTCTAGCCATAATCGACTTCACCGGTCGAAACTCACTAGCCTTTTTCTTATTTTTTGGGACTAACTCCCCATAGGCTAAGTAGAATTCCCAAACCCAGGAAGGGATGTAATTACCCCGTGGCCTAGTGAACTGCTCAAACTCATGATACTTGAGCGTGTCAAGCACCTCAACATGCTTACCTTCCAAACCCTCCACAGATAGTAATTTTTTTTCTAGAATGGTTCGTAAACCATCGCCTTTCAACCTGTTCAGCAACTAGGTAGAGGTGGAGCTATGGGGAGTTCAGGGGCCATTGGAGGTGGTGCCGGAGCTGGCACTGGTTCAGTAGTAGTAGGAGTTACAACTGATGGAACTCTGGTAGGTGTGGCTTGATGTCTATCTCTAAGCCTATTCTGTCGGTGCATCAAGGGCTGTTCATCTTCCGGCTCAGAAAAATCTAGCTCAATCACTGATCCTTTTCTAGCGATATGCTTCTTTCGTTTGCCTTTATCTCCCGGTAGGAGATCTTGCTTTCTTTTCTGTGAAGGACATGATCCTCCTTCATTGATAGTAATTCCCTTTGCCTTTTTCTGAGGTGGAGTGTTTAAGTTTGTACGTACCATATCTTCGATGTCAATAAGTTTGTTTTTGTAATGCTAGGCGGCAAATAAATCCAGTCCCACACACTAATTATCACTATAGCACTATTTGAAAGCAAAAATCTAGAAAATAATACCTTTGGTGTGATTCTGAGGAGTTTGAAATGAGGGAAAGTGAGAGATTCAAAAATTTGATCTTTGGCCTTAATATAACCGTTCAGTTCTCGGCAATTCGGCAACATTAGTCTTGTTGCCGATCAACTGGTGACGTGACGCACGCATAATCACCTCGCCGAGTTTTACAGAGCATCCCTTATTTTGGGGCCATTATGGTGGATTAAATCGAAATCACCGATAGGTTCAACGATTCGCCAACTGGTTCCTTGTCTTGCCAACTTGCGCTTTTCAACACCTTTCTCACGTTGACCTACAGAACCAGCACACCATTATTCTATCATAGTAATTAAAAGCAGTAAAACCTTGGGTTGCCTCCAAAGAAGCGCCTTATTTTACATCGTGGCACAACGCAAATTCTGTCTCATTCTCCGTTATTGGGGTCGACCCTAGTGTCACTAGGTGACCCCAATATGTCATTTGGGTAGAGCTGAGGCACTGCAAAACTCAAGAATTACCTGACTAGTTGGAGTGATCTAGAGTGAGATCTAATTATTTGATTCAACACTTCAATACTCTCTTTCATTTTTTCAAACACCCGATCTTGATCGGTGATCTTTTGGAGAATGATTTAAAGTGTTTCCTCGACACGATTTTTCTCCCCGTTTCTAGATTTCCTCCGCTCATGAAGGGGTATGTACCTCCCCATGCAATTGCATTGGACTTCCACTTTTGAGATTTTAGTGGCCAAGTCATTTAACTGAGATGCTAGCTTTGTAGCGTGAGGTCCTTTTGGACTCCTTGGCTCATTTTAACCAAATTGCCACTACTCTGCTCAGCCATGCTAATCTAAATGGACAACTCAACGAAGAACAAAACGAAAAGTAAAATTAGTGACACTACAACTAATAAGTACATAAACTCTATTAAACTAAAGATTCTCAAACAACACCACTCCCCGGCAGCGGCGCCATTTATCGTGACCACCGACACTATACTACAGTATGTGTGTATACGATCGTCGATAATATAGTAACCCAACTAAAGGTTGGGGTCGTGTCCCAAAGGAGTGGTTTTGAGAATTAATAGAAAAATAAAATTTAGTTCTAATTAATCGTAGCTAAAGACTTTAAAGATTAGAAACATAGTAAATTAAAAGGGTGTCACAAAAGTGTCAAATATCAATTGGGGGTTTTGTCACAAGAAGTAAAAACAACAAAAATTAACAAGAAAATCAAGTATGGGGAAAAATTCTTGGGGTGTGACCGCAATACATGTTGAGATAAATCGTTGGGTACATGCTTTTGATGGGAAATTTGCAAGATAATAGTGATAGGCTAAGCTTTAGATGGAAATAATTTCCCTCTCGGGCAACTTACCCCGTTTCAAATGCGTTCCTCTCGGACACCTATTTGCCGCATGAAGGCCAGCATACGCCTTACTACACTCACTATCTCGAGCTGAGTGCTAGGATATGGGACTAGGGCTCACCCTCTCGGGCTGAACCTCATGTCGACCCACTCCTTAGGCCATCAGTCTAGTGGTTTTGGTTTCGTCACCTCCCTTTCGGGCAAGCCGAAAACACCTGGGTGGTTTTGTATTTGCACCTACAAACCCATTAAATTAAACCACAACCACTAGGTGAAATCACCATTAAACTATATCTACCCTATCAGCAAGCAAGACCCAACAACAATATCAACACATATTTGCTAAATCACAGCGCAAGAATGGGGTTTTTTAGCCACACATCAAGAAATAAAAAAATACACCTAAAATGATACTAAAATCAAATGGGTATAAGAAATTAAACCTTGATTTAAGAAAAGGAAGAAGAATGGAGAAGACCCACTTCTAACTTGGGGAAGATGAAACCCTTCTTTCTTCAAGTCTGCAACAAAACCCTCTCCAAACTTGAGAAAAAAATATCCCCAAAAAGTACTATTCTATTATGAAAAATATAATAATAAATCGACTCTCACATACACACTAAAATTAATAAAGATTTTAGTATTTATAGACTTTAGAAATTAGTGTTGGCGGATCGCTCGACGAGGTTAGTCGATGTGGTTAATGACTCAATGACTCGCCCTTCTTCTGTTTCATCGCCATTTCGTGCTTGCCTTCATCATATTCACGTTCTGGACCAATGGGTGGCATAGGACTGCTTCGCGGAACTATTCAGCGAAGAACTAACTGCTCCTTTCATCTCCTTTTCGATTCTTCTCCTTCAGGGCTTCGCATACTGGAACAAAGGGTGGAGTGCATTCCTTCGGCGATTTGACAAGTGTGCTTGGCGATGCTCAAGCTTCAGCTTCTTTGTTTTTTTCCGCCTTTTTGTTCCTTTTTGCGCCTAAATGTCCATGCTTCCACTACAAATTCAAATACCTGAAACTTAAGAGTTTTCATCAGATATTAAGACAAAGTAAGCGATTGAGGACACTATTTCTATCAAAATAAATCCCTAAATGAGTCCAATTTGTGGACTCATCAACACCCCCAACTTAAACTTTTGCTTGTCCTCAAGCAAACTTAAGTTAAGCCGTTCAAAAAGAGTATCTCAAACAGTGCTACACAAGACTCAATTATGAATGCACACAACCAAACTCAAATTACTTATGCAAGGATCAATTGCGTACTCATAGATTCAAGTTGTGACACACCATTACCAAAGATTCTCATGCTCGCAGTACTTGCTACTTGTACAAGTTCAAGCTCAACAAAAAGTATCTCAGTGCCCTCACATAAATAATGATTCCATATTTACACACAGTGGTTAATCAATTCAATATCAGGAATCAGATGTGACGGTAACACTAAAAAACGAGGAACACAATGCATGTTTACACCCATAGGTTTTCCCTTATTTTCCATTCGATTTTCGATTCGGCTTACTCAAGATCAAAAAGGTCTTTCTAAGGCTTGTAATGGGGATGAGTGCAAATGTATGGTCATTTAGGCTCAGTGACTTCGTCCTCATGAGATGTGGTATTCTCAAGGAATTCCCTTCTTTCCTTTATCAATTCTTTTTCTAGTGCTTCTAAGTCATCTTTTTATTCACCTCCATGGATTGTTGGGAAATCTGATTTTTTTGTACTTTATTTCATAGTTTTTTTTCCTGATTAAAGGGTTTCCATCGTTTTGCAACACCATGGGTTAAGGGGGACTTTACTTGCTTTCTTGACTTTTCCTTTTCCTTTTCACCACTATTTGCTAAACCACAAATCAAGATGATTATAGGTAGTAGGTCAAGTAAGGTTTAGGGTTCATCAATGTTCTTCCAAAGAAAGGTAAGGCTCAAAGGGTGTTCAAAAGAGTTTCACACGCTCACGGGTAGGCCACAAAAGAGGTATATGCCAAATTTGGCTCACACTCTTTAAAGTTGCCTAAATCATTTCAAGATGACACCTTTCTAAAACAATCAGACTTACAGGGCAAATTCTAGGTTTATTCATGCATGGTTCAATGCAAGCTAATCACACAAGCCATCGACACTTACGTCAAACAAGACTACACACTTTCGCTAGTGTGCAACGATCATTACAAGAGAATCAATTCAATAAATAGCTAATCACAACGAGATGCAAAGAGTTCACATATTGTCTATGCAACTTCATTGGCCTCATCGTAGCCGTACATTCATGTTCGTTCAATTGAGAGCACTATTAAAGTCATCAGTATTGATTGAAATCGAGACTCAAATTTTTGCAAAAGAACAACCACATTCAACTCACGAAAGGTGGCAAACATGTGCAAAAAATTCAAAAAAATTTCGGAAGGGTCAAAATCATTTTGCAATTAAACTCAAAAGAGAGCTATAAGCTCAAACAATCGAAAAAGAGTTTAAAAACTTAATTTAAATAGAATAACCCAAATGTACACCAAAACACAGGTATCTGAAACAAGCAAAACAAGGTGGGCCTCACCCCACCACAAATAAGAGTGTTTGTCCTCAAATGCAAATAAAAGTATCCAAAACTAAAAATATGTAAGACAAACAGAGAGGTAAATAAGTGATCCTGGCTCTGCAATTGCTCCATCTGTCATGGAATTAGTATTCGAAGTGACCACCAGAAGGACCAGCTCCACTGGATCCCGCAATAGGAGACTTTGCCAAAGAAGGTTGCGCAACAAAATCTATCATGATCTCTTCAGTCTCGGCTATGTCGTTTGCTGTAACTTCCTCAAATATCTCTTCGTCAGTTTCTACCCCTGATTCAGGATCAGCTGTATGCTCCATTCCATTTCCAAGTCCTGTGGTAGTCTAAGGCATTTAGGGTACATCTGGAACTTCCACTATTCCCAAGACCATGGATATATCAGTGGACTTTAAGTAGTCCACATCTTTCTTCAGCTCTGCAATAGCGGCCTTTAAGGCTGTTAGTTCCTCTGTGGTTCCTTGGTCGTGCTCACACACTATTACCCTAGCCTCTAGAGCATCGATAGTAGTGCTTAGTGGTTTCACTGCATTGTCGAGGGCAACCTGAATCATTCCTGGAATGGAGCTTTCCATATTGGCAGTCTGGCAATTAGCAGATTGGGTAAGCTGTCCCATTCGAATCAAGGATACTTGAGTGATCGACTCACAGGAGGCAACAGAAGCCGTAGGTCTGGGTGGTAATGAAGCAGCAGAGGGACCTGTAAGGTCAGAAGGAATGGTAATGACATCAGATATACCTGAAGGCCCAAGGGCCAGAGTAAGCAAAGATGCCTCTGCTGGTATAGATCTAGTGGCCACAACTTCCTTTTGTTTCTTTTCTGTTTGGTCCTTAAGATATTTAGCTTCGATCTTTCGGATACTGGTGGAGGTGGTGGCAGCCAATTCCACATCCTTTGTTGCATCTCTAGTCACCCGAGCTCTTTTGTATATTTTAGTGATTAATACTGAAAAAATGAGAGATTTCTAGCTCTGCTTTGCACGTATATGGATCTCAGAGGCAATGATTATCCCAAGATTTATCCTTGTTTTCTCCATGATACATCCAAGGCAAGCTGCCTTAGCATGACGAATGATTGATTCATTTTGTGATGGCATAACTGTGCTGCTGATGAATCCGAACCAATATCGTGCAACTATGTTCAGATATTTCTTCTCAATTGGAACTCCTTCTGCTAACAATATCGGAGCATTATCATCTGAGACTAGCGGAGCTAACCACTTTTTCATCGTATCCAGTTTCTGTGTCTTGATTAAATGCTGGCAGTGGTCATCAATCTTATCAGACATACCCAAAGCTGTGTTGATATCCTCACTGTCACAAGCTACCTTCCTTCCTCTGACAACCACGTAGTCAACTGCTTTAAAAGATGAGACTAGACTTTTCCGTTAAGGTACCAGTGCACTGTATGCGTCGTAGAACTCTCCAACCCAGCTCAGTAGGTAAGAGTCACGATGCCTTGTAAAGTTTTGGAACTTGTGGTGTTTCAGGCACTCCATCACAACTGGATACCTGTCAATAAGCCCATCTATGGAAAGTCGTTTCTCCTTGATGATCGTTCTCAGACCATCCGCCTTTGATCTATTCGTTGATCCATGTTGGGGATCTTTTACTAGAGGTGCCAACACTAATGCTTGCTCTGAAGCTGGAGGGGTTGGAGTGGTGGATTGCCTATCTCTGATTTGATGTGGATCATGTATCATTTTGGAACGTAACTCAACCCTCCGTGCCTCTGTCTGGTAGTCTTTGTCAGACTCTGCACTCATACTGTTATATGTGGGTGGCTCGGTGGAGTAGAAGCCTGTGCTATCAGAACTTACGTCGAATAATTCGAAGGTTTTGGCCTTCCCCTTGCTTTTTGAAGTTGTGGTAGCCTTGCCCCTTGGTGGAGGTGAGTTTTCACTAATAACAATTCATTTTTCCTTTCCTCTGGTCAATCGTGTGGCCATATCTGCAAAACATTAGAGAGAATAGTCAGTAATCACATTGTAGCATTAAATTTCGGACAGAATTGCGGATCTAATCAGCGAATCGCCGAGCCACTTTGGCAATCATGAATATGTCAGCCAAAAATTACAGAAACCACAGTGCTTAAGATATGAAATTAAGGGCTATTGGGTTAGTAGGTGAACCGCCGAGTGATTCGTCTAGCTCAACTCAGCTCGCCGACTGACCTAATGCTTGAGATTCAACTCACTTTTCAAAATTGATCTACAAACCTCAAAAACAAAATTAAACAATGTATTATTGAAATTAAGCCCCAGACCCATAGCACCCATTCAGGGTCAACACCCATTATGCATAGTTCACAACATTTAGTTTCAAGGCAAGTAGAGTGAAAAAAGAATTTGAACAGTAAAAACAACTAAGCCCCAATTTACAAATCAGAAGCAGGCATTCGAAAATTTCTACTCATATCAGAGAGATCTAACACGCATTAATAGATACATAGATCACAGATGAGGTTGAACTTTTCAAAAGCGAACGGGGTTTTTTGAGAAACTAACCTTTTTGCCGAGTAAACAAAATTGTAATTCTAGGCGGCAATGAGAATCCGAGTTCCAAGCGCTAATCTGTGACTAAAGTACTACTTTAAGGTGAGAGAATGTAAATTACTACCTTGGTGAGAAGTTATGGAGTTTGAAAGTGAGAGAGAATGAAGAAGTGTGACTGTTGGCAATATATGCTGTTCAATTTGTGTCCATTGGCGACGTTAGTCGCACTCGCCAACCCACTCGGCAATTCGCCGAGAGGTCATTTATCCCACCCTTTCTTCAAAATCTTCAACTTTTAGGGGGTGAATTTAACGGGTTGCATCAAAATTGCCAAACCCGTTGGCGATGCACCGAGGTGCTTTTTGAGTTCACCGAGTTTTACAGGCTCTATACAACTCTTGTGTTGAGCCAAACGATGGATCCAGTCAGGCTTGCAGACCTGTTTGGTGACTCACGGACTGGACTTTCTGCTCGCCAATTTGAAATTTTCCACACTTTCCTCGTTTTGACCTGCACCACAACACACCATTATTCATAAAAGTAAAATCCTAAAAGTTTAAGACCTTGGGTTGCCTCCCAAGAAGTGCCTTATTTACCGTCGTGGCATGACGCAAGTCATTTTTCAAGTTTCGTTGTTGAGGTTGGCCAGGTCCTTATTAGGCCGCCCCTGTTTCTCTATAGATGGGGTTGAGGCAACGCATGACCCATCAGGTCCTCGAGCAGTTGGACAGCTTTAGAATGAGACCAAATAGTTCATTTCATTCCTTTAATGTCTGCTTTCAATCCCTCCAACTCTTTGTCTTGCTCACCTTGTGGAGAATTGTTGAGAGCATTCCCTCGATGCGTTTGATCTCCTTGTTCTCATTGTTTCTTCTATTATGAGGGGGAATGCATTTATCCTTTTTTTGCAATGAGCTTAGACCTTCACCATATTTCTTTTTAACTCATCCATTTGAGTCATTAGTACGGTCATCAAGAGATCCTTTTCAACCTCTTGGCTCATTTTAGCCATAATGTCAAGTAGTTGGACTGTTATTATATATGGCTGCTTTGATGTCTCACCAGGAAGGAGTTGGTCAACCAATATCTTGTTTCTGGGGCCAAGACTTCGGTAAAAACAATCAAGGAGGATCGTACTGGGAATTGCATGAGTAGGGCATTGAGTTAGCAGTTCATTGAATCTTGCCCATGTCTCATGGATCTGTTGATCCTCCAATTGCTTGAAGGTTAAGATACAATCCCGATACATCATTACCTCTAATGGAGGGAACTCCATTAGCTCTCGAATTGGAAAACCAAGAATTAAGTTAGTGAACTACAACTAAGAAGAACAAAAATTCTACTAATCTAGAAATTCTCAAACAACACCAGTTCCCGGAAGCGGCGCCATTTTGATGCTTATCATGACCAACGACACTATCCTACGGTATGAGTGTCTACGCTCGTCGATAATATAGTAACCCAACTAAAGGTTGGGGTCGTGTCCCAAGGGTGTGGTTTTGAGAAATAATAGAAAAATAAAATTTAGTTCTAGTTAGTCGTAGCTAAAGATTTAATGATTAGAAACATAGTAAATTAAAGGGGGTTCAAATATCAATTGGGGGTTTTGTCACAAGAAGTAAAAACAACAAAAATTAACAAGAAAATCAAGTATGGGGAAAAATTCTTGGGGTGTGACCGCAATACATGTTGAGATAAATCGTTGGGTACATGCTTTTGATGGGAAATTTGCAAGATAATAATGATAGGCTAAGCTTTAGATGGAAATAATTTTCCTCTCGGGCAACATACCCCGTTTCAAATGCGTTCCTCTCGGACACCCATTTGCCGCATGAAGGCCAGCATACGCCTTACTACACTCACTCTCTCGAGCTGAGTGCTAGGATATGGGACTAGGGCTCACCCTCTCGGGCTGAACATCATGTCGACCCACTCCTTAGGCCATCAGTCTAGTGGTTTTGGTTTCGTCACCTCCCTTTCGGGCAAGCCGAAAACACCTGGGTGGTTTTGTGTTTGCACCTACGAACCCATTAAATTAAACCACAACCACTAGGTGAAATCACCATTAAACTATATCTACCCTATCAGCAAGCAAGACCCAACAACAATATCAACACATATTTGCTAAATCACACCGCAAGAATGGGGTTTTTTAGCCACACATCAAGAAATAACAAAATACACCTAAAATGATACTAAAATCAAATGGGTATAAGAAATTAAACCTTGATTTAAGCAAAGGAAGAAGAATGGAGAAGACTCACTTCCAACTTGGGGAGGATGAAATCCTTCTTTCTTTAAGTCTCCCACAAAACCCTCTCCAAACTTGAGAGAAAAATATCCTAAAAAAGTACTATTCTATTCTGAAAATATAATGATAAAATTACTCTCACACACACTTAAAAATTAATAAAGAGTTTAGTATTTATAGACATCAGAAATTAGTGCTGGCGGATGGCTCGGCGGGGTTAGTCGATGTCAGCGAATGACTTGGCGACTCGCCCTTCTTCTCTTTCATCGCCGTTTCATGCTTGCCTTCAGCATCTTCACGTTCTAGACCATTGGACGGTATAGTATTGCTTCGCAGAACTATTCAGCGAAGCGCCGACTGCACCTTTTATTGCCTCTTTGATCCTTCTCCTTCAGGGCTTCGCGTACTGGAACAAAGGGCGGAGTGCATCCCTTCGGCGATTCACCAAGTGTGCTTGGCGATATTCAGGCTTCAGCTTCTTCGTTCTTTAGAGCCATTTTGTTCCTTTTTATGCCTAAGTGTCCATGCTTCCACTACAACTTCAAACACCTGAAACTTAAGAGTTTTCATCAGATATTGAGACAAAATAAGCAATTGAGGATACTATTTCTATCAAAATAAATCCCTAAATGAGTCCAATTTGTGGACTCATCAACATACCCAACTTAAACTTTTGCTTGTTCTCAAGCAAACTTAAGTTCAACCATTAAAAAAGGGTGTCACAAATAGTGCTACACAAGACTCAATCATGAATGCACACAGCTAGACTCAAATTATTTATGCAAGGATCAATTGTGTACTCAAAGATTCTCATGCTCGCAATACTTGCTACTTGTGCAAGTTCAAGCTCAAGAAAAATATCTCAATGCCCTCACATAAAGAATAATTATATATTTACACATAGAGGTTAATCAATTCAAGATCAGGAATCAGATGCGACGCTCACACTAAAAAACGAGGAACACAATGCATGTTTTCACCCATAGGTTTGCCCTTATTTGCCAATCGATTTTCGATTCAACTTACTCAAGATCAAAAAGGTCTTTCTAAGGCTTGTAATGGGGATGAGTGCAAATGTACGGTTATTTAGGATCAATGACTTTGTCCTCATGAGATGTGGTACTCTCAAGGCATTCCCTTCTTTCCTTTATCAATTCTTTTTCTAGTGCTTCTAAGTCATCTTTTTATTCACCTCCATGGATTGCTGGGAAACCCGATTTCTTCAGTACTTTATTCCATTGCTTTTTTATTTTTTTTTATCTAAGGGTTTCCAGCGTTCTGCAACACCATGGGTTAAGGGGGTCTTTTCTTGCACTTCTTGAGTTTTCCTTTTCCTTTTCACCACACCCCCAACTTAGGCTTTTTGCCTAAGTTGCCTATTTCCTAAACCACAAATCAAGAGGATTATAGGTAGTGGGTCAAGTAAGGTTTAGGGTTCATCAATGTTCTTCCAAAGAAAGGTAAGGCTCAAAGGGTGTTCAAAAGAGTTTCACATGCTCACGGGTAGGCCACAAAAGAGGTAAATGTCAAATTTGGCTCACACTCTTTAAAGTTGCTTAAGATCATTTCAAGAGGACACCTTTCTAAATCAATCAGACTAACAGGGCAAATTCTAGGTTTATTCATGCATGGGTCAAAGCAAGCTAATCACACAAGGCATCGACACTTATGTCAAACAAGACTACACACTTTCTCTAGTGTGCAACGGTCATTACAAGAGAATCAATTCGATAAATAGCTAATCACAATGAGAGGCAAAGAGTTCATATATTGTCTATGCAACTTCATTTGGCCTCATCGTAGCCGTACATTCATGTTCGATTAATTGTGAGCACTATTCAAGTCATCAATATTGATTGAAACCGAGACTCAAATTTTTGCAAAAGAATAGCCACATTCAACTCACGATGGGTGGCAAAAATGTGCGAAAAATTTAAATTTTTTCGAAAGGGTCAAAATTATTTTGCAATTAAACTCAAAAAAGAGCCATAAGCTTAAACAATCACAAAGCAGTTTTAAAAACACAATTTAAATAGAACAACCCAAATGTACATCAAAAAACAAGTATCTTAATCAAGCAAAACAAGATGGGCCTCACCCCACCGCAATAAAAAAATATTTGTTCTCAAATATGTAACAATAATCCAGAGGTCAAATTAAAGAAAGACAGAGATAGGGTTAGAGAATGATCCTAGTTAGGTAGCTATTTCGAGTTGGAGCCCTTCAACTGATGTTGCGTAAAGCAGAAGGTATGCTGGGGTGTTTGGTGCATTGCCGAGTAATTCATCAAGCTCTGTACAACTTTTCTTAGCATTCCAATACGCCTATCTTCAACCCACGCTCTCGAGTGATTAATTAGCTACCTTTTTGTGCGTTGGCCTGCAGCTTATCTAGTTCGTTCCCATTTGGTGACAACGCTTTGACTTCTAAGTGATTCGGCGCTTCGCCAAACAAATTAACAAATTTTCAATAGCTGTGGATGTTCAAACAACGTTGGCCATCGGGGTCAACAATTAGGTAGGTGAATCGCCAAAATCTTCCTGATCTTGCCTAGTTTTACAGACTCGAGGCTCAGAGGATGCCTTGAGTCAAATGGCAAAACAGAATGGATCACCGATGTCTTCGGTGATTCGCCAACTGGGTTTGCTGCTCGCCATTCTGCACCTCTTTGGCACCTTCCACACTTCAATCTACAAGACTAAAACACTATTATTTTACTAGTATGCAAATATAAGATAATATGGGGTTTTGGGTTGCCTCCCAAACAGTGCTTGAGTTAATGTCACGGCACGACGCAAGTCAAAGACTACTCTTCGTCCTCAGAATCACCCATGGTGTAACTAGGTGAATCTTTGGCGAACGGAGGATAGTGACCCGTCATCAAATGGGTGATTTGAGCATCCTTCAGCTGAATGGTCATGGAGTTCGAAGTAGTTACTTCGTTTAGCATATCAATGTTGTCCTTCGTGTCATTTAGTTTCTTGTCATTCTCATCAAGTTTTTGTTAGATGGGTGAGGAGGTATCGTTACTTTGCACACCCTCATGACTTTTTCCCTGTTTGAACTCTCAAAGGGAGAAGTTCTTTTCCTTTTCCCTGGCTTGCTCTTCCAATCCCGTCACCCGTTTGGATAAAACATCTACTTGCGCCACCAGTTTATCCCATTCATATTTCTCTTGGGCTTCTTTGTTGGTTTTAACCATTTTATTGAGTAGTGTTGCAACGACTTCATAGGGTTGGTTTTGCATTCCGCCTTCGAAGAGGTGCTCATCTATGCTTCTATTTTTGGGTTCGAGACCCTGATAGAAGCACTCCAGCAGTGTCTTGTCTGTCATTCCATGGGATGGGCATGTTTGCAGAATTGCTTTGAATCTCTGCCACAATTCCGGAATTGTCTCCTCCCCTGCCTGTTTGAACGTCAGTAGGTTATCCCTGAGGTTCAATAGCTTCAGAAGAGGATGATCTGTTTGATATCCATAGTGCTTATCCATTTTTTGTTTCTCTGCATTGGTTTTCACACAAGTAAAACAAAACTATAACTAAGGTAAGTAAAGCTAAAACTAAGAAAAACCAAGAATTCTACTTAACTAAGCATTCCCAAACAACACCACTCCCCCGACTTTGTGTTTACCCTTCCCTTTTTCACCATTTGTGGAAAGTTTAGCAACTTTGCTTTTGAACACGTCTGTATCCTCTTTGATTGTAATCCTTTTTGTTTTACTTCGAGGTGGCTTGCTTCTTCCTGCAACTTTAGATCTAGCCATATCTGCAAAGAATTCGTAAGAAGTTAAAACAACTAAATCAAGTTCAGAGGGATGCAATTACAGACGGACTCACTGAATAGATCGGCGAGTCGCTAAGTTTCTTTGGCGATCAGGACTTTATCCACTGAAGGATACTGTGCAAAAGGGTTCGAGTATTCAGATAAAGGGCGACCAAGGAGACCTTCGGCGAGTCGCCGCCTGGATTTGGCGATCAAGGCCTTCGGCTGGGCTTTACAGAACATGACTACAAGTAGCATAAAATTAAAAAGCGAGATGGAGTCCCTTGGGCAAACTGCTAGGTGATTCGGGGAGCTAGCCTCAGCACACTGAATAGCCTAAATTTATCAGAGAGGCACAACACATGACACAAGATAAAAGTACTTGGAATGAGAGCACAAATATCAAAATTAAATGCAAAGTTTGGAGAACCAACCTTCTGAGCAGATTAGTTCAAAACTGTGATGGTAGGCAACAGGTTATTACAGATCCAAGCACTACTAAAGAAGCTAAAATACTTACGAGGTGCGAGAATTCTGAAAATACTAAATAGGTGTGATTTTGCAAAAATCGAGAGTGAGAGAATATGAAAAAGGTTGAAAGTCCAGACTCGTGGTTTTATAAAATCCGTCTAGATCTTATCCATTCGATGACATTAGTTGGGTTTGTTTCGCTTCTTGGAGATCAGCCGAGTGTTCATCTACGTCGCCGAGTTTTACAAGACCCTCAATCAAAGTGAGGATCCAAACGGCGGTCTTGGTAGCAGTCGCCGATCTAGTAGGCGATTCGCCAGTTGGATTTGTGTAATTCATCATGTACTTTTTCACAAATTTTTCATGCTCAATCCTACAAAATCAAAACACCTTTATTTCAAAAATAACAAAATTAAAGTAGTTAAGGACTTTGGGTTGCCTCCCAAACAGTGCCTTAGTTAACGTCGTGGCACGACGTAGGTTTGCACCTAAATTTCACTTTTGGGGTTAGCCAAAACATTGTTTGGCAAACCCTTTCCTTGTGCCTGGTGGAGATGAGGCATTACATGACCCAAGAGAGGTTCAATTAGCTGGATAGATTTAGAGTGAGAACCGCTCATCTGGTTCAGCATTTCTACATTTTCTTTAATCTTCTCTAGCACTTTATCTTGCTCGTTTAGCTTTTGAAGAATGGTTAATAACATATCTTTGATATGTTTAATTTCAATGTCCATAGATCTTCCCTGCTCAATAGGTGGCTCGAAATTGCTCTTCTCTTTGGACATCACTTCCAGTTCCTCGACCCTTTGGGTCAAATTATCCATCTGACCCAGCAAAATGATCAATTGCCGGTCCTTCTCAGTATCCTTGCTGGTTTTAGCCACAAGGTCAAGGAATTTGGCTGCGGTCTCATAGGAATATTTCTCACGACCACCTGGCATAAGTCGATTGATTAACTCTCTGTTTTCGGGATTCAGACTGCTATAGAAGCATTCCAGTAGAACTGACTCGGGGATTTCATGAGTTGGGCATTGTATCAATAGTGTTCTAAAACTCAACCACGACTCATGCAAAGGTTATTCTTTTACGTGCTTGAAGTTCAAGATGTGATCCCTGAACTTCATCACTTCTACTAGGAGGTGCTCCATTGGTCCACCATCCCCATCATGTATACCCATTGTCCTCTCTCAACACACAAACAAGCTAGACAAAACTAAGAATTAGGTAAGTAGACTACAACTACGAAGAAAAAAAATTCTACTAGTCTAAAAATTCTCAAGTAACACCACTCCCTGGCAGCAGCGCCATTTTGATGCTTATCGTGACCAACGACACAGTCCTACGATTTGAGTGTCTATGATCGTCGAGAGTATAGAAACCCAACTAAAGGTTGGGGTCGTGTCCCAAGGGAGTTGTTTTGAGAATTAATAGAAAATAAAATTTAGTTCTAATTAGTCGTAGCTAAAGACTTTAACGATTAGAAACATAGTAAATTAAAGGGGGTGACACAAAAGTGTCAAATATCAATTGGGGGTTTTGTCATAAGTAGTAAAAACATAAAAAATTAATAAAAAAATCAAGTATGGGGAAATTTTTTTGGGGTGTGACCGCAATACAAGTTGAGATAAATCATTGGGTACAAGCTTTTGATGGGAAATTTGCAAGATAATAGTGACTAGGCTAAGCTTTAGATGGTATAAGTTCCCTCTCGGGCAACTTACCAGCCTACGCCTTATCCCACTCACTCTCTCGAGTTGAGTATTAGGATATGGGACTAGGGCTCACCCTCTCGGGCTGAACCTCATGTCGGCCCACTCCTTAGGCCATCAGTCTAGTGGTTTTGGTTTCGCTACCTCCCTCAGGCAAGCCAAAAACACATGGGTGGTTTTGTATTTGCAACTACAAACCCATTAAATTAAACCACAACCACTAGGTGAAATCACCATTAGAATACATCTAACCTATCAGCAAGCAAGACCAACAACAATATCAACATATATATGCTAAATCACACCCCAAGAATGGAGGGTTTTTAGCCACACATTAAGAAATAATAAAATACACCTAAAATGATACTAAAATCAAATGGGTATAAGAACTTAAACCTTGATTTAAGCAAAGGAAGAAGAATGGAGAAGACCCACTTCCAACTTGGGGAAGATGAAATCCTTCTTTCTTCAAGTCTCCCACAAAACCCTCTCCAAACTTAAGAGAAAAATATCTCCAAAAAGTACTATTCTATTATGAAAAATATAATAATAAATCAACTCTCACACACCCACAAAAATTAATAAAGAGTTTAGTATTTATGGCGGATCGCTCGACGAGGTTAGTCGATGTCATTGAATGACTCGACGACTCACCCTTCTTCTATTTCATCGCCGTTTCGTGCTTGCCTTCAGCATCTCCACGTTCTGGACCATTGGGTGGTATAGTACTGCTTCGTGGAACTATTTGGCGAAGCGTCGACTGCTCCTTTTATCGCCTTTTTGATCCTTCTCCTTCAGGGCTTCTCGTACTGGAACAAAGGGCAGAGTGCATCCCTTCGGTAATTCGCCAAGTGTGCTTGGCGATGCTCATGCTTTAGCTTCTTCGTTCTTTTCAGCCCTTTTGTTCCTTTTTGCGCGTAAGTGTCCATGCTTCCACTACAACTTCAAATACCTGAAACTTAAGAGTTTTCATCAGATATTGCTACAAAATAAGCAATTGAGGACACTATTGCTATCAAAATAAATCCCTAAATGAGTCCAATTTGTGGACTCATCAAGTTCAAATTTTTGAATGGTGATATGAAAAAAGAGGCTTATGTATCACAACCTAAGGTTTTGTTATTAATGGCATTGAGAAGAAAGTCTACAAGTTAGAAAAAATCTTTATGGGATAAAGCAAGCTCCTCGCGCATGGTATAGTAAAATTGATCATTCTTTCAGGATAGTAGATTAACAAGAAGTGAAAATGACCCCACTTTGTACTTGAAGAAACAAGGAAATGGAGAATTTTTGGTGGTTTGTCTCTATGTTAATGAAATGATTTACTTTGGTTCCTCAATGTCTTTAGTTAATGATTTCAAGTCCAGTATGATAAGAAACTTTGACATGTCTGACTTGGGCTTACTGAAATATTTTTTGGGGCTTGAGGTGATCCAAGATAAAGATGGAGTTTTTATTTCTCAAAAGAAATAAGCAAAGGATCTTTCAAAAAAAATTCATATGATGAAATGTGAAGCAGCAACTACACCGATGAATATCAATGAAAAGTTTCAGCGTGCAGATAGAACTGAGAAAGCAAGTACAAAATTGTTTAGAAGTTTAGTTGGTGGCTTGAATTCTCTAATGCACATTAGACCTGACAATGCATTCTCTGTTAGTGCCGTGTCCAGATTATTGCAGAGCCTCACAAAGCAACATTTTGGTGTTGTGAAATGAATTCTTCGTTATGTGGCTGAAACAACATACTTTGGTATCTGGTATTCTAAAGCCCCAAATTTCAGATTGGTTGGCTTTACTGAAAGTGATTATGCAGGCTGCTTGGATGACCAAAAAAGCACTTTCGGAAGTTATTTCAACTTTGGTTCCGGAGCTATGACATGGAGTTCAAAGTAGCAGGAGACAGTAGCTTTGCTGAAATCTGAGGAAGATTATACGACAACGAGTTTAGCAGCATGACAGGCTTTATGGCTTCGAAAACTACTTGAAGATTTTTTACGAGAAAAAGGAGTCTACTGAGATTTTTTCTGATAGAAAATCAGCAATTGCTATGGTTAAGAATCCCTCTTTTCATAAGTGAACTAAGAACATTGATATGCAATATCACTTTATCCGAACTTTGGTAGCTGATGGAAGAATAGTGTTGAAATTTTGCAGCATAAACGAGTAAGTAGCATATATACTTATGAAGTCTCGACCTCAGGCTAAGCATGAATATTTTAGGTTGCAGTTGGGAAGGTGTGATTTTGAATAAAGGGGAAGTGTTAGTTGACTCATTCAAAAGTTAAGTGCTATTAGTGGCAATACTTTTAGGAGTCTTTAATGTTCCCAGTTTACAAGCTCCAGCAGTCCTAATTAGTTTATGTTAGTCAGTTAGTAGGTCATGCGTTAATGCTAAACTAGTACCCTATTATTTCTCTAGGTTTGTTGCTTTCCAAGTACTATTTAAAACTTGTATTGCTGTTTTATGAAGCATAATAAAAGATTAAGTTTTTCTCTCTGTTTCTTAATATCTTATTCGAGTAGTTGTTCATCTCTTTTGCCAACAAGATAGAGACAGATGATCATCAAATGTCACACAGACATTTCATTTGTCCACCCACATCAGCATGATCGTGTTGATGTTTGTGTGATTTCAATTCAAAATTTTTTAACAACTATGTTTTCTATATATTTGAAGCCATAGGAATATGTTGTTTCACTTGGTGAAGAGAGCAGAACACAAACATTTGCTCTGAACAGAGTTGAAAGCTTATTCGTTTTTTTTGAACAACAAGGTAATTTTTTCTTTGCGAGAAAGTAGCAGTGCACACTTCTTCTGAATCAATCAACTCCATTTAAATCTTTTGCTTACCGCTGCTAGTCCTTTTTTCTATTTGTTATGTGTGTTGTCATATTATTTAATGTTTTCATACTATGAGTCTATTTTTCATGGGTATTCTTACATTATTTAATATTTTGTACTGTAAGTCTATCTATCATGAGTATTTTTACGTTAATTTAAAATTTTAATATTATGTGAATCTATTACTAGATTTACATATATATTGTTATATTGGGAAGAGAGACTTGAAACAACATAAAGTTATCTATGTGTGATCTATATGTCACTAGTTTGAGCCATGAAATAAGTCACTATTGCTTGCACTAGGGTTAAAATTAATCCAAATGGTTCTTTTGCGAGACTTAAAGCCAGACTTGTGGCTAAAGACTATGCTCAGACTTATGGGGTGGATTATTCCGACACTTTCTCTCTGGTAGCCAAGCTCACCTTTGTCAACTTGTTTATTTCATTGACTGCTTCTCAAGATTGGCCTTTACATTAGTTGGATATCAAGAATGTGTTCATTCACGGTAATCTCCGTGAAGAGCTATATATATGGAACAACCACCTGGAGTTGTTGCTCAGTGGGAGTACAAAGAAGTTTTTCATCTGAGGAAATCTTTATATGGTTAGAGACCTTGTGCTTGGTTTGAAATGTTTTAGCAATGTAATTCAAGAATTTGGGTTGAAAAAGAGCAAGTGTGATCATTTAGTATTCTACGGACAATCAACTACGGATATTATTCTTTTAGTTGTCTATGTTGATGATATTGTTCTTATAGGAGATAATTGTACATGAATTTCTACTTTGAAGAAGTTTTTAATGCCAAGTTTATACCAAAGACTTGTGGAAGCTGAAATACTTCTTGGGTATAGAAGTAGCAAAAAGCAAAAAAGGGCTTTTCTTGTCCCAAAGAAAATATGTACTTGACTTACTTGCAGAAATTGGAAAGTTGGGAGTAGAGCCATGTGGCACACCAATAGATCTTAATGTACATATTACTAAGGATGGTACTGATCCATCTCATGATCCAGAAAAATACAGAATGTTAGTTGGGAAACTGAACTATCTGTAACACCCCGCATACTAAAACAGACCAGATTACATATTTTTGGTGCTGCAGGTGGCACCTGCGGCCACAACGCATAGACAGTAGGAGGACCCATGATCCGTCCTACAGGTCCGTGCACCTGCGACCCATTCCCAGAAGCCTAAAAAAAATCAGCTAAGGGTCAGGCTAAGCCAAGACCTACAGACCGTAGGTCAGACCAGAGTCCGTGGTCTAGGGATGTAGGTCGGACCCTCTGAATCCAGCCCCCAGTCACGACTGGCGGTTGACTAGCACTGACCGTCAGTCAATCCACGGTCCATCGGTCCCTTTTGACGGTGACCCCGACAACAGTTAAGTCAGGGGTTTTTTGGTCTTTTCCTTATGCGTTGGACCCCTAAAATAAATTGTTCAGACCCTAAATTATGTAATTTTGGTTAGTTTTAGCCTAGAAACATAACTAGAACTTACCTAAGTTAAATCATTCTCTGAATGTGCATTGACTATAGGCAGTTGCATAAGAATAAGTACCATATCCCCAAGATTGATGACTTGTTTGACTAACTTTAGGGTGCTAGTCATTTCTCGAAGATAAACCTTAGGTCCGGTTATCATCAACATAGCGTCAGAGATAGTGACATTCCAAAGACAGCCTTCAAAACTCGGTATGGTCATTATGACTTTGTAGTTATGTCATTTGGACTAACCAATGCTTCTGCAACTTTCATGGATTTGATGAACAAGGTGTTCAAGAAGTATTTGGACTTGTTCGTTATCGTCTTTATTGATGATATCCTCAGTTACTCTAGGAATGAGGAAGAACATGCAAACCATTTGAGGGTTGTTCTGCAAACTCTCAACGATCACCAATTATTCGCTAAGTTTAGCAAATGCGAGTTTTGGTTGCAATCTGTCGCTTTCCTTGTGCATATTATGTCTAGTGAAGGCATCCGAGTGGATTCTCAGAAGATAAACTTAGTGAAACAATGGCCCAGACCTACCTCTCCTACATATATTAGAAGTTTCTTGGGGTTGGCTGGCTATTACAGAAGGTTCGTGGAAGGATTTTCATCCATACCCTCTCCATTGACTAGGTTGACTCAGAAAAAGGTTAAGTTTCAGTGGTCAAATGATTGTGAGAAAAGCTTCGCAGAATTGAAAACTAGGTTGACTACATCTCAAGTTTTGACTCTACCAGAGGGTTCATACAGTTATGTTATCTATTGTGATGCATCCAGAGTCGGTCTAGGTTGTGTGTTAATGCAACGAGGTAAGGTTATAGCATATTCTTCTTGACAGCGTAAGGTGCATGAGAAGAATTATCCAACTTATGACTTCGAGCTAGCAACAGTGGTGTTTGTACTTGAGATTTGGAGACATTACTTGTATGTTGTTCACGTAGATGTGTTCACATGCCATAAGACCATTCAGTAGGTGTTCACACAGAAAAAGTTGAATCTTCGCCAGAGGAGATGGCTTGAATTCCTCAAGGATTATGATATGAGTGTGCATTACCATCCTGGTAAGGCAAATGTAGTAGCAGATGCTCTTAGTAGACTATCTATGGGTAGTGTAGCACATGTTGAGGAAGAAAGAAAGGAACTAGCAAAAGATGTTCACAAACATGTTCGCTTAGGAGTTCGTCCTATAAGTATATCAAATGGTGGTGTAACAGTTCAAAATGGGTCAGAATCTTCATTGGTAGTAGAGGTTAAGTAAAAGCAAAACAGTGAGCCAATATTGCTTCAACTAAATGGTGCAGTCCATCAATGAAGAGTTGAGGTTTTCTCCCAAGGGAGAGATGGTGTGCTTCATTATCAGGGTCGGTTATGTGTTCCTAAGGTGGGTGAATTAAGATAGCAGATTCTTGTAGAAGCCCTTAACTCTAGATTTTCTATTCATCCAGGCACCACTAAGATGTACCGTGATCTGCGGGAAGTCTTTTGGTGGAATGGTATGAAAAGGGATATAGTGGATTTTGCGGCTAAGTGCCCAAATTGCCAGTAAGTGAAGGTAGAACATCAGAAACCAGGAGGTATGACTCAAGAGATTGACATTCCTACTTGGAAGTGGGAAGTGATCAACATGGACTTCATCACAGGTTTATCTCGTACTCGTAGACAACATGAATCCATTTGGGTGATTATTGACAGAGTTACTAAGTCTGCACTTTTTGGCAGTTAAGACTACATATTTGATGGTGGACTATGCCAAGCTTTACGTTAATGAGATAGTTAGGTTGCATGGGGTTCCTTTGTCTATCTTCTCAGACAGAGGTCCTTAGTTTACCTCTCATTTCTGGAAGTCATTTCAGAAAGGTCTTGGTACTTAGGTTAATCTTAGCACATCATTTCATCCGCAGACAGATGGGCAGGCAGAGCATACCATTCATACCTTTGAGGACATGTTGAGAGCTTGAGTGACAGATTTCAAGGATTGTTGGGATGATCACCTTCCTCTCATAGAGTTTGCCTATAATAATAGTTACTATTCCAACATTCAGATGGCCCCTTATGAGGCATTGTATGGGCATAGATGTAGATGCCCAGTTGGTTGATTTGAAGTAGGTGAAGCAGCCTTGATAGGGCCAAATTCAGTTCATGATGCTATGGAGAAGGTGCAACTCATAATAGATATACTTAAGACAGCCAGGTTTGCCAGAAGTCCTATGCAGATGTAAGGAGAAGGGAACTAGAGTTCCAAGTTGATGGTTGGGTTTCTTTGAAAGTATCACCAATGAAGGGCGTGATGAGATTTGGCAGGAAAGGGAAGCTCAGTCCTAGATATGTATGCCCTTCCAAGATCTTGAAAAGGGTTGGTAGAGTGGCTTATGAGTTAGAGTTGCCAACAGAACTACAAGTAGTGTATTCAGTTTTTCACATTTTGTTGTTGAAGAAGTGTGTGGGTTATTCAGCATCTATTGTGCCTTTAGAAAGTGTGGCTGTAAAGGATAGTCTCACTTATGAAGAGGTACCAGCTGAGATTCTTGATCAGCAGGTTCAAAGGTTGAGAAACAAAGAAGTCGCTTTAGTTAACGTTTTATGAAGGAGTCAGTCCATAGAGGGAGCTACTTGGGAAGCAGAAGCAGCCATGGAAGCCAAGAATCCTCACCTCTTTCCTTCCAATTCCATTCCAGCTTGAGGTAATAGCTCCTCTTCAGTTTTCCAGTCATTCATGCACAATTTTAGTCTTCGTATCATATTCTTTCGGTTTATACTTTCATTTTCAGCGTATCTGCATGTTCTTGGAAGTTCAGTCAAAAATCAGTTTTCAGTGTTTAGTGGTAGGGTTGCAGCTCTTTTCCTCCATTTTAGCTAGATTAGTCTTCATTCGAGGACGAATGTTCCCAAAGGAGAGATAATGTAACACCCCACATACTAAAACATACCAGATTGCAGATTTTTGGTGTTGTAGGTTGCACCCACGGGCACCACCCACGGACCATAGGAGGACCCACGGTCCGTCCTACAGGTCTGTGGTTCGCACTTGCGACCCTCCAAGCCTAAAAGAAAATCGGCTAAGGGTCAGGCTACGCCAGGACCTATGAACCGTAGGTCAGACCACAGTCCGTGGTCCAGGGCCGTAGGTCGGACCCTCGGAATCCAGCCCCCAGTCACGACTGATGGTTGACCAGAACGGATCGTCAGTCGATCAACAGTCCATCGATGACCCTGACTACAGTTAAGTCAGGGGTCTTTTGGTCTTTTCCTTATGCGTTGGACCCCAAAACTACGTTTTTAGACCATAAACTACGTGGTTTTAGTTAGTTTTAGCCTATAAATATAACTAGAACTTATCTAAGTCAAATCATTCACCAAAACTTAGAAAAGTAGAACGTAAAGATGAGAAAGAGGTGACCAGACCCTTCTTAAGAACACAACGAGGCTTCACCAGTTCCAGCCCTGAAATTGAAAGATTTCTCCATGGAATTCTTCACCAGGTATGTGGGATTTCACTAGTGGGTTCCTTTCACCCATTAGGTCCCTAGATTTCAGTCAGAATCTTGATTCCATTAATATTATCTAGACCTAGGGTTTCTTGAATGTTAGAAATTGTTGGGTTTTAGCTGATATAATGATCCAAATCATATTATCATGTTGAAGTATCGTTTTGCCCAGATTCATGCATAAACTCAGAACCCTAGCTATGTAGTTCTTTTAGTCCATGAATTACACATGATAGGTCAGTAAATTTAGTTATACATATTAACATGCCTCAATTTTCGAATGCATTATTACCAGTATATTAATGTTGCATTCTCAGTTTGCATGTCAGTATTTTGAGCTATCCAATATTACAGAACTTCAGTCATAATTTGTAAATTACTTAATCAATTGGGAGAAGCTTAATACCGAGTGGACTATGGTTAGTCACCCCTAAGTCCTAAAACTACGTGCCCCGTAATTTGTAAGTCCCCTCCGTGAGCATCATTTTAGTGATCACGCCAGTATGCCTCTATACCTATGGCAGGGTATATTGGGTCCTCTCGATGGGGTGTATACATTTGACTACACATATAGCTCATGTGGTTTTATATCGGTTATTAGTACCTCCCTTACAGTTAGATTCTATTGCATTGACCATTTTATTAGTTTTAGTTCATTTTTCAGTTTCAGCATGTTATAAACTTGGTCATTGCATTCTGTATTTCATGTTCAGTATTCTCAGTATATTCTTATGTGTTATCTCTTATCATTGCTCAGATTTATGCTTTGATTTAGTTATAATTATTGTTCAGTTTTACTCTATCTCGCATGCTCAGTACCTTTCAAGTGTTGACGCATACTCTGCGCTACATCTTCTCGTGATGTAGGTTCAGGCCCTCAGTAGTCAGATCACGCATAAATCGGTTCCCAATCTTCAGTTTAGCAACATCAGTGGTGAGTCCTCATTCTTTGAGGACAGCTACCATGTTATCTTTCCATTTTAGTCTTAGTTTCAGTTTTTGCTAGATTTAGCTGGGGCATGTCCCAACAATTCTAGTCAGGTTAAAGGCTTATTTCAGACATGATTAGATTCAGCTATAGTGTTAGAGTTTGAATTTTCATTTGTACTCAAACTCTCAATTTTCATTTATTCAGATAGTATATGGGTATTCCCCATCATTTTAAGATATTTCATGATTTAGCTTCCGCATAGTATTTATTGATTCAGTTTTCTTTAGTATGCTTAAGATTATGCCAGCAGGGTTAGCTTGGGGTCACTCGTGATCCTAGGTCCCGTGTCTGCGCCTAGGGGTAGCTTCGGGGTAGCTTCGGGGCGTGACATTATCTTACTGTGATCCATCCAAATATTTCCTATGCGGTCAGTATTGTCAGTCAATTCATGTTTGTACCAATAGTCAAACACTAGGCTGCCTTGAAACAAATCTTGTGCTATTTGAAAGGAGCTCCTGGCCTTGGATTATTGTATAGTGATTACAAGGATACTCATGCTGAGTGTTATCTAGATGTTGATTTGGTTGGATCAAGAATGATAGAAGATCTACTACTAGCTATTTGTATATGTGTTAGTGGAAATTTGGTATCTTGGAAGAGTAAGAAACAAAATGTTGTATCTCGATCTAGTACAAAATTCGAGTATAGAGCTATGGCTCAATCCACCTGTGAAGTACTATGGATACATCACCTTTTAACTGAGATTGGTTTGGAGCCTTCTTCTCTAGCAAAACTTTGGTGTGATAATCAGGCTGCTCTGCACATTGCCTCAAGTCCAGTGTACCATAAGCATATAAAACAAATTGAAGTTCAATGTAACTTTATCCATAAGAAAATTTAAGAGAACACATTTTTCACTTGATATGTGAAGACTGGGGAGAAATTGGGTGATATATTTCTGAAGGCTTTAAGTAGAAATCATGTGGAGTATCTTTTTAACAAGTTGGGCATGATTAATATCTATGCTCCAACTTCCGGGGGAGTGTTGCAAAATGCACATAGACAAGTCTACTTATATTATATATTGCACTATCATAGGTAGAGAATATGTGGAGAAATTTAGGGATTTTTTTAATCTTATTTCAATACATATATTTACTTGTACACCTACAAATAACTGTTATTCTTTCAATAATACAACAAGGGAATTAGTCCATTGTCTCTGTGTTTTACACTTGAACAACAGGGTGTTTTTCATTTGCGAGAAGTAGCAGCGCACACTTCTTTGAATTCAATCAACCCCATTAAATCTTTTGTTTACCTCTGTTGGTCCTCTTTTTCATTGCAAAATAAAATAATTAAAGAAGAAAATAAGAAGATGTTTAGGTTGAATAATCCTGAATGCCTGAGCAACTTTGAAGGAACGCTAGGGTAATTCATAGTAGGTGCAAGAGTCTATTTGTCATGTGTATTGTCACACTATTTATAGTTTTCATATTATGAGTCTACTATTTCAGGGAACATGCTTTGCACGTTTATCCCAAAAACTTATTCTAAACATATTGTAACTGATAAATTTGTTACACTATATGATAGGACATAATTACCAGAAAATAAAAGATTGTAATATACAACAAAATGGAATTTGACTAATTCATGATTCAACTAAAAACTTGAAGCACAACCTGGTGTTTGATTTCACTACGTCATTAAAACGCACTATAATAAACTCTATAGTTTTATTTTGCATAACAAACAAAAAAATGTGATCTCATAAAATTTACATAGAATATGAAAAAACATCACCATATTAGTTAATGGTTTGAGGAGAAAATGAACAAAGAAAATAAAAGTAGAACCGATAGATGAGGATAAATTGTTACATACCTATTGAATTTCTTTCATCCAATGATGAGAGCATGACACACTCTTGATAATAATTTATATAAGATGTTTAATGAGAAAAATTCAATATAAATTCATCATTAGTGTAAATTGTCACTCCCTTTGTCCAACAAAAATTTTCCACTATTGACTTGACACACCCCTTAAGAAAGGGTAAAGGTAGAAGTACCTCCCTAGACTATGACCCAAATCCCAGAGACACACCTTAACTAAACTAAGGTCCTATTACCCCCTCCCCCCGAACTCATTTTATTTTTTTGGTAATTTTGTACAACTTTTTTGTTTACGGGGCATCCAACTATCTCACACGCGCCTCAACGGTGTGGAGTCACGGGGTGTGCCACATAAGCCAAAAGGTGTACAATATTATATATAAAATGAGTTCAGGGGGGTAAATAGGACCTTAGTTTAGTTATGGTGTGTCTCTGAGATTTTTGTCATAATCTAGGGGGTACTTGTGTCATCTCCCCTTAAGAAACAATAAATAATAGGGGTAATATTACTATTGTAACCTTTGACTTTATTAAATTTAATGCTTTGAAAAAGGTGTTAGATTATAAATAGTATTTAATAGACAAGGTAAAATAGATGCAAAAGGTAAATTGTCTCTTGATTTTCTAAATTGGACAAGTATTGTTGGACAACTATTTTTAGTATAATGGACAACTATTGTTTGACGGAGGGAGTACTAAATGGTGGAAAACAAAAGGTTTGACAACATTTAGCAATTAGTTAATATTTAATAGAATTTCATTAAGTTACATAACTATTAATTTTTCTTTAATTTATATTCATTAGAAATGTGAGAAGGTTTGCATGTTATTAACAAGGGATAAGGCATAAGTACCCCCGTAGACTATGGCTGAAATTCAGAGACACACCTAAACTTATCCAAGATCCTATTACCCCTCTGAACTCATTTTTTTCATATTTTTGTGCACTTTTTGTGCTGACGTGACACCTTCAACCACCCAAAGTTGTTGTGTGTGTACACACTCACCCGCCATGTGTGTAAATATTATATTTTTATTAAAAATATTTTTTTTAAAAATAAAAATTTAAAAAAAAATTCTATTTTTTTAAAAAAATATTCTTTATTTTTTATATTGTATTTAAATTAAGTTAATACACTTTTTTTTACCTTGTATCGAAACTATTTTTTTTACTTACATTCATTGATTTTTTCTTTTATTTTTCTATTGAGTTTATTTTCTTTATCTTTCGTTTTGATTTGATTTCAAATGTCTTGTATTTAAAATAAGTTAATTTTGAACGAATATCAAAATAAGTGAAGAAAATCAAATAAAGCATAAAAATATTAAAACATTAAAATTAAAGGACACTTTTAAATTGTTTTTTTTTTAAAAATGTGCATAATTAATCATATATCATATATATACATAAAAGAAAACTCTAGACCGGCCTACGTGGCGCCACCACAAACCAGGTTTTCCTTTTAATTTATTTTATTTCCAAAGCTAGCCTTCCCCTTTCATGAAAAGTTGTGACCTTTATGAAAAGTTGAGACTTTACGAAAAGTCGCGACTCTTATGAAGAGTTGCGACTTTCTTAAAAAGTTGTGACTTTTATGATAGGTTGTGACCTTTTCGAAGGTTTGTAACTTTTCCAAAGAGTTGTGACCTCTCCGAAAAGACACAATAAGCATTTGCCCACGCTAATTTTTGTTGTCTATAAATAGAGGAAATCCCTCTCATTTTAAAACAACAAAAATTTTGAACTTCTTCTTCTTCTTTTGGACAATTAAATATTTGTGTACTTTGCTCTTGTTGAATGACTCACTGATACAATTATTTTTTATCAATACATTGGTGAATATAATTGTTCTACCCTGAGAGGACCTATTCCTTTAAACCTCAGATACTAAAGGAGAATAATTTCCTTAAGGGGACACTATGCATTGAGTGGGCTCGATTTTTTCCATTCTGTTTCATTTTATTGTTACAAATTATGGTATGTTTTTTACGGTCATTAATTTATGCTTATATTATTAATTGTTATTTTTGAGTACATGCTTTAAACTTTGTTGTTTATGTTTCTGCAAAATTATTGTTATAAGTATTTGTTAGTACAGATTAAATAACAAGCGCTAATTGAGTATTCACACAAGTTTTCTCTACTGGAATTGTTGAATGTACAATTAAAAAAAACCCTTACAAATCTCTAATTTCTTCATCAACAATGTCATTCCTTCACATACAAGGATGATATTTCGTGTTCTTTATAAAATCCTCTGAGAGTTAATAACTTTGCATGCCCATATCTTTTTTGGTCTTTATGTTTTTGTTATTTATTTTTCCTAAATTTTATCAGTAGATATTATGAGTTCTTTAAGGATTGAAAGTTGATTGAAGTGTTAGTCAATTTTTTGAGGTATGTTATTTCAAAACATTTGGATATATATCTCATAGTTTACTCCCTTTAATGTATCTTTTTTCTCGTTGTTTTGTTGTCTCCTTAAAATTGTATTGATTATGTTTCGTTTCGTATGTATATGATCTCACTTGTACAAAGCTTTCGTCCTTTTAATGTTTTTCTTTTTTTCCTTCTCATTCGACTCGTGTAAATATTTTTGGTGTGAGTTATAAATATTTTTGGCAAGCTTAATTTGAAGAATATGAAACAAAACCTGCTCTAAATAAAAGTAATATCTTAAGCTACAAAAGATATGTCTATTAACATAGATTTATTGTCGTTCATGTCTCAAGTCATTGCTGAGAGTTTGAGTTATCTAGGTTAGACTCATTTTTAATTTTTTAATGTTAGAGAATATTTCTTTAACATGAGTCTAGAATCCAATATTTTGATCTACTTGTACTTTCATAATGAAAAAAAATATATATACATATTTCTGAAAAAGTCGTAAAACTGCATTGATGAAGTATCTAGAAGGGTCTTCAGAGCAACAGTTTAATGAATAATGAATTTCTGAAAGGGTCAACAATCTTATTTTGATGTCGTTTCAAATTTATTTTTCTCCTTCTATAAATTTTGTTAGAGTAACAAAGTAAGAATAAAAAAAATTGGTGAAAGTTTGACCTCAGACAAGTAGATTGTCTCTACAAAATATTTATTTATGTTGTTGGGGTGTACATTTTTAATGGTATTAACTTATTTATAACTAATATTTATTATCGAAAACTTTCACATATTTTTTTTTCACAAGGAGTTATTCTAACCATAAAATTATCAAATTCAATATTTTTCATGTACAAAAAATTATAAAAAGTGATGTTTAATCGCTACACAAAAATATATTATGATAAATATATCATCAACCATATATTATGATAAATTATATAAAAGATAAAAATGATTAGATATCAATATATTTTTAGTCATTCATTATATATTTACAATTCTTGAGATATGTGATGATGTCAAATAATTTAATTTCTATTGAAATGTTCTTAAAACCTACTAAAATTTACTCTTTTTTTTTTTTTTTACTTATAACAATAGATTATTGGAATGTTTACTCAAAAGCTTAGAAAGATTATTTAAGCCTGCACGAAGCGCGGGTTTATTACCAAGTTAAAAATAATTAAAAGTGAAAAGACAATAAATTAAGAAAAAAATTAAAGTTAAAATAAATTAAAATAAGTATTTTACAAAGAAATAAATAAAAATAATTAATATATACAAGTAAATCTTAGCACAACATTTCATCCATAGACGGATGGTTAGGCAGAGCATACTATTCAGACCCTAGAGGTCATATTGAGAGCTTGTGTGATCGACTTCAAGGGTAGTTGGGATGATCACCTACCTCTCATAGATTTTTCCTATAATAATAGCTAACCTTCCAGTATTCAGATGGCCCTTTACGAGGCATTGTATGGGCATAGATGTAGATCTCATAGATTTCTCCTACAATAATAGCTACCATTTCAGTTCATGATGATATGGAAAAAGTTCAGCTCAGCAGGGACAGACTTAAGATAGCCCAGAGTCGTCATAAGTCCTATGCAGATGCAAGGAGAAGGAACTTAGAATTTGAGGTTGATGATTGAGTTTTCCTGTAGTTGTCACCTATGAAGGGTATGATGAAATTTGGCAAGAAAGGGAAGCTTAGTCCTAGAGATATGTGGATCCTTACAGAATCTTGAAAAGGGTTGGTAAAGTGGCTTATGAGTTAGAGTTGCCAGCAGAACTAGCAATAGTCCGTCCAGTTTTTCACATTTCCTTTTTTAAGAAATGTTTGGGTGATCCAACATCTATAGTACCATTAAAAAGTGTGGCTGTGAAGGATAGTCTTACTTCTGAAGATGTGCCAATTGAAATTCTTGACCATCAGGTTGGAAGGTTGAGAAGCAAAGAAGTCTCTTTAGTTAAGGTTTTGTGGAGGAGTCAGTATGTAGAGGGAGCCACTTGGGAAGTAGAAGCAGCCATGAAGGCCAAGTATCCTTATCACTTTCCTTTCGATTCCATTCTAGCTTGAGGTAATAGTTCCTGTCCAATCTTTTTAGTTATTCCTGCGTAAATTCAGTCTTAGCATCATATTCCTTCAATTATACTTGCATTTTCAGCGTATTTGCATGTTCATGGAACTTAGTTCAGTCGGATTTCAGTTTCCAGTACTTAGTGGTAGGGATTGCAGCTCTTTCCCTCCAAATTCAGCTAGTTTAGTCTTTATTTGAGGACAAATGTTCCCCGAGGGGAGTTAATGTAAACCCCGTATGCTAGAAAGACCCAAATTGCAGAATTTCAGAAGTTTCAGGTGCCACCAACGAGGCCATATACAGACCGTAGGTTGACCCACAGATCATAGGTGAAGTCTGTGGTTGGCCACTTGTAGCTCCATCCCTAAAAACCTAGAAAATTCAACTAAGGGTTGACCCACGATTGAACCTACGGACCGTAAGTCAGATCACGAGCCGTGGTCCTGGTTCGTGGATTAAGACCCCAGAACCCCTCCTCTGAAGTTGATCGATAGACTCACAAGACGGGCCGTCCGTCGATCAATGGTCCGTTGATCAGGCTCGTCGATTGGCCCTGACAATTTTAAGTCAAGGATCATTTGGTCTTTTCCCCTATGCGTTGGACACCTAAACTATGTCGTTTAACCCCTAAACGTCTCTTTGGTCAGTTTTAGCCTAGTAACTTAATCAGACATTACCCTAAGCAATTCATTCACCAAAACCTCAGAAAAACTTAGAGCAAAAAGGAAAAAAGCATCGACCAAACCCTCTACTAGAACGCAACAAGTTTCCTTTAGTTCCAGCCCTGAAATCGAAAGATTTCTTCGTGGAATTCGTCACCAGGTATGTGGGATTTCACTAGTGGGCTCCTTTCACCCATTAGGTCCTTGGAATTCAGTGAGACTCTTGATTCCCTTCATATTGTTAGACCTAGGGTTTCTTGAACTTTAGAGACATGTTGTGATTTAGTTGCTAGAATATTTCTAATCAGATTTTCATGTTGTTGTAACACTGTTGCTTAGTTCCTTGCATGAAATTCAGAACCATAGTTCTGTAGATTTGTTTAGTTCATGAATTACACTTGCTAGGTCATTTTATAAAGATATACATGCCTCAGTTACAAAGTTTCATTATCAGTACTTTATGCTGCATTTTCAGTTAGCATGTCAGAATCTTGAGCTATCCAGCTTAATTCAGTTTTGTTGTATTGTACACATTCTAGTTGGGAGTAGGCTTAATAGCGACTTAGACTAGGGTCAGTCACTCTCATAGTCCCAGAACTACATGCCCTCGTAGGTTAAGTCCCCTTTGTGGGCATCATATTTCTTGATCACACCAGTCATGCCTTTATACCCTTGGCAAGGTATATTGGGTTCTCTTGATGGGGTGTATACATCGGACTCCACATTTAGCTCACGTGGTTTTATGTCGGTTATTAGTAGCTCCCACAGTCAGGTTCTAGTGCATTGACCAGGTTACCAGTTACATTTCAGCATACTATGTACTTGGTCATTCCATTCAGTTTAGTTCAAGTTCAGTGTATCTCAATACCTTTATCATGTTCTTCTTATATCATTGATCAGTGTGTGTTGTTCAATTATGTATATTGTTTAGCTTTATCCTATCTTGCAAGGTCAGCACCTTTCAAGTACTGGTGCATACTCTGCGCTACATCTTCTCGTGATGTAGGTTCAGGTCCTCAGCATTTAGATGACGCATAGATCGGTTCCTGATCTCTAGTTAAGCACTATCAGTGGTGAGTGCTCATTCTTCGAGGATGATAGACATGACTTCTTTTAATTTTAGTCTTTCAGTTTTAGTTTTGCTAGAGTTAGCTCTGGGCATATCCCATCATCTTTAGTTAGTTAGAGGCTTTTATTCAGACATAGTTAGATTCAGTTTTAGATTTGATTTTGATCTTTCAATTGTTAATTGAACTCTTAGTACAGTTTATATCTTCAGACTTAGATTGGGTATCCCTTATCTTTTCAGTTTATCTTATGATTTAAAGTTTCCGCACAATATTTCTCATTTCAGTAAATCTCTAAATATGCTTATGATATGTTAGTTCAGGATTAGCTTGGGGTCACTCGTGATCCTAAGTTCCATGTTACGTCAAGGGGGTAGCCTCGAGGAGTGACAACTTTGGAGATGATAAGGTAATTATGTTTAATTACAAACTCTCCGACGTGATTTTGAAACATTGTTAATGAATGAAAATGAATCTTGTCCAAGGATATTTGCTTAGAACATCTGCTATTGTTAATAGAATAAGATCCTATGGTGAGAAAATTGATAATCATATTGTTGTGTCTAAAGTGTTGAGAAGTTTGACCACCAAATTTGAGCTTGTTTTTACTGCAATTGACGAATCTAAGGACCTATCTACCTATTATTTCGGTGAATTAATGAGTTCCTTGATAGCTCATGAAGATAGGCTAAATAGGTCCCGTAAGAAAGTTCAAGAGAAGGCATTCCAGGTTAAGGGGGAGTTTTCCTACAAGGGAAAAGCAGAAAACTCCGTAGGATGAGGATATGCCAGAGGCAATTTCCATGGTAAGGGTTGTAGTGGCAACGACAGAGGTAGAAACTCAATTGGTGAATTCTGTCAGCACAAGATAAATATTCAATGCCAATATTGCAATAAATTTGGCCATGAAGAAGTTTATTGTTGGATGAAGCAGAAATATGAGCAAAAGGAAGCCAATTTTACTCAAAATGTCGAAGAAGAAAATAAGTTGTTTATGGCTAGTTCACAAATCACTTAAAGTGTGAATGTTGTGTGGTTCATGGATAGCGGATACTCAAATCACATGTCATGTTCGAAATCTCTATTTAGAGATCTTGATGAGTCCCAGAAAAGTGGGGTGCGACTAGGAGATGACAAGCAAGTGCACATTGAAGGGAAAGGTACAATTGAGATAAAAGCTATCCAAGGTAATGTGAAGCTTTTATATGATGTGCAGTATGTCCCTACTTTGGCTCATAATCTGTTAAGTGTTGGCCAATTGATGACCACTGGCTACTCAATTGTTTTTTATGACAATGCATGTGACATTAAGGACAAAAAATCTAGACGCACGATAGCTCGTGTGCCTATTAAAGAGAAAGAGAAGAACTGGATGCGATGCAGATGAACTGATATGTATTGATTAATGTGTTGGCCTTTATATAGCCAGTGTATTACATACAAGGCTGAGAATAAAATAACAACTTACAGAAACCTATGTAATTACACTTCTTAAGATAAAAAGACTGATAAGCAAAATAAAAAGAGTCCTACAAGTAAGAAGAGTCCTACAGTTAACAAAGTCTTAGATGCTAGCCGTTATTACGCCCCCGCAAGTTGGCGTCGAGGTTTACTACGCCCAACTTGGAGAAATGGTTACCAAAAAGTGCACGCGGAAGAGGCTTTGTAAGAAGATCAACAACTTGATTAACAACATGTAAATGAGCAACTTCAAGTTGTTTGCGCTCAACCTGCTCACGGATAAAATGGAAGTCGATGGCCACATGCTTCATGCGGCTATGGAAAACAGGATTCACACAAATATAAATGGTGTTGATATTGTCACAAAGAACACTTGGAACAGCAGTAAGAGGAAATTGAAACTCTTGAAAAAGATGGGTGAGCCAGTTAGTTTCAGAAACAGTAACAACAATTGCCCGATATTCCGCCTCTGTAGAAGAACGAGAAACTGAACGTTGCTTCTTTGAAGACAATGAAATAGGGGAACTCCCAAGATAGATAACATAACCAGTGGTCGATGTACGATCATGAGGATCTCTTGCCCAGTTTGAGTTAGAGTACGTGAGCAACCTACGATCAGTTTCATTGGCAATGAGTACACCAAAATAGGTAGTTGAACGGAGATAGCGGAGAAGTCCTTTAGGAGCAACCCAATGAGACATAAATGGTTGATGCATAGCTTGGGACAACTTGCTGACAGAAAAAGCTATGTCCGGACGCGTGAATGAAAGGCAATGAAGTTTACCAATAATGCGCTGATATAAGAAACCATCAACTAGATGATCATCAGGCGATGGATCAAAACTATAGTAGATGTCATAGGTGTGGAAACACCTTTGCAGTTATCCATAATTATCTCATCATGTAGGAGATCCATAGTGTACTTTTCTTGAGAGAGAAGAAGACCAGCAGAAGAACGAATCACCTCAATACCAAGAAAGTAATGAAGAGGTCCTAAGTCCTTTAGTGAAAAACGTTGAGAAAGAGCCTCAATGATATAATGAACATTTCGTTAGTGCTTACCAGTCACTAAGATATCATCCACATAAACTAAAATATACACAATGAACTCGTCTTTATGCATAATGAAGAGTGAGGAATCAGAATATGAATTAACAAAACCCAAAGTAACGAGATAAGTTTTGAGTTCGGTGTACCAAGCACGAGGAGCCTATTTGAGAACTTAAATTGCCTTTTGTAAAGACATACATGGGTATGATTTTCAGAGTTTTCAAATCCCGGTGGCTGTCGCATGTAAACTTCTTCAGTAAGAAGACCCTGCAAGAAGGCATTGTTAACATCCAGTTGATGGACATGCCAGTCAAGTTGGGTGGCGATAGTTAGGAAGACACGGACAGTAGAAGGCTTGGCTACTGGACTGAAAGTGGAATGATAATCAAGTCCAGGGCGCTGTGTCAATCTCTTGGCAAACAAACAAGACTATTACCTATCAACAGAACCGTCAGGTTTATGTTTAACTCGAAATAACCACTTACAATCCACCACGTCTTTGGAAGAGTCACATGGAACCAAATCTCAAGTATGGTTGCGAACAAGAGCATCAAATTTGTCTTGCATTGCTGAATTCCATTGGGGAATTAGCTTGGCTTGCTTATGAGTTATGGGGATTTTTGGAGACAATGTAGTGGTTGTGAGAATCTGACGAGATTTATGGCTGGTTTGTCTAGGTTTTGGTTGGTGGGTCAGGTTGACTAAGAATTGATGATGTTTGAGGCGGGCAGGAAGTCATATATGGCTGATTTTGTGCTGAAGCAGAGGACATGGAGTTTGGCTATGAATGTCTGGTCTTTGTCATCTATGATACATGATAAGTGGTCGTGAATGCAATGGTTTAGGTGCTGCAAAAGAATTAGTTCTCTGTTTGTGTGGAAAAGATGAAGAAGTGGAAGTTAAGACAGGAGAAGGAGTATTACCTGATTGTGGAGAGACACCATCTGGAGCGGAGGAGATAGCTTGCAGGCGTTGAGTGACCGTGGGCAACGTAGTTACTGCTGGGGGGAGTTGATAAGAGGAATGCAAAATTGAATTTGTTTCCTCTTTGGATTGTTGTTCAACGGAAATGTTATCCCAAGAAACATTAACTTTATTACTAAACCTGGAAAAAATATTTTGAAAAGGAAAATTGTCTTCCAAAAACATTACATCCCTAGATAAATATAATTTGGAGTTAACTGAATCAAAACACTGATGGCTATAATATTTGTTAGAAAATCCTAAATAAACACATGGGGCAGATTGAGGTTCCAATTTATTTCTAGAATACGGTTTGAGCCATGGATAGCATAAGCAGCCAAAAACTTTGATGGAATAATATTTAGGCACAACCTTAAATAGGATTTCAAAAGGAGATTTATTTTGTAGATTGGGAGTAGTCATCCTATTGATCAAATAAACAACTTGATGACATGCATAACTCCAAAACGTTGATGGTAAGGATGCTTGGTGTAGTAAGGTGCGAGCTGTCTCGATGACATGCCGATGTCGGCGTTCAACTAAGGCTACCCTTTGCGGCGTGTATGGGGGGGACACTAAGTGTTCAATGCCATGTGTTTTTAGATTGGAATCTAATTTTTGAAACTCACCACCACCATCAGTGTAAACGGATACTTTTTTTGTGCTAAAATGTTTTTCAAGCATGGGATGTAAAGTTTGGAAGATTTCTAGAACTTCAGTTTTAGCTTTTAGTGTGAACAACCATATATATCTTGAATATTGATCAACAAATAAAACATAGTATCAATTTTTGTCAATTGATAAAATCGGAGTTGGCCCCCACAAATCACAGTAAAATAAATTTAATGGATTGGCACTGTGTAAAGAACTTTTAGAAAAAGTCATCCTGTGGCTTTTATTAGAATAACATGAATGACAAACAGTACTATTTTTTGAACCAACTATTAGAATAGAAAAACCATGCAAAAAAATTATTTAAAACTTGAATATTAGGGTGGCCTAATTGTTGATGCCACAGGTGGTAAGGACCATCGACGTTGCATTGTGGGGGACCATCAACATCCCCCTGTGGCCACTCATACAACCCGTCTTTACTCCATCCGCGAGCCAATGGAGCCCCCGTAGTCAGATCCTTCACAAGATAAGGAAAAGGAAAAAAATCCATAGAGCAGTTATTCTCTTGACAGAATTTAGAGACATATATTAGATTATTTGTAATAGCTGGAGAGCAAAGGACATGTTGAAGCTGGAGTTTATGATTTGATGCATTAACCTTCACATTACCAGTATGAGAGATTGGAATGGTATTACCATTAACCATGAGGATCTCGTCCGAACCGTGGTAGTCTTGCATAGTAGTCAGACTTTGTGAGTCTAAGGTAACATGGTGGGTGGCACAACTATCAACAATTCATGGAGCTGACTGGTTCTGGAGGTGTGCAAATAATTGGCACGCGCTTGAAGATGATTGTGAGAACGTGTTCGGCAGACACGAGCAGTATGACCTCTACCATCACAAAGTTGGCAGTAGAGGTTGTTGTTGGAAGACTGTTGTTGTGGATTGTTGCACCGAGGTTGCTGATTGTTTGCCAAGACTGATTACGATTTGGATAATTTTGTGCATTGGATCGTGGATTACTATTCTGGTTAGTGTTGGAGCCTTGGTTATTGTTGGAGCCCTGATGGGTAGGAGTGGAAGCAGTCCCTTGAGCAAAGTTAGCAGTAATGGGAACAAAAGGTGTCTTCTGGCTTCCTCATGCTAAAGGAAAAGTTCCTAGTTAAGAAGCTTTTCATATAGTTCTTTATAGGGGATCGCCGAATCTCGAGCGCGGATAGCGGCTGAAATTTCTCGAAATTCAGACCCAAGACCAGTGAGAATCTTGACAATCAATTCTTCATTGGAGATGGGGGAGCCAGTAGTTGCAAGTTCATCACAAAGAGAGCGAACTTGATGGAGATAGTCTGCAACAGGATGAGTGTCTTTGGAGAGACGGGCTAGACGGTCTCTAAGACTAAAGATACGAGTTTGAGATTTATTTGCATAAGCAGTATGCAAGACATCCCAAGGGACTTTGGCATTTGGAGCAGAAGCGACTGTACTGCCAAGATAGCATTTTGTATAAGCCGATCTTATTGAAACAAGGAAATATAGGCAGGATTGGATACTTCGAGGTTGTTTTCAGAGATAGTTTTGAAAGGGATTAGGATCGATCCATCAAGATGACCAAAAAGGTTGTGTCCACGGATAAGCATGGACACCTGAGCCTTCTACAACGAAACATTATGGCTACCAGCAAGTTTGATGGGGAGTTGAGTAACCAGATTGAACTGGACAACTGTCTTTGAACCGGAGATGTTGTTGGCATTAACGACACTTGTATTTGGGGCCATTTTTGGCTGGAGGTGTGTGGACTGGGAGGAAAAAAAAATCAAGCTTGTTAAAGCAGTAGAGTTCTTGATACCATAAAGAGAAAGAGAAGAACTAGATGTGATGCAGATGAACTGATTTGTATTGATTAATGTGTTGGCCTTTATATAGCCAGTGTATTACATACAAGGCTGAGAATAAAATAACAACTTAGAGAAACCTACGTAATTACACTTCTAAAGATAAAAAGGTTGATAAGAAAAATAAAAAGAGTCCTACAAGTAAGAAGAGTCCTACAGGTAACAAAGTCTTAGATGCTAGCCGTTATTACCTATGGCAAAACAAAATGTTTCCTCTTGATATTTCAAATGTTGGTAATAATGCCTTAGTTGTTAAAGGACAGAATGAGACTAATTTGTGGCACTTACGTTATGGACATTTGAATGTTAATGGGTTGAAACTTTTGGTTCAAAAAGATGTGGTTATTGTCTTGCAAAAAATCAATGAACTTGACTTGTATGAAGGATGTATCTATGGGAAGCAAACTAGGAATTCGTTTTCAGTGGGAAAATCATGGAGGGGCTACAACTTGTCTTGAACTTATACATGTTGATTTGTGCTGGTCAATGCAAATGGAATTCCTTGGTGGAATTTGATATTTTTTTATGTTTATTAATGATTACAGCTGCTTTAGTTGGGTTTATTTCTTGAAATTCAAGTTTGAAACCTTTGAGAATTTCAATAAATTTAAGGCATTTGTAGAGAATCAAAGTGGTAACAAGATAAAATCACTCTATATCGATAGAGGTGGTGAATTCTTGTCTAATGATTTTAATTTGTTCTATGATGAGAATTTAATTCAGAGGGAACTTTCAGCGCCATATACATCGGAGTAGAATGGTGTGGCCGAGCGGAAGAATAGAACAGTGATGGAAATGGCTCGAAGTTCACTGAAAGAAAAGGGTCTGCCAGATTATTTTTTGTCACGACCCGAGTCTACACCCTGGACATGGCCGGCACTCAAGAACCATTGTTGGTCCCAAGTGAACCCTCATCCTGGATGAGTATAAGCGGAAGACTAACTCAAGCATATAAAAGCTTTAAAAACTGAATATAATTCATGAAACTCAAATACAAGCTTTAACTCAAATGATTTACTCTGAATTTAAATAGAATATTCAACTAGCCAACAATAAGCAACTCAAGTCTTCAAAACATTTAATAAGATAAATGAAACAGACTTCTCAAACTCTATTGTCTATCTATGAAGCCTCTAACTGACAAAGATGGAAGCCAGGACAAGACCCATGACATCCTAACAACTCATATAACTTAAAGTATAAGTGGAACCTTCCGGAAGCAAGGAGGCTCACCATAGCTAACTCGAATTGCATGCGGTATCAGCGAAGCACCTGTTGATGATTTGAGTACTTGTATCTGCATCATGAAACGATGCAGGCCAAATGGCTCAGTACATGGAATAAATGAGCATGTAAGGGGAATTCTAAAGCATAACATAAGCTTGAACTTGATAAAAAGGAAACATACTTACCTCTTCTCAACTCACTCAACTAACGCAACTCAAGAATAAGATACTCAACTCGGTGAAATAAGGCTCAAATCAATAATAAGACACTCGCCTCTTGGTACTCAAACTCTGGATACTCAACTCAATATAAACCAACAATAACAGATGCAACATACGGAAAACTTTTAAAATAGTAGAAAGCAACTCAATGTATTTAAGAATACAATATACTCAATTTGTATGCAAGGATACAATATAACCTATGTTTGTATATGAAAATACAAGTAAAATCTGTGTATATAAAAATAAAAATATCTCTGTGGGAGTTTTTCTAACCGACAACCATCACTTATGAGCTATGTGATGACACAACATTTTGCCTCACGCTGCCAGGGCCATCCTATACCTTGCCAGGGGTATAGAACCTAACTACTAAGTGGATCCACTAGTCTATGCTAAAAATCACTAAGGAATCCTCTAAAAGTATGACCCTTTTCTACCCATATTGGCTAAATGGTTTATGGGGGTTGTGAGTTGTCTGAACTCTCCCTCATATCGGTCCTCAATACTACTCCCAAAATATAACTAGATCATATGTTTCAAAACATAACTCTTTTAATGGTTTGAGATGATTACTCAAAAACTGTCCCAAAGGCTCTCTAGGAAATCAGTGTTTCCTCTCTTTCTTAGATGTGAAAACATTTACTCTTTACTGAAAAACTAGCTCAAAGGCTCTGTTGGAAATAGGTGTTTCCTTTCTTGTTTAAATGTGAAAACATTTACTCTTTGGGAATACATAGTTCCCATAAACTCTTTTGAAGTAAATGAACTTTATTTGTTACTCTTTGCTCAACTCAAAACTCAAGTCTTAAAACAAGTTTAAAGCATTTGTAAAAGACTTCTTAAAATAGGGTGCATGCCGAATTATGGACGTAAACAACTCAATTCAACATTTTCAATAACCATAGATAAAACTCAATACTTGGAACTCAAGAAATTCAATGATACTACTCATTTCAAGAATGCTCAACTCAGAGGATTCATGCGGAATTATGAGTATGAACTACTCAATTCAAGGACTCAAAGATACTTCTCATCTCAAGATTGATCGACTTATAGGGTTCATGCGGAGTTATGGGCATGAACTACTCAATTCAAGGACTTCATGAGTAACATGTAATAGTCCCATGATTAGGAATATAATCTCAAAAGTATTATGAACTCAATACTCAATACTTAGAAATTGAAGATGCTGCTCCTATCAAAGATAATAAACTTATGGAGTTCATGCGGAATTTATGGGCATGAACGACTTGACTCAAGGGTCTACATAACAAAATGGAACTCATGTATACAACTCTTCCCATTCTAATACTTACTTTCTCAAAACTTAGTTCAAATCGATGGTTGATCTCAAAGGATTCACAATTGAACTCAATAGATTTCTTGAACTCTACTGTTAACTCTCTCTTGAATGTGAATTATGAATTCAAGAGTTATGATTCATGATATGAAGGATCTTGTGCTGATAAAGTAGACTCTTGAATACATTCTCCTCATTCTCATACTCACTTGCTCGAGTCTTGAAACAAGTTATTAGAAATTGTAGAAGACTCCTCAAAAAGACTCAAAGGGACTTTCTTAAAATGTTCGAAAGAATTCTCAAGACTTAACTCTTAACTCTTCCTTGAATTTGAGTTATGAGTTCAAGGTTATTATTCCTGTTATGAATGATTTATAGGTTTTTAGAAGTAGCTTAGAGTAGTTAGAATCGAAAGGGAGTGAAGGTACACCTTAAAAGAACTCAAACGGAGCAACCGACTGCAAACTGGACGGGGCAGGCGACCATGGCGCACTGAGTGGCGCGGGGTGCCAGCCCTAAACTACAAACAATAATTTGGGGCGACCTGGCTGGCTTGGCGCGCCAGGCATTAACAAAGAAAACACGATGAATTTCTTTGCTCGTTTTCTCACCCTAACTCATCTAGAATCGAACGGTTTCTTCCCCAATCACTTGGATTCGATTATTCAACATAAGTACACTCTAATCCACTAAATATAGCACTCCAAACACTCACTTTCATCTCAAGAATTCATCAAAACCCCAACAAAACAATATTTAGAATAAACTTCAAGAACACGTATCAAGAACTCATCAAGAACTCTAATCTTTCAACTTCAAGAATGAAATTGCACTGAAAATAACATGATTGGCGTGTGGGTGAACAAACCCAACACTATGGAAGCTTACATACCTCTTAGGAATCAAATCCATGGCGAAACTCCACAACAAAACTCAAGAGCCTTGATGAATGCCTAGATCCTTTCTCTTTTCTCCTCTTTTCTCTTCTTTTCTTCTTCAACTCTCAACTAAAACCCTAGGCGTATATTAGGATTATAAAACTGAACCTAATCATATTATACCCCTAAAAAATTATTAAAATGATTTAAATCTGATTGGGTAAGGAAAAGACCAAAATGCCCCTTACTATTTTTGAATAACTTTCCTTAACTGGATAATCTGACTTAAAAAGGGTATATCTCAGTCATCCGACCTCGAAACTTAACAAGCTTGATGGGTCCACAATTTGGACTCATTTTGGGCTATATTTTGATTGAATTAGTGTCCTCAAATGCATATTTTGTCTCAATATCTGATGTAAATCCTTAAGTTTCAAGTATTTGACTTGAGAGACAAAGCATGGACGCTATCGAGCAAAAAGGAACAAAGAGGCTGAAAGAAGAAAGAAAAGACGGCCTGAAGATCGCCTAATCCATTAAGCGAGTCGGCGAAAGGCCTTAAATCTCGCCTAATGTTCCAGGGTGCTGAGCCCTGAAGGAAAAGATCAAGTCTGCGAGGAAAGGGAGAATTTGGCACATCGCTGAGCAGTTCCGTGAAACAGTTTCCTGTCACCTAATGAATCAAAACGTGAAGATGCTGAAGGCAAAAACGAAAAGGCGATGAACCAAACCAAATGGCAGATCGCCGAGTGTATCGGCGATCCCGACTAACTGCGTCGAGTGGTCCTTTGCAGCACTAATTTTTGAAAACTATAAATACCTATTTAATTATGTAGCTTAGTATCAAGTTGTAGAGAATTATTACTGAGACTTAGAATAATTCAATTTTGAGTTCTTAGAGTTTTTGAGACTTTGTTCTTGAGCTTGAAGATTTGAACACTTCCAATTCCAAGAAATTGGAAGTGTGTGTTGGAGATTATTCATTCTAGACTCGTTTGAAGTGAATATAAATCATACCCAGTTGATGTTATCTCGATTTGGTATCACTTTCTTCCTTTTTTCTATGTCTAGCTAAAACCTCAATTCTTGGGGTGTGATTATGTGAATATGGGTTAAATTTATTGTTGGGTGTTGCTTATTGTTAGTCTATTCGTTGTTTAAATGTGATTTCGTTTAGTAGTTGTGTTTGAATTTAATGAGATTGTAGTTGCAAATACGATTTCACCTTAGTGTTTACGGCTTGCTCGAGAGAGAGGTTTTAAAACTAAGACTACTAAATCGATAGTCAGTGGTTATTGGGTTGTCGTGGGTTCAGCTCGAGAGAGTGAATCCTAGGCCTTCTCCCACATATTCAGCTCGAGAGAGTGAATGGGCTAAGGCGAAGGTTGTGCTTAAATGCGACAACTCGGTGTTCGAGAGAAATCGAGTTGATTCAGGGTAAGTTACTCGATAGAGAATTTACCCCACTAAAGTCTAGCTTAGTTACAAATATTTAGCAATTGACGATCAATAACATTTACCCGATTGTTCATTTTATCCCATATTCCTATCACATCCCAAGAATCCCGTCTCCCTAATTCGTATCTCTATATTTTTGTTGTTTTTGTTCATTAGCTTAATACAAAATCCCCATTGATAATTGACACTCGTGTCAACCCCTTGATTTATCATGTTTTTACTCGATAATGTTTTAAGCTATGGTTAACTCTAGCATGTTCGCACTTAACTCTTAATTCTCAGAAACCGCTCCCTTGGGACTCAACCCCAACCTATTCGGTTGGGTTATATTACTGCATGCGATCGTTGACACTTGAATTGGAAGTTGTGTATTTGATTATGTCAAATATCGAAACTCGGTGGCGTTGGAAAGACAATTCAAAGACCTTTCATTTTCCATCTTAGGGCACACCTAAATCATCATGTACTGTGAGTTATGGTTGTTTGAAGTTGACCCAAATCTAAAAGGAACTTAGGAATGACTTCAATGAACTCTCCTTAGTTCTTCTTGAAACTCAAGGTGCTACATCTAGTGACCTTAACACCTAAGAAAATTTTAAATTCCTCGGTAAAATCCTACTCACAACGAAGGATGGTTCGAGTCTTAGCTCAAAAGATTTCTGGGGTGTTACAATATTTGGGGAGAAGTTTTTGCTACTATTGTTTATCTTTCTAATATCTCACCAACAAAGGTTGTTTGGAACAGCACACCTTTTGAAGCTTGGAACAGTAAGAAGCCTCGGGTAAGCCACTTAAGAATCTTTGGTTTTATAGAATATGCTTTGGTTAATCTTCACTCTAAGCTTGATGAAAAATCTAGAAAATGCATTTTTGTTGGCTATAGTCTTCAATCCAAAGAATATCGTCTATATAATCAGATAAGTGGCAAAGTGATTATAAATAGAAATGTTGTGTTTAATGAGGATGCAAGTTGGAACTTTAATTCTGGGAACATGATATCCAATATCCAATTGCTATCTACTGATGAAGAACATGCAATAGATTCTAGAAATTCACCCAATTCTTTTCCTGTAAGTTCATGTGTTAGCTCATCAATTGCACCATCAACAAATTTTGCACCTGATGAGTCTTTTGTTGAGCCGATTCCACTTAGACGATTAACAAGGGAAAATAAATTGAATCCTAAGTACTCTAATAGTGTAAATACTTCTTGTCAATTTGTTTTGCTTGATTCATATCCTGTTTGTTATGAAGAATCAATGGAACAATCTAAATGGAAGAATGCTATGATTGAAGAGATGCAACCAACTGAAAGAAACTCTATATTGGAGTTAGTTGATGCACATGAAGGAAAGAATGTAATAGGGCTCAAATGGGTGTTTTGAACAAATTACAATGCTCATAGGAGCATTCAAAAGCATAAAGCTCGGTTCATGGAAAAAGGATATGCACAACAACAAGGTATAGATTTTGAAGAAACTTGTTCTCCTGTTTCACGATTTGGAACAGTGAGAGTTGTTTTGGCTTTGGCTGAGCAATTATGTTGCTCGTGTATTAATTTGATGTGAAGTCCACTTTTTTGAATGGTGATCTGGAAGAAGAGGTTTATGTTTCACAACTTGAGGGCTTTGTTATTAATGGCAATGAGAACAAAGTCTACAAGTTAGAAAAGCACTTTACGGGCTAAAGAAAGCTCCACGTGCGTGGTATAGTAAAATTGATCATTCTTTCAGGATAGCATATTCACAAGAAGTAAAAATGAGCCAACTTTGTACTTGAAGAAACAAGGTAATGGAGAATTTTTGGTGGTTTGTCTCTATGTTGATGAAATGATTTACTTTGGTTCCTCAAAGTCTTTAGTTAATGATTTCAAGTCCAGTATGATAAGAAACTTTGTCATGTCTTACTTGGGCTTACTGAAATATTTCTTGAGGCTTGAGTTGATCCAAGATAAATATGGAATTTTTATTTCTCAAAAGAAATAAGCAGAGGATCTTTTAAAAAAATTCCATATGATGAACTGTAAAGCAGCAGCTACACCATTGAATATCAATGAAAAGTTGCAACGTGCAGATAGACTTGAGAAAGCAAGTACAAAATTGTTTAGAAGTGTAGTTGGTGGATTGAATTATCTAATGCACACTAGACCTGACAATGTATTTTCTGTTAGTGTTGTGTCCAGATTATTACAAAGTCCCCACAAAGCAACATTTTGGTGTTGTGAAACAAATTCTTTGTTATGTGGCTGAAACAACAGACTTTGGTATCTGGTATTCTAAAGCCCCAAATTTCAGATTGGTTGTCTTTATTGAGAGTGATTATGCAAGCTGCTTGGATGACCAAAATGCACTTTCGGAAGTTGTTTCAACTTTGGTTCCGGAACTGTGACATGGAGTTCAATGAAGCAAGAGACACTAGCTTTGTCGACATCTGTGGCTCTGAAAACTACTTGAAGATTTTAGTTACGAGCAAAAGGAGTCTACTGAGATTTTTTCTGATAGAAAATCAGCAATTGCTATAGTTAAGGATCCCTCTTTTCATAGGAGAACTTAGCACATTGATGTGCAATATCACTATATCCGAACTTTGGTAGCTGATGGAAGAATAGTGCTGAAATTCTGCAGCACAAACGAGAAAGTAGCGGATATATTTACGAAGTCTCTTCCGCAGGCTAAGCATTAATATTTCAGGTTGCAATTGGGAGTGTGTGATTTTGAATCAAGGGGAAGTGTTAGTTGACTTATTCAAAAGTTAAGTGCTATTAGTGGCAGTACTTTTAGGAGTCTTTAATATTTCCAGTTTACAAGCTCTAGGAGTCCTAATTAGTTTATGTTAGTCAGTTAGTAGGTCATGCGTTAGTGCTAAACTAGTGCCCTATCATTTCTCTAGGTTTATTGCTTTCCAAGTACTATTTAAAACTTGTATCGCTGTTTTCTGAAGTATAAGAAAAGATTAAGTTTTTCTCTCTATTTCTTAATATCTTATTCGAGTAGTTGTTCATCTCTTTTGCCGATAAGAAAGAGACAAATGATCATCAAATGACACACAAACATTTCATTTGCCACATCAGCATGACCGCGTTTACATTAGCGTGATTTCAATTCAAAAAATTTAACAGTTATTTTTTCTATATTTTTGAAGCCATAGGAATATGTTGTTTCACTTGGTGAAGAGAGCAGAACACAAACATTTGCTCCGAACATAGTTGAAAGCTTATCCACTTTTTTTGAACAACGAGGCAATTTTTCCTTTACGAGAAAGTAGCAGTGCACACTTCTTCTGAATCAATCAACTCCATTTCAATCTTTTGCTTACCCCTGATAGTCCTTTTTTCCATTGCTAAAGAAAATAATTAAAGAAGAAAATTAGAGTTGTTTTGGTTGAATAAGCCTGAATACCTGAACAACTTCGAGAGGAACGCAAGGGTAATTTATAGTAGGTACATGAGTCTATTTGTCACTTGTATTGTCATATTATTTAATGTTTTAATATTATGGTCTATTTGTTATGTGTATTGTCACATTGTTTAATGTTTTCATATTATGAGTCTATATTTCATGTGTATTATCACATTAATTCATATTTTTGTATTGTAAGTCTATCTATCATGAGTATTTTCACGTTAATTTAATATTTTAATATTATGTGAATCTATTACTAGATTTACACATATATTATTATATTGGGAAGACAGACTTGAAACAACATAAAGCTATCTATGTGTTATCTATATGTCACTGATTTGAGCCATGGAACAAGTCACTAATGCTTGCACTAGAATCAAAATTAATACAACAAGGACATTGGTCCATTGTCTGTGTGTTTTATAGTTGAACAACAAGGTGTTTTTCCTTTGCAAGAAAGTAGCAGCGCACACTTCTTTGAATTCAATCAACTCCATTTCATTCTTTATTTTACCTTTGTTGGTCCTCTTTTTCATTCCAAATTAAAATAATTAAAGAAGAAAATAAGAATATGTCTAGGTTGAATAAGCCTGAATGCCTGAGCAACTTTGAAGGAACGCCAGGGTAATTCATAGTAGGTGCAAGAGTCTATTTTTCATGTGTATTGTCACACTATTTAATATTTTCATATTATGAGTCTACTAGTTCTGGAAACATGCTTTGCACGTTTATCCCAAAAACTTAATCTAGACATATTGTAAATGATAAATTTGATACACTATATAATAGGACATAATTACCAGAAAATAAAAGATTGTAATATAGAACAGAGTGGAATTTGACTAATTCATGATTCAACTAAAAATTTGAAGCACAACCTCGTGTCTGATTTCACTGCTTCATTAAAATGCACTATAATAAACTCTATAGTTTTCTATTTCGCATAACAAACATGGCAATGTGGTGTCATGAATTTACATAGAATATGTAAAAACATCACCATATTAGTTAGTGGTTTGAGGAAAAAATGAACAAAAGAAAATAAAAGTAGAACCGACAGATGAGGATAAATTGTTACATACCTATTGAATTTCTGTCATCCAAGGATGAAAGCATGACACATTCTTCATAATAATTTATAGGGAAAAGGTAGAAGTACCTCCCTAGACTATGACCCAAATCCCAGAGACACACCTTAACTAAACTAAGGTCCTATTACTCCCCCGAACTCATTTTTTTTGTAGTTTTGTACACCTTTTTGGCTTATGTGGCATCCAAATATATCCCATGCGCCTCAACTGCGTGGAGTCATGGGGTGTTTCACATAAGCCAAAAGGTGTACAATATTATATTTAAAATGAGTTCAGGGGGTAAATAGGACCTTAGTTTTGTTAAGGTGTGTCTCTGAAATTTTTTCATAGTCTAGGGGGGTACTTGACACACCTCTTAAGAAACAATAAATAGTAAGGGTAATATTACTATTGTACCCTTTGACTTTATTAAATTTAATTCTTTGAAAAATATGTTAGATGATAAATAGTATTTAATAGAAAGGATAAAATAGACGCAAAAGGTAAATTATATCTTGATTTTCTAAATTGGACAAGTATTGTTGGACAACTATTTTTAGTATAGTGGACAACTATTGTTGGACAGAGGGAGTACTAAATGGTGGAAAACAAAATGTTAGACAATATTTAGCAATTATTAAATATTTAATAGGATTGTATTAAGTTAAATAACTACTAATTTTTCTTTAATTAATTGTCTGTATTCATCAGAAAAGCGACAAGTTTTGCATGTTATTAACATATATCATTCTTATTATTAGGGTAAACTAAATACATGATTGGAAGAAATATGTTAAAGGAAAAAATCAACTTGCAATACAATGATTTTATTCAAAAGTTAACCAATAGATTAACCATAGTCATTTCCAATTTTTTTTTTTACATATTAATCATATATTATTAATTGGTCACTATGTAATTTTATGCTTTGAAAAATGCGTTAGATGATAAATAGTATTTAATAGAAAGAGTAAAATAGATGCAATTATCTCTTGATTTTCTAAATTGGACAAGTATTGTTGGACAACTATTTTTAGTATAGTGGACAACTATTGTTGGGCGGAGGGAGTACTAAATGGTGGAAAACAAAATATTTGACAACATTTAGCAATTATTTAATATTTAATAAAATTTCATTAGGTTACATAACTATTAATTTTTCTTTAATTAATTGTCTATATTCATTAGAAATGTGAGAAGTTTTGCATGTTATTAACAAATATCATTCTTAGTATTAGGGTAAACTAAATACATGATTGGAAGAAATATGTTAAAAGAAATATTCTACCTGCAATAAAATTATTTTATCCAAAAGTTAATCAATAAATAAACCACAGTCATTTTCAATTGTTTTTACATATTAATCATATGTTATTAACTGGTCACTGTGTAACTTACAAAATGAATATGGTCAATTTATGACTTTCTGGCTTGCAATTAAGTTAGGAGGTGAAAAGAATGTGGAATATTTTTAATAATTAATATTTGACTTATTCGATATTTCATAACATTTTGAATTAGAATAGGGCTAAAATGATATTTCAACTTGTAACTTTGTGGCTTTCAACTTTTAGTATAATATGATTTTATTACGCGTATTGTCACATTATTTAATGTTGTCATGCTACAAGTCTAATTGTCATGTGTTTGTCATATTATTTATTGTTTTTGTATTACGAGTCTATTCATCAGTATTTTTACGTTTACTTAATATTTCATATAATATGAATCTATTACTAGATTTACATATATATTTCTATATCGGGAGGAGATCCTTGAAACAACATAAAGTTATCTATGTGTGACCTATATGTCACCGGATTGAGCCATGGAAGAAGTCACTAATGTTTGCACTAGGGTAGGCTATTTACATCACACCCCTTGGGGTCACGCCTTTCCCAGGACCCCATTAACACGGAATGACATTCCTTAAAAGACTTCCTTATGGGGGACAAAAAATCAAGACCACTATATTTGGGGGATAACTTGTGAAATTTTCTGAAGTTCGATGACATATTTGAGCCTTTTCTCTTTAATAAATGACCTTTTAAAAAAAATCTCTTACATGTTTTACGTACCTTTCAGGAAACAGTCTAATGATCCCTTTTGAGAAACCCGATAATCGTATGAGAAATTTCTGACTACGATCTAAAATTTTGTAAGTTATTACAAACATCAGACAATAGCATATGGTGTATCTAAGGTTGAGAAATATATGAGCAGACATTGTACCCAATATAATATTATCCGGGAGGATAATTTCTTAAGGGTTATATTTTGGGCAAAGTTCACATAAGGACAAAATGTAAATGGTAATTTATTTGCTAAATCACTTAAATAAATAAGAAAAAATGACATAAATAGCCGTTTATCAAAATAAAGACCCATAAATATATACTCTCACCAGTTTCATGCCATCAAGTGCTGAAGAAGAAGCCTGCAAAGTTAACAACACATCATGAGTAAAGACTCGAGAGTTGATAGAGATAGGCCCTCCCCTGATATTCGATCCGAATACCGTGAGGCAAATCAGGAAAGAGATTACCTAGGAAGAACTTACTTTTGGAAGGTTCGGATTCCATTTAGGAAGTTGAGTACTGATGATTATTCTCTATCCATCGTGAAATTGATCAAAGTCAATTTTCAAATTATTTTCCAAGGTTCTTGATTAATGAACTAGTCCTATGATTGGAATATGTGGATTCTCAAATTTTTGTCTGCTTTTCTGTACTTGTATTTGCAAGAAAAGATTCGCTGGTACTTGTGCAACTGATTCAAGAATCAGGACCAAAAGTTGGATTTGCGCATTTAGTTACTTTACCGTGTAAAAATTCTACACCATCGATGGATATTAGCTAAACTCATATTTTTGTCCACACTTCACATAAGATAACAATCTTGGAATTATTATCCTGAATTTAAATGGCAAAATGACATACTTTTCCTATTTTATAACTCTTCTCTGAAATAGGTTTAAAATTTAAAAATAGTAATAAGTTTCTCTGATTCTCGCTCAATGTTGGAATAGAAAACCTAATTTGTGTCATTATAATGTGTTACCGCCTCTCTTTTTTAGTGTTTTATTTTCTTAAAATTTGTATCCTTCATTGGTTTCTGCGATGGCTGATCAAAGGCCTTTGCTTAGCTTGAAGAAGACATTCTTTTACAATTTTTTTCCATCAAAAGCTAAAGAAGAAGCTTGCAAAGTTAACAACACTCCACATGTAGTGACTCGAGAACTAGTGGAGATAAGGGACTTGTACCCTGCCTCAAAAGTCGATCTGCAAAATCCATGGCAGATCAAGAAAAAGATTACCCATGACGAGATCATTGTTGGAATGCTGATGATTCCATTTTTCGAGATGTTTGAGTACATCCTTCGATACTAGACTTTGGACATGGCCAAAACTTTGGAGAACGGTTGTAGTGTGTGTTGACATGTGGGATGAAATTGAGGGGAATATCTCTAAGAAGTATGAAGTGGAAGTGTTTGGCTAAGGAAGGTGTACAGTGATGATTTTGCTCTTTGGTGCATTGAATTGTTCAAGGATCCCGGATTGGGTGACGATGATGAAATTGGGATTTATTGGGATCCTATATTTTCCAATTTAGTGTTCAAATTGCTTTCTCAGGTTGACTCTTATTGGAAAGCTCCAATAATTTAGGACCAGAAACAACATAATATCATAGTCTTTGGTTTAGTATTACTCTTTCATATAATTGTAATAGCTGAAGACATAATTATGAAATTGGAATTCTTGAAGTTCCCAATTTAGTCTGCGCAATTCCCTTTTTGTACTTGTGTTTTCATTCCTTATTATTATAGTGTTCTTTGAAGTTTGTATAATAGTTTAGATAGTTGTGATGTTCTTTGTCAACCTAGAAATAAGCTTAATGTGAGAAATAAGTTGATATACTCACAAAAAATGCCTGGTAATAAGGACCTACCATGACCTAATTAAGGACCCCATTTTTGCTCGCCCTCAATGATACAAGATTACCCCTTAATCATCAAAGTTGAATCTTTAAGTTGATCAATTTCATACAATAGATTGCAGTAAATAAGATATCTATAGAAAGTAAGAGTACAAAGTATTAGGGCATGTTTGAATAAAGGAATGTGATTTTTAAATTGAACAAAGATGTATTTGTTGGAAAACTATATGCACAGCGGAAGCATACCAAAATCATACAACTTACAGGAATAATAGACAACACATTGTTTATACTAGAACAAGTACAATCATGTTAGGGCAAATAAACTTTCTGAATTTAATTTCAGAATTACCTCTTGAAGAGTGAGCCGATACCTTCAAGTGAATCCACAAGCTAGTTGACAAGCTAGAAACTTCAAGCAAATTCATAAGCTAGTCCACAAACTAGACCACAGTTCTACGGTCTTCTCAGTGATCCCAAGTTCAGTTCCGAACCCTCTCAATATTTGGGTGGACAAGTATTTTATGGAAAAAATTATCTTTTTCAAGGGTTAGAAGAATCCCTATTTATAGAGATTTCTTCTTAGTCCAAGTAAAAGGAATACCATGTCTTTCCTTAGAATAGTCATGTCCATCTCCCTTTCCTTAGAAAAAGAAAAAGTCATGTCCTTCTTCCTTTCCTTAGAATAGAAAAAGTGATATACTTCTCCCTTGCCTTAGAACATAGAAAGATACATACTTCTCCCTTTCCTTAGAATAGAGAAAGACACATACTTCTCCTTTTTCCCTTTACAATAAATTCTGAGTTCTAGATAAATATGGGCACGGTAGGGACCACAAAATTAATTACCGAGGCTTCTTATTATGAAAATAATTCCAAATAATTAATTTGAATTATTCTTACCATAATAAATTACAAATCATTCCACTAGAAATTCGTAATTGCACTCCTCTATTTATATTTTGAAATTCCTCATGTTAAGATTACAGATACTAATCAATAAATTAAATTACTGACGAACTTAATTCAATGATCAATTTCCTTTAGAGCATTGCTTAACTTATTTCATGTGTCGGATAGTTAAATCCACTTGCAAGGTTTGACACGACGAAAACTTTTAAGCTTCTCAAAAAGGCATATCATCAATCTCTATACCGAGACATGTATTCCATCAACTAACTTATTATTTCACCAATATATATTAACATCATCCAATCTACCAGGAATATTGACCCATCTTAGAATCTCACCGTTTAATAAATCAAAACGCTGAGTAACATATACAGATCATAATAGTTATATCAGGATTAAGAATATAAGTACATTTAATATTTTAGAGAATATGCTTTTGTCAGTCAGTCTAAAGCAACTATCTATACTCTGTCCCGTTCAATACATACAAAATGCACTAGCACAAGAAGTTGGAGCTATACCATTCCCATAATCAAGATAAACTACATATAATCTTGTGCTACAATCGTCCCGATGGCATGTCCAATTTCCATCTTAGATTGTGAACAAAAAGAACTTTATACTTATAAGAACCGATGAATTAATCCTCTGTGTATAAGCTTAAACTCTATACACTAAATCATCTACTATATAAGTAAACAAGCACCATAAACGAATATATGATCTATTAAAATAAATAAATAATTATTCTATAATAAATACTATATCTAAACACGTGGTTAGTAGTATATATCCCAACAATCTCCCACTTAGACTTTTAACTATCACGATTGTTATAATGTACTATATCTAAATGCATGGTTAATAGTATTTACCCTAACAATCTCCCATTAAGATATTTAATATTGAAAATTATTAGAATACTATTTTTAAACACATGATTAATAGTATATACCCTAACAATCTCCCACTTAGACTGTTAACAATGCATTTGCAACTATCACAAATATTCCTTTTATATTTCTTATCAAAAGGATCTTACTAAGTTATTTTCTTATGCAACTTCGTCTAGTAATGCTGAGTCGTAACTTATTGTTTTTGTATTAGATCTTTTGAGGTTTATCATGAAGGTCCTCTTAAATATACAAAACTAATCAATCTTTGTTATGATTCTCCCACTACGACTAAGTATTACTACAACAGTCACACTTTCATGTTCTTGAGTCTTAATATTTTCCTCAAAACCTTTTGGTAATGAAATATTAACTACTTTTCATGTAGTGTTCTTTAATTTGTCCAACATCACTTTCACTACTTGAGGTAGTAGTATTGTTATGTCTAATAACGTTTCTCCCACTACGTAAATGCAATGGAACGTCAATTCTGACATACCAGTTAGATGTTCTTGAGTGTCTGAATTTACAACTGACTCATATGTTATTTCTTTGTTCAATTCCTGTAAAACTAGTTTACTTCTAGGAACATGGTTTACTAAATGATCCTTTTCTAGAAATCAGACAGTTGTGTTAACAATTGTCTTATTCTCTTTAGGACACTATAATAAACATTCTTTCATTCTTTAGGATATCTAATTAGTACACACATTCTGTTCTTAATCCCAATTTTCTTATTCTCCCACTCAGCATATGTGCTGAACAATCCTATATCTGAACATGTCACAGATTAGACTTACGTCAAGTCCAACTAGTTCTATAGTTTTTCAAGGTACTGATTTGAAAGAAATTGAATTCAGAATGTGATATGTAGTTATTAGAACCTATCCCAAAAGAAACAAAATAACTAATAATAAATCAATAGTTAATCTTATCATCTTTATAAGAGTCTACTTCTTTTCTCTTCTACAACAATCTATTATAGAGTGTCTAGTGTAGACAATTGAAATGCAATTATTCTATAAGATAAGTGACTTATGAGCTCTGCAGAGAGGTTTACGTCACTACAATTAGATTGCAATGACTTTATATATTTTTCATGATGCTATTTTCATGTGTCTTAAATATTTTGAGTTTATCAAGACATTTAGACTTACAAAACATCAAAAAATATATCCATATCATGAGTAACCTTCTTGAAAACTCAGAATACTCAAATTCACCGCTTGCCCAAATGCTCATTTATTACACAAATCAGAATAGATTAATTATAACTTATCACTACCTCTTTTTCCTTTTCTAAGAGGAAAGGTCTCTTAGTCATTTTTCCTTCTAAACAAGACTCATATGTTGGTAGTGATTCCACTTTCAATGAACCATTATGTTCATCCATTAACCAACCTCGAAATTCTATTCAGAATAAATGACTTAGACACTAATGTACAGATAAGTTTCATTCAATTTAAAAGATATTTTTCCTTATGAGACAGATTAATATAATTCAATTCATGAGAAATAATACTAATAAAAGAATCACACATCAATATACCACAAGAAATAAAATATTCATCAAACTCAATGATAGGAGAGTTACAACCAAAAATATTAAATACTCATCTCTTATCTAGTTAGAAACTGAAAATAATTCCTTCTAACATAAGGTACATGTACAATGCATTCTTTGAATTAATATCTTTATCTCTACTAAAGGAAAAGCTTAAGTAGTACTAAGTGGGTGTGTAAAGTCTATTGAGAATATGCGATATAATACTTTAAATAGATCATAATATTTCGAATAATCCTAAATAACAAAATTTAGGGCTCATTTATACATATATATCCATGCATCCTGAATAGCCAATCGATGGGATTGGAGAACTACTCATGCAATACACATGTACAATGATCGATTATTCATTCCATAAACTTATACAGACCTAACTCAGATGGAGAGTCTACTGTTAGTTTAAGTCAAGTGAAAATCCTCTAGTTACATTGATCCAATCCTATATTACTCAGTTTAGGAGAGTTAATACAGATTATCAAAACTAGACGATTAAATACATAGTGACTTATGTCAATTTCATCCGATAGGGAGGAAGGTCTAAGCCAACACATAAAATTAATACTTCACTACTATTTAATCAAATATGACCAAAAACTCATATAACGATCCAAAAAAAATTAGTTTCTTACTAGGTCGTTCTTATGAATCTACCAAATTCCAGATCAATCAGAGTTCTTTTTTTTTTCGAATTCCAAAACTATGATCAATTTGGTTGAAAACGTTGTTTGGCCAAAGTAGAATTTAAGATTTTCCCGCTTAGTAATTCCTTATCATATATCATCATTTTGTGAAATAGATACACGAATTAAGAATAAAGAACGAAATTCTAAAATTCCAAAAGAAAAGCATGTTTATGTATACATTGAATATTAAAATTCAAAAACACACCACATAGATATCAATGGATCTTGAGCAATAAATTTGATGAAAAAATGACTACTCATGCAACATACATATGTGGTGTCAGATATTCACTTCAACAAATTTAGAACAAAAGCTAACTCAGATGGAGAGTATATGTTATTTTAAGTCAAGTGAATATCATTATCCGTAGATCCATTGATCCAATCAAATATTACTCAGTTTAGGAGAGTCAATACAGATAATCAAAATTAGAGATTAAATTTTAATGACTTGTATTAATTTCATCCGTTATGGAGGAAGGTTAAAGCCAACACATGAACTTAATACTTCACTAAAATTTAGTCATGAAGACCATAGAGAAGAAACTCTATCACCTCTGTATCATAGTCGAGTAATTTTCATTTAAATTAATTTTCAAGATACAAAGATATATATATATAAAAATAACTTCATCTAAACGACCTCAAATTTCCAAATCACTTCATAACTATGAATATTTTTAATTTGACTGTTTCTGATGAACCTACTGAATTTCAGATCAATTAGAGTTTAAAAATAATATTAATCTCCAAAGTTATGATCAAATTCAGATTGAAACGATTTAAGAAAAATAATCAGATCCATATCCTTATCATATATCAATTCATGTTAACTCATCATGTGTAATCATGTACCACATTTAACATAAATAAAACTGATATAAAGGATTATATTATCACATTTTAATTCCAAAGAGTGACTTAAAAACCATTTTAAGGGCCTCAAAACTATAACCACATAGCAATGAGTATTTCTTACTAGTCCATCACCAATGAACTTACCAAATTTCAGGTCAATTGGAGTCTATAAAAAATATTTCCAAAGCTATGACCAAATTCAAATTCAAGTGGTTTAAGTATCTTTGGGAATTAAAACAATATGACTTTGTCATATTCAGATCAAATTTTAATCTGACAAACTACCTAAAACTTATCTAAATAATTTTCGATGGAACCATCAAATTTCAAGTCAATCAGAGATCATAAAATTCATGACCGCCTAAAATATGACCAAATTTGTAAAACAATCATTTTAGACCATAGTTAAACATTAAAATAACATGATTCAGATTTGCATTCTCTTTTTATAATTATCTCATGAGCATGAAACATATGTTGTGTCATTCCTTTGGCTGAGGCACTCAATACCTTCTTATAATAAATTATTCTCTAAATTAATACACTTGAGAATCCAAGATATTATGTTTCTCTCTTTTGACTGAAAACCTCGATATCTCTTCTCATGAATTAATTAAGCATTACTAGTATTTTAAGGTAAATCAACATTTACGTAAATAAATATTTACCACTAATATTCACTTAGAATAATTTATACTTGAAGAATTGAGGATGTTCTAATGACTCAAATGCATAGATCATTTTAGTGAATCCTATTTATTAATCATAATTCTCAATTCATCTATTACAAAATATATTATCACATGTATAAAGTCTAAAGAATTTTCAACGATTTCAAATAAATAAATCGCTTAAGTGATAACTATTTATTCACCAAAAAATTCTTAATTTATACAAATTGATATATATGTAATGAATAACATGCTCAAATAATTATTGAACAAAAAAAATAAAATAAATTCAATTGACCTGAAGAGTGACTACCACCACCACTTAACAAGGTTTGGAGTCAACAATTAGTCAAGAACAAAATTTATTAAGTTGAAAAAAAAAACCTTCACAATCAGTTCAATGATAAATTGTTCATCAACAACCTCTATGATTCCCTTTCTTATCAAGCTTTGCAAATTTGATGGATTAATAAGAAACAAACGAAAAAAAAATTGCAACTAGCCGCCGAAAAAAAAAATCAATCACATGTGCAGAAGTTCGTACTTTCATTTATTAAATAAAACAAATCCATTGAACTTTAACTTTTCTTTTAACTGATGAAAAGTTTTCAATTTGGGTTCCATTAATTTAAAAAATAAAGGACTACAAATAATCATTAGGACAAATGTTTACTATTGCTGTCCATTCCCATGTGAAAGTGAAAAATTATCGCCAACACATTTTGCCCTCTTGATCATCTCAAAATTTAAGAGCGTATGTACTTTAGTCAATGAATCAAAAACCTTAAAGTTTCATCTGATTCATTTTTTTTTCGCGATAAAAATATATTTACCAACCATGAATCATACATACAATTGCACATACATATATTTTATGTTATCTATAAAGATGTAAGTATGGCTCTAATACCAATTGTTGGAAAACTATATGCACAGCTGAAGAATACCAAAATCATATAACTTACATGAATAATAGACAACACATTGTTTATACTAGAACAAGTACAATCATGTTAGGGCATATAAACTTTCTTAGTTTAATTTCAGAATTACCTCTTGAAGCGTGAGCCAATACCTTCAAGTGAATCCACAAGATTGTTGACAAGCTATAAACTTCAAGCAAATTCAAAACTAGTCCACAAACTAGACCACAGTTCTACGGTCTTCTACTGTGATCCCAAGTTCACTTACGAACCCTCTCAATACTTGGGTGGACAAGTATTTTATGGAAAAAATTATCTTTTTCAAGGGTTAGAAGAATCCCTATTTATAGAGATTTCTTCTTAGTCCAAGTAAAAGGAATACCATGTCTTTCCTTAGAATAGAAAGACATGTACATCTCCCTTTCCTTAGAAAAGAAAAAGTCATGTCATTCTTCCTTTCCTTAGAATATAAAAAGTGATATACTTCTCCCTTGCCTTAGAACATAGAAAGATACATACTTCTCCCTTTCCTTAGAATAGAGAAAGACAAATACTTCTTCTTTTTCCCTTTACAATAAATTCTGAGTTCTAGATAAATATGGGCATGGTAGGGACCACAAAATTGATTACCGAGGCTTCCTATTATGAAAATAATTCCAAATAATTAATTTGAATTATTCTTACCCTAATAAATTACAAATCATTCCACTAGAAATTCGTAATTGCACTCCTCTATTTATATTTTGAAATTCCTAATGTTAAGATCACAGATACTAATCAATAAATTAAATTACTGATGAACTTAATTCAATGATCAATTTCCTTTAGAGCATTGCTTAACTTATTTCATGTGTCGGATTCTTAAATCCACTTGCAAGGTTTGACACGATGAAAACTTTTAAGCTTCTCAAAAAGGCATATCATCAATCTCTATACCGAGACATGGATTCCATCAACTAACTTATTATTTCACCAATTTATATTATCATCATCCAATCTACCAGGAATATTGACCCATCTTAGAATCTCACCGTTTAATAAATCAAAACGCTGAGTAACATATACAGATCATAATAGTTATATCAGGATTAAGAATATAAGTACATTTAATATTTTAGAGAATATGCTTTTGTCAGTCAGTCTAAAGCAACTATCTATACTCTGTCCCGTTCAATACATACAAAATGCACTAGCACAAGAAGTTGGAGCTATACCATTCCCATAATCAAGATAAACTACATATAATCTTGTGCTACAATCGTCCCGATGGCATGTCCAATTTCCATCTTAGATTGTGAACAAAAAGAACTTTATACTTATAAGAACCGATGATTTAATCCTCTGTGTATAAGCTTAAACTCTATACACTAAATCATCTACTATATAAGTAAACAAGCACCATAAGCGAATATATGATCTATTAAAATAAATAAATAATTATTCTATAATAAATACTATATCTAAACACATGGTTAATAGTATATATCCCAACAATCTCCCACTTAGACTTTTAACTATCACGATTGTTATAATGTACTATATCTAAATGCATGGTTAATAGTATATACCCTAACAATCTCCCACTAAGATATCTAATCTTGAAAATTATTAGAATCCTATTTTTAAACACATGATTAATAGTATATACCGTAACAGTATTAAGTGAAGACAACTAATTTTGTAACAATTTAGGGTCTAAACTCTTTCAATCATCTGAATAAAAGCTTTTGCATTAGTGCAAGAATAATGCTACATTCATTCAAGTCTTTCTTTCCATTTTTCTGCATAATCAAAGTTGCTCGCTGCTCAAGTGTTTCTGAAAATCCTAGCTAATAACTAGAGCGGAAGAAGGATAGAAGAAGAAAGGCAACTTCAACTCTAGAAATGTCAGTAGAGAAAAATAAATATCCATAATAGTAGAGTCCATACCTTAAATAACGAAAAAAGAGCTTAATTCCTGTTACAACTCAAGCTGTCTGTTCTTGAAAGGTCTTAAAGAAAGCACATTATATTTTAGTCCATACCATTTCTGCATTTTTACTTGAATTGATCAGGGATCGGGAATTGGGTGTTGGCAATGGAATTGGGTTATATCGGCATCCTAGTTTATTATCAAGGTTTATTTTCAAATTATTTTCTAAGATTCATTATTCAAGAATTAGGCCTGTACTTTTTCTTTCCTACTTGTGATTGGAATATCTAGATTCTCTAATTTTTGTCTGCTTTTCTTTACTTGTATTAGCAAGAAAAGTATGGCTGATAGTTGTGTAAAGGATTTAAGAATTAGGACCAATAAGTTGATGTATATGGAGTATGAATATATGATGATTTTGCAGATACCCAAATTTTTTCTTCTTAATCTGCTCTTTTGTATTGGGATTAAGAGTTAAGAAAAGATTTCTGGCACAATCTATTATTCGATAACTAAGAGATGAGTGGTTATACAATTCAATTCATCTGTTCTCTCCCTATGAAAGATCTTGCGCCTCAATGCATGGTTATACAATCTTGAATGTCATGCCTGAATAGCTAAGAATTGAATTAGAATAAACAAAGAACTGATAATTAGACATGGTTGTACAGTTTTGAGTGTCTTGTGATAACTCGAGCTATATGATCATAGTTTTTCCAAAACATCTTGTACTATCGTTCTTGAAAGGTATTACAACAAGAACATTCTTTCTCAGTTTGTATATTTCTTTTGATAGAACCTTTTCTGCGTTTTTACTTGAATTTGTTGTTATCATCGATCATCTTCACTTCTCGATTTTGCTAATCTGAACTTGTTTTGTACTTGAATCCTAGTAACCAAGTGTCTGCATTACCATTAATCATTGTAGTTCACCTTGTTGGAAAGAAAAAAGGAAGTAAATGAGAAAGTGAACAGAAAAATAGGGCAAAAAACATAAGTAAAAGCTACTGCAATGTTTTTTTTTTTTTTGATTAATAAAGGAAGCAACAAGTTTGCCTATAAATAAGCTTACTGTAAAATAGAAAATACTAAAATCTAGGTCCACTAAACCACTAACTACTAATTATCTACTAATCTACCACAATATCTAAACATGCTTAGATAAAGGAAACTAACTAACAAACTCCTGAAGACTTGGTCAAGTATCTGAATCACTTTTCAACACTACCCCTTGATTCAAAACAACAAACTCCAAGTTGACCTCTGAAGAACTCGTGGTTTTCTTGCGGAAGTGACTTCGTGAAGATATCTGATGCTTGCTCATTTGTATCACAAAACTTCAAAGTAATTTCTCCAGTAGAAACAAGACCTCTAATATAGTCATAGCGAATATCAATGTGCTTTAGTCTGCTGTGAAATGTTGGCTTCTTCGTCATCGCGATAGCAGATATATTGTCACAAAAAATCTCAGTTGGTTTCTGATTAAAATCTGCAACAAGTCTCCTTAACCAAACTGCTTGATAAGCTGCAGAGGTTGTTGCAATTTATTCAGCCTCTGAAGTTGATAAAGCGACCACTTCCTGCTTCTTTCAACTCCATAAAACTACTCTAGACCCAAGATTAAACAAAAAACCAGATGTGCTCTTTCAATCATCAATCCTGCCTGCGTAGTCACTATCAGTAAAGACAGTTAATGTGAATTTTTTTACCTTAGAATACCAAATTCCATGTTTTGTTGTCCGAGCGATATATCTTAGTGCTCTATTTGCAGCTCCAAGGTGAAGCTTGCTTGGATTGTGCATAAATCTCAATATAACGCCAACAGAGAAAGCAATATCTGGTCTTGTATGAGACAAGTAATTCAAACCACCAACCAGACTTCTAAAATAAGTTGCATTTACCATTTCAGAACAATCATCACGACACAACTTCTCATTAATATTCATCGGCGTAACATCAACTTTACAATTTACCATAGTAAACGTTTTCAAAAGATCTGTCACATATTTTCTTTGTGAAGGAAATATGCCTTCGATTCCCTGTTTCACCTCAAGACCAAGAAAATAATGCAGCAGGCCCAAATCAGACATCTCAAAATTCTTCATCATGTAGTCCTTAAAATCAGTGATCATAGACTCATTCGAACCCATATATATCATATCATCAACATAAATACATACCACCAAAAAATCATTTTTACCTTCTCATTTTACCTAAACAGTAGGCTCATTGTTTCTCCTTTCAAAACCATTCTCATGGAAATATGAATCAATCTTGAAGTACCATGCCCGCGACGCTTGCTTTAAGCCATAGAGTACCTTTTTTGACTTGTAGACCTTATCTTCTTTGCCATTCACTACAAAACCTTCAGGTTGTGAGACATAGACTTCCTCTTCCAAATCACCATTTAAAAAGGCAGATTTAACGTTGAATTGGTAAACTGTCCAACTTAAATTAGCAGCCAAGGGTAAAAAAAGTTCTCATAGTTTCAAAGCGAGCAACATGAGAAAAAGTTTCTTCGAAGTCAATACCTTGTTGCTGGGAATAACCTTTTGTGACAAGCCTTGCCTTATATTTTTGGATGCTGCCATCAGCATGATACTTGGTTCTAAACACCCATTTGAGCCCAATAGCTTTCTTTCCTTCAGGAAAATTTACCATGTCCCATGTCTAATTCTTTTGAATAGCCATCAGCTCTTCTTCCATAGCCTTGCACCATTTATCCTCTTTTTCAGCATCTTCAAAAAGGATAGGATCTGAAACAAGTAACACAAAGGTACAAGATGTATTGTTATCATATCTAGGATTTTGTTTCCTATCTCTTGTTGATCTTCCTAATGGAGTTGGCTTAGCGGAAGGTTTTTCCAATATTGGAGAAGTTTCTAGTGCAATTGATGAGGTAGTCGATGGACCAGCCAAAAAAGGATCTGCTACATACTCTTGATCAATAATATTGTTAGAAGGCATCAATTGAATGTTTGAACTTTCATTTGCGGAATTAAAATTCCAACTTGCATCTTCATTAAACACAACATTTCTATTGACCATAATCTTACCATTCATTAGATTATATAACTTATAAGCCTTGGATTGTGTGCTACATCCAACAAAAGTACATTTTTCACATTTTTCATCAAGCTTGTGTAGAGCTTGTGAATTTATCAAGGCATAAGCTATACAACCAAATACACGTAAGTGGCCTACCTTGGGCTTGTTACCTCTCCAAGATTCATACGGTGTTTGATTAAACACTGCCTTAGTGGGAGAAATATTCAGCAAATAGATATCAGTGGCAACAACTTCAACCCAAAAACACTGTAGTACACCTCTACCTTCCATCATGCTTCTGCCCATCTCGATAATTGTACGGTTCTTTCATTCTGCTACACCATTTTGGTCTGGTGTATAAGGTGCTGTGAGTTCTCTGTGTATTCCATTTTCCTCTCAAAAGGAACTGGATTCTTTTGACATAAACTCACCACCTCTATCTGTTCATAGTGTTTTGAGTCTACATCCAATTTGCCTCTCAACAAAAGATTTAAATTTCTTGAAATTGTCAAAAGTTTTAGATTTAAATTTCAAGAAATCTATCCAACTCATACGATTATAATCATAAGGTAAAAGCAGAAAGTATCGACTTCCCCCTAAGGACTCAACACTCATAGGACCACACAAATCAGCATATACTAACTCAAGACAAACATAAGCTCTCAAAGACTTGCTTACATGAAAACATTTTTTACTTTGTTTTCCATAAACACAACTTTCACAAAAATCAAGATTCTTAACTTTTGGCAACCCAAAAACCATTTCCTTTTGACTCAATAACTTCAATCCATTAACATTTAAATTCCCATAACGTAAATTCCATAGTCTAGTTTCGTTATCTCCACTAGCTACCATAGTACACCTCTCAACCATTGAAACTTCTAAAGGAAACATTTTATTGTTAGCCATTGGAACTTTAGCAATGATTTTCTCAGATTTCTTATTTTCAATAGTGCAAAAACCATCGTAAAAGAAAATTGAGTATCCGCTAATCATTAGTTGTCCAATGCTAAGCAAATTATGAGATAGACTAGGAACAAACATCACATCGTCTAAAATCTTATCATTACCTTGGCTGGTCATAGTGCTAACTGTACCTCTACCTTCAACCTGAATCTTCTTGTTGTCTCCTAGCCTTACATCTGATTTTTTTGACTCATCAAGCTCCTTGAACAATGATCTTATTACTAGACATATGATTGGAACAACCACTGTCTAAAAACAAAAAATCTTTAGGCGTTTCTTTTTCACAATAAAGGGCCATGAAAAACTTACTGTCATCATCATTTTCCTCTACAAAGCTTGCTTGGTTATTTTCATCCCTCTGTTTTTGCCAACAATAAGCTTCTTTATAACCAGATTTTCTGCAGTAGTTGCACAAAAATGTCTTAGTCTGCTTCTCTTCATTTGATCCTCCTCTTCCTCGAAAATCACCTCTGCCTCTTCCTCAAAAATCACCTCTGCCTCTTCCATGATTTGCAAAGTTTTCTAGCTTATCTTGCTGATGAATGAACTCCCCCTTCACCTGAAATGCCTTTTCTTTGTTTTTCATGCGATCTTAGTAGCCTCTTTTCATGAGCTTCCAAAGAACTCATGAGTTCATCAAAAGTAAAATTAAATAAGTCATGAGATTCCTCAATCCCAGCAACAATATGTTCAAACTTTGGACTAAGACTCCTTAAAACTTTTGCTACAACAGTTTCTTCAAATATATTTTCACCATAAGACTTCATTTGATTAACAAGAGAAGAAACTCTAAACAAATAAGTTTGAACAGATTCATTACTTTTCATAGAAAGAGTTTCAAAGTCACGACGATAAGCCTATAATTTCACCGTAATCACCTTAGCTGAACCTTGAAATTCCTTCTTCAAAATCTTCCATGCCTGTGAAGATGTAGTTGTTGCTGCAATTCTTGAAAAAATTGTGTCATGGACTGCTTGTTGAATCAGGAATAGTGATTTGGCATCCTACTTTTTGATCTCTTTCAATTTTTCCGTCTCTTCGTCAGAATTTGATTACTCCACGAAGCTTGCTTCAACCAACTCTCAAACTCCTTGTGATTTGAAAAGAGTTTTCATTTTATACTCCAAAACTCATACTTTTCACTAGTAAAAATTGGCATGAGTTGTTGGGAAGATGATGAAATACCATTTACTATCATTGTTCCTCACAATTCACTCAACTTCCAGAAAGGAACCTGGGTCTGATACCATATTTGTTGGAAAGAAAAAAGGAAGTAAAGGAAAAAGTGAATAGAAAAATAGGGCAAAAAACAGAAGTAAAAGCTACTGCAATGTTTTTTTTTTCTAATTTATAATGGAAGCAACAAGTCTGCATATAAATAAGCTTACTGTAAAATAGAAAATACTAAAATCTAGGTCCACTAAACCACTAACTACTAATTAGCTACTAATCTGCCACAATATCTAAACATGCTTAGATAAAGGAAACTAAGTAACAAACTCTTGAAGAGTTGGTCAAGTAACTGAATCACTTTTCAACACACCTAATAGAATATGCACAATAACATCAAAGAGACGCCATCCATTTTGCTGTTTTATGGGCTAGTGACTGCAATAAATGCAACAAGCAGATTCTATGGAGATTGTGAGTATTTATAAAGTTGTCACAAAAGGCAACGTTTAAATGGTTATTCTGCCGAAGTTGATATAATCACAACAAATTCCTGGAAATAAGGACCCCATTTCACGCATAAACTCACATGTAGAAGATTACCCCAAGCTTGTCTTCTCACATCATATCTACAACATGTTCCTTAATCATCAGGGCTGAATCTTTAAGTTGATGTCTTCCGTACTGTGTGATTGACTTTAATGAAGCAAAACTGTTTGGGATCTCCACAATACTTCTATTCCTTCTGCATGGAAAAGATTCCTTTGGGTCTTCTAAATAGAAAAGGTTGAGCTGATATAGTTTTCTCAAATTCTCTAACTTTGTGTCCTCTTATAACACAGTTAGTTCAAATACACAATAATCATCAATTCTTACATGTCGTAGCTTAGCAAGTATCTAAATACTAGGTGATAGTACACTGTTTGATATGTTATTCACCACCAGAGTTTTTCAGCAAGTCTAAAGTTACAAACTTTGTTTCACTAGTTTTCCCCGCTGATTGAATTTGGCTCTAAGTCACAAATAAGAATGGATACCATCCTGGTACGTGTTCCAACACATTCCATAAGAAGGAACAATTTGCCATTCTTTAAAAACTTCTCTAACGGGGGATAAAAAATCAAGAGCACTACATTTAGGGTGCACCTTGTGTAATTTTCTGAAGTTCGATAGCATATTTGAGCCTTTTCCCTTTAATAAATGACCTTTTTTAAAAAAAAACTCCTAAACGTTTAGGTACTGATATTCCGCGAGTTATAAAAGCTTATTCTAAGAGACCAAAATAAACAATTAAAAGACTTAATTTTCATGAGACAGTTAAGGGTGGTTGTTTATGTAGAGAAGGGGCAAGGTAGTTAAAAGAAGGTGTTCAGGAAAAGGAAAAGGGAATTCTGGGAGAGCTTTAGCCTCTCAAATGTGTAGAAAGGTTGTTTATAGCTTATCATAGGTTATGTATTATATAACTAAAATTCATTCATGTTTTAGGATGAAATTTGTGGTAGTGGTAGTGTCCTAGTGATTGTTTTTTAGATTTCTTGGGTAATATCAATGTATTTGGTGTGAAACATCACTATCTATTCCTTATTTACTATTTCAGCAGTAAAGTCTATCAATTTGGTATTAAAGCATATACTTTCAGGGACGGTGAGTAGAATGGAGAGATGAGTCGAACAATTGGAGACTAATTTGATAGGGGTAACAAAAGATGTTAGAAAACTGGAAGAATGGTTTCAAGAAATAAGAGAGTGTCTTGCAAGAATTGGAGCACATGGGAGAACCATGATGGCAGAAACATCCCTTTCTCTGACTAGATTCATCAAGAACTAAGAAGAGGGAAGCGATGTCAACTTGGCTGGAGAAATAATTTCGGAAAACACAACTACCAGTTTTCGAAGGAGAGGATCCTTTAGGATGGATTTTCAAAGTGGAATGACATTTTGGAGTAAATGAAATTTCTGAAGCGGAAAGATTACATGCAGCAGGTGTTTGTTTGGAAGAGAACGCCTTAAATTGCTATTATTGGATAGGGTCTCGACAACCAATGTTAACATGGGAAAACTTCAAAAGGAGTTGTTGAACTGGTTTCATCATTCTCAAAGGATCAATCAGTATGATGTTTTAATGGGGATAAACCGATTTCATCATTCTCAAAGGATCAATCAGTATGATGTTTTAATGGGGTTGAAGCAGGTTACCACAGTAACCACATTTCATGAAGAATTTGGAAAGGTGTCAGAGTTTAAGTAGGAGGCGTCTGATGGACTTTTATGTGGCGTATTTTTGAATGGGCTAAAATAGGAAATTTGTACTTTGTGTAATTTTATGAATGTCTAGAAAGGTTGTGATCTAGTTGATCGTAGGTTATATATTATACAACTAAAATTCATTCATGTCTTAGGGTGTTATTTATGGTATTGGCAGTGTTCTAGTGATTTCTTATTGTAATATCAATGTATCTAGTCTGAATATCAATAATTGTTCCATTATTTACTATATTAGCATTAAAGTCGATATGTACCTTTTAGAAACAATATAAGATCCCTTTTGAGCAAGTTGATAATCTTATGAGAAAATGTCCGACTATGATCTAAAATTATGTAAGTTATTATTAACATGAGACATTAGCCTATTATGTTGTATCTAAGGTTGATAAATATATGAGCAGACATTATAGTCGAAAGCTAATATTATCAGGGAGAATAATTTCTCAAGGGTTATATATTCTACAAAGTTCACATAAGGTCATAATCTAAATGGTAATCTATTTGGTTTAATCAGTGTATTAAATAAAAAAGGGACCTAAAAATAGCCGTTTATCAAAATAATGACCCGCAAATATATACTCTCTTAAGTTTCATGCCATCAAACGCAGAAGAAGAATCCTGCAAAGTTAACAACAAATCACGGGTAAAGACTCAAGAGATAATAGAGATAGGCCCTCCCTTAATGTTTGATCCAAATACCGCGAGGCACATCATAAATTTTTTTACCCAGGAAGAACTCGCTTTCGAAAAGATGCGGATTCCATTTTTTGCGACTCTAAGTACACTCTTCCATACTAGAATTTGGAGCTGCCAAGAAGTTTGGTGAACGGGAACGGGGTGTCTGTTCACTTGTCGGATATAATAGAGAAGAATGACACTAAGAAGTATGAAGATAAAATTTTTACTTTTAGGAAGTTGAGTTATGATGACTTTTTTCTATCCATAGTGAAATTGATCAACAATCGTGGATTGGGTCACTAGATAAAAAATGAGCTTTATCGGCAATGACTTAGCAACTGCCACTACATATGTATTTTTAGCGGATTAGCACTCTTTGTATATGTCCTTAGAGGCTTTAGAGACATTGGATCTAATGGCACTTAACTATTGTTGGTAAAGACTTTAGCCCTCTTTATTAATGTATCTATATATTGCCGCTAAAAGCTATTTTTGTTGTAGTGAGTGTTGGTGATGAAATTGGCTATTTGGTATCCTGATTTATTAAAGTCAATTTTCAAATTATTTTCTAAGGTTCGTTATTCACAAATTAGGCCTGTATGTTTTCTCATTTGTACTTTTGGTTGGAATATCTGGATTCTCAAAGTTTTATTATGTTTTTCCGTACTTGTATTTGCAAGATAAAATTAGCTGACAGTTGTGTAATGATTCAAGAACTAAGACCAAAAAAGTTACTTGACCGTGTAAAAATATCTACACCGTCGATGGATATTAGTTAAGCTCTTATTTTTGTCCACATTATGTAAAATAACAATCTTGAAATTAATAAAAATGATATTTCTATACATGCTATTGTATTCACAACCAATAGTAGAAGCCCAATGAAGTTTTCCGTTCAAAAATATACCCCAAACATTTAAAATACCCCACTTGGACGACAACTATGATCACAATTTTCCAAGAATGACTCATAAGACTATATATTTTGACCTTAAATCGATTATATGACCTTTCATGTGTGAAATTAAAGAGAATGGCAACTACCTAATAATCATCATGGAACTCACCATATATAAAACCATAGCGATAATAAGAAACATATCTTAGTCTAGTTTTAAAATCAGGCAATTTCTTGTACTTTCTAATTGATGGATTCCATGGAAACATGTCTTTTTTCACACTGGCAAGACAAGTTAGACAAATCAATCCATTCAGCGAACCCAAAATTTCCAAAAGTTGATAAGATTTTCCATGGGAATATTCAAGTCAAATATCTCTATAATAGAATCATAAAGTAAAGATCTAACAGAACAATCCATAAGACAATTGTACACGAGCTTAATAACCCCCATCATAAGACTATGGCGAGTGTTTTCCTTGTTACTAAATCATTAACTGAGATGAGGTTTGATAAATTTAACTTTAGAGTATAAATCGAGCTAGTATTTTGAAACCGACTTGTATTGCAAGGGGGATTTCACCGGAAGCCTTAAGAAAATTTAAGTGATGAGGTCAAGTGGAAGGCTAGCGATTGTCGAACTCAAGTCTTGCATTGAATTTTTTGAAAATTGAGATTGGTTTGTGAGCCTTAAAGGGTTATCTCCCTTAGATTCAAAATTTTAAGGGTTCCACTTTTGCATAAGGAGAGAATGATTCCGGCTAAGGTATTATAAACCTTACAAAAAGACTCTTGTTGTTTTTTCTAGAACCGTCAATATGGGTCAATTCAATCCATCTCATAATTTGATAGGATTGGACTAAAATCTTTGAATCGGACTTGCATTCAAACTTTTTTAGCCTTGTTGGGTATTAATTGCCCTGAGTTTCTTACCATAAATAGGTTTTCCTTTTGGGAAAAGGTTTAGGATTGACTAGCCATTTTCTTGTAAGAAAAGGTGTATGACTTAACTTAATCAGCATTCACAATGTAGTCCAAGGGGTTTTGAGAGTTTTGGTTGGAGAGAGAATTTGTGGGTTATGACTTGTGTGAACCTCCCATGTATTCCGAGTGCATTGGTTGAGGTTATTTCTTAGTATATTTTACTCTCATATTTATATAGCGGATCACTCATATCCTTTGTGGAAGTAGGTCGATTGACTGAAGCACGTTAATGCTTTGTGTCTTATGGTATATTTCTCATTTGTCTTTTTACTCATGGTTATCGTGATTTTCTTTGCTAACTTCCGCATGAAACCTGCTTATTTAGGTCCTAACAAGTGGTATCAGATCAAAGTTCAATGATGTAGCCAGGTTTGATGGATCAATGATGGAGCTAGGTCCAATGGTTCAATGATGGAGCCAAGTTCAATGGTTTAATGATTCAATGGTTGAGTCAGGTTAAAAATTGAGTGTTCATCTTGGTGGGTGTAGTTCTAGCTACAACGTATTTGATAGTAATGAAGATTTTGTTAGAGAAATTGTTTCAAAGAGGCTTTCTGTGTCGAGACATAAATTGATGGAGGAGATTGTGGAGAGGAGATGCAAGTTTATGAAGACTATATGATGAAGGTGGATACATTTATTTTGTCAGAAATAGAGGCCAAGGGAGATATTTTTTGGGTATTAATTGCCCTGAGTTTCTAACCATAAATAGATTTTCCTTTTAGGAAAAGGTTAAGGATTGACAAGTCTTTTTCTGGTAGGAAAAGGTTTATGACTCTATAAATAGAGGTTCGTTCTTTCTAACTTAATCAACATTCACACTGTAGTCCTAGGGGTTTTTAGAGTTTTGGTTGGGGAGAGAATTTGTGGGACACAAGTGATACATTATCACTTGTGTGAACCTCCCATGTATTTCGACTGAATTGGTTGAAGTTATTTCTTTCTATTTTTTGTATTCTCATATTTATATAATGGATTGCTCATCTCATTTGTAGGTGTAGGTCGATTGACTGAACCACGTTTAATCTTTGTGTCTTATGATATATTTCTCGCACTACAACATTTTAGGTCTAAAGCCAGACTAAATCAAGACAACGCTTGTAAAAGTGTAGCCTTAGTTTTTAGCTTTTGACCACGATAATATTGGCAACACTTGTAAACGTGCTCTTTAGTAGTATAGGCTACACTTTATAAGTGTTGTCACATCAAGATATAAATGGCCACACCTATTTATATATATGACTACACTTTTAAAGTGTGCTATTTTTATAATTATAAAACAACTCTTGCCAAGTGTGGCCTTATACTTTTTCCTAAAATATTATATTCCCTCCGACAAATTCAACTCTCCCTCCCATTTTTAATTGGCCAAAAAGAAAATTCATAAGCAATAAAAAACACTCCAAATCCCTAGAAGAGATTCTGGTTGCCCTAGATCTGAAATTTTTCAAGGCTTTTCTAAAAACAAATTTTTGCCCAAATAACAAGTATTTGTTGAATGCTGTCAATTGAAGATGAGCACTCCAACTGATGATGAGCACTCCAACTGAAGAAGTTTCCATTGGTCTAAAATCCGCCATTGAAGAAGTTTCTACTCGTCTAAAACATCTACAATCCGCAATTGCAGAAGTTTCTACTCAGAAAAAAGATCTAAAATCCACCATTGAAGAAATTTCTACTCATCTAAAAGAATCCAATCCACCATTGAAGATGAGGACTCCAACTGAAGAGGTTTCTAGGGAGAAAGAAGAAGTCTCCACTGATCTAAAATCCACTATTGAAGAAGTTTCTAGGGAGAAAGAAGAAGTCTCCACTGATCTAAAATCCACCATTGAAGAATTTTCTACTCATCTAAAAGAATCCAACTACGAGGATTGGATTCCAAATGTTACTAAATTAGTGGAATGCCTCGGTGATTTTTGTGACCAACATTTCCCGTCAAGTATACAACAGAAAATCTCTGACATTGAGCATCAAATTGGTTTGTGCATCCAAGTCCTCAAATCAGTTCCTAAAGGTCTGGATTATCTAAAGAATAAAATCACACAAAGTAATGATTTTTGACAAAACAATTGAAGAATGATTTCAAAATACTTCTCTGATTTTTCACTATCTTTTGAGATACGAATATTCCAAATCGAGCTCTTTTAGCTCCATTCATGATTTTCTCTGTGTTTGTCTATGACATACAAAAATTCCTTACGATTTTATCATTGTTCACCAGGAACAGAGCAATGAAGATGATATCCTAAAGCTTCATCACATCGAAAGGGCTTTTTTGGAATAGAGTTTATTAGGTAAAAATTTCTACCTTTAAAAATCTGAATTTACTGCACCTGGGTTTATTGCATGGGTGTGGATTTTGATTTTCTTGTGTTTTCGATATTTGGGATTCTAGATTGTAGTAGTATTACACCCATCAGTTGATTCTTTGTCGTGGGCAATAGCGATTAATTAAGAATGAGAATTTCTATTTTTTCGTTAATTGATAAGATGATTCGGATTGAAATCGTCCATGAGAATGTAGGTTTTCATGTCATGCTTATTAGTAGTATGTTGTTTTTGCTTTGCCTTTACTAGTTTATGAAACTCGAACTTCTTAAATTGGCTAGAAGGGATTCTGGTTGTAGTAGTATACACCCATCAGATGGTTCTTTGTCATTGGCATTTGTTGATTAATTTTATTCAACTTGAATAAACAAATTTGTGAAGAGAACGTTAAATTTTCACCATTGATTGATCATAGCAACATATACAAATTAAAGGTATCCACTCGGGCTAGTTCATCATGCCAGTCAGAGAATAGTTGTGTGGACTGTCCAGTTTGTCAGAGGTTTATGTGTGTGGATTGTAGGGTCCCATGACATTCTTCAATGACTTGTGAAGACTACGAAAATCTCCCTTTGGAGGAGAGGGATGCTGGTGAAATAACTTTGCATCGCCTGGCACAAAATAAAAGATTGAGGCGTTGTTGACAGTGCAGGAGGATGATTGAGCTCACACATGGATGCTATCATATGACATGCTGTTAATATATTTCGTTCCTTCAACTTTTAATGCAAGATTCAGGATCCTATATTGGTTTCTGAATCTGTGAGAATAATATATTGATATTCTGAATGTGTTAGCTACATCTTTATGTTTTCATATCATATACTTGTAGATCCTTATCTAATTAATGTTTCCTGAAAACTGATGTTATTTATTGGATGATTGATGAAAATCATCAAGCAAATGATGGTGATAACGTGTTGTGGAGTGAAAATCAGAAGTCGAGCAAGCCTGAAAAATCAACTTTCTTCACTTATTTGAGGTCTGTTTATCATTAATTTCTTCCCTCTTTATTATAGTTTCATAGCACTCCTGTGCTCTTACTGCCTTGTTGTGTTTATTGTTTAGTTTACATTCTTCTTCTCACTTTTTGATGAACTACATTCTCCTTTACACTTTGTCCCTTCATAGCTTCATTCCTTCTTCACAAATTATTTGCATATGTTCTTGACTTGCTGCTTATCCATATTCCTAGGTGAACTTTATATACGAGGGATCCTTTAAGAAATCTTGTGTTATTAGAAATCTATAACAAATATGATATTATTATACAACTAGTCTCTGGTATACGTGTTGTGTGTGTACCCTTATCAATGAGAATAGTGTTTTCTAAAACACAACTATTATTGAAAAATGTGGTTTGTGGTTGTAACATTGTTTAGTACACTGTGCTTGTTGTTTGTTATTTTGACTGAAGATATGTTCTTATATCTTTGTAGCAAGTCATTTCCTAGTAATTCATGTATGATGATCGGAAATATGGTTTTTTATAGAAGGGAACCACATACTCAACATCTTTTTCTTCTCTAAGTTTACGGGATGAAAGGATGGAGTGTTGGATATCTAAATATTGCTCATTCTCATCCCCTTCTCTTCTGATTTGAAAAAGTAAATTGTTTATACCAGCATGACAATGTTCTGTTCAAGATTGGAAAGGTAGTATAGCCATTCTCTGTCTCTTCTATCTCATCATTGTTTTTTCTAATCCGATTTTCTTGTTCGTGAGAGTTTAGAAAAATAATTATCTGTACTTATATATGTCTCCTTTTCGTATGAACATTATTTCAATAGTGATAGCTTTCTGGAAGTTGAACACACTTTGTATTCTGTTGATTGCAGACCCTGTGATGACCCACATGCATTGTCTCGATGTTTTGTTCTCTTGCTAGCATTGAAGATTACCAAATACCTGTTGTTCTACCCCATGGGCTACCCCTCCCAAGCAAAATTCAGCTCTCTGATTGAATTTCTTTGAGCCTTTAGAGACTTATAAAAATATAGTATTTTGTATTTATTGTCCTTTGTAATTACTCTAGTGTCCTTCTTTTTGCTAATAAATGTCAAGCTACATATTTGTTTTGCTAAGCCTATAAGCAACTAGATTTTACTTATTTTCTTAGCAAGGGGAATGCTTGATTATTCCAAAAGCTAAAAAACTTAGACGAGCTATGGACTGAAATAAGGGAAATATTTTGTCCACCTATTAGCATTTAGATAAGAGGTTTTGCAGTATGTTTGGATATAGAAAGTCTTCGAGGACAGGTATAACATTACTAACTACTACTGGAAAAAAATTGATGGTCTTGAATCATTGTAAGTTCAGATATGTTAGATGAACATGTAATTTAAAGTCATTTCAGGGTTAGATTATGTTATAAAATATTCGTCGTAACATCCCCCAATTTCTTATAACAACCCTTGACAGGGATCCTGGCTTTTCCTACTGGGTGCTTGACATGTTCAGATGCAAGAGGCTGCTGGGAAACGTGGAGGTTACCTTCATGGAAGAGGCGGTATATATTCTTGCTCACAATAATTACTTCCTCCTTTTTTCCTTTTGTTACATTAGTCTGTCCATATAATGGAAATGTGGAATAGTTTCCTGAACCTTGTTTAAGTTGTATATTGCAGCCCTGGACAGCGATGCCTTGCTTTATCTCAAGGAGCAGATGGAAGCCGAGGAGGATGCTGAATGCCTTTTGCGATGAACCAAAAAACGTGCGTTTCAAGCATTCAAGATATCCTTTTTGTTTGTTCCTTCTTTGATACCTCTGCATAATAATATTGAATGGTGACGAGAAGTGCTAATTGATGTTAGTTGAATTTCATTTACACATAGAGTTATTAAAAAGGTTGATTTGATGATTTACCCCATCGAATTTTAGCTTTGCCAGCAGAGAGGATGTGTTGTGGTTTGCGAAAGTTGGGAACACATATAACTTATCCCCCCAAAAATGACAGATATGTACAATTATCAAGTTTTTTAACCATTTATATCTTCTATGTATTGCTTAACTAATTTAAACAAAGTTGTTGTTGATTCTTCACCTGCATCAATTCCCTTGCCACTTCGTGTTGAGCCCAAGCCAAAAAATGGAATTAGGTACAATTGATTAATTTTACATTCTTACTTTAGACACATTTTCACCGTAATTGGTCATCATTTCACCGTAAATTTAGTTTTCTCTTTTTCTTGTTTCCAGCTATATTCAACAACTACGAGAAGGTGTGCACAATTTCTTTGCAACATTTATGGATTTTATTATAGTTACTTACTGTCACATATTATTAGCATATGAAATACATGTTTTAATAGCAACTAAGAGTCATGTTTTTCATGACAGTACCACTACATTGAGAATGGGCTAGGAAGTATTGTTAATAATGACTAGTATTGAGCATATTAAATACATGATTTATTTCAATAACTTATAATTTTATTTTGAATGTGCAGGAATATGCCGGTAATTGAATTTGAATAGTGTCTAGAAGTAAATTCAATCTATTGTATTGAACGATGAAGAGCTTTTGTACTATTGTCATATTTGTTTGAATGCATTTGATTTTGTGGAATTTATTGATAGTAGAGATGTTTAAGCAACCACTTTCTAAGTATTGGTTGTACAAGACATGTTTTTCGAAATATATAACTTTGAATTATTTATTAGCTAATTTTGTGCTTTAGATCACTTACACATTTTATTATGTGATTATTGAGTATATGCAAATAAAAATTATTATTCTTAAAAATGAAAAATTGTGGCTACAAAAATTCTACACAACATTGCCACACTTTATATGTGTTGTTCTAGATGAGATATAAAAGGCAACACTTTTTAAATGTGATCAATAACGAAGCAAAGGCCACACTTTTAAGTGTAGTATAATCAAACAAAAGGTGTTACTAATGAATTACTACAAAGAGTTCCCTTTATACCTCTTTGGCCACACTTTTTCAGTGTAGTTGCTATGACGACAATTCAAAAGTGTTGCCTATTGTCAAATGTTACGCTTCTTTTGGCCACCCCCTAAAAAGCGTTGCTTATAGTCCAAAAGTGTAGCCTTTTATCAAAGGCCACACTTTTTGCTACTTTAGGCTACAATTTACTGGGGTGGCCGTAGGCCTAGAATGTTGTAGTGTCGTTTGTCTTCTTCCTCATGATGTATCGAAGTTTTCTTTGCTAGCTTCCCGTGACACCTGCTTATTTCACTCCTAACAAGCCTAACCTAAGTAAGCTCATTTATTTCCAAAGCCGATGTGGATAGCCTGTCAAGCGGGCTAGCAGGTGTTGATAGCTTATGTTTAGTATAGGTTCACAATAGGAAAATAAATAAATAATAATTTTCTCTGTTAGGTTCAAAATAGGAAAATAAATAAATAATAATTTTCTCTATTTCCACTCAAAGTTGGATTTGAAATTAAAACCTAATTTGTAATGTTATAAATAGATGAGTTAACACCTCTCTCTTTTTCAGTGTGTTATTTTCTTGGAAATTGTATCATTCCACATTTTTTCAATGTCTGATCAAAAGCCTTTGCTTACCCTATAGAAGACCTACTTTTATGATTTATTTCCATCAAAAGCTGAAGAAGAAGCTTCCAAAGTTAACAACACTCCACGGGTAGTGACTCGAGAACTAGTGGAGATAAGGGACTTATACCTTGCCCCAAAAATTGATCTGGAAAACCCATGGCAGATAACGAAAAAAAATACCAGTGATGAGATTGTTATAGGAATGCTGATGATTCCATTTATCCAGATGTTTGAGTACATTCTTCGATACTGGACTTTGGACATGGCCAAAAGTTTGGAAAATGGATGCAGGGTGTGTGTTAACGTGTGGATTTAACTGAGGAGAATGTCCCTAAGAAGTATGAAGGTGAAAATGTTTTCTTAAGGAAACAGTACACTGATGACTTTTCTCTTTCGTGCATGGAATTGTTCAATGACCGCACATTCAGATTTGGTGATGAAATTGGGCTTTATTCGGATCCTAGATCTTCCAGTTTAATTTCCAAATTATTTTCTCATTGAGCTTAGTGAAAAGGTCGAAGAATGTAGGACCAAAAACAACATTCTATAAGTCTTTTGTTTAGTATTACGCTTTCATATAATTGTAATACCTATATTTGATTCTGAAATTGGAATATTTTCACTATGGAGTATGATGGTCCTTGAAGTTCCCAGCAATCCCCTTTTTGTACTTGTGTTCTCATTAGTGTTCTTTTAATATGAGAATATTGTAATTCGTGGGGTTTCGTTAAATTTCACAAAGCCGTAATTTAGTAGTTTTTATGTCCTGGAAAAACTTTTTATTTATATGCTCCTCTCCTAGAAAGGAGCTTAATGTGAGAAATAAGTTGATATACTCACAAAAAATTCTTGGAAATAAGGACCTTACATGACTTTATTAAGGACCCCATTTCTGGCACAAACTCAATGGTATAAGATTACACCTTAATGATCAGGGCTTGAATCTTTAAGTTGATGGGTTACGTACAATGTTAGACCTATGATATTTCAAAACAGCTACTGATTTAGGTGTGTTGACAGAGCACATCGAGTTAAACGTCAAGAAGGGAAGATGAAGAACAGAACTGCATCGAAAAATATAAGATTCTCAGAGGAATGTGATTTCTAAATGGGACAGAAATGTATTAACTAAGAAGAAACTGATTTTGCCACAATATAGGGTCTAAACTCCTTCAATTATATGACTGGAAGCTTTTGCATTAGCACACAAATAACGCTACATTCATTGAAGTATTTGTTTCCATTTTTTGGATAATTGAAGCTGCTGGTTGCTCAATTGTTTATGAAAATCCTAGCTAATAACTAGATAGGCAAAAGAAAGATGAGTTCAAATTAGGCAACATGAGTTGCTGGCTGCGTAACTGTTGGGCATAGCTTTTAAGACAATGCATAACCCACTAGACAAATACTTGCATTTAGCGTAAATGACGGCTGTAAGTAAACTGCTTCAATAAGATCATCTTCTAGCAGTCAAAATTCTTGTGTGCACGATATTTTAAATCTTCCAAATCTCGCACCTAGTTAGTATTTTAAATATTTTTGCATTCCATAAGTATTTTAGTTGTTGATTTGTGCTCAGAGTTGGCTTTCATTGCCGCCTAGAATTTCAAAGTACTTGAATAGGCACAAAGGTTGGTTTTCCGAACACCGAGTTTACTTTCAAAAATTTGGTACTCATTCGCAATGATCATATTGTATTGTCGTGTGTTGGTCCTTCTGAACTTACTCCGGGCAATGATGCCCATATTCAGAGCACTACACCGGGCACTAGGGCCCCGACAGATGGAGCGACTATGTAGACAGGATCCCGCTTTACCTCCCTCTTTGTTTTTCTTTATTTTTACTTTTGGATACTTTCATTTGCATTTGAGGACAAATGTTTTTATTTGTGGTGGGGGGAGGCTCACCTTTTTGTGTTGTTTTGAATGTTGTCTTGTGTACATATTTGGGTTGTTTTGCTTGAAATTGTTTTACACTGCTTGTGCGAATGTTTGAGCTTATGGCTCCTTTTTGTTTTAAATTGCAAAATGATTTTGACCATTCAGAATTTTTTTTATTTTTCTAAAATTTTCGTCACCTTTTGTGTTGAAAGTGGCTGTTCTTGTACAAATTCAAGTCTCGGTTTCGATCAATACCAATGATGTGAATAGTGCTCTCGATCAAACAAACATGAATGTGCGGCTACGACGAGACCAAATGAAGTTGCATAGATAATATGTGAAATCTTTGCATCTCGTTGTGATTAACCATTTATCAAAGTGATTCTCTTGTAATGACAGTTGCACAGTAGCGAAAGTGTGTAGTCTTGTTTGACTTAAGTGTCGATGCCTTGTGTGATGAGCTTACTTTGAACCTTGCATGAATAAACTTAGAATTTTCCCCGTTAGTCTAATTGATTTAGTAAGGTGTGCTCTTGAGATGATCTTAGGCAACTTTTGAAGAGTGTGAGCAAATTTGACATATACCTCTTTTGTGGCCTACCCGTGAGCGTGTGAAACTTTCTTGAACACCCTTTAAGCCTTACCTTTCTTTGGAAGAACCTTGATGAACCCTAGACCTTACTTGATCCACTACCTATAATCCTCTTGATTTATGATTTAGTGAATAGCCAACTTAGGCCAAAAGCCTAAGTTGGGGGTGTGGTGAAAAGGAAAAGGAGAATTCAAGATGTGCAAGAAAAGTCTCCATTAACCCATGGTGTTGCGGAAAAATGGAAACCCTCCATATGTAAAAAAAGAAAAGAAGGAAAAAAAGAAAAGAATGAAAAAGAAAAAGTTGTGGAATAAAAGTGCAAAAAGAAATTGGGTTTCCAAGCAATCCAGGGAGAGTGAATAAAAAGATGACTTAGAAACACTTGAAGAAGAATTGATAAAGGAAAAGAAGGGGATGTCTTGAGAAAACCACATCTCATGAAGAAAAAGTCACTGAGCCTAAAATGACCATACCTTTGCACTCAACCCCATTACAAGCCTGGGAAAGACCTTTTTAATCTTGAGTGAGCCGAATCAAAGGTCGATCGGAAAATAAGGGCAAACCTATGGGTGAAATCATGCATTGTGTTACTCTTTTTGAGCATGAGCGTTGCTTCTGATTCTTGATCTTAAATTGATTAACTTCTGTGTGTGAATATGGAATCATTCTTTGTGTGAGGGCATTTAGATACTTATGTTGATCTTGAACTTGCATTAGGAGCAAGCATTGCGAGCATGAGAATCACTGGTAATGGTGTGTCACAACTTGAATCTTTGAGTACACAATTGAATCTTTGCATAAGTAGTTTGAAGTCTTGTTGTTTACATTCATGATTTAGTCTTGTGTAGCACTATTTTAGACATCCTATTTGAACGGCTGAACTTTAGTTTTACTTGAGGACAAGCAAAAGTTTAAGTTGGGGGTGTTAATGAGTCCACAAATTAGACTCAGGGCCTTATTTTAATAGAAATAGCGTCCTCAAATGCTTATTTTATCTCAATATCTGATGAAAACACTTAAGTTTCAGGTATTTGAAGTTTTAGTGGAAGCATGGACACTTAAGCGCAAAAAGGAACAAAAATGCTGAAAAGAACGAAGGAACTGAAGCCTGAGTATTGCCAAAGGAACACACTTCGCCCTGTGTTCTAGTACGCGAAGCCCTGAAGGAAGTGGATCAAAAGTCGATGAAAGGAGAAGTTGGTGTGTCGCCGAATAGTTCTGCGAAGCAGAAATCTACCGCCCAATGATCCAGAACGCAGAGATGCTGAAGGCAAAGCACAAAAGCTGATGAACTAGAAGAAGGGCGAATCGCCGAGTCATTCGGCGATCGCAACTAACCTCGCCGAACAATCCGCCACAACACTATATTCTGAATTGATAAATACTATCTCTTTACTAGTTTTTAGAAGTCCGAACATTATTGTAGTTTTTACACTTAGAATATTAGGTTGTTCATTTTTTTCTCTCAAGTTTGGAGAGGGTTTTTGGAAGACTTGAAGAAAGGAGTTCATCTTCCCCAAATTAGAAGTGGGTCTTCTCTATTCTTCTTCCTTTGCTTAAATCAAGGTTTAATTTCTTATACCCATTTGATTTGATTATCATTTTAGGTGTAATTGCTTATTTCTTGATGTGTGGCTAAAAACCCCCATTCTTGGGGTGTGATTTATCAAATATGTGGTGATATTATTGTTGGGTCTTGCTTGATGATAGGTTAGATGTATTTTTTTGGTGACTTAACCTAGTGGTTGTGGTTTAATTTAATGGATTTGTAGTTGCAAATACAAAACCACCCATGTGTTTTCGGCTTGCTCGAGAGAGAGGTCGCGAAACTAAGACTGCTAGATTGATGGCCTAAGGAGTGGGTCGGCATGAGGTTCAGCCTGAGAGGGTGAGACCTAGTCCCATATCCTAAGACTCGGCTCGATAGTGTGAGTGGGGTAAGGCGTAGGTTGGCCTTCAAGCGGCAAGTGGGTGTCCGAGAGGAACCCATTTGAAACGGGGTAAGTTGCTCGAGAGAGAACTTATTTCCATATGAAGCTTAGCCTAGTCACTATTATCTTGCAAATTTTCTATCAAAAGCATGTACCCAACGATTTATATCAATATGTATTGTGGTCACACCCCAAGAACTTCTCCCCATACTTGATTTTTCTCTTTATTTTCGTTTTTTTTACTATACTTGTGAGAAACCACCTTTGATATTTGACACTTTTGTGTCACCCCCTTTAATTTACATTGTTTTTAGTCGTTAATGTCTTTAGCTACGACTAGTTAGAGCTAATTTTGTTTTTCTATTAAATCTCGAAACCACTCCCTTGGGACACGACCCCAACCTTTGGGTAGGTTACTATATTATCGACGATCGTAGACACTTGTATCGTAGGTTAGTGTCGTTGGTCACGATAAGCATCACCCTAAGAAAGGGAAAAGGTAGAAGTACCTCCCTAAACTATGACCCAAATCCCAGAGACACACATTAACTAAACTAAGGTCCTATTATCCCCCTGAACTCATTTTTTTTTGTAATTTTGTACAACATTTTTGTATACGGGGCATCAAAATATCTCCCACGCGCCTCAACTGCGTGGAGTCACGGGGTGTGTCACATAAGCCAAAAGGTGTACAATATTATATATAAAATGAGTTTAGGGGGGGTAATAGGACATTAGTTTAGTTAAGGTGTGTCTATGAGATTTCGGTCATAATCTAGGGGGTATTTGTGTCTTCTCCCCTTAAGGAACAATAAATAATAGGGGTAATATGACTATTGTACCCTTTCACTTTATTAAATTTAATGCTTTGAAAAATGTCTTAGATGATAAATAGTATTTAATAGAAAGGGCAAAATAGACGCAAAAGGTAAATTGTCTCTTGATTTTCTAAATTGGACAAGCATTGTTGGACAACTATTTTTAGTATAGTGGACAACTATTGTTGGACTGAGGGAGTACTAAATGGTGGGAAACAAAAGGTTTGACAACATTTAGCAATTATTTAATATTTAATAGAATTTCATTATGTTACATAGCTATTCATTTTTCTTTAATTAATTGTCTATATTCATCATAAATGTGAGAAGTTTTGCATGTTATTAACAAGGTATAAGGCATAAGTACCCCCTAGACTATGACTGAAATCACAAAGACACACCTAAACTTAACTAAGATCCTATCACCCGTCTGAACTCATTATTTTCGTATTTTTGTGCTGATGTGACACCTTCAACCACCCAAAGTTGTTGTGTTTTTACACACTCGCCCGCCATGTGAGTAAATATTATTTTTTTATTAATTTTTTTTTAAATCTTATTTTTTTAAAAAATAATATATTCTTTTTTTAAAAAAAATATTCTTATTTTTTTATATTTTATTTTAATTAAGTTAATACACATTTTTTACCTTGTATCGAAACTATTTTCTTTACTTACATTCATTGTTTTTTTCTTTTATTTTTCTATTGAGTTTGTTTTCTTTGTCTTTCGTTTTGATTTGATTTCAAATGTCTTGTATTTAAAATAAGTTAATTTTGAACGGATATCAAAATAAGTGAAGAAAATCAAATAAAGCATAAAAATATTAAAACATTAAACTTAAAGGACAATTATAAAAAAAATACGCATAATTAATCATATATCATATATATACATAAAAGAAAACTTTAGACCCGCCTACGTGGCGCCACCACAAACCAGGATTTCCTTTTAATTTATTTTATTTCCAATACTAGCCTTCCCTTTCATGAAAAGTTGTGACTTTTATGAAAGTTGTGACTTTTATGAAAAGTCGAGACTTTGATGAAGAGTTGCGACTTTTTAAAAAAGTTGTGACTTTTATGATAGGTTATGACCTTTCCGAAGGGTTGTAACTTTTCCAAAGAGTTGTGACCTCTCCGAAAAGACACAATAAGCATTTGTCCACACTATCCTTTGTTGTCTATAAATAGAGGAAATCCATCTCATTTTAAAACAACGAAAATTTTGAACTTCTTCTTCTTCTTCTTGACAATTAAATATTTGTGTAATCCTGTTGAATGACTCACTGATACAATTGTTTTTGTATCAATACACTGGTGAATATAATTGTTCTATCATGACAGGACCTATTCTTTTAAACCTCGGGTACTAGAGGAGAATAATTTCCTTAAGGGGACATTGTGCATTCAATGGGCTAGATTTTTTCCATTTTGTTTCATTTTATTGTTACAGATTCTGGTATGTTTTTTACAGTCATTAATTTATCCTTATAGTATTAATTATTATTTTTGAGTACATGCTTTAAATTTTGTTGTTTATGTTTCTGCAAAATTATTGTTATAAATATTTGTTAGTACAGATAAAATAACAAGCACTAATTGAGTATTCACGCAAGTTTTCTCTACTGGAATTGTTGAATGTACAATAAAAAAAAGCCCTTACAAATCTCTAATTTCTTCGTCAACAACGTCATTCCTTCACATACAAGGATGGGATTTTGTGTTCTTTAGAAAATCCTCTGAGAGTTAATAACATTGCATGCCCATATCTTTTTTGGTTTTTATGTTTTTGTTATTTATTTTTCCTAAATTTTATCAGTGGATATTATGAGTACTTTAAGGATTGAAAGTTGATTGAAGTGTTAGTCAATTCTTTGAGGTATGTTATGTCAAAACATTTGGATATCTCATATTTTACTTCCTTTCATTTATCTTTTTTCTCGTTGTTTTGTTGTCTCCTTAAAATTGTATTTATTATGTTTCGTTTCATATGTATATGATCTCACTTGGACAAAGCTTTCGTCCTTTTAATGTTTTTCTTTTTTCCTTCTCATTCGACTCTTCTAAATATATTTGGTGTGAGTTATGAATATTTTCGGCAAGTTTAATTTGAAGCATATGAAACAAAACCTACTCTAAATAAAAGTAGTATCTTAAGATACAAAAGATATGTCTATTAACATAGATTTATTGTCTTTCATGTCTCAAGTCATTGCTGAGAGTTTGAGTTATCTAGGTTAGACTCATTTTTAATTTTTTAATGTTAGAGAATATTTCTTTAACATGAGTCCAGAATCCAACATTTTGATCTACTTGTACTTTCATAATGAAAAAATTACACATACATATTTATGAAAAAAGTAATAAAATTGCATTGATGAAGTGTCTAGAAGGGTCTTCAGACCAACAGTTTAATGACGAATGAGTTTCTAAAAGGGTCGACAATCTTATTTTGATGTCGTTTCAAATTTATTTTTCTCCTTCTATAAATTTTGCTAGAGTAACAAAGTAAGAATAAAAAAAATTGGTGAACGTTTGACCTCAGACAAGTAGATTGTCTCTAAAAATATTTATTTATATTGTTGGGGTGTACATTTTTAACGGTCTTAACTTATTTATAACTAATATTTATTATTGAAAACTTTCACATAGTTTTTTTTCACAAGGAGTTATTCTAACCATTAAATTATCAGATTCTATATTTTTCATGTACAAAAACTTATAAAAAGTGATGTTTAATCGCTACACAAAAACATATTATGATAAATATATCATCAAACATATATTATGACAAGTTTTACGGCACGTGTGTTGCACGTGTGTATTGTATATATAGTATACCACGCTGTAAAATAGAATTAATATTACTAAATTAATTTTTTTCAGTAAATAATTATAATTGAAAGAACATAGGACAAGTGTTTTTAAGTAATTAATACAAATTGTCATGCGTTACTTGTATTTTGAGATCAAAATGACCAGATATCATTGAAACATTTCAAAATACATTCAAAGTTTATATGTGGGGAGAAAGTGGCATTTCTTTAGTAGTACTTTTACTTCACTCAATTTTGTAAGCAAATCTAACCAACAATTTTAAAAAAAAGATATCACTACAAAAAATGTCACCTATAGTCTTTCCTCTTGAGGTTATGAACATAAATGATGGACACCATTTAAGTACAATTTTTTTCATAAATATTCATACTTGAAATGTAGTATGTGCATGACACTAATAAGGATTACCATAAATATTTCAATATTTTATCTTTATACACAATCTAACTTTTACAAAATATTATTACTCAATTAATACTTGAGTAAGACTATCATAGAGAGGTAATTTTACAATAACAAAAAAAAGAGTATTTTGTTGTTATAACAAATGATGGTTAAATAGAGGTTTGAGTGTTTATATATATATATATATATATATTATATTTCAGTAGCATAATTTAATTATAATATATGAACAACATCACCTTTAGTGTTTTTTTTTTCTTCATTTCTTTAAGTTTCTACCTTATCTTTATAGAATGGTAGTATTCTCCTTGTTTCTACCACATACATATCATATAGTTGTTGTCTAATGAAAGATCTTGTATCTTATAGGAGATGTATCGTGATATAAAATATTAAACTTTTTCAATAATAAAAGTTAATAGATGAATAAAATTTAGTATTATTTATAGAATCTTTAATTTGATTTAAGATCATTATCAATCACTCTTTTCTTATCTATTTTTATATAGCTAGCAAGGAGTGTATCTTGTGACATAACATTTTCTCAATTAAAATGAACACAAAATAATAGGAAATTCATACTAAAAAAATTCCATAGTCAATATAAATATAAAAAAGAAAAAAATATGTGGAACAATACGTAACCAACGAAGAAGGAAGACGAAAATATATGTTCATGCAATATTCACTATAGTGTTCCATTTGATTGAATCTCTTGCCACCAAAAATTTACTTGATCCGTTGATTTTTACTTATATATATTAAAAAATAATTATTATCATGACTATATTATCATATTATAAGTAAAAGTTAATTTCTATTTTTGAATAGTGGATTTAACATCCAAACTAATAATTTAATGGAATATGTTGATACCCATTGTTTTAGAAAAATTGGAAAGAAACTCCTTCATGAGGGTAAGAAAATAAAAAATGAAAAAACAAAGAAGAAATATCTTACCCAAATCATGTGACTTTTTTCATATTTTTTATTATTATTGTCTTTCCCACAATTTTTCGTCACTGTTAACTCCTGGAAATCATAAGAAAAATACGAGTGCGAATTGTTGAATGATTGTCTATAATTTGTTCACCAACTCTTTCTTATGTGATACCTCAAATTTCGTTGAATTTTGAACTTAATCAGCTGTTGCAAATAACCCTTGAGATTTTTTAAGAAGAAGAAGAGTACAAAAATTTAAATAATTGTAGTTAAAAGTGAGAGGAAATGTAACAACCCTCAAAATGAAGTAGCATAAAGTAGAGCCTCACATGGGTTTTATGCATTAATAACTTGTCAAAATAATGAAGAATAGACTTTTAATTCAGTTTTAAAGAGTTTGGAAGTCAAACGTCAAGGGATGACCAAGACATTTGGAAACTAGTCTTTTACGATTTGGTTTGTTCTAGTATGTTGTTCATGTTTTTATGTGTTGTTTGGAGTCTAAAATCAGTGGAGGTGATTCTAGTGTCTTAATAAATGTTTTTAGGGTCAAAATGTTCGGATACGACGCCCCGGGAGCCACCCTAAGGGTCCCCGAGGAGGACCCCAACCTTGGCCAAGCAAGCTGCCAAGGCAGCTTGAAGTTGTGCTTGGAGGGAGCATGTCCGCGTCGCGGACTAGCTCCACCAAGGGCCAAAAGTTTGGTCCGCATCATAGACATGTCGTGGATTCTACTGTCTCGAATTTAATTTCCAAAAAACTTGTGGGAACACCTCCGCGTCGCGAACTTGTTTCCCAACGAAATCTGCGAAAATAAAACTCAAGTTTGACTTGTTTAAAAGGTCCAACTAAGTGAGGGGTAGTTTGGGTACTTTGGGGAATTATTATAAACGGTTATTCTACCTATTTTAGGGTATTTTAAGTTGGTTAAAATCCCAAAACCTAAAATTAGACCCCGTTCTTCAAATTGACCCTTCCCTCTCAAAATAGATTCTCTCAAAAACTCCATTGAAGACTTTGATGAAGCTCAAGCTAGAAGATGGGTTTTCAACTGATTTCTTCTTCAATTTCATGGGTCTTCAATAATTAAGGTATGGTGACTCTTGATTCTTGAATAACCTCTCATTCAAGGTGTTCTATCAAAGATTTTCAAAAGTGATTCAAATACCAAAATTCCCAATTTTCAATCTAAACATGGGTTCCTTGTCAAACAATTTTATAAATCATTCTATTGATGAATTAATGTGGAATTAATGTTTTTAAGACAATTTTCAAACGAATTCTTGAAGAACCCATGATCCCCAAATTCTCAAAATTGGCCTATGATGTGGGTCTTTGTGAATATGATCTCTATTGGTGAAATTATGTTTAGATTAGATTGTATTTATGTTTCTTATGATTATCTATACTTATTCATGTTGAATTGTTGGTATATTGATGAGTTGAGAATTATGGCCTTATGGGCAAAGTTATGGGTTGATCCCTTTGTTATAGAATTGTATTTAGATTATATTCATGTTATTGAATTACATTGTTGATTCCTATTGCTATCTATGTCAATTGAATATGAATTGTTGAGGATTGATCCATGGTGATCATGGCTTGGAGAATTGGTAAGTTGACCTAACTTCTAGTCTATAGTATGAGAATTGATGTTGTGTGGTTTGATCCACTTATGGTGGAGGTGTTCACTTCTTGTCTATCTATGCATGTTGAGAGCATGGCCTTGAAGGAAATAGATGTGAAGTGAATTGATGATTATGATGCATATGTTTATGAGGTTATGCTATGAAGGTTATGTATGAAATCCTCAATGCTAGCATGATGTTTAAAGTGTATTGATGATGAGGAGTATAATGTGAATGATAATGTTAGGGATAAGGTGTGGTCTACATGATTGATTATGTTAGGTACTATTGTGGAATGACCCCTACCTATATGACCCCTATATTAATGTTTGATCATATACATGTTAGGAGTACCTATTCAATGTTGAAGGTGTCCTTTGTCTCCTATGATGGAGTGTGGGTGTGTGGTCTAGAATCCCAAAGGGCTTTATATGTGAATTGCTCATGAATTGGGGACATTGTGAATGTGTTGTGATCCCTTTAAGGGAAGAACACTCAATATCAATGTTGTTGCTAATATGTCACTATGAGGACCAATGTGCGCGCACACACACACTCTACATGTATAGCTATGAATATGATGTGTTATGGTGTCTATTGAAAGGTTAACTCTTATATGCACCATTACATCTTATTATGCATGCAAAGTGTATGATTAGCAAGGTATGAATATGTGTTGTATAAAGGAGTTTATGTGAAAGGCTTTCTCACATATGTACACACACACATGAATGAATGAATAAGGTTTATGATAATCTAGTGAAAGTGAGTCTCTTGATAGGTTTCCTCAATTGTACTCTAAACTAGACTATGTTATGAATATGGTATGATTATGTGAAAGGTCATTCTCACATAATGTAGGTTCTACAATGAAAGGTCATTCTCATCTTAGAAACCTTTGAGCTATATGACATGAGGGATTAAGTCCCTAAAGCCTATTTTATGAACTAATGTTAAATAAAGGCTTAAAGATGTTTAAAAAGGGAGTTGGAACTTAGCACCGAGTGAACATGAAAAATGAGAGTGGGGGCTTCACGTTTAGCAAGTCCGGCTTCCCACAAGAGAACCTTCACGTTTAGCAAGTCCGGGTTCCCAACATAGATGTTTTCTCATGAGATGGAAACCTCCACGCCTAGTAAGTCAAGGTTTCTAGTAGCAATCTCTTTGTTCCATAACTACGTGCCCCCGTAGGTATTAGCTTAGTGGATCCACTAGATAGCTATTATGTATGTAAGTCCTACTTTGGCAAGTAGTATCCTCTCTTTTCGGTGTGGGAGTAGAACACTGGATTCCATGTAGCTCACATGGTCTATGTCGGTTATGGCAATGTCTCCCGAAAGTTAAGAAATGAACTAAGATAAGAATATGAACTCTAGTCATGTTTTCTTGAAGAGTTACTTAGTGTAGGTAGGACTATGGACCCTACTTATGCATTGCACAAGTGTACTCTAAGGGAGGTTATGATTAGGCTCTTTATGTAATGAAGACTAGTGTAAAGTAGTCATACTATATTAATAGGAAGTAGGTGCAAGTGTATGGGCAAAAGTATGGGCAAGTGTAGGTAAGAATGGTAGGTGTACAAGTGTCATAAAGTAAGTGTGAAGGGGTTGCGAGGGTGGTTTACCTATGGTATGAACTAAATGAGTTATGACTAATGATGTAGAAAATGAATGAGTCCTTATATGATGTTATGAAGTATGTTGGTCTTATGTCTAATATTAAATGAAGATGTTAAGACTTGTTGAATATGATGTGCCTAGTCTATGGTGGCTTCCTAGGAACACTTGGTGGGAGTAATATTATGGGATGCTACTTGCACATTGCACTAGTGTGACTTGGGGGTTGTCTCAGGTGATGGTGCCTATGTGAAGACTATGTCTTATGGTGTACTTATGACTCTATGAATATATGTGGTTGGATTGATGAACGCTATATGTAAGTTCACCTTTGGTAACCTTAAGGCAAAACATTGCACCAAGTATTCCCTAAGGGTTGCTTGAGGAAAGGAGTTAAGATAAAGAGGAAGGTAATGTATTGTATGCATTGAATGTGCCTAAAATGTTATTAGTGGCTCTATGTGCTATTATGAATGGTTTCTGTGTGTATGATGATGTATGTGGTTTATATTGTGCCTATGTACTAAATGTTCTTGAAGTTTCTCTAAAAAGGCATGATGCATAGGTTCCAACTAAATTTCCTTTTAAGAGCATGTTTTGCATGGTTATCATACTTAGTGCATTCTTGTACTAACACCATTCTTCTTCATCTTTTACACCAAGTGTAGGTGGTGGTGGCTAAAGGGTCTTTTCTAGAAGTGATGAGCTTGGTTTACTATTCCCAAGTTCAGGTGTGTCTTTAAAGATTCAAGGGCCTTTAAGTTAAAGAGTTTCCTTAAGTTCTATGTACTAGATACTAGTTTCTTTTGTATTGTAAGGGTTGTGTCCCTCTTGTGTTGTAGTCATGTTTTAAGATGGCTACCTTGAGACGTAGTACTCCAATTTTTGTATTAAAGGTTTAAGGAGGTGACTTTTATGTCTTGTGTTATAGTATAGAAAAGTTTTAAATTTTCCGCTATTTTTCTATGATAAATGCTATGACGAATGCTAATGGCTTGTATAAGACCTCTGAGAGGTCGAATACGCCGGTAACGACTAGGGGGTGCTCTCGGGTCGTTACAGGAAACTCCTCTATTTATAGCTAACAAATAGTAGTATGAATAGGTGCTAATTGTGCCTTATCAGAAAAGTTACAACCTTTCGAAAAAGTCATTGCTCATTGGAAAAGTCACAACCCTTTGGAAAAGTCATAACTCATTGAAAAAGTCACAACCCTTTGAAAATGTCACAACCTTTTGGAAAAATCACAGACCTTCGGAAAGTCACAATTCATCGAAAATGTCACAACCCATCAAAAAAGTCGCAATCTTTTGGAAAAGGCACAACTCTTTGAAAATATCACAACTCTTTAATGTGAAAAGGTATCTATTTTTAATATAATACAAATAATTAAATTAATGAATAAAATAAATTGAGTATTTTTAATTGAGGGTATTATAGTAATTCAACATTCAAGTTTGGGAGTTCATGCTTTTAAGGTAGTATTGATAAATTATGTAAAAGATAAAAATAATTAGATATCAAGATATTTTTAATCATTCATTATATATTTACAATTCTTGAGATATGTGATGATGTCAAATAATTTAATTTCTATTGAAATGTTCTTAAAACCTACTAAAATTTACTTTTTTTTTTCTTATAACAATGGATTATTGGAAAGTTTACTCAAAAGCTTAGAAAGATTATTTATGCCCGCGCGAAGCGCGGGTTTATTACCTAGTTAAAAATAATTTAAAGTTAAAAGATAATAAATTAATAAAAAAATTAAATCAAAAAGAAATTAAAATAATTATTTTACAAAGAAAGAAATAAAAATAATTATATATTTATAAGTTTTATTATCAATAAATATGTGTACTAACTAATTATAAAAATTACCAATCAAAAAATGACATGTGTCCATTTTGTGCACTCATCACTTGCCTTCAAAAGAGTGTGCACTATTATGAACCAAGTCCAGTGCAATGTAGATTCTCATGTCATACAAGTTGTTATTGGGCTGACAAGAGCTATTGGGCCGAGAACGAGCAATAGGGCCAGGTTAATTTGGGATCCGGGTTGAGTAGTGGGCATGAAACGGTTCCAACTTCCAACAAAAATGGTAGTGATATGTGATGGGATTATGCAAATTGTCGAGAAAAATGTCTAGTAATCTCATCCCCTTTCTTTGAGTCTATGTTTCTCATCTCCCTTCTAGTTATCTTCTTCAATGGTTTCTTTGTTTTACTAGTTCATTATAGTTTTGCGATTTCCTTGTTAGTTCCATTTTCCATTGTAACTTTGACTTTAGCGATTATAATATTTGAATGTTTCTATTATGAAATTGGAGTTGTTACATTAGTGCTTTCATTTTCGTACTCTAATGTCAGCGATGGGCGTAGATTGATTCACCGGGACGTGTAATCCAGATGACTAGATTTTTCAGGCCAAACAATACTTTGCTTACCTTGGCTTCCCAAAGAATGACTGGCTACCTCTTCCTTTCTTCTATCCCGACGGTGAGGCACTCGACTAGTTCCGTTGGATGTATCACAACAAACAATTTTGGGATTGGAAGCATTTCAAGGAAAAGTTATCCTTGCGATTTCGAGCACAAACCTCCCCAAAGTCTCATGAGGTGCACTCAAATTTAAGACCATTCTAACATTGCTACAGAAGCAGGACAATTTTCAGTTATGTCTACGCAAATTGACAACATCCATATCTCAACTTCCAGTATATCCAATATCATGAGCTTGTCATCAACAATAATTCAAGAGGTTGCGGTAGAAGATACAACTGACAGTGCTCTTATGAGGGCTAGCGAAGAGATTGCCTCTGCTTTGGTTGATGGAGAATCAACCATTACAAATAATTCTGAGGTACATCTTGAGATATTTGACACTTTGATCGACACAAAACTCTTTTTAGTTGGGACAAATTTGGTCATGGGAGATGAAAATTCAGGTCATGCAGACTAGGTGTTTGATGAAAGTTCTCACCAGATTGAAGACTCAGTCCATGAATTTGACATGGCATTTGACTTGGTAGAGGATAATTCATTATGGTTGCAAATGCCTTTGCAAGTAACTGAGGTGCTAAGTACACCTACTTAGTGCATTGAAATTGATTATCGTGGTGATATGCACTCTAGGAAATCAAATGTTGCGGAAGATGAATGTCTTGAAACTAATATGGACGTAGTGTTTGGTGGAAGTCTCCAACGTAACAAGTCCGACCAACAGGGCCAATTTGCAAATCTGAAGCTATTGTAGTGACTGAAAATTCTGTTTTCCATGAGATTTTGTGTTCTGACTTTTATGCACCAATAAGAATTGCTGGAGAGATCTCCCTTATCCCTAGTGATGATGATGATGAGATTGCTGAATCTTATCCATGCCTATTCAATCAGTCATATTTTGCCGATTTTGGGACTCTAGCAATTGAGAGCATAACATATGGCTTACCCACTTGCTATTGGTTTGACACTGGCAATATGTTTCTCAGTCCATTGCCTTCGTGTTCAGACATAGGACACGTGGTGATTATTTATCTGCAACGAAATTTGATAAGAATGGTTATCTTCCTATTACTGGCACTCAAGGTGGCAATGTCCAATTTTTTGCCATTATGTGCTCATGTTGTTATAATAGTGGGAATGACTCAAAAACAGCTTGTGAAGGAGCATTTCACAATTGGTTGCTCAACATGTTGGTGAGTTAAGTCCTAGCTGTAGGATCGGGCAATTCAAAGGTGCACCAAGTGTTCGACAGAATATCCAATGAAGCTTGGAAGGTATCCAATGTTATGTTTACTTTGTTACTGGTTGGGGTGCTAGTTGAACCATTTAAAGAAACACAAACTATTCGGCAACTGCACTTAACAGACAGAGAGTATTTGTTAATTTCTTTTGGAGGTTGAGAACTTATAGTGTCACCCTCACAATCTACACACGCCATACCAATGAGGTATTGTAACACCCCGCATACTAAAACAGACCAGATTGCAGATTTCTGGTGTTGCAGATGGCAACTATGGGCACCACCACGGACCGTAGGAGGACCCACGATCCGTCTTGCAGGTCCATGGATCGCACCTGCGACCCTCCTTCTAGAAGCCTAAAAAAATTGGCTAAGGGTTAGGCTACACCAGGACCTATGAACCGTAGGTCAGACCCTCAGAATCCCGCACCCAATCACGAGTGATGGTTGACCAGCACGGACCGTCAGTTGATCGATGGTCCGTCGGTGACCACGACAGCAGTTAAGTCAGGGGTCTTTTGGTCTTTTCCTTATGAGTTGGACCCCTAAACTATGTCATTTAGACCCTAAACTACGTGGTATTGGTTAGTTTTAGCCTATAAACAGAACAAGAACTTACCTAAGTCAAATCATTCACCAAAACATAAAAAATTAGAGCGTAAAGGGGAGAAAGAGACGACCGAACCCTTCTCAAGAACGCAACGAGTCTTCACCAGTTCCAGCCCCTAAATCGAAAGATTTCTTCGTGGAATTCTTCACCAGGTATGTGGGATTTCACTAGTGGGTTCCTTTCACCGATTAGGTCCCTAGATTTTAATCACATTCTTCATTCCCTTAATGTTATCTAGACCTAGGGTTTCTAGAATTTCAGCAGATCATTATGAATTAGTTACTGTAATGTCCCTAATCAGATTATCATGGTTTTAGTATTGTTTTGCGTAGATAGCTTCATAAATTCAGAATCCTAGCTATGTAGTTCTTTTAGTTCATGAATTACACATGCTAAGTCAGTTATTTCATATATACATGCCTTAGATATATGAATGTTTCATTATCAATACATTAATGTTGCATTTTCAGTTAGCATGTCATTATTTTGAGCTATCCAGTATTATAGAAATACAGTCATAAATTGTTAATTACATTATCAAATGGGAGAAGCTTAATACCTAGTGGACTAGGGTTCAGCGTACCCGAATAGTCCTAGAACTACATGCCCCCATAGGTTGTAAGTCCCCTCTGTGGGCATCATTTTAGTGATCACTCTAGTCATGCCTCTATACCTCTGGCAGGGTATATTGGGTCCTCTCGATGTGGTGTATACATCGGACTTCACATTTAGCTCACATGGTTTTATGACGGTTATTAGTAGCTCCCTTAGTGCATTGACCATGTTATTAGTTTTAGTTCATATTTCAGTTTCAATATGTGTAAACTTGGAAATTGCATTCAGTATTTCATGTGTTGTATTCTTAGTATATTCTCATGTGTTATCTCTCATCATTGCTCAAATTTATGCTTTGATTCAGTTATGATTATTGTTCAGTTTTACCCCATCCCTGATGCTCAGTACCTTTTTAAGTATTGATGCATACTCTCCGCTACATCTTCTCGTGATGTAGGTTCAGGTCCTCAACAGTCAGATCATGCATAGATCGGTTGCCGATCTTCAGTTCAGCAACATTAGTGGTGAGTCCTCATTCTTCGAGGACTAGTGACATGATTATCTTTCTCGCTTTTAGCTTTAGTTTAAGTTTTGCTAGATCTAGCTGGGGCATGTCCCAGCACTTCTAGTAAGTTTAAAGGGTTTTTTCAGACATAGTTAGATTCAATTATAGTGTTAGAGTTTGATTTTTCATTTGTACTCAAACTCACAATTTTCGTTTATTCAGATTTATTATATGGGTATTCCCCATCATTTTATTACATATTTGTTCTTATGATTTAACTTCCACAGAGTACTTTATTGATTCATTGTAACATTAAACTATGCTTATGTTATGCCAGCAGGGTTAGCTTGGGGTCATTCGTGATCCTAGGTCCCGTGTGTGTGCCCTGGGGGTAGCTTCGGGGTGTGACAGGCATTTTGATGACAACTCTCTTTGTAGTGGCTTTTCTAGATAGAAAATTGATTTGGTGGCATTTGACGAAATGTATGTTGACATAAATTTCCTGAAACTTACAATAATTGAGGATCTATATCTTGATAAACTACTTTTTGAGAATAATGGTGGTGTTTCAAAGAGTAATATCCAATCTTAGGATGTGAGGAATGATGTTAAACAAGAAAAAAATAATGAGGGAATAAGACATGCTGAATGTTTCTTTCCTATGGATGATGGAGTGAATCTTTTCCTCGTTAAGCTTGGTGGAATGGTGAAGGTTAATTGTGTGTAGGATCAGGGAATCAGTTCCAAGACTATGCACCAAAATGGTCTTATGGAGACCACCGAGGCACACCTATTGCTCGAATTTATTGATCTTACTTCTCAACTTTTTAATTACTTTTATGATGCTCACTTGAAAGAGAGTACTTAATCTAAATAAAGGAGGAACACGACATTAAGGGGGCTCTTGGTATTTTGTTATGTGTCGTTGAGTTGTCACAAGATAATGGATGGCAAGTTTTTCTTGATATATAAGCGTGCGTGGAAGCTAAGGATATGTCTAGCGATATTAAGCGTTGTGTTCTTACTCTTGTTTATGCTGCATTACTGGACCCAAAGCAGGAGAAACCTGTTTAAAATGGACAACCCCACAATAATTGCCAATATATGTCAATTGTTTGCATAACTCTTATGGTACCTATCAGTGTTCCTAAAATGACAATTGTGTTGGTTTAAGGTCAAGAGTACATTTTACCTCCTTGGTTAGTACATATTCACCCAAATCTCAGAAATATGGCTTTTAACATGTCTATGTTCAGTGCAAAAACTTCATCCCAAATAGTGAGTTGTGATTTGGTTTCATTTGGGACTAATTCATTGTTTCAAGTAGTGCACAAAATCACAATATCATTGAAGAAAGTCATTGGTGCATGGAGTGACAAATATTTAACAGTTGAAGTTATAATGCAGCATCAAAAAGTGTCAACAGATCAATGTGCTTATTGGTGTTTGAAAATGATATATAACTCTCCTGATAACATCTCATTTTGGGTTAATACTCATACTAGTGTGTGCAATGATTATTATAAATTGCAGGTGTGGTTTCGAGTGCATCTATGTTGCAGGTATTTTGATTTTTAAATGGGTCAAGGTTGTTCAATCTACTCAGCTACTGTTCTCTGAGGCAATTGGTGATGAGCATGCTATTTACATTGTTATTGTCTTGAACCTAGAGGACAAGGTTCTTATTGACGACGGGAGTATTGTTATGAACCAAGTCCAGCCCAACGTAGATACTAATATCATACAAGTTGTTATTGGGCTGACAAGGGCTATTGGACCAAGAACGAGCAATAGGGCTAGGTTAATTTGGGATACACGTTGAGTAGTGGGCATGAAATGGTTCCAACTTCCAACAAAAAGGGTAGTGATATGTGATTTGAGGATTATGCTATTTTTTGAGAAAAAATAATTAGTCCTCTGATCCCCTTTCTTTGAGTCTATGTTTCTCATCTCCCTTCTAGTTATCTTCTTCAATGGTTTCTTTGTTTTACTAGTTCATTATCGTTTTGTGATTTCCTTCTTAGTTCCATTTTCCGCTATAGCTTTGACTTTAGCAATTATAATATTTGAATGTTTCTATTGTGAATTTGGAGTTGTTACATGCACACTCTCTTTGAAATGTCAGTGTTTGTGGTGTATTTATTCTATTTTAAATTAGTTTAGGGGGTAATAGAACTCTAGTTAAGTTTAGGTGTGTCTCTGGGATTTCAGTCATAGTCTAGGAGGTACTTATGCATTATCCCTATTAATAAAAATCATTCTTATTATTAGGGTAAACTAAATATATGATTGGAAGAAATATGTTGAAGGAAAACTTCAACTTGCAATAAAATGATTTATTCAAAAGTTAACCAATAAATTAACATAGTTATTTTCAATTTTTTTACATCATAAGTTATTAACCGGTCACTGTGTAACTTACAAAATGAATATGGTCAATTTATGACTCTTTAGCTTGCAATTAAGTTAGGAGGCTGAACAGAATATGAAATATTTTTAATAATTAATATTTAATTTATTCGATATTTCATAAAATTTTGAATTAGAATAGGGGTAAAATCATATTTTAACTTGTAACTTTGTGGCTTCCCAATTTAGTATAATATGATTTTGTTACGTGTATTGCCACATTATTTAATGTTTTCATATTACAAGTCTATTTGTCATGTGCATTGTCATATTATTTAATGTTTTCGTATTACGAGTCTATCTGTCATCAGTATATTTACGTTTATTTTATATTTCATATTATGTGAATCTATTATTAGACTTACCTGTATATTGCTATATCGGGAGGAGATCCTTGAAACAACATAAAATTATCTATGTGTGACATATATGTCACCGGTTTGAGCCATGGAAGAAGTAACTGATGTTTGCACTAGGGTAGGCTATTTACATCACACACCCTTAGCGTCAGACCTTTCCCTAGATCCCGTTAACACGTAATAACATTCCATAAAAGACTTTCTTATGGGGTGGGGGGTGGGAAATCAAGACCACTATATTTGGGGGACAACTTGTGTAATTTTCTGAAGTTCAATGACATATTTGAGCCTTTTCTCTTTAATAAATGACTTTTTTTATATAAAAAAAGGTCTTACATGTTTTACATACCTTTTAGGAAATAGTCTAATGATCCCTCTCGAGCAAGCTGATAATCATATGAGAAATGTCTGACTACGATCTAAAATTATGTAAGTTATTACAAACATTAGACAATAGCATATTATGGTGTATCTAAGGTTGAGAAATATATGAGCAGACATTATAGCCAATCTAATATAAACTGGGAGGGTAATTTCTCAAAGGTTATATTTTGGGCAAAGTTCACATAAGGACAAAATGTAAATGGTAATCTATTTGCTAAATCACTCAAATTAACACAAAAAAATGACATAAATAGCTGTTTATCAAAATAATGACCCACAAATATATACTCTAAACAGTTTCATGCCATCAAACGTTGAAGAATAAGCCTGCAAAGTTAACAACATATCAGGAGTAAAGACTCAAGAGCTAATAGAGATAGGGCTGCCCTGATATTCGATCTAAATACAGCGAGGCACATCGGGAAAGAGATTACCCAGGAAGAACTTACTTTTGGAAGTTGCGGATTCCATTTAGTAAGTTGAGTACTGATGACTATTCTCTATCCATCGTGAAATTGATCAAAGTTAATTTTAAAGTTATTTTCTAAGGTTCGTGATTAACGATTTAGTCCGATGATTGGAATATGTGGATTCTCAAATTTTTGTCCGCCTTTCTATACTTGAATTTGCAAGAAAAGATTCGCTGATACTTGTGCAAATGATTCAAGATTCAGGACCAAAAGTTGTATTTGCCCATTTAGTTACTTGACCGTGTAAAAAATTCTACACCGTCGATGGATATTAGTTAGACTCCTATTTTATTCCACACTTCACATAAGATAAATTGTTAATTACATAATTTATTGGAAGTAGCTTAATACCGAGTGGACTAGGCTTCAGTGTACCCGAATAGTCCCAGAACTACATGCCCTCGTAGGTTGTAGGTCCTCTCTCTTAGCATCATTTTAATGCTCACACCAGTCATGCCTCTATACCTCTGGCAGGGTATATTGGGTCCTCTCAATGGGGTGTATACATTGGAATCCACATTTAGCTCATGTGGTTTTATGTCGGTTATTAATAGCTCCCTTACAATCAGATTCTATTGCATTGACCATGTTATAAGTTTTAGTTCATATTTCAGTTTCAGCATGTGTAAACGTGGTCATTGCATTCAATATTCTCAGTATATTCTCATGTGTTACCTCTTATCATTGCTCATATTTATGCTTTGAGTCAGTTATGATTATTGTTCCATTTTACTCTATCACTCATGCTCAGTATCTTTCAAGTACTGATGCATACTCTGCGATACATCTTCTCTAAGCTAGGTTCAAGTCCTTAGTAGTCAGATCACGCATAGATCGGTTCCCGATCTTCAGTTCAGCAGCATCAGTGGTGAGTCCTCATTATTCGAGGACTAGTGACAAGATTATCTTTCTCGCTTTTAGATTTCGTATTAGTTTTGCAAGATCTAGCTAAGGCATGTCCCAACACTTCTAGTCCGTTTAGAGGCTTATTTCAGACATTGTTAGATTCAGCTATAGTGTTAGAGTTTGATTTTTCATTTGTACTCAAAGTCTCACTTTTCATTTATTCAGATTTAGTATGGGTATTTCCCACCATTTTATTACAGATTTATTCTTATGATTTAGCTTCCGCGCAGTACTTCATTGTTTTAATTTATCTTTAAGTATGCTTATGATATACCAACAGGGTTAGCTTGGAGTCATTCGTGATCCTAGGTCCCGTGTTTGCACAAAGTGTGTAGCTTCATGGCATGAAAAATTTGGTATCATAGCACTAGGTTTAAGATTTCTAGGATGTCAGAAAAGACGTACTAAGTAGAGTCCTTTTCATAGGTGTGAAGTGCACCACATCTAATGAGAAGGAGGCTGCAAGGTGTTTTACGAAAATCTTCAAAATTTTTTACTCTTATCGTGCATGAGAAATGATCTAATTCCTTGTGCTAATCCTTTATTATGCGCTTTCAGTGATAATGCCTCCTCGTAGAGCATACGCAAGGAATGTGAATGCCAGGAATGCAAACACAACTAATCCAGTCCAGATCAAGAAATTTCAAATGCAGAATTTAGGAATGCTATCCAGTTGTTGGCTCAGAGTGTGACCAACCATAACAATCAACAGGTTCCAGTTTCGGCAAATGCTAATGTTTGGTTAGCTGCAGCTAGAGTTTGGGATTTTGTTAGGATGAATCCGCCTGAGTTCTTAGATCACAGATTGGTGAGGATCCCCAAAACATCATTTCTCAGGTCAAGAAGATCTTTGGAGTGAAGCAGGTAACTGGAAATGATCAGGTTGAGTTGGCATCTTACCAACTTAAGGATGCAACTCATATCTGGTATACTCAGTGGAAAGAGAACAATGGTACAGATGCAGCTCCTATCACTTGGGAATGCTTTAGTGAGACCTTTCTGGAGAGATTCTTCCCGAGAGGGTTAAGAGAGGCAAAACCTAAAGAGTAAATGAATTTGAGGTAGGGATTGATGACAATCCAAGAGTATGGACTCAAGTTCACCCAACTCTCCAGGTATGGTTCTCACATGGTTGCTGATTCCAGGGCCCAAATGAACAACTTCATGTATGAGATATCCGATCTAGTGAAAACAGAGTGTAGGAATGCTATATTGCTTGAAGATATGAACATCTCTAGGCTCATGACTCATGCTCAGTAGGTTGAGGGTGAAAATCTTAGGGAACAAGCTAAAGAGAATAAGAAGGCTAGGACAGGCAACTATGACTATTCTCAACAAAAAATCGGGTAGTGGAAATCGCTCACAATTTCAACAGAAGTCTTCAACTCTTGCACCTTCATCATCTTGTGTTACATCCTCCAAGTTCCGAAATGATCACAAAAGTTGGCCATCATGCTCTAAGTCTCAAGGTAGTATTTCAGGCACCATAACCTACCCAACTTGTCCAAAGTGTGGTAAGAACCATCTGGGCGAGTGTCTTGTAGGAAAGGAAAGATGCTTTGGGTGTGGTCAGTATGGTCACAGGTTGAATGATTGTCCTTCTAAGCAGTGTCAAAGAGGCAATAATGGTAGAGCTCAGTCCATAACTTTAGCAGCACCAGCAGGTCTCCTGACTCAGCACGGTAACTCATCTGGTATAGGTGGTGGTCAGCACCAAAACATGTTATATGCTGTCCCGGCTTGTCAAGATCAGGAAGATTATCCTAATTTAGTCACTGATATGTTACGAGTCTTTGACTTAGTTGTTTATGCATTCTTAGATCCAGGGGCTACTCTTTCCTTTGTAACTCCTTATATAACAATCAACTTTAGTGTTAGTCCAAAAACTCTCTCAGAACTCTTCTCAGTCTCTACTCCAGTTGGTGACCCAGTAATAGCAAGACGTGTATATAGAAATTGCCCTGTCATAGTCTCCCAGAAATTCATCTCAACAGATCTTATAAAACTATATATGATAGACTTCGACATCATTTTAGGAATTGACTGGTTGCATTCCTGTTATGCCTCTGTCGATTGTAGAATTAGGATCGTTCGTTTTCAGTTTCCAGATAAACCGATCTTAGAATGGAAGGGTAGTAGCTTAGCACCTATGGCTCGATTCATTTCTTACCTTAAGGCAGAAAGATAATATCTAAGGGTTATCTCTATCATCTTGTTCGGGTTAAGGCTTCAAGCTCCAAAACCCCAACTCTTGATTCAGTTCCAGTAGTCAATGAGCTCCTAGAAGTGTTTCCAGAAGATCTTCCCGGAGTTCCTCTCGAAAGGGAAATCAACTTTGGAATTCATCTCCTTCCAGATACCCAACGTATTTCCATTCCTCCTTACAGAATGGCTCCAACTGAGCTTAAGGAATTGAAGGAGCAGTTGAAAGACCTTCTAGATAAGAGCTTCATCAGACCTAGTATTTCCCTATGGGGTGCACCAGTGTTGTTCGTGAAGAAGAAAGATGGATCTCTCAGAATGTGCATTGACTATAGGTAGTTGAACAAGGTCACAATCAAGAATAAGTACCCTATCCCTAGGATTGATGACTTGTTTGACCAACTTTAGGGTACTAGTCATTTCTTGTAGATAGACCTCAAATCGGGTTATCATAAACTTAGAGTTAGAGATAGTGACATTCCGAAGACAACCTTTAGAACTTGGTATGGTGATTATGATTTTGTAGTTAAGTCATTTGGACTAACCAATGCTCCTGCATCTTTCATGGATTTGATGAATAACGTGTTCAAGTAGTATTTGGACTTGTTCGTTATCGTCTTTATTGATGATATCCTCATTTACTCAAGGAAAGAGGAATTAGGACATGCAAACCATTTGAGGTTTGTTTTGCAAACTCTCAAAGATCGCCAATTATTCGCTATGTTTAGCAAATATGAGTTTTGGTTGCTATCCGTTGCTTTCCTTGGGCATATTCTATCTAGTGAAGGTATTTGACTGGATTCTCAGAAGATAGACTTAGTGAAACAATGGCATAGACCTACCTCTCCTACAAATATCAGAAGTATCTTGGGGCTAGCTACTATTAAAGTAGGTTCGTGGAAGGATTTTCATCCATAGCCTCTCCATTGACTAAGTTGACTTAGAAATCTATTAAGTTTCAATGGTCAAATGATTGTGAGAAAAGCTTTGCAAAATTGAAAACTAGGTTGACTACAACTCCTATTTTGACTCTACCATAAGGGTTCAGATGGTTATGTTATCCATTGTTATGCATCTAAGTCAGTCTAGGGTGTGTGCTAATGCAATGAGGAAAGGTTATAACATATGTTTCTTGACAGCTTAAGGTGCATGAGAAGAACGATCCAACTCATGACCTCAAGCTAGCAGCAGTGGTGTTTGCACTTAAGATTTGGAGACATTACTTGTATAGTGTTCGCGTAGATGTTTTCACAGACCATAAGAGACTTCAGTATGTGTTCACCCAAATGGAGTTGAATCTTCGCCAGAGGAGATGGCTTGCATTCCTCAAGGATTATGAAATAAGTGTGCATTACCATCCTACTAAGGTAAATGTAGTAACAGATGCTCTTAGCAGACTATCTATGGGTAGTGTAGCACATGTTGAGGAAGAAAGAAATGAACTAGCGAAAGATGTTCACATACTTGCTCGCTTAGGAGTTCATTTTATGAGCATATCAGATTGTGGTGTAACAGTTCAAATTGGGTCAGAATCTTCATTGGCAGTGGAGGTTAAGGAAAACCAAGACAATGATTCGATATTGCTTCAACTAAAGGGTGCAGTCCATCAACAGAGAGTTGAGGTTTTCTCCCAAGGGAGAGATGTTGTGCTTCGTTATCAGGGTTGATAATGTGTTCCTAAGGTGGGTGAATTAAGACAATAGATTCTTGTAGAAGCCCATAATTCTAGACATTCTATTCATCCAGGTGCCACTAAGATGTACCGTGATCTGTGGGATGTATTTTGGTGGAATGGTATGAAAAGGGATATAGCGGATTTTGTGGCTAAGTGCCCAAATTGCCAGTGAGTGGAGGTAGAACATCAGAAACCAGGAGGTATGACTAAAGAGATCGACATTCCTACTTGGAAGTGGGAAGTGATCAACATGGACTTCATCATAGGTTTACCTCGTACTCGCAGACAACATGACTCCATTTGGGTGATTGTTGACAGAGTTACTAAGTCTACGAACTTTTGGCAGTTAAGACAACAGATTCGGCGGAGGACTACGCCAAGCTTTATGTTAATGAGATAGTTAAGTTGCATGGGGTTCCTTTTTCTATCATCTCAGATAGAGGTCCTCAGTTTACCTCTTATTTCTGGAAGTCGTTTCAGAAAGGTCTTGGTACTTAGGTTAATCTTAACACATTATTTCATCCACAGATAGATGGGCATGCAAAGCGTACCATTCAGACCTTAGAGGACATGTTGAGAGTTTGCCTATAATAATAGTTACAATTCCAGCATTCAGATGTCCCCTTAAGAGGCATTGTATGGGCATAGATATAGGTCTCCAGTTGATTGGTTTGAAGTAGGTGAAATACGCTTGATAGGGCAAGATTCAGTTCATAATACTATGGAGAAAGTGCAACTCATTAGATATAGACTTAAGACAACCCAAAGTCGCCAAAATTCCTATGTAGACGTAAGGAGAAGGGAACTAGAGTTCCAAGTTAATGATTCGGTTTTCTTGAAAGTATCACTAATGAATGAGGTGATGAGATTTGGCAAGAAAGGGAAGCTCACTCCTAGATATGTAGGCCCTTATAAGATCTTGAAAAGGGTTGGTAAAGTGCCTTATGAGTTAGAGTTGCCAACAAAACTAGCAGCAGTGCATCCGGTTTTTCACATTTCGTTGTTGAAGAAGTGTGTGGGTGATCCAACATCTACTGTGCCTTTAGATAGCATGGCTATGAAGGATATTCTCACTTATGAAGAAGTACCAGTTAAGATTCTTGATCCTCAGGTTCAAAGGTTGAGAAACAAAGAAGTAACTTCAGTCAAGGTTTTGTGGAGGAGTCAGTCTGTAGAGTGAGCTACTTGGGAAGCAAAAGCAGCCATGAAAGCCAAGTATCCTCACCTTTTTCCTTCCGAGTCTATTCCAGCTTGAGGTAATAGCTCATCTTCAGTTTTTCAGTCATTCATGCGCAGTTTCAGTCTAAGTATCATGTTCCTTCAGTTTGTACTTGCATTTTCAATGTATCTGCATGTTCTTGGAACATAGTTCAGTCCAAAATCAATTTCAGTATTTAATGGTAGGGTTGTAGCCCTTTCCCTCCATTTTAGCTAGATTAGTCTTCATTTGAGGACGAATGTTCCAAAGGGGAAGATAATGAACACCTTACCATGCATACTAAAATAGACTAGATTGCAGATTTTTGGTGTTACATGTGGCACCCACAAGCACCACCCATGGACCATAGGAGGACCCACTGTCCGTCTTCCAAGTCTGTGGTTCGCACCTGCGACCCTCCTCCCAGAAGCCTAAAAGAAATAGGCTAAGGGTCAGGCTACGCCAGGGCCTATGGACCGTAGGTCAAACCATGATCCGTGGTGCAGTGCTGTAGGTCGGACACTCAGAATCCAGCCCCAGTCACGACTTACGATTGATCGGTACAGACCGTCAATCGATCGACGGTCCGTCGGTCCCATCCATCAGTGACCTTGTAGGCAGTTAAGTCAGGGGTCTTTTGGTCTTTTCCTTATGCATTGGACCCCTAAACTACATGGTTTTGGTTAGTTTTAGCCTAGAAACATAACTAGAGCTTACCTAAGTCAAATTAGTCACCAAAACTTAGAAAATTAGAGCGTAAAGATGAGACAGTGGCGACCAAACCCTCCCAAGAACGTAGCGAGTCTTCACTAGTTCCAGCCCCAAAACTGAAAGATATCTCTGTGAAATTCTTCACCAGGTTTATGGTATTTCACTAGTGGTTTTGATGTGAACCCAAAAATATATTTTCTTATCATTATTTGCCTCATATTTATTATTTATATCTGTTCTTTTTGAGCATGAATTTTATAAATTGTGCTAAATAGTGTATTTTATTTGTAGGATTAAATTGGTGAAAAAATGAAGAAATTTGGAGCTAAAACGAATTAAAGATGGAAGGTTGAAGAAGGAAATCAAGCAGGCAACTTAATGGATTAAAAGTTATAAAATAATACATAAAGTAAATGTGCAATTACAATTGCAACCTTCTGCCACGTGTACAAATTTGAAGATAGGCACAATTGGAACGCACTGCATCACGCGGAAAATAAAAACGAATTCAATTCCGTTTTGGTTTTGGTTTCCTAATTTGTTTTGGACTCAATAATTTTATTTAGGGTTTTCTACATCTATAAATAGTCCATAGAAATAATTATTAGGGAGCATCAATCTAGAGGAGGAGAAAAAAATATAGGGCATCAAGAGAAAAGTCGTCAATACTTTTTAGGGTTCTTTTCTTCTTCTTTTTCTTTTCTTAGACATTAGTAGCTAAAGCCCTTGTTCTGGGGTTGTAGCTGCGGATTCAATGTTGATTATTTAAAGCTTATGAATTAATTCTTGGTTGTCATTATAAGTTACTTCTATATTCTTATTTTATTATTTTGTGCTTGATCACCATGCGATAAATATATTGTCGAATCTTAAAATCGAGAGAGGAGGGATTAGATAGCTCAGAAAAATAAAGAGAGCTCGGTCGACCCATTTGATTGAGGTGATTAGTGTTCATGAGTGACGCCTGGACGAACAACTTTTTTGGTTATGAAATAGGATGAAATATAAATGCTCGCTAGTTAGTCTATTTATCCCCGCTCAACGATGTAGTTATATAGCTAATTGGAGTAGGCGACTAGGGTGTGTAGTCTGACTCATACAATTAACCCTATAAACCAGTGACTTGACAACTAAAATAAGTTCTAAGCCAAGAATATGATACATGCGATTCATTGCATGCCGCAGCCCTGGAATATCCAACTATTGTAAGTAATCTTATTATTTAATTCCTGCATTCTTTTCTTTTGGCACTCTTAAATAAATAATTAGACCAGCATAATTTAGTAAAAATAGTTAATTGACAAGTCTTATGGGTTCGATAATTAGGTTTTTTTAAGAGCCACTATATTACTTGCGCGACCGCGTACATTTGCGTGTGCAATTGGGAGTAACAAGTGTTTGGCATTGCTGTCGGGGACTTAGAAATAAACTATTCTTCTAGGTTATACTTTTCTTTTTATTTTATTTATTTTTGCTCTTTTTTTTAATTAATTTTTTATCTTCAACAATTATTATTTTTTCTTTCTTTGAATAAATTGGTATTCTTATTGATATGGATGATTGGGATAAATCGTGGTTGGGTGATGAATATCCTTTAGGTGGTCGTCAATATATTCATTGGAATGGTTGTACTAAATCTTATTCACTTCCCCCGAACCAATATTATGATTCTTCTGTTATTTGTGATGTTGGTAGGGGCGATGAAGCGGAGAATGAAAACAAGAGGCGCGCAATGTGAACTCACTTATGGAATGTACGGACATGTTGGAGAAGGTTAATTAAAAATTCACTGAACAATTATTTGAATGCACGGAAGAGCACAAAAAACTCATGAAACTGCTGGATGAGCTTGACGCTATTCAATTTGAAATTACAGTCCGAGCTAAATTAGAAGAGATTGAAGCCCAACAAGGAGTAAGTTCTGAAGAAGCAGAGATAGTGAGCCAATCTTGGCTACAAGAACAAACTCAACTTCTAAAATTTCAAGAGTCTATCTGTGATGCTGTGACATACATGACAACCCAACTAATTTAAGGAAAAGTTGAGCTCACACAAGAAATAGATCAACTTGGCTCATATATTCATGACTAGGAGGCTGACTTGAACAAAAAGATTGAGGTGTCTAAAGCCCAATTACCAATTCTCACGGATGATGACCAACTAGTGGAGCAAAAAGAAGAATTCCAACAATTCAACTATACTTTATTCCTTAATATCGATGTTGAGAAAGAGTACAAAAGTGAGAATGTTGTAAATAATATTGCTTCGGATTTGAGGAAACTTGAATCTCATTCAAAACACTTCTCTATAAAATCTGAACTAATGGATGAGTGTATTGATGAGGAATAAGGCTCCTACATTCTAATGTTTTTTACTCCACGTAGACAAAATGACATTCCTCACCTAAGAGACAAGAAGTGCAAGATGCGACATAAATTATTTGGTTCCTTTATCTTTATACCACCACCCCTTGAGAGGAGCAGAAAAATAGATGCAAAGTTAGGGGTACAATTCATAAGTTCAAAGTGGAAAGAAAAGTAGTGAATTTACTTGTGTCGTGCTGCGACGTTAAATTAGGTGCTTATTAGGAGGCAACCCGATTTATAATGTAACTTCTAATCTTTTTTATTATTTTTTTATTATCGTTTTTTTGTGTTGTTTTTACAGGTTTTGGAGAAGTCTGAGTGTCTTAAATTTGGAGCTAAGGATCACGTTTGAGCTTAAGTATGGGGTGACGATCCTTGATGAAAATTAAGAGAACATGCTACTAGCTAGGCATAAAGGCCTCAGGAAGTTTTTCTAACCCTTGTTTGAAATATTATTTGATGCCTTGGGGACATAGCATCTTGTTAAGTGTGGGGTGGAGGAATGAATTCCTAGTTTTTATTGCTTTATTGAGTCTTTTCTTTTTTTAGGATGGGTTCCTTGACTTTTGTTTTTGGTTCTTTTCATGGGGATAGTCTCTTTGAACCGAGTGTCTTTTATTTATTTTTTAGGAATAAGTTTTTTTTTTTGAGAGAAAAGAAAAGACCCTTTTGAGTGGTGTGATACTTGCTATTTAAGTCTAATTTTTGAGTAGTACTTTCTTGTGAATGCTTGAGTGATAATGAAATTCCAGACTCTTTGATACCTAAGATCATGGTTGTGACTTTGTATATATCTTATTTTATTTTGTTGTTTGTTATTATCTTGTCTCTCTTAGAAGTGGAATTGATCTATCTTGATTGATATTTGTGTCATGTGTGGTGACACTACAAGAAAAAGCTTTATTTAAGACCAATATTTAGAGACGAGTTAATAAGCTCGTTTTTAAAGGTGAATGTATTAGGACGAGATTTTAATCCGGTCTTTAATTTCTTGTGTTATTGTGAAGGTACTAAATGTCGTCTCTAGAGAAAGTATAAACTGGTCCCAATATAAAATTTAGGGGTGTTGAGAAATTTATGAAGGAGGGAAAGTACTGAAATGTTAAAAAAATAATCTATTTTTAGCAAAACTTGGCGCCAAAAGGTCCATCACTTATTAAAATTGTAAAAGGAGATAAAAAAAATAAAACACCTCTGTTTCTCAAAACTTAACGTGAAATAGAACAACCCTAGCAGCGATTTTTCTTAAGAACGATCTTCACAATACAGCGATGTAAGAGCAGCTCTCTACTGAAAATCTTTGTATTCTCAAAATAGAGAAAGCACTGGTCTGCCTAGAAGCAGACGCAGCAACTTGTTTCAGTCATTCATCTGTATTTTTCAGAACAAAGAAAGTACAGGTCTATCTAGCACCGATCTCAATCTCTATCTTCTATTCACTCAAATCTGAGGTATTACTCCACTTCTTTCTGTTTATTTGTTTCTTTCTATTAAGCTGATTTGTTGTTTGTTTTGTTCGAGTTATAACTCTTCTTGTTTAAGTTAGTTTTGTTCGCTGATCACACTAGCTGCTGATCATTATTTGTAAAAAAAGATTCAGTTTTATAGTGCTCTATGATCCCAAAAATGAAGGGGATCTATCGTTAAAGAACTAAGTGTTCCTAAAGGTTAAGAACAATAAACTAAACTTGAAAAAGGGAACTAACAAGTAGAAGAGCTAAAACAATATGATCAATATCGAGAGAGTTGTGTTCAAGTTGAGAAATCCATTATGAATTACAAGTGAATCGTTTTTAAGATTTTAAGCCTAACAGAGCAAGTGAGAAAACTGATTGTTGTATGTTACTATTGGAAAAGTGAAAAATTGGTAGTTTTGTTTGGTTCCAAAAACTAATAAAAGATGTAAAACGAAATAGAACTGATGCAAATGCCTCATGTGGTGATGCACATAGAAGGTTGAAAAAGTGATAGTTTTGTTTGGGTTTGAAACTTGGAAAACTTAATATCTTCCAAGAAGATGCATTCTAACAGTTTGTTAAAACATTATTAATCCATTTTTCTAACATGTTCTCTTATTTCTTTCTAGTTGTATCTCAGTTATTTCTCCTCTTTGCGAGTTGGTTTTTTCTTCTCTAAAGTAGCTCTCAACTGAAAATATTTTATTTATCGAAATAGAGAAACCTAGAAGCAGTCGCAGCAGGTTGGTTTCAGTGTTTCATCTGTGTTTTTCAGGACAAAGAAAGCACAAGTCTGCCTAGCTCCGATCTCAACTCAATCTCTATCTTCTATTCACTAGAACCTCAGGTATTACTCCACTTCTTCCAATTTATTTGTTTCCTTCGATTAAACCGATTTGTTGTTAGTTTTGTTCAAGTTATAACTATTCCTGTTTACGTTACTTTTGTTCGCTGATCACACTAGCTGCTGATCATTATTTCTAAAAAACGATTCAGTTTTATAGTGTGTTATGCTCCCAAAAATGAAGGGGGTATATCCTTAAAGAACTAAGTGTTCTTAAAGGTCAAGAATAGTGAACTAAACTTGAAAAGAGGCATTAACAATTAGACGAGCTAAACCAATATGATCAATATCGAGAGAGTTGTGTTCAAGTTGAGAAATCCATTATGAATTACAAGTGAATCGTTTTTAAGCTTTTAAACCTAACAGAGCAAGTGTGTTATGATCCCAAAAATAAAGGGGATCTATCTTTTATTTCTGTAGACATGTATCTCAGTTATTTCTCCTCTTTTGCGAGTTGTTTCTTTCTTCTCTAAATCTGATTTGTTGATTCTTTCCTTCTTACATAGTAGTGAATAGTGTGTGCCTAAAGAATCGATCATATTTTCACAATGAAATTAACTTGAGCTAATGAAAGATGAAAGAAGTATAAAAGAATTGATGCAAATTAACTCTTGTATATGCTGTTTATAGTATGTTGAAACAGTAATAGTTTCATTTGGGCTGCAAAACTTTGCAAACTCAAGAATTTTCAAGATACATTCTAATAGTTGCACCATATATTCTTCCATTTTTGTGTAACTGAATCACTATTTTTGTCCTAAAGAAACTGAACAGTGAACTATTATTAAACATAGACACTCACAGATTATGAATTTAGACCATGTTCAGAGAGAATATAGAGGGAGTTATTCAACTAAAGAAATCTATTCTAAATTACAAGTGAACTATTGTTTACCTATTAAGGCTAATAGAGCAAGCTGGAAAGTGGTTGCATTTTAAAAACTGATCCAAATGTGTAGGTACCTGCAACTAATTCCTTAAGGTACTGGTTACAGAATCACAAGTTGTGCGCATCTTACGCTTTTTCTTATCGTTCATATTTTCTTAACCTCTTTTTATGTATTCTCCAAGGTTATGGCGCCTTGTAAGCAATGGATGCAACTTTCTCTTGATAATCGGGTCGACCAAGCCTATTTAGATGGTGTGAAAAAGTTTTTGGATTATGCTTTTCAGAGATCAGGAAAACAGGATGAAATACGATGTCCATGTTACAAATGTTGTAATACAACATTAGGAACTCGTGAGACTATTGATACACATTTGAAAGTATATGGAATAATTCAAAATTATACTTTTTGGTATCACCACGGAGAACATTTAGGTGAGCTCGTGTCAATTTCTGAAGATGAAACTGATGATGAAGTAGAAGGTTATGAGAGTGAAGATGAAGTACATGAATTGTTGAAAGATTTATATCCTAATGTTGATGAAGCATCCACCCACACTAGTTATGAAGATGTAGTTGAGGAGGAGCCAAATGTTGAAGCTAAAAGATTTTACAACTTATTGAAGGATTTGGAGCAGCCACTATACCAAAATTCAAAGGCTTCAAAGCTTTCATCTTTGATTAAATTGCTTCACATCAAGAGTATGGGCCGTTGGAGTAATGAGTCTTTTAGCATGTTATTAAAAATGTTAAAAGAGGAGTTATTGCCTAATGGGGCTGATTTGCCAAATTCATATTATGAGGCAAAGAAGATTATTCGCGATCTTGGGCTTTCTTACAACAAAATTGATGCTTGTACTAATGATTGCATGTTATATTGGAAGGAGGATAGCTTACTTGATTCTTGCAAAATTTGTGGTGCGTCAAGATGGAAAATGAATAAACATACCGGGGAAACAACGGATAAAAAGGGTAAAAAGATAGCCTCAAAGAGTTTGCGTTATTTTCCATTAAAGTCTAGGCTTCAAAGGTTGTTTATGTCTACAAAGACATCTTCTCTAATGACATGGCATAAGGATGAAAGAATTAATGATGGAATAATGAGGCACCCAGCTGATTCAATGGCATGGAAGTCCTTCGATGAACTTCACCCTTCATTTGCAACCGAACCCCGTAATGTTCGACTTGGACTTGCTAGTGATGGATTTCAGCCATTTCGCAATTCAAAAAGCTCACATAGCATTTGGCCTGTGGTTCTTATTCCTTATAACTTACCACCTTGGTTGTGTATGAAACAAGAAAATTTTATCTTGTCAATGCTTATTCCTGGTCCAAATGGTCCTGGAGATGCAATTGATACATATCTTCAACCTCTGATAGAGGAACTAAAAGAGTTGTGGGAAGTTGGTATTGAGACCTTTGATGCATCAACTAAACAAAATTTTAAGTTGCATGCTTCTTTATTGTGGACTATCAATGACTTTCCAGCATATGGAAATTTATCAGGATGGAGTACAAAAGGAAAATTGGCATGTCCATCTTGTAATAAAGACACATCCTCAATTCGGTTGACTAATTGTAAGAAACAATGCTTTATGGGTCATCGACGTTACCTTCCCAAAGATCACAGATGGAGGAATGACAAAAAGTCATTTGATGATACAATAGAGAAAAGACTCCCACCGAAAACATGTTCTGGAATTGATATACTTAATCAAGTGCAAGATCTTGAAGGGCAACCATTAACAAAGGATCCTAAGAAAAAGAGGAAGATATCACATGAAAAGCGAAAGGATAATTGGAACAAGAAAAGTATCTTTTTTGAACTTCCATATTGGAAATTTCTCTTGTTGCGACATAATTTGGATGTCATGCATATTGAGAAAAATATATGCGATAATATTATGGGGACAATCATGAATGTCAAAGGAAAGACAAAGGACACAATTAACACTCGGTTAGACTTGAAGGAGATGAATATTAGGCCAGAATTGCACCCTATCCAAAGAGGGGAGAAAGTTGAAGTTCCAACTGCGTACTACACATTGTCGCCTGAAGATAAGCATAAGTTATGTCTTTTCTTGAAGAATTTAAAGGTTCCTGATGGGTTTTCATCTAATATTTCTCAATGTGTAAACTTGAAAGATCACAAGCTATCTGGATTAAAAAGTCATGATTGTCATGTTCTTTTGCAACATATACTCCCTCTTGCTCTTCGTGGTATGCTGTCCAAAGAAGTTTGTGAACCTCTTATTGAGTTATCAATTTTTTTTTGTGTTCTTGGAGCAAAAGAGTTGAGGATTGATGACTTGAAACATATTGAAGCACAAATTCCCATAATACTTTGCAAGTTAGAAAAGGTATTCCCTCCTTCTTTTTTTGATGTGATGGTGCACTTGCCAATTCATTTAGCAGGTGAAGCTGAGATTGCTGGACCTATTCATTATCGGTGAATGTATCCTATTGAGTGATGGTTGTATTTTTTGAAATCTCTCATTGGTAATAGGGCATGTCCAGAAGGTTCTATTGCAGAGGGCTACATTGCAAATGAATGCATGACCTTATGTTCAAGGTATCTGCATAGAATAGACACGAAATTCAATCGGACTGAAAGAAATTATGATGGGGGCTTAAAAATATCAAATGAGGGTTTATCTATATTTTGCCAACCTGGAAAAATTTTGGGAGCTAAAGTTTCATGTGAGCTTGAATCTAATGAGTTGGAACAAGCTCATATATACATTCTGAAGAATTGTGATGAAGTCATACCATATCTTGAGTATGGGAAGTTTTTTTATATCATCTTATATTTCTTATTTCCTTTAAGGTGATATCGTTTCTACATGAAATTTATGGTTAACCTCAATTTTGTAGAGAGTTTGCACAAAATCATATAGATACTGCTCAAAACTTGTCAGATACAGAATGGGACCGAGAATTTATTGAATGGTTTAAAGATAGGGTGAGAAATATGTAAACAGCATATTCAATATCTTAACCTTTAACTAATCATTCTAAAGTATTCAATGTTATCTTGTTTCTAGGTTGCACAATTGCATAAAACAGATAATAGTCAGCTCATGGAAGATCTTCTCTCACTTTCACGTGGTCCTACTAAATATTCAACACATTCTAATGGATACATTGTCAATGGATACAGATTTCATATAGAAGATCATGATCAAATGTTAAGGACTCAAAATTGTGGTGTTGTTGTAGTTGGCGAGAATGATAAAGATAGTGAGAATGTTGATTACTATGGAATTTTAACAGATGTGATTGAATTGCAATTTATCTCGAATAGAAGGGTGATTTTGTTCCGTTGTAACTGGTTTGATGTGTATGACAAAATAAAAGGAATTAAAAGAGATGAGTATGACTTCGTGAGTGTGAATCCGAGTAGATTTTTGAAAACAAATGAGCCTTTTGTTTTAGCTAACCAAGCATCTCAAGTGTTTTATGCTAGTGATAATTCCAACAAAGGTTAGCATGTAGTGAGGAAGACTCAACCTCGTGATTCCTATGAGATGGGGAAACAAATGGATGATGAAGATGTTGTAGTTGACTTAGAAAGTCCTTCACAAAAGAAACGAAAAACAACAGATCGATGAGGTTAAGTATCTTTTCTGAACTAATAGACATGATTTTTTTTATTACTACGTTGTCGCACATGATTCTTGTTTGGGAGGAGGCGATCACGAGATTGATTTCTCCTTTTTATTCTTGATAATAACTTACTGTTAAAATTTATATTCTTCATTACTTTGATTCTATCCTTTGGTTCACTGGTAACTATTTGAAATACTAATTATATTATGTTCTTCAGTTTACAGGATAAAAAGTTTTCTTATAATTTTTCTACTTTTGTCTCTTTTTGCAGGTTCGATATGAAAACTGAAAATGAGGATGGATCAATTATGAAGAGTACTATCAGATACTCATTTGTTGCGCCTGGGGCAATTGGAAGAGGAAGAGGACGAGGGCTTAAATCTTTGACATCAAAAGGAAAAGTTTCAACTAAGAGTTCATTATTTGAATCTAGTGATCTTGTTAAGAAATACATCCAAGAAGTTGAAACAAGTAAGTTTTTGAATGTATGTGGAGTTCTTAATTGCATATATATACATATCTTCTATCAATTTATCTATGAGTGTTACTTTTCTACAGGTGCTATTGAGAAGGGACGACAACAACAACTTACCAACGTCCAATGTCTTCTAGTCATGAAAAGAGAGCAATAAATGAGAAGTCCAATATGTCTCTTGAGAAAGAGTATATGCAAGTTAATACTTCATTTCATCCATCTACCAAACAAGCTAAGCAATACATCCATGATGTTGAAACAAGTATGTTTTTTCATGACTTGTGCTCTTTTTGCTAATTTTATCCATATTCCTTGTAATGTCAAGTCTCACGAGTTGAGGCCTTATTTTTTGTATAATTAATTTGCATTCAATACAATACTTTGTCAAATATTCACAGTGAAATTGAATTCAAATAATAGTGAATTGTTTTCTGCAGGTGCTATTGGTAAGGGACGAGGAGCTGGACATAAAAACTCCACCATGTCTTCTAGTCAAGTTCCTACTCCTTTTCATTCATTTACTAATCAAGTAAAGAAATGTACCAAAGAAGTTGAAACAAGTATGTTTTTTAAAATTTCTGTTTCTTATTCCATATATAACAGAAATAAACATCTAGATCTTTCTGCTCATCTTAGGAGTTTATGAAAATATTGTGAAATCTAGTCAAGGATTGCCATCAATCAATAAAAATACCCTGGTCCTTGAGAAAGAGAACACACAAGCCAAATCCCCTAGTTCTATTGATCAAGTTATGCAGCCTTCCCAAACAACTGAAACAGGTATGAAAATTTATGAATCCATGCACTATCTGTAAAATTAAATTTTATTGCAACAGTTCTACTAAATTATACAATTATAGGATCATCAAATCCTAGAAAGGTAAAAAGAGTTCGAGGGAGTAACAAATGTAAAGAAGTTGCATCACTTGAAGCTGGAAAGAGGCTGAAAGTAACATTTTACAATAATCGAACGGTTGGAGCAAATAGCAATCTGTTTTCAAGGCACTTGGGAAAAGTTATTCGTGACTGTAATATGTGTCCACTGGGAGTATCATCGTGGAGTGATATTAAGCAACAAAAATTAGATCATATGTGGGCAGCTATTACGGTACCAATTTTTAATTACATCATCATTGTCTTTATATTCTGGTTTTTTGTGTTGTCTGTTAATTATTACCTAAATCTAATCAACTAATCATAAATATAAAACGAAGGATGTATACTAAGAAGACTACACTAGTGAATTACAACCATTAATACATACTTTTGTATATTGACCGACAATGTTCACTCTCCTTTTTGATTTAAACTCACTTTTTAATTATTGTAGGATAAATTTGAGAGTGTTGACTTGAATGATCATCGTGACCATATATTTGGATGGATGAATGAGTTATGGAACAAATGGAGAGGATACTTGCATGCTACTTATGTGAAAAATAAGCCAATTGTTCAAGCTCTTAAGAATATTCCAAAGGGAGTAGAAAAGAAGGAATGGGAGTGGTTAGTTAAGGAACATTTTTGTTCTTAAAGTTTTCAGGTATGCCTAGTGATCTAATAGTCTATATTTTCGAAGCATCCATTTTGCAACTCAACGTGATATTTAGATGTGAAACTTATTTTTTAACTTGGTAAATTTTCTTAGATATTAAAGTTTTACATAACAATACAGGCGAGGAGCAATAGAAATGCAGAAAATCGAGCTAAGTTAAAGATGTATCATCATATTGGTAGCAAGCCTATTAGAGAGATTATTTATCAGCAGGTATTATCGAAAAATTACTTTCCTAAAGAAAATATTTAAGAAGTGTTATTTGACGTGTTTTCTCTTTGTTGTAAAGGGCGGAAAAGATGGCAATCCGCCAAATTTGGCAACTATTTTCTTCGAGACTCGTAAGAAAGATAACATGCTTGTTGAACCAGAAGCAATTGAAAAACATGTGTGTTTGGTAAATTCAATATGTAAATTACTTCAAATTATCATGAGATCTATTGAAATGTACTTGTATATATCTTGTAGGCTCAAATAGAAGAAATACTAAAAGTTGAGCCATCTCTGCCTAGCATAGAGATTGTAGAAAAGTGTTGTGGACCTCAAACTCGTAGCCATGTATTTGGCTTTGGTGGTGGAGTAAAGGCAAAGGACATGAGAGGTGACGCTTCTTCAAAGACTGAATTACTGTCTCAGCTACGTTCAACTCAAGAGGAAAATAAATCTTTGAATGAGAAAAACAAATCCTTGAATGATCGCTTGTCTACCTTAGAAGATGAGATGAAAGAAATAAGAAAAATGCAAGAATTCTTTGCTACTCAACAATCGCATAACTCGCATATGACATCACCCGTATCAACTGAATGACCACTGACTTCTTTTGCTGATCAAGTAAGTAACAATTTACCAAACTCTATTTGCGGATAGTTGTTTAAGCAGTTAGTGTATGGCTGAACTCTTATGAAACTAATGAAGAGAGGAATGAACAAATAGCATATCCTTTTTGAAACTAGAAGACGATAGATTGATAATTGACATGGTTTCCATCAGCTTTTCTATTATTATTGATGTCTATTTAAAGGAATTCTTCACTTGTGATTATCTTCTCTTAGCTGGTGGTTGTTTGACTTATTTGTGTTATGATTCATCATACATATCAGGTTATTATTTGTTTGTTGGATTGATGATGGAAAACTATACTGCTTTTTGGGGATCTGTCATGAACAAGATACTAAAACTTTTCCCTGTGAAGTGGAAAATTTGATGTTTTAGCAGAATGATGACCAGTTCCGTTTAGTAGATTCTAGTAAAGATGCTGATTTGGTTGATAAAACAGGGAAAGATGAAATTCTATATCCACTACAAGTAGTTGAGAGATAAAATTATTAGCAAGTTTAAAGTGCTTAATTTACAGAACTAACTCTTCATAGTTATATATCCATGATTTGAATTGCAACACCAATATAGGTTCAAGTCCAACAACAGTTGATTTCCCACTTGTAGCTCTGCAGATAGGATTTGAATTTCAGGGAAAAGAAGCGTATTATACATAGAGTTTTACTCCTGACAGCAATCTTCCAATCGACAACTCTTCTCTTCATAAAAGCTATCAGAAAATTAAGCGAAAATGGTACATAGAAACTAGCCTTTAAGATATATTATCTCTGTGATGCCAATTTTTTAGGTGTTGCAATGTTTTCTGTTTTATCCACTGCTGGTCATAGGGGAGGTAAGTCTGGATTGAGTGATCATACACTAATGCACTCATATCAGCAAGGTCATCTATGAAATTGTAATGATATGAGATGTCGTAACTGATTTCTCTGATGACTGGGTTCAATTCCTTGATTTTCTTCTCATACAACGCACAAATTTCATCCATTGCTTGACTTATTTACTCGTAATCCATGAAAGTGTGAGTTGCTCAGTTTTGAGATGTCTGTGTGAGAACAATAGTGTGATTGTTTGCCATTTTACGAATGAATAAGGATTGAGTTTGTATTTGCTGAAATTTTGAAGCTGCGAATCAGAAACTCTGTTTAGGCAGCTGCAGCGGCGTCTTCGCTGGCAATAGAATTGTTTAAAAGATTACAACCTTCTTAATCTGTGTTTCAATTTTATACAAATACCATAGCATCCACACATCTTTTTCCTCTGCTTTTTTAGTTTTGTACAACTGTGTGTGCATTTTTTTTATTTTCTGCACAACTATACATATTGACTGTAGTCTACAGCTTTCTGGGATTTCATGCAGCCTATAATGAATGTAATTTGTAGACATTTTATAAGACTTGGGATACACTATCAAAGTTTTCTTACTTTTTTTTTTTTAGTTTAAAATTTTCAGCTTTATTGATATGAAAAGAGAACAATTTATCGTGCCTAATGCCCAAATTCAATTAACAAACTAAACAAGATAGGGCCTCCCTTACCATTATCCAGATTTGGTGTTGCTCTTATGTATAGGATGTTTAATTTGTCATTGTTCACTATCCTTCTTCCTCTTGTATCCAACGTTTTGAGACTCTGTGAATATGCAATTACCATTCTCAATTGCCCTGTTTGCTAGGTGATCTGCTAGCTGATTTCCTTCCCTTAATATGTGCTGAAAAATATGTTGCTTTCCTTCCAAGCATGTCCTTATTTCCTCCACTACATCTGATATGCTCCATGGTATCGCCCATTCCCCTGTAAGCACTTTTTTCAGTAGCATCGAATCTGTTTGGATAAGACCTTTATTGAGATTTCTCTGTTTATAGTGCTTGCTAGCTTCTAGTATCATTTTTGCTTCCGTCACTGTGCTTGTTGCATTCTCAATAGTTACCCCTTCGGCATGTATGATATCCACGCTTTCATCCCTCAAGCAAAAAGCATAGGAACTTAATCCTGGGTTTCCTCTTGAAGCACCATCCGTATTATCTTTATTAATCCATCCTTCTGGGGGACATTCCCATTTAACTTTCTTGGCCACCATTCCTGTGCAATATTCCTCCAACTCTTTGATCATTACTTCCCATCTACCAGACACATTCATCCATGGTCTTCTTACTTTGATTAATCTATACATGCTTCTGGTTACATTTTGGATTATCCTTGATAATGATAGATCCTTCCCTTCATGTTTTTTCTTGTTTCTTCTTCTCCATAGCTCCATATAATAAAGCTTGGAAGTGCTCTAAAATATGGTCGCATATCAGTTTTGCATTGTGCTCCCCACCATTTCATGATGATTTCTCACAATGAAAGTCCTACTGCATTGATACGTGTAAAAGAAAAGAAGTATGACCAAGTCCTATTAGCACAATTTTTCTTACTCAAAAATATGGTGGCATATCAAAGTTTTCTTACTCAATTTTTCTTATATGTTCTTGCAGCTTGTTAATATTTTTGGATAACCCTTGGTGAATTTCGGTGTACTTTTTTGAAGATGGAAGCTACAAGTCAAGATGCAAGTATAGAAGATGCACAAGACTATCATTATTTTGCTCGAGATATTGTTAATTTGCTAACCGTTTTTTTGTTAAACAAATATTGAAACTAACACCATGGGATGTTTACCTTGTTTTATATACATTTGTATGGAGATTTACCGTAGAAATCTTATATTTATTGATGAAATTTATATTATTTTTGTGAAATGAAGCTCCAGAAGTACTAATGGTTAGTTAGAGACCAAAATTTTTGCTCGTCTCTAAAAGTTCATCTAAGACGAGATAGTTTCTTGTCTCTAAATTTCATCTAGGATGAGACAACATCTTGTCCCTAAAGATCATCTAGGACGAGGTGTTGCTAGTCGCGAAAACAATCTAAGACGATGTGATCTAGGACAAGATAGTTGCTCGTCCCTAAAGAGTAATCTAGGGCAAGTTCGTTGCTAGTCCCTAAAGGGATTTAACGACAAGAAAATGACTAGTTTTCAAAGAAGAAAATCCTCTATTTGGGACGAGATATACAGTCTTCAAAAGTATTTTGGCGACTAGCATTAATCCGGTCTCTAAACTCATTCAGCGACCATTGAAAGGAACTCGTCCCAATTGACCTTTAGCGAAGAAGCATTCTAGGACGGGTGGCGACCAGCATTTTCCCGTCTCAATAGACTATTTGGGACCAGATTTGAACTTTTTAGGACCATATTTCCCTTCCTTAGAGGCTGTTTTTCTTGTAGTGTGAGAAGTTGTTTATTTCATGTTTTGCATCATAGTCTAGAACTTGCCCTGCATGCTATTGAAGCGAAATAAAAAGTGTTGTTTTGTTTAAGAGATGATAATTGACTTTCTTTGATTTGTCTGGTAATTTTAGCCTTTTCAGATATTATATCACTAGTTAGCCCTTTTGAGCTTGTAGCCTTTTCAAATATTTTGATTGAACCCTTAGTTTTTGCACCTTGCTTCCTTGAGCATTATAGTGTAGACTTATTCTAATTATCAATTCTGAGAAAAAGGGATGGCTGAGTGAAAATGTAATCAATGATAGCTATAAAGTGCTTAAAAAGCCTTCTTTGAAAGAATGTGATGTGAAAAAAAAAGACATGAACAAAAGAAGTTACCTTGATGATGGCCCTGGTCCTTCCAAGGACATCGTGCACCTTAACACATGTAAAATGGGTTAGTTGAGGATGACTATTATGAAGGAAAGCTTTTTATTTTCAAAAAGAGAAAAAAATATGATTGAAACATTCTTGAGATTATGGGAATTACTTGTGAAATAATTGTTGAAGACAGGCTGAAAATAAAGAGAAGAAAATAACGGGTGATGAAGTCTTAAAGTTCAAAGAGCTTAAGAAAGTGTAAGTCACTATTATATAGTTTTCCTACCCATCCCCTAGCCTACATTACAACCCGTTAAAGTCCTATTTGATTCTATTCAATCATGCTTAATTAGTGGAGATTTACATAATGGGCAAACATATGGTTCTTTGTGCATACCTGTGTATTTTATTTGTGAGTGTGAGAGTTGTTCTTGATATGAAGTCCTTAATTTATATTCGATCTTTTGAATTGAGTGTGTGGACTATTTATTCTTGTGAGGGCACTTGTTTCATGATGGATAAGTGATTTCATTAACTTTCTTTGATGAGAGAAGGTGATCAAGCTTAAATTTGATGAGTTCAAAGTCTTTTCTTGAGGTTAGGAGGTTAGAGGTTTGTTGTTTATTTGGATGTCTGGCATAATGATTGAGAAGTGGACTTGATGTTTTGAAATTGGTATATGGCCTAATTATTTGTATTAACCAAATTGATGACATTCCAGTATGATTTATTTGAGATGAGCTGTAATGCTTGCTCGAGGACAAGCAAAAGTTTAAGTGTGGATTATAGATATAAGGCCAAAAATATATTTTCTTATCATTAATTTCCTCACATTTATTATTTATATCTATACATTTTGAGCATGAATTTTATGAATTGTGCTAAATAGTATATTTTATTTGTAGGATTAAATTGATGGAAAAATGAAGAAGTTTGGAGCTAAAACGAATTAAAGATGGAAGATTGAAAAAGAAAATCAAGTAGGCAGATTAATGGATTAAAAGTTATAAAATAATACATAAAGTAAATTTGCAATTACAATTGCAACCTGCTGCCACGTGTACAAATTTGAAGATACGCACAATTGGAACGCACTGCTTCACGCGGAAAATAAAAAGGAATTCAATTCCGTTTTGGTTTTGGTTTCCTCATTTGTTTTGGACTCAATTATTTTATTTAGTATTTTCTACATCTATAAATAGTCCATAGAAATAATTATTAGGGAGCATCAATCTAGAGGAGGAGAAAAGATATAGGGCATCAAGAGAAAAGTCGTCAATACTTTTTAGGGTTGTTTTCTTCTTCTTTTTATTTCCTTAGACATTAGTAACGACTTGTTAGGGTTCTTTTCTTCTTCTTTTTATTTTCTTAGACATTAGTAGCTAAAGCCCTTGTTCTGGGACTGTAGCTACGGATTCAATGTTGATTATTTAAGGTTTATGAATTAATTCTTGATTGTCATTATATGTTATTTCTATATTCTTGTTTTAGTATTTTGTGCTTGATCACTATGAGATAAATATATTATTTAATCTTAAAATCGAGAGAGGAGGGGTTAGATAGACCAGAGAATATAGAGAGCTCGATCGACCCATTTGATTGAGGTGATTAGCATTCAGGAGTGACGCCCGGACGAACAACTTTCTTGGTTACGAAATAGGATGAAATATAAATGCTCGCCAGTTAGTCTATTTATCTCATTCAACGATGTAGTTAGATAACTAATTGGAGTAGGCAACGAGAGGTGTGTAGTCCAACTCATACAATTAAACCTATAAACCAGTAACTTGACAACTAAAATAAGTTCTAAGCCAAGAATAAGATACATGAGATTCATTGCATGCTGCAGCCCTGGAATCTTCCAACTATTGTAAGTAATCTTATTATTTAATTCCTGCATTCTTTTGTTTTGGCACTCTTAAATAAATAACTAGACCAGTGTAGTTTAGTAAAAATAGTTAATTGACAAGTTCTTTGGGTTCGATAATCAGGTTCTTTTAAGAGCCATTATATTACATGCGCGACCGCATACACTCGCGTGTGCAATTGGGAGAAATAGATTTCCTTTCACCCATTACGTCCCTAGATTTCAGTCAGATTCTTGATTCTCTTAATATTATCTAGACTTAGGGTTTCTAGAATTTAAGCAGATCAATATGAATTAGTTACTTAAATGTTGCTAATCATATTATCATGATTTTACTATTGTTTTGCGTAGATCCATTCATAAATTCAGAACCCTAGCTATGTAGTTCTTTTAGTTCATGAATTACATATGCTAGGTCAGTTTTTTCAGATATACATGCCTTAGATATGAATGTTTCATTATCAGTACATTAATGTTACATTTTCAGTTAGCATGTCAGTATTTTGAGCTATCCTGTATTATAGAAATTTAGTCATAAATTGTTAATTCCATAACCAATTGGGAGTAGCTTAATACTGAGTGGACTAGGGTTCAGCGTACCCGGATAGTCCCAGAACTACATGCACCTGTAGGTTGTAAGTCCCCTCTGTGAGCATTATTTTGTTGATCACTCTAGTCATGCCTCTATACCTCTGGCAGGGTATATTGGGTCCTCACGATGGGTCATATACATCGGACTCCACATTTAGCTCACATGGTTTTATGTTAGTTATTAGAAGCTTCCTTACAATCAGATTCTATTGCATTGACCGTGTTATCAGTTTTAGTTCAAATTTCAGTTTCAGCATGTGTAAACTTGGTCATTACATTCAATATTTCATGTTCTGTATTGTCAATATATAATCATGTGTAATCTCTTATCAATGCTCAAATTTATGCTTTGATTCAGTTATGATTATTGTTCAGTTTTACTCTATCCCTCATGCTCAGTACCTTTCAAGTACTGACACATACTCTCTGCTATATCTTCTCGTGATGTAGATTCAGATCCTCAGTAGTCAGATCACGCATAGATCGGTTGCCGATCTATAGTTCAGAAGGATTAGTGGTGAGTCCTCATCCTTCGAGGACTAGTGACATGATTATCTTTCTCGCTTTTAACTTTAGTTTCAGTTTCCTAATCCTAAGGGAACAAGGGATCTAAAATTACCATTTTCCTAATGTGTTTTCATTAGACTAAGGATAGAATTCTCCGAGGGTTAGGAAAGTGGAGATAGGGTAAAAATCCCAAAGGATATTTACAAAGACTACTAAAAAAGAGTCACCAATTTTCTATCTCACTTTGGTGTTTATTTACTGGAAGTTTTTTCTTTTTTTGTTGTTTTAAGTGTTGGTTCGGGAGGAGGGCAGCCACTTCCTCTTCCGGGCCCTTCCAACGATTTCGGAAATTATAAACTTATTCCTTTTTTGTTTGGTGCGAGCTCAACTTAAGCTATACATTGCCCGAGAAGAGCGGTTTGGGTGTCGGGGCATGTCCCAACACTTCTATTCAGTTTAGAGGTTTATTTCAGACATAGTTAGATTCAGCTATAGTGTTAGAGTTTGATTTTTCATTTGTACTCAAACTCACAATTTTCATTTATTCAGATTTAGTATATGGGTATTCCCCATCATTTTATTACATATTTATTCTTGTGATTTAGCTTCCGCACAATACTTTATTGTTTCATTTTATCTTAAACTATGCTTATGTTATGCCAGCAGGGTTAGCTTGGGGTCATTCGTGATCCTAGGTCTCGTGTCTGCGCCCTGGGGGTAGCTTCGGGGTGTGACAGGTATTTTGATGACAACTCTCTTTGAAGTGGCTTTTCTAGATAGAAAATTGATTTAGTGGCATCTGACGAAATGTATGTTGACATAATTTTCCTGAAACTTACAATAATTGAGGATCTATATCTTGATAAACTACTTTTTGAGAAAAAGGGTGGTGTTTCAAAGAGTGAGATCCAATAATATGATGTGAGGAATGATGTTAAACAAGAAAAAATTAATGAGGGAATAAGACATGCTGAATGTTTCTTTCCTATGGATGATGGAGTGAATCTTTTCATCATTAAGCTTGGTAGAATGATGAAGGTTAATTGTGTGTGGGATTAGAGAAATATGCACTAAAATGGTCTTATGGAGAATACCGAGGTACACCTATTGCTCGAATTTATTGATATTACTTCTTGATTTTTTAATTACTTTTATGATGCTCACTTGAAAGAGAGTACTCTATCTAAAGAAAGGAGGAACACGACATTAAGGGGACTCTTGGTATTTCGTTATGTGTCGTTTAGTTTGTCACAAGATAATGGATGGTAAGTTTTACTTGTTATATATACGTGCGTGGAAGCTAAAGATATGCCTAGTGATATTAAGCATTGCGTTCTTACTCTTGTTTATGCTGCGTTACTGGAGCCAAAGCAGGAGAGGCCTGTTTATAATGGACAACCCCACAATATTGGCCAATATATGTCAATTGTCTACACAACTCTTATGGTACCTATCAGTGTGCCTAAAATGACAATTGTGTTGGTTTAAGGTAAAGAGTACATTTTACCTCCTTGGTTAGTACATATTCACCCAAATCTCAGAAATATGACTTTCAACATGCCTATGTTCAGTGCAAAAACTTCATCCCAAATAGTGAGTTGTGATTTGGTTTCATTTGGGATTAATTCATTGTTTCAATTAGTGCACAAAATCACAATATCATTGAAGAAATCCCTTGGTGCATGGAGTGACAAATATTTAACAGTTGAAGTTATAATGCAACATCAAAAAGTGTCAACAGATCAATGTGCTTATTGGTGTTTGAAAATGATATATAATTTTCCTGATGACATCTCAATTTGGATTGATACTCATACTAGTGTGTGTCCAATGATTAATATAAATTCCAGATGGTTGAGTGAAAAGGTAATCAATGATAGCTATAAAGTGCTTAAAAATCCCTCTTTGAAAGAATGTGATGTGAAAAAAAAAGAGATGGACAAAAGAAGTTACCTTGATGATGGCCCTGGTCCTTCCAAGGACATCGTGCACCTTAACACATGTAAAATACGTAAGTTGAGGGTGACTATTATGAAGGAAAACTTTAACAAAAAAGAGAAAAAAATATGATTCAAATATTCTTGAGATGATGGAATTACTTGTGAAATAATTGATGTAGATAGGCTGACAATAAAGAGAAGAAAATAATGGATGATGAAGTCTTAAAGTGCAAAGAGCTTAAGAAAGTGTAAGTCACTAATATATAGTTTTCCTACCCTTCCCTTAGCCTACATTACAACCCGTTAAAGTCCTATCTGATTCTATTCAAGCATGCTTAATTAGTGGAGATGTACATAATGGGCAAGCATATGGTTCTTTGTGCATACATGTGAGTGTGAGAGTTGTTCTTGATATGAAGTCCTTAATTTATATTCGATCTTTTGAACTGACTGTGTGGATTATTTCTTCTTGTGAGGGCACTTGTTTCATGATAGATAAGTGATTTCATTAACTTTCTTTGATGAGAGTTGGTGAGCAAGCTTAAATTTGATGAGTTCAAAGTCTTTCCTTGAGGTTAGGAGGTTAGAGGTTTGTTGTTTATTTGGATGTCTGGCATAATGATTGAGAAGTGTACTTGATGTTTTTAAATTGGTATATGGCCTAATTGTTTGTATTAACCAAATTGATGACATTCCTAGTCTGAATTATTTGAGATGAGTTTTAATTCTTGCTCGAGGACGAGCAAAAGTTTAAGTGTGGGGTATAGATGTGAGGCCAAAAATATATTTTCTTATCATTATTTTCCTCACATTTATTATTTATAGCTGTCCTTTTTGAGCATGAATTTTATGAATTGTGCTAAATAGTGTATTTTATTTGTAGGATTAAATTGGCGGAAAAATGAAGAAGTTTGGAGCTAAAACGAATTAAAGATGGAAGATTGAAAAAGAAAATCAAGTAGGCAGATTAATGGATTAAAAGTTATAAAATAATACATAAAGTAAATTTGCAATTACAATTGCAACCTGCTGCCACGTGTACAAATTTGAAGATACGCACAATTGGAACGCACTGCTTCACGCGGAAAATAAAAAGGAATTCAATTCCGTTTTGATTTTGGTTTCCTAATTTATTTTGGACTCAATTATTTTATTTAGTGTTTTCTACATCTATAAATAGTCCATAGAAATAATTATTAGGGAGCATCAATCTAGAGGAGGAGAAAAAATATAGGGCATCAAGAGAAAAGTCGTTAATACTTGTTAGGGTTCTTTTCTTCTTCTTTTTATTTTCATAGACATTACTAGCTAAAGCCCTTGTTCTTGGGCTGTAGCTATGGATTTAATGTTGATTATTTAAGGTTTATGAATTAATTCTTGATTGTCATTATAAGTCACTTCTATATTCTTGGTTTAGTATTTTGTTCTTGATCACCATGAGATAAATATATTATCTAATCTTAAAATCGAGAGAGGAGGGGTTAGATAGACCAGAGAATATACAGAGCTCGGTCGACCCATTTGATTGAGGTGATTAATGTTCAGGAGTGATGCCTAGACGAACAATTTGCTTGGCTACGAAATAGGATGAAATATAAATGCTCGCCAGTTAGTCTATTTATATCCGCTCAACGATGTAGTTAGATAGCTAATTGGAGTAGGCGATGAGAGGTGTGTAGCCCGACTCATACAATTAACCTTATAAACCAGTAACTTGATAACTAAAATAAGTTCTAAGCCAAGAATATGATACATGAGATTCATTGCATGCTGCAGCCTTGGATCTTCCAACAATTGTAAGTAATCTTATTATTTAAATCCTGCATTCTTTTCTTTTGACACTTTTAAATAAATAATTAGACCAATATAATTTAGTAAAAATAGTTAATTAAGAAGTCCTTTGGGTTTGATAATCTGGTTCTTTTAAGAGCCACTATATCACTTGCACGACCGCGTACACTCACGTGTGCAATTGGGAGAAATATGTTTCCTTTCACCTATATGTCCCTACATTTCAGTCAGATTCTTAGACCTAGTATTAGCAGATCATTATGAATTAGTTACTTTAATGTTCCTAATCAGATTATCATGATTTTACTATTATTTTGCATAGATCCCTTCATAAATTCAAAACCCTATCTATGTAGTTCTTTTAGTTCATGAATAACACATGCTAGGTCAGTTTTTTCAGATATACATGCCTTGGATATGAATGTTTCATTATCAGTATATTACGGTTGCATTTTCAGTTAGCATGTCAGTATTTTGAGCTATCCAGTATTACAGAAATTCAGTAAGAAATTGTTAATTACATAATCAATTGGGAGTAGCTTAATAACGAGTGGACTAGGGTTCAGCGTACCCGTGTAGTCCCAGAACTACATGCCCCCGTAGGTTGTAAGTCCCCTTTGTGGGCATCATTTTGTTGATCACTCCAGTCATGCCTCTATACTTCTGTTAGGGTATATTGGGTCCTCACAATGGGGCATATACATCGGACTCCACATTTAGCTCACACGGTTTTATGTCGGTAATTTGTAGCTCCCTTACAATCAGATTCCATTGCATTGACCATGTTATCTGTTTTAGCTCAGATTTCAGTTTCAGCATGTGTAAACTTGGTCATTGTATTCATTATTTCATGTTCTGTATTGTCGGTATATTCTCATGTGTTATCTCTTATCATTGCTCAAATTTATGCTTTGATTCAGTTATGATTATTGTTCAGTTTTACTATATCCCTCATGCTCAGTACCTTTCAGCCTTTCAAGTACTGACGCATACTCTCTGCTACATCTTCTCGTGATGTAGATTCAGGTCCTCAGCAATCAGATCATGCATAGATTGGTTCCCGATCTTCAGATTAGAAACATTAGTGGTGATTCCTCATTCTTCGAGGACTACTGACATGATTATCTCTTTTATTTTTCGCTTTAGTTTCAGTTTTTCTAGATCTAGTTGGGGCATGTCCTAGCACTTCTAGTCAGTTTAGGCGCTTTTTTCAGACGTAGTTGTATTCAGCTATAGTGTTAGAGTTTGATTTTTCATTTGTACTCAAACTCACAGTTTTCATTTATTCTGATTTAGTATATGGGTATTCCCCATCATTTTATTATAGATTTATTTTTATGATTTAGCTTCCGTACAGTACTTTATTGTTTCATTTTATCTTCATGTATGCTTATGATATGCCAGCAGGGTTAGCTTGGGGTCATTCGTGATCCTAGGTCTCGTGTCTGCGCCCTGGGGGTAGCTTCAGGGTGTGACTGGTATTTTGATGACAACTCTCTTTGTAGTGGCTTTTCTAGATAGAAAATTGATTTGGTGGCATCTGAAAAAATGTTTGTTGACATAATTTTCCAGCAACTTACAATAATTGAGGATCTATATCTTGATAAACTACTTTTTGAGAATAAGGGTGGTGTTTCAAAGAGTGAGATCCAATCTTATGATGTGAGGAATGATGTTAAACATGAAAAAATTAATGAGGGAATAAGATATGCTGAATGTTTCTTTGTTATGGATGATGGAGTGAATTTTTTCATCATTAAGCTTGGTGGAATGGTGAAGGTTAATTGTGTGTGGGATCCAGGAACTATGCACTAAAATGGTCTTATGGAGACCACCGAGGCACTCCTATTGCTCGAATTTATTGATATTACTTCTCCACTTTTTAATTACTTTTATGATGCTCACTTGATAGAGAGTACTCAATCTAAAGAAAGAAGGAACACGACATTAAGGGGACTCTTGGTATTCGTTATGTGTGGTTGAGTTTGTCACAAGATAATGGATGGCAAGTTTTACTTGATATGTATACGTGTGTGGAAGCTAAGGATATGCCTTGTGATATTAAGCGTTGTGTTCTTACTCTTGTTTATGCTGCGTTACTGGAGCCAAAGTAGGAGAGACATGTTTATAATGGACAACCCCACAATAATAGCTAATATATGTCAATTGTTTTCACAACTCTTATGGTACCTATTAGTGTGCCTAAAATGACAATTGTGTTGGTTTAAGATCAAGAGTACATTTTACATCCTTGGTTAGTATGTATTCACCTAAATCTCAGAAATATGGCTTTAAACATGCCTATGTTCAGTGCAAAAACTTCATCCCAAATAGTGAGTTGTGACTTGGTTTCATTTGGGATTAATTCATTGTTTCAAGTAGTGCACAAAATGACAATATCTTTGAAGAAAGCCCTCGGTGCATGGAGTGACAAATATTTAACTGTTGAAGTTATAATGCAGCATCAAAAAGTGTCAACAGATCAATGTGCTTATTAGTGTTTGAAAATGATATATAATTTTCCTGATGACATCTCAATTTGGGTTGATACTCATACTAGTATGTATCCAATGATTAATATAAATTGAAGGTGTGGTTTCGAGTGCATCTATGTTGCAGGTATTGTGATTTTTAAATGGGTCAAGGTTGTTCAATCTACTCAGCTACTGTTCTCTGAGGCAATTGGTGAGGAGCATGCTATTTCCATTGTTATTGTCTCGAACCTTGAGGACAATGTTCTTATTGACGATGGGATTATTGTTATGAACCAAGTCCATCTTAATGTAGATACTAATGTCATACAAGTTGTTATTGGGCTGACAAGAGATATTGGACCGAGAACGAGCAATAAGGCCAGGTTAATTTGGGATCCGAGTTGAGTAGTGGGCATGAAACGGTTCCAACTTCCAACAAAAAGGGTAGTGATATGTGATTTGAGGATTATGCAAATTTTTGTGAAAAATGTCTAGTCCTGTCATCCTCTTTCTTTGAGTCTATGTTTCTCATCTCCCTTCTAGTTATCTACTTCAATGGTTTCTTTGTTTTACTAGTTCATTATCGTTTTGCGATTTCCTTGTTAGTTCCATTTTCCGTTGTAACTTTGACTTTAGCGATTATAATATTTGATTGTTTCTATTGTGAAATTGGAGTTGTTACATGCACACTCTCTTTGACATGTTAGTGTTTCTGGTGTATTTATTCTATTCTAAATTAGTTTAGGGGGATAATAGAACTCTAGTTAAATTTAGGTGTGTCTTTGGGATTTCAGTCATAGTCTAGGGGGGTACTTATGCATTATCCCTATAAACAAATATCATTCTTATTATTAGGATAAACTAGATATATGATTGAAGAAATATGTTGAAGGAAAACTTCAACTTGCAATAAAATGATTTATTCAAATGTTAACCAATAAATTAACTATAGTTATTTTCAATTTTTTTTTTACATATTAATCATATGTTATTAATTGGTCACTGTGTAACTTACAAAATGAATATGGTCAATTTATGACTCTTTAGCTTGCAATTAAGTTAGGAGGGTGAAAATAATGTGAAATATTTTTAATAATTAATATTTAACTCATTCGATATTTCATAACATTTTGAATTAGAATAGGGGTAAAATCATATTTCAACTTGTAACTTTGTGGCTTCCCAATTATAGTATAATATATTTTGTTACATGTATTGTCACATTATTTAATGTTTTCATATTACAGGTCTATTTGTCATGTGCATTTTCATATTATTTAATGTTTCCGTATTACGAGTCTATCTGTCATCAATATTTTTATGTTCATTTAATATTTCATATTATGTGAATCTATTACTAGACTTACATATATATTGCTATGTCGGGAGGAGATCCTTGAAACAACCTAAAGTTATCTATGTGTGACCTATATGTCATCTGTTTGAGCCATGGAAGAAGTAACTAATGTTTGCACTAGGGTACGCTATTTACATCACACCCCTTTGGCGTCAGACCTTTCCCTGGATCCCATTAACACGGAATGACATTCCTTAAAGGACTTTCTTATGGGGCCGGGGGTGGGGGGTGGGGGGAAGAAATCAAGACTACTATATTTGGGGGACAACTTGTGAAATTTTCTGAAGTTCGATGACATATTTGAGCCTTTTCTCTTTAATAAATGACTTTTTTAAAAAATCTCTTACATGTTTTACGTACCTTTCAGGAAATAGCCTAATGATCCCTCTCGAGCAAGCTGATAATCGTATGAGAAATGTCTGACTACGATCTAAACTATGTAAGTTATTACAAACATTAGACAATAGCATAATATGGTGTATCTAAGGTTGAGAAATATATGAGCAGACATTATAGCCAATCTAATATTATTCGGGAGGATAATTTCTCAAGGGTTATATTTTGGGCAAAGTTCACATAAGGACAAAATGTAAATTGTAATCTATTTGCTAAATCACTCAAATAAATAAGAAAAAATGACATAAATAGTCGTTTATCAAAATAATGACCCAAAAATATATACTCTCACTAGTTTCATGCCATCAAACGCTGAAGAATAAGCCTGCAAAGTTAACCAACACATCAGGAGTAAAGACTCAAGAGCTAATAGAGATTGGACTCCCCTGATACAGTGAGGCATTTCAAGAAAGATATTACCCTGGAAGAACTTACTTTTGGAAGTTGCAGATTCCATTTAGTAAGTTGAATACTGAAGACTATTCTCTATCCATTGTGAAATTGATTTAAGTTAATTTTCAAGTTATTTTCTAAGGTTCGTGATTAACAATTTAGTCCGATCATTGGAATATGTGCATTCTCAAATTTTTGTCTGCTTTTATGTACTTGTATTTGCAAGAAAAGATTCGCTGATACTTGTGCAAATGATTCAAGAATTAGGACCAAAAGTTGGATTTTCTCATTAAGTTACTTGACCGTGTAAAAAATTCTACACCGTCGATGGATATTAGTTAAACTCATATTTTTGTCCACACTTCACATAAGATAACAATCTTGGAATTATTATCCTGAATTTTAATGCCAAAATGACACATTTTTCCTATTTTATAACTCTTCTTTGAAATAAATTTAAAATTTAAAAATAGTAATAATTTTCTCTGATTCTCGCTCAAAGTTGGAATAGAAAACCTAATTTGTCTTTATAAGGTGTTACTGCCTCTCTTTGTTTCAGTGTTTAATTTTCTTGAAAATTGTATCCTTCTTTGGTTTCTTCGATGGCTCATCAAAGGCCTTTGCTTAGCATGAAGAAGACCTTCTGTTACAATTTCTTTCCATCAAAAGCTGAAGAAGAAGCTTTCAAAGTTAACAACACTCCAGATGTAGTGACTCGAGAGTTAGTGGAGATAAGGGACTTATACCCTGCCCCAAAAATTGATCTGCAAAACCCATGGCAGATCAAGAAAAAAGATTACCCATGACGGAGGTCGTTGTTGGAATTCTGATGATTCCATTTTTCGAGATGTTTGAGTACATCCTTCGATACTAGACTTTGGGCATGGCCAAAATTTTGGAGACCGGCTGTAGTATGTGTGTTGCCACATGGGATGTAAGTGAGGGGAATGTCTCTACGAAGTATGAAGGTGGAAGTGTTTGGCTAAGGAAGGTGTACAATGATGATTTTGCTCTTTGGTGCATCAAATTGTTCAAGAATCGTGGATTGAGCGATGGTGATGAAATTGGGCTTTATTGGGATCCTACATTTTTTGATCTAGTGTTCAAATTGCTTTCTCAGGTTGGCTCATAGTGGAAAGGTCCAACAATTTAGGAACAGAAACAACATAATATTATAGTCTTTCGTTTAGTATTACTCTTTCATATAATTGTAATAGCTGAAAACAAAATTATGAAATTGGAATTCTTGAAGTTCCCAATTTAGTCTGCGCAATTCCCTTTTCGCACTTGTGTTTTCATTCCATATTATTATAGTGTTTTTTTAAGTTTGTATAATAGTTTAGATAGTTGTGATGTTCTTTGTCAACCTAGAACTAAGCTTAATGTGAGAAATAAGTTGATATACTCACAAAAAAAGCATGGAAATAAGGACCTAACATGACCTAATTAAGGACCCCATTTTGGCACACCCTCAATGGTATAAGATTACCCCTTAATCATCAGGGCTGAATCTTTAAGTTGATGGATTTCATACAATAGAGTGCATTAAATAAGATATCTATAGAAAATAAGAGTACAAAGTATTATGGAATGTTTGAATAAAGGAATGTGATTTCTCAATTGAACAGAGATGTATTAAGTTAAGAAAACTAATTTTGTAACAATTTAGGGTCTAAACTCCTTCAATCATTTGACTAAAAGCTCTTCATTAGAACAAGAATAATGCGACATTCATTCAAGTCTTCGTTTCCATTTTTCTGCATAATCTAAGTTGCTCGCTGCTCAATTGTTTCTGAAAATCCTAGCTAATAACTAGAGGAAAGAAGGATAGAAGGAGAAAGGCAACTTCAAATCTTGAAATGTTAGTAGAGCAAAATAAATAACCATAATAGTAGAGTGTGTAACTTAAATAATGGAAAATGAGCTTAATTCCTATGACAACTCAATCTGTTTGGTCTTGAAAGATCTTAAAGAAAGCACATTCTTGTTTAATCCATACCTTTCCTGCATTTTTACTTGAATTCGCCGATATCATTGATCGTCTTCGCACCTCAATTTTGCTAATCTGAATTTATATTGTACTTGAATTCTAGTAACCAAGTATCTACATTAGCATTATTCAATTTAGTTCTCCACTATTCATCTAACAGAATATACACAATAACATCAAAAAGACAGTGTCCATTTTGCTGTTTTCTGGGCTAGTGACTGCACAAAATGCAGCAAGAAGATTCATGATTTTCTTGAAAATGGCAATCAGTATGGATATTGTGAGTAGTAATGAATGTTCTCTATCCAGTGTGAAATTGATCAAGGATCGTGGATTGGGTGTTGGTGATTGAATTGGGTTATATCTGCATCCTAGTTTATTATCAATGTTTATTTTCAAATTATTTTCTAAGGTTCATTATTCAAGAATTAGGCTTGTATTTTTTCTTTCGTACTTGTGATTAGAATATCTAGATTCTCAAATTTTTGTTTGTTTTTCTGTACTTGTATTAGCAAGAGAACTTTGGTTGACAGTTGTGTAAACTATTTAAGAATTAGGACCAATAAGTTGATGTATATAGAGTATGACTATATGATGATTTTGCAGATACCCAAATTTTGTCTTCATAATTGGTTTTTTTGTATTGGGAGTAAGAGTTAAGAAAGATTTTTGGCACAATCTGTTATTCGATAAGTAAGAGATGAGTGGTTATACAATTCAATTCATATGTTTGCTCCCTATGAAAGATCATGTGCCTCCATGCATGGTTATACAATCTTGAATGTCATGGCTGAATAGCTAAGAATTGAATTAGAATGAACAAAGAACTGATAATTAGAGATGGTTGTACAGTTTTGAGTGTCATGTGATAACTCAAGCTATTTGATCACAGTTTTTCCAAAACATCTTGTACTATCGTTCTTGAAAGGTTGTACAACAAGCACATTCTTTCTCAGTTTGTATATTTCTTTTGATAGAACCTTTTCTGCATTTTTACTTGAATTTGTTGTTATCATTGATCGTCTTAACATCTCAATTTTTCTAATCTGAACTTGTTTTGTACTTGAATCCTAGTAACCAAGTGTCGGCATTAGTATTAGTCATTGCAGCTCACCTAACAGAATATGCACAGTAACATCAAAGAGTCGCTGTCCATTTTGTTGTTTTATGGGCTAGTGACTGCAATAAATGCAGCAAGCAGATTCTATGGAGATTGTGAGTAGATATAAAGTTATCACAAAAGGCAAAGTTTAAATGGTCATCCGCCGAAGTTAATATAATCACAACAAATGCCTAGAAATAAGGACCCCATTTCACGCACAAATTCATATGTAAAAGATTACCCCAAGCTTGTCTTCTCGCATCATATCTGAAACATGTTCCTTAATCATCAGGGTTGAATCCTTAAGTTGATGTCTTCCGTACTGTGTGATTGACTTTTATGAAGCAATACTATTTGGGATCTCCACAATACTTCTATTCCTTGTGCATGGGAAAAGATTCCTCTGGGTATTCTCAAATTCTCTATCTTTGTGTCCTCTTATAACATAGTTCAAATACACTATAATCATCAATTCTCAAATCTCATAGCTTAGCAAGTCTCCAAATACTAGGTGATATAGTAAAACTGTTTGATATGTTATTCACCAATGGAGATTTTCAGCAAATCTAGAGTTACAAACTTTGTTTCACTAGTTTTCTCCGCTGATTGATTTATTCTGTAAGTCGCAAACAAGAATGGATACTTTTCTGGTAAGTGTTCCAACACGTGCCATAAGAAGGAACAATTTGTCATTCTTTAAATACTTTTCTAACGGGTGATAAAAAATCAAGAGCACTTCATTAAGGGTACACCTTGGGTAATTTTCTTAAGTTCGATATCGTATTTGAGCCTTTTCCCTTTAACAAATAACCTTTTTTTTAAAAAAAAAATCTCCTAAATGTTTTTGTAATGATATTCTGTAAGTTATAAAAGCTTATTCTAAGATACCAATATAAACAATTAAAAAACTTAATAAATGTCATGAGACAGTTAAGGGTGGTTGTTTATGTAGAGATGGGGCGAGGCTGTTAAAAGAGGGTGTTCAGCTCTAGCCTCTCAAATGTCTAGAAAGGTTGTGATCTAGTTAATCGTAGGTTATGTGTTATATAACTAAAATTCATTCATGTCTTAGGATGAAATTTGTGGTATTGGTAGTGTCCTAGTGATTATTTTTTAGATTTCTTGTGTAATACCGATGTATCTGGTGTGAAACATCAATATCTGTTCGTTTATTTACTATTTCAGCAGTAAAATCTATCAATTTGGCATTAAAGCATCAACTTTCGGGGATGGTGAGTAGAATGGAGAGACGAGTCGAATAAGTGGAGACTAATTTGATAGGGGTAAGAGAAGATGTGAGAAAACTGGAAGGATGGTTTCAAGAAATAAGAGAGTCTCTTGTGAGAATTAATGCACATGGGAGGACCACGATGGCAGAAGCATCCCTTTCTAAAAACTAGATTCATCTGAAGAAAAGAAGAGGGAAGTGATGTCAACTTGGTTGGAGAACAAAATGGGAAGAAATCTCGGAAACCACAACTACCATCTTTCGAAAGAGAGGATCCTTTAGGATGGATTTTCAAAGTGGAAAGATATTTTGGAGTAAATGAAATTTTTGAAGTGGAAAGATTACAGGAAGCAAGTGTTTGTTTGGAAGGAAAGGCCTTAAATTGCTATTATTGGATAGGGTCTCGGCAACCAATGTTAACTTGGGAAAACTTCAAAGGGAGTTGTTGAACCGATTTCATCATTCTCAAAGGATCAATCAGTATGATGTTTTAATGGGGCTGAAGCAGGTTACGACAGTAACTGCGTTTCGTGAAGAATTTGAAAAGGTGTCAACGTCTAAGCAGGAGGCATGTGATGGACTGTTATGTGGCGTATTTTTGAATGGGCTAAAAGAGTAAATTTGTACCTTGTGTAATTTTCTAAATATCTAGAAAGGTTTTGATCTAGTTGATCGTAGGTTATTTATTATATAACTAAAATTTATTCATGTCTTAGGGTGTTATTTATGGTGTTGGCAGTGTCCTAGTGATTTCTTGTTGTAATATCAATGTATATTGTTTGAAATATCACTATTTGTTCCATTATTAACTATTTTAGCATTAAAGTCGATATGTACCTTTTAGAAATAGTATAAGATCCCTTTCGAGCAAGCTGATAATCTTATGAGAAAATATCTGACTATGATCTTAAATTATGTAAGTTATTACTAACATGAGACATTAGGCTATTATGTTGTATCTAAGGTTCAGAAATATATGAGTAGACATTATAGTCGAAAGCTAATATTATCAGGTATAATATTTTCTCAAGGGTTATATATCCTAAATGGTAATCTATTTGCTTTAATCAGTGTAATAAACAAGAAAAAAAATGACATAAAATAGCCGTTTATCAAAATAATGGCCCGCAAATATATACTTTCTTAAGTTTCATGCCATCAAACGTAGAAGAACAATCCTGCAAAGTTAACAACACATCACTGGTAAAGACTCAAGAACTAATAGAGATAGGCCTTCCCTTGATATTTGATCCAAATACCGCGAGGCACATCAGGAAAAATTTTACCCAGGAAGAACTCGCTTTTGAAAAGATGCGGATTTCATTTTCTGCGACTTTTAAGTATGTTCTTCCATACTAGAAATTGGAACTAGCAAGAAGTTTAGTGAACGGGAACAGGGTGTCTATTCACTTGTCGGATATAATAAAGAAGAATGACACTAAGAAGTATGAAGATAAATTTTTTACATTTCAGAAGTTGAGTTATGATGACTTTTTTCTATCCATCGTGGAATGGGTGTTGGTGATGAAATTGGCTATATTGGTATCCAGATTTATCAAAGTCAATTTTTAGATTATTTTCTAAGGTTTGTGATTCACAAATTAGGCCTATATTTTGTCATTTGTACTTCTGATTGGAATATCTGGATTCTCAAAAAATTTTAGGCTTTTCCGTACTTGTATTTGCAAGATAAAATTGGCTGACAGTTGTGTAATGATTCAAGAACTAAGACCAAAAAAGTTACTTGACTATGTAAAAATATCTACACCATCGATGAATATTAGTTAAACTCTTATTTTTGTAATAGAAATGGTGTTTCTATGCATGTTATTGTATTCACAACGTAGTAGAAGCCCAATGAAGTTTTCCATTCAAAAATATACCCCAAACATTAAAAAATACCCCACTTGGAGGACAACTATGATCAACAATTTTCCAAGAATTACTCATAAGACTATATATTTTGACTTTAACTCAATTATATGACCTTTCATGTGTGAAATTAAAGAGAATGGAAACTACCTAATAATCATCATGAAACTCACCATATATAAAACCATAACGATAATGGGAAATATATCTTAGTCCAGTTCCAAAATATTCAGGCAATTTCTTGTACTTTCTAACCGATGGATTCCATGGAAACAGATCTTTTTTCACATCGGCAAGACAAGTTAGACAAATCAATCCATTCACGAACCCAAAATTTCCAAAAGTTGATAAGGTTTTCCCATGGGAATATTCAAGTCAGATGTCTCTATAACAGAATCATAAAGTAAAGATCTAACAAAACAATCCATAAGACTATTGGACACGGGCTTAATAACCCCCATCATAAGACTATGGTGAGTGTTTTCCTTGTTAATAATCGATTATCTAAGATGATATTTGATAAATTTAGGGCTAGAGATTAAATCGAGCCAGTATTTTGAAACAGACTTGTATTGCAAGAGGGATTTCACCGGAAGCCTTATGAAGTTTTCAGTGATGAGGTCAAGTGGAAGGTAAAATCTTTATAAACCGAAATTCGAAAATCAAATTGCTAAAGTTTGCAAGTTAATTCCCAAGAAAATATCAATAACTAAAAGTAAACAATAGTGGCTAACCCCCAAAAACGAGGTTGACATACCCTATTTATAGAAAAATTTGTCCTAAACAAAAAAGAAACGAAATAAGGAAATAAAACTTCTGGATGCGGCTTCGATTGACGAGACTGACCTACAGATCGTGGTCAGACCTATGGTCCATAGGTCCCTTTTGTATCTTGATACTTAGAACATTTCCACAGAGGATGGAAACTTCAACTTTCAGATACAAACGACAGGTGTGCAGCACGATCTGTGGGTCCCTTTCCGTGGCTCCACACTTGGAATTTTTCATGAGGTACTGGAACTCCAAATCTCTAATCTCATCGACGGATGTGCAGGATGGCTCATGGGTTGACCTACACTCTTTCACTGGCCTTCGTGGTTCCACACTTAGTCAGACTTCCCCAATGATCATTCCAAGCCTACCCACGACGGACCGTGACTGGACCTACGGTCCGTCGGTCACCTCCGTGGGTGGCTCCTTCTACAGAATTTCAACTGTCATCTCTCTCTACCTCGTCCAAGCCTATTTCCTGCAAATATAACACAATAAACATTAATTCTAATACAAAATGGCCCTAGACACACACAACTCTTAAGTGAAATGTATTAAAAATACCGTAAATTTAGGGTATATAAACACCCTCAACTTAAACTCGTTGTTTATCCTCAAGCGACGCACTAAACTCTAAACGACACTTGTGTAGAAGCAGAAATACAAACTCAAATAATCTCATGGATATTTCAATCCATTCTTTTTTCTCAGTGCAAATCGTTTTTCTTAGACTCAACAAGCTAACTCATGAGGATCAAGATATGACAAAGATCGACCAATATGCACCACAACATACACTTTTTCACAATCACTAAGGTACCACCTTTCCGACAATGTAACTAGCACCTTCACTTCAAACGAAATCCTTTTCACACAGAAGATATGAATTTAAGAATTTTAGTATTCATTTAACACTCACGCTCAGAAGTGACTTCAAGTACAGTTAGTTCTCAATACCATAGGCTTGCCCTTATTTTCACTACTTAGACTCTCAAAACTATTTGCTAGGATCAATATAAGACTTTATTAGCTTGTAACGTAGGCTCAGGGTCAGGTGTAGTACATTTGGGTACTTCTTAGTGACTTTATGCCCTCCTTGACATTCCATTAGCTTTTTTTTACCTCGTTATCGATCTATTTTTGGCATCCTTTCATTTTACAATCTTTCCCTTAACTCTTTTTCAACATGGATGTGACTTTCGACTTTGTAACTCTTATTTTTCACTTTTTTTTTTCTTTCAACACTTTTATTTATCATTTGTTTTCTTTTGCACAAAGTCACATCCTCTTCTACCTTTTCTTCTTCTTTTTTCAACACAAAACTCTTTTCATACCTTTTTTTTTCTTTCGGTTTCCTCTTTTATAGCCACCCTCAATTTATGGATTTTGCATTAGTTGAGGTGCACAATGTCCGATGGTGGACCAGGGCCAAGATCAAAGTAACTTTTGGCTTAGCCACACTCAACTTAGGCTTTTGGCCTAAGTCAAGGTGCACATGTCCAAGGAGGGACCGGGGCCAAGACAATGTTCTTAGGGAAGGTGAGTTAGGTGAATCAAAATAAATGGTTTAATTAAGGCTCAAATATTTGGATCAAAAGGGAACAATGCTTTCATTTGGTTGGATCATTTTAGGCTTAAGTGGACTAATTCGAACAAGAGCCTATGATCACTTCCTAACTTCTAGCCTGGATCATCTTAGCAGGACCAACGGGGTAAGTTCTAAATTGGCATAACTGTTTGAACATTCAACTTTTCTCACACACTCTTGGTACATTGTTTCATTATCAGATTATTAGATTACCAGTTCAAGTTTTAGCTTATGTCAAGAGGTCAACTCGGTTCCTTAGCATGTCACATTGAGATCCAACACATTCAACTCATCAAGACTATCGATCTAGCACATTTCAACATTTTGGACAGGGATCATTTTTTTCATTATTTTTATGCCATCATTCTTTCATTTTTGTACTTACTCCTACACATACTTTCCTAACATGCTGGTTCAATAGAAATTAAAACACTCTCTTGGGGGGGAAGAACACAGGCAAGAAAACCCCCAAGAGAGGATTATGAGTTGGGTTACTCAGACTTCACCCTATCACTCATAATCCATTTACCCCACCCCCAACAAAATAGAGCGAAATTGTCCCCAATGCACAAAAAGTAAAGAATAAAGGATCGGGTGAAGCAAACCTAAAACGCATAGCACCGAAGACCACTCAACAAGTGGGTGGGTCTGGTTTCCCAAAGCCCGCTGGATCAACACTTGGGTCACCAGTAGGAGTGACCGCATCTCCCATCTCAGCACCCTCAGTAGTGGTAACATCAACTCTCGCCGCACCATCAACAGTGCTCACACTGCTAGAAGAACCAACACCTACCTCCCTAGCCCGCTGCTGGCGCATCTCCTTATCAACTATAGATGCCATCCGGGCCAGCTCAAGCTCCTGGCACTCTCTCTTGCAAGCTCTCCCAGCCTTAGTGTCTCCATAAGTCCGACTAGAGCGGGGGCGCTTCCCAGCATAACGGGAAGAAGCAGCTGGCGGCATCTCATCTCCAAATAATGCATCCAACATTGTATCATCAACCTGTGCCGTGGGGTGGACTCAGACTCAGTCTATGGTGGAGCAAGAAGTCCACTGATATTAGCACAGAGGCTCTCTATCTCCTTCCGGAGAGTGGTCACATCAGCAGTCGGGGTCAGCCTCTCTAGGACTCTCAATTCAAAAGAATCCAGGCGCTTATTAATGGCCTGGACCTTCTGGTCTATCATGTGCTCCACCCGCTGTTCAATCCTAGCCTCGGACTCCTCTATCGCACACTACATCCAATGCCTCACTTGCGTGAGTATTGTAGCCATCTTGGCCTCCAGCTTCTGGACATAGGCTAGAGGTACGGTAACAGAACCTGAGGAGCGGGTGGCTCTGGAGTAGCTAGGGGCCTGACTGGCGGCTTGAGATGGGGAAGCCGGGCCATCCTTAGTACTGGCTGGAGAGGTAGGCTCTTCACCCTGCATATGCTACCAAGTCCACTCCCAACGGTGGCACCTCAACATGTGGCTCTCTGCAAGGTGCAACTACATTGGCCTCATCCTGAATCAGGCAGATATCTAGAGTCTTGGTTGCCTGAAGCAACCTGATACAATGCCAAACCGGTACTCCAGCATCCCTGCACAGCTGGAAAATGAGGCATGGGAAGGGTAAGGTGGTGGTGACCTTGATGGCCCTCTCGTGTATTTCTGCAATCAACATGCGGACAAAGTCTACCTCCAACCCAGCAACTAAAGTTGCAACCATAACAGGTTGGTCCCATATAAGTACATTATCTGCCTGAGTAGGAGACACACGGTTTCGGGGTGTTGACACACTCAATGCACTCTCCAGTTGTAGGAATATGATGGGCTAACCAGCAAAATGGGGATTCCTGCAGCTGGGCATTCCTCTGAAATACCCCACTTTGAAAAATGTCCATGTGATAGTCGAACTCGACCGTGATGATTGGTAGAGTGTCGCCTGGACCGTAGAAGAACATGCAGAGAGTGGTCTCTGATATATCAACTAAATACCCACACACTAGTGTAGCCGTGAGTGGAAGCTAGGCAGCGGGATTAGCCCGTCTGTTAATCGAACCTCTAAGGGTGGCGCATAGGAACCATAGAACTCCCTGACTATCTTCTCACTATAGGACCCTGGGCTACGGGCCATCCATTTGCACCTATGCCTCTAGAAGAGAGTGTCGATGGAGGGCACGGTGTGGAGGGTGCTTGTGAGAACTCGGCGCTCATCGGTGACAAGTCGAGCCATTCTATCTTTCTTAGTCAGCATATGAGCATCTCTGTGTATCCGGTACTGGCCGCGTACACACCACCGGTTTGGCTCCTCATCAACTGGTGCAGGATCGGTGTTTGGAGGCAATGGAATATCACCTACACTCTCAACGTTAGAAGATGAGGTATTGGCGCCATTAGAACTGGAGCCGGAGCCGGATGCAAACTCTGAACCGATCGGTTTGGCCTCCTTGTCTAACTGAGGGGTAGTGACCATGTCGGAAATTACCTACCGGGTTTGATTTCGTGTAGTGCGTGGTGCAGTACGGGATGTCCTGGTAGGAGATGGGACATAGTCCCTACTAGTCTCCACATCAGTGTCCTCATCGATCAGCCTAAAGGATGGTCCACAAATTTTGATTTGCCCTTCGCGGCGTAAGTCAAAGTTTTTTTGGGCGCCATAGTACCTAGAGAAATTTAGTTAGTACCAACACAAGCCAATAACACACTCGGAAAAATTTTAGAACAATAAATGAACCAAAACAAAAACTAAAAAAAATTGGACACTAGCAGGAGTGACCATCTACGGTGGGTACCTATGGTCCGTGGATATACCTATGGCCTGTGGGTCCCTTCCGTAGGTCAGGATTCCCAGAATTTAGGTCTCTGATGTGAACCACGGATGTGCAGAATGGTTTGTTGATGGAACAACGGACCATCGTCCATCTCCGTGGTTCCACACTTAATGATTATTTCATGTGCAACAGACCAAAGGAGCCGACCTACGATACGTAGGTTGACCTATGATCCATGGACGGGGTCTCGTGGGTCACTTCTATGCCAGGTATCAGACATGGCTCACTTTATACTCCTTATTTCTACACATCAATTGATCAACCTAGGTCTAATCATGCATTTCAACACAATATGTGGTAGTTTGTCATCCTTAGGGTTCCGATTATGCACAATTTTGACTCTTAACATATCAAACTAGGAACGCTAAATCAAAAATTCCATTTACACCTTTTACTCTGATTTAGTTAGTTTTATTAGATTACACACTCACATCCCATCATACCAAGGGTTATTGTAGCATACAATTCAACATACTAACACAAGATTAACAACCCAAGGTCAAGTGCGTTGTTGTTATTTCTAAAGGAAACTGTGAAAAATTTCAAAGTTCAGGAGAAATCAACATACATTAAAAGTATTCAACAATGGTTAGTGTGTGATACAATAAACTTCTAGACCCTTTTTCATGCCTCTGACATCGAACCCCTACCTTGGAAATTCTGGAGAGAAGGAGATGAAGGATTTGAAAGGGTGAAAAGTGATATGGGAATTAGGGGGAATGAATAGGGAGTGATCTATGGGATTTGGGAAATAAATGGAGTAAATTTGGGAGAGGAATGGTTTAAAAATGGTTGGGAGGGAGTTTTGAATGTGGGAAATGAATTAAAAATAAGAGAATTTTATTTTATAAGGTGTCTAGGTCGGGTCCGAAAACCCTAGGTGTTGGACCCACGAACCCCCATCTATGGGCTGTGGGTCGACCTAAAAGGTCCAGTCCATAGGACACTCTTACACTTAGAAATTTTGAGGACTTACCTAGAGTCTACGGACACCAGTCACGATCAGTGGATGGACCCACGAATCGTTGATGGGGTCCGTAGACCTCTGCACAACCTATTTTCTGCAGATTCAGTTGTTCGTCCCTGCACATGTAGCAACCATGAGGTCTTTCTTTTTACATTTTCTAGACACTTTTAGACACGGACCCTATTCTATATCTAGCCAACACTAAAACAAAAATAAAACACAAATCTACAGAATCACAGAAATTAGAATAAAAGAATAAAACTCCTATAACGAAAGAAAAACCTATAGTTGGCTAGATTATACATCTTAGGTTGCCTTCCAAGCAGCACTTGATTTAACGTCGCAGCACGACGCATGCCTTTTTATTACTCAGACTTCATCAAGATAGTAGGCCTCAACCACTTCTTGCACACTCTCTTTTTTCCCTATATAGACCTTGATCATTTGCCCGTTCACGTTGAACCTTGCTCCTTCCTTGTTCTCTAGCTCGACCGCTCCATGTGGGAACACTTGAGTGTCTATGAATGGCCCGGTCCACTTGGACTTGAGCTTTCCAGGAAACAAGCGCAACTTTGTGTTGAATAGAAGCACCAGATCACCCACAACAAATTCATGCTTTTCAATCTTTTGAACATCATACTTATTCATCTTCTCCTTGTACGGGGGTGAACTTTCATAAGCTTTTAGGCTAAACTCATCAAGCTCATTCATGTCATTCACTCTTTGACTCGATGCGGCGCCCCAATCCAAATTCAACCTCTTTAGCGCCTACATAGCCTTGTGGTCTAGCTCTATCGGCATATGGCAAGACTTCCCATATACAAGTTGGAAGGGGGACATACCTTTGGGAGTCTTGAATGCGGGCGATAGGCCCATAGAGCATCATCAAGCCTCCTTGACCAATCAGTTCTATTTGCATTCACAGTCTTTGCAAGGATTTGATTTATCTCTCTGTTGGACACTTCAACTTGCCCACTAGACTGCGGATGGTAAGGAGTGGCTACATTGTGATGGACTCCATTTTTCTCTAGTAATGCTTTGAACAATCGATTACAAAATGGGAATCTCCATCGGTGATAATTTCCCTAGGTGTACCAAATATAGAGAAGATGCTCCTTTTCAGGAATGTGGTGACATTTTTACATTCATTGTTTGAAATCGCAATTGCTTCCACCCATTTCGACACATAATCAACCTCAAAAAGAATATACTTCATTCCATGTGAACTCACAAATGGATCCGTAAAATCAAGGCCCCATACATCAAACAACTGAATCACTAAGATCGGATTCATAGGTAGCTCTTGCCTCTTCGAAATTCCTCCTTCTCTTTGGCAACGATCACAAGACTTGGCGAAATCATGTGCATCTCGGTGGATGGTAGGCCAGTAATACCCACACTGCAAAATTTTATGCGCAGTCCAAATACCACTATGATGCCCTCCAACAGGCAAAGAATAATATGCCTCTAGTATACTCATCATCTCAACCTCAGGCACACCGCGACAAATAATCCCATCAGCACAAATACGGAACAAGTACAGCTCATCCCAAAGAACATATTCACATCATGCATAAACTTTTTCCTTTGGTGAAAAGACAAATCCGATGGAACAAGATCACTTGCCAAGTAGTTAGCAAAGTCTGTGAACCATGGAATAAGATCATGAAAAGCAGCCAATACTTGTTCGTCTGGAAAAGCATCATTAATTTCAGCCCCATCTCCTAGCTTGAGCATCGGTTCCTCCTCTAATCTGGACAAATGATCGGCAACTTGATTTTCTGTCCCTTTTGTGTCTTTCACCTCAAAATCAAACTCTTGCAGCAACAACACCCATCTAATTAACCTTGGTTTTGCATCCTTTTTAGACATCAGATACCTTAATGAAGAATGGTCAGTATGCACTATGACCTTAGTACCAAGAAAGTAGGATCGAAATTTCTTAATGCGAAAACCATTGCAGGGAGTTCCTGTTCAGTTACTGTATAGTTCTTTTGAGCCACATTTAGAGCTTTGCTGTCATAGTAAATAGGATGAAGAATTTTCTCTCACCTATGTCCTAATACCACATCAAGCGCCACTCCATTCGCATCACACTTCACTTTAAATGGTTGCTATTAATCCGGTGAAATATTGATAGGTGCAGAAACTAGCTTTGATTTCAACTCTCCAAATGCTCTTAGACAACCATAATCAAAATCAAACTTACACTCCTTTTCAAGCAATTTGCAGAATAGGTGTGCAATTTTTGACAAATCTTTGATAAATTTCCTATAAAAGCCTGCATGCCCAAGAAAACTTCTAACATCTTTAACAGAGATAGGTGGTGAAAAATTATATATTACCTTGACTTTCGCTCTATCAACCTCAATACTCTTCTCAAAAATCTGATGCCCAAGAACTATCCCTTCTTTCACCATGAAGTGACAGTTTTCCCAATTGAGCACAAGATTGCACTCTTTACACCGTTTAAGTCACTTGGCCAAATGATCCAAACAACCATCGAATGAGTCACCAACCACAAAGAAATCATCCATAAATACCTCAATAGCGTCCTCCACCATATCAGAGAATATAGACATCATGCAACGCTAGAAGGTCGCTAGAACATTACACAACCCGAATGGCATTCGTTTGAAGGCGAAAGTCTCATAAGGGCAAGTGAAGGTGGTCTTCTCTTGATCTTTCAGAGCTATGGAGATCTGATTATTGCCCGAATAACCATCAAGAAAGCAATACCAACCCTTACCATCAAACAAGTCCAACATCTGATCCATGAACGGCATAGGGAAGTGGTCTTTTTCTGTCCAAGCATTTAATTTATGGTAGTCCATGCATACTCTCCATCCAATCACGGGCCGCATCGGAACAAGCTAGTTTTTTCATTAGGAACCATAGTAATCCCACCTTTCTTGGGCACAAACGGAATAGGACAAACCCAACTAGTGTCTGCAATGGGATAAATGACTCCAGCATCCAACCATTTGATGATTTCCTTTTTCACTACCTCTTTCATAGGCGGATTTAGTCTCCTTTGGTGCTCAATACTAGGCATGTGATCTGGCATGAGTTGGATTTTATAAGAACAAATGCCAGAAGGAATCTCAATAATGTCCGCAATAGTCCATCCAATCACCCTCTTGAACCTCTTCAACATATAAACCAATGCCTCTAATTGTACAGTATTCAACTCTGCCGCAATGATGATCGGTAAAGTACCATCTCACCCCAAGAATACATGCCTCAAATGTGATGGTAGAGCCTTAAGCTCCAATTTTAGAGCCTCTTCAACAGACGGTTTTGTGGGTGGAGAGTCGTGATTCTTCATATCTAACTCCAATTTCTTTGGTTTGGAATGGAATTCGAACCTCTCAAGTGCAGCAACTAATTCATCATAGTCTTCAATACCACCACGTTCAAAATTCATCATTACTACTGCTAGTGCATCAACACCTAACTTCTCTTCAATAGACACATTAGAACCTCGCTCCACAAAATGATTCACCGCCGACACTGACTTGAGATTGCTTTCCTGCTTCATGGACCTACATATATTAAAAGTTACCTCTTCACTATTCAATCGGAACTTCATCTGCCCTTTCTCCATATCAACCAAGGCGCGCCCAGTAGCAAGGAATGGTCTTGCAAGGATGATGGGCACCTCAAACTTGACCTCACCATCAAGTATCACAAAATCTGCCAAAAAGATAAACGACTCCACTTTAATAGGTACATCTTGAAGAACACCAATGGGCCTCTTCACAGTTCTATCGGCCATGAGTAATCTCATCGCAGTTGGTTTTGGAACCCCTAACCACAACTGAGTAAATAGACAGTGACATCAGATTAATAATAGCACCTAAATCACACAATGCCTTCGGAAAATGCAACAACCCGATGGTATAAGGAATAGTGAAAGCATCATGATCTTCTTTCTTCTGCACAAGTGACCTAGTAGCAATAGGACTACAGTGCTGCACCCTATCATCTTCAAAACTGACGGCCCTCTTCTTAGTCACCAAATCTTTCATGAATTTTGCGTACCCAGGCATTTGCTCTAAAGCTTCTATCAACGGAACATTGCTGGAAAGCTGTTTCAACATAGTGATAAACCTACGGTACTTTCCTTCTTCATTCTTCTTCACCAACATTTGTGGGAATGGTGGAGGTCTAGGCATGGGAACAACTTTTTGGGTTATCTCTGCTTCCTTCTTTTTAGCATTCTTGGGTTATCTCCGCATAACCTCAGACGACATAAGTGGATCAATGGTTTGTTTACCTCCTTGAATAGTGACTGTTATACAATGCCCATCGTTCTTTGGATTTTGGATGGTGTTGCAACGAAGTGTGCCAGGCTAATGTGGGCTCACTATAGTGGACAACTGATTCATCTGCTGCTCAAGTTTCTTGATCGACACTGCATGGGCATCAACTTTTTGACCAATTCCAGACAAGTCATTTTGCATCTCATTCACATTCTCATCAATCGAATCAAACCTCTTCATCATCTTCTGCATCATATCCTCAATCCGTGACATACTACCCCCCAGCTTCCCAATTGCCAGATTCACAATTTGCATGAGGAACATAAGGCCAACCCTATCATTTCTGTTTCCATAGTTGTTCCGATTGTAGTTGTTGTCGTGATTGTAGTTCCCATCCTGAACATACTAACCCTCTCGATTGTAGTTTTCATAGTTCCGACCTTGGTTTCCTTACCCTTGACGTCAATTATCTGAGTTGGAACCTTAGGCATTAGCTCAGAAATCCCCCGTCAGATCATTCACCAAGTACACATCCTCCTCATAGTAGCATTCCTCAACCGGTGGTGGTGGATTCCTAGTCAAGTAATTCACCGCATTTACCTTTTCTGGACCTCCACTTACATGCTTCAATACCAACCCAAGTTTTGTCCTTATCTGAGCCACCTCCTCACGAATGCCATCGGCAGATTGACTAGGTGCAGATTGAAATGGAAAAGTGCTTCTTCCAGTGTCTGACTTTTGAGTGCTCCATGATTTATTATTTTGGGAAATCTTCTCCAGTTTCTCAATAATCTCCTCAAAAGTACACTCGCCATATGATCCTCCAGCTATAGTATCAAGCACAACTTTACCATTGTCATGCTGGCCTCTATAGAAATACTCCTTCAGTGACTCATCATCAATACAGTGATTCAGAAAATTTCTTATGAATGCAGTGAACCTATCCCACAAACTACTCACAGAATCTCGAAGTAGTGCCACGACGTTATTAAGTTTATCTTTATGGTTCAGTTTCTTGGATAACAGGAAGTACTTGGCCATGAACACCTTGTGCAATTGATCCCATGTATGAATCGAGTTGTATGGAAGCTCAGAAAACTATACCACAGCATCACCGGTCAATGATAGAGGGAAGACTCTCAACCCTATTACGTTCATATCCAACTCCAGTCACCGCACACAACTCTTACAAAGACTCCTCAACTTGGCCATATGCCCATGCGGATCTTGTGAGGCCATACCAGAAAACAAACCCCTCGATGTAAGCATCTGCATCAAACTGCTAGACACTACGAATGTTTGCCATAGAGGTAGAGGAGGGAGAATCATGGGTCCTTCAAATTCGATAGTATTGAATTTGACCCTGTAGTTATCACACAGTCTTGGTTCTATTGGATTGTGCACCCTCAATGCATCTCCAAGTAGTTTATCACCTTGAACCTGAACATTCTCACTATTCACTTGTTCTTCAGGCTCATTTATGACTGGATTATTCCGGCCCTCTTGATTATTCATCTTTCTCAAAATTTTGCTCAACTCTAGATCGTATGGGGTAAATGGTTCGCCTCGACTCTGTGTTCTTTGCATACACTAGAGTAGAAACATGAGGCAAACAAAAAAACCATAAAATTAGGAAATAATTAACTAAAGTTCAATAATGTAGTTAAACTTAATCTAAAAGCCTTATTCCCCAACAGCGGTGCCAAAATTTGATACGCTCAAATTACACCTCCCTAAAGAAGTATAAGCGGTTGTTGTCAAATAAAGAACCCAACTAGTAGGTTTAGACTTAAACTTAACTCACTATTATATTTGTTTAGTCAACTTATTTCCAAGACAAGTAAGTAATGGGGAGGTTTTTGTGAAAAATATAATTGATTGTTGTTAAATAACAAGTGAGAAAGATTTGAACTTTCTTGTTATCAATGAGAGAGAGTAACTAAGGTGTATGTGTTCCCTATAAGCTCTTAACGCGGTAATCCTAATAATAGTAATCATTTCGTAGTGTATCACATGCAAAGTGGTAAGATATGTATCCCTAAGTGATTGGTCCTCCAAATAGGGAATTTCACTCCGCACCTTGGTCCGGCTACGTGTGTATAATTTACTAACCCTTGTCTTAACCTCAGATTACACATCACATCAATGTATGACTTAGTTTTCACCCTTGCACCAATTGACATTAGACTATTAGATAGTATCACGCTAAATCTTTGTTGAAAATTATTTTCTTATTAACTACCTCCTTGGTCGGCAAAGTAGCAACAAGGTGAGTTCTAATGCATGCACTCGTTAAAAAGGCTTCTAAGCGAAAGAATTACCAATGCATGCATCAACACTATTCAAGAATTACTTAGTTACTATTCATACATTGTTAATCGCTCATGGTTCCCACAACCCTAGTTGTGGATTTAGTTATTGATGCTTGGAAGAACAGAATTCATATTTTGATAAAAAGAATTGATTAACTTACGGTAGGAGTAGAAGAAACCCAAAATCTCCAATTGAAATTCAAAGCCAAAATCTTTATCAATCGAAATCCTGAAATCAAATTGCTAATGTTTACAAGTTAATTCCTAAGAAAATACCAAGAACTAAAAGTAAACAATAGTGGCTAACCCCTAAAAACGAGGTTTACATACCTTATGTCACGCCCCGAGCCTACACCCTGGGCGGGACCGGCACTCGGAGACCATTGCTGGCCCCAAGCGAACCCTTGGCCTGGCTTTCTTAACTCAGCGGAAACCTACTCAACAGAATAACTTAATGCTATGCAGAGACATAAACAACCTAAATGATACATGTCTGGCCAAAAGGCAACTCGAATCTCAAAATAGAATACTTGCATATATACATATATAAGAGACTCAAAACTAACTGACTGACTGTCTATGAAGCCTCTAAAATACTTAGATGGATGTTGGGACAGACCCCGCACACCCTAATAAACAAAACTAAGAGAACAAAATAACTGAGCCCTCTGGAAGCAAGGAGGCTCACCACTGACTCTAGAGTGCTCAACTGGATCAACGGCGTGCAGAATGATGATCCTGGGTACCTGCGTCTGCATCATGAAACGATGCAGGCCAACTGGCATCAGTACATGGAATGTACGAGTATGCGAGCTGGACCGATAAAAAACAACTTAAGCTTGAAAAAGGATACAAAAGAGAACTTACCTTGGCTCTGTACAACTCAAGAATAATTGAACTTAATATAAAGCTATGAGACACATGCAATATATAAAGCCCATGAAACTATTAAAACATGACGTAAAAATCATATTTATAATATCATGAAAATACCATGCTTTCTCTCAAAGTCTACTTGTGCAATGCATGAATGAAGTCCCATACCCCCATCCATACTAAGCAGAACTTATCGAGGAACCAATCTCTTTTTACTGCTGTGGGAGTTCTCTAACCGATAACCACCACTACATGCTTAAGTGGTGATACAGCGATCGACCTCACGCTGCCAGAGCATCCTATACCCGGCCAAAGGTATAAGACCTGAACTGCCTAATGGATCCACTAGTCTAATCTGAAAAGGATTCATCTAAAAAGTATGATCCTTTTCTACCCATGGTGGCTAACATGGTTCTATGGGGGCTGTGGGTTCTTTGAACGCTCCCCCAATTCGGTGCTCGATACTACTCCCAAAAAAAAGTACTGGCTCTTATGTTTTTTTTAAAAAAATATATATTTATTCCTGCTGATATGAGATAATTACTCAAAAACTAGCCCGAAGGCACTTGAAAACTCTTTTATCTTAAAAGAACAATTCAAAACCATATTTTTTTTTTTAATATGATCATTGATGACTCGGGATATTCATACTGCTTAAACATTGATGGTATAACTAGAGACCATACTGTTTAAACATTGATGACATACTCGATTTGTCATATCTAATCATATTTTAGAAACTCGTTTGAAAAACTCATCTTTTATTTTTTAAAAGAGATAGTGCTCAAGCTTCTCAAAACTCTTTTGGAAATCTCAGTTTTCTCTTAACTTGAATGTGAAAACACTTATAAACTTCCTTGGGAAATACTCAGTTCCCTAATTACTTTTGAGAATGAACTCAACTCGTGACTCTTAACTTAACTCGAAACTCGATACTCTTTACTCGACTTGAGACTATAAGCTCTTTACTCTTTACTAAACTTGAAACTTGAAACTCTTTACTTAGTTTGAAACTCTATACTTAACTTGGAACTTGAGCCTTAGAATGAAGTTAAAACGTTTAATGAAGACTCTTGAAAAGCTTTAAAGACTTGCTTGGACTTACTTTAACTTCTAAGCTTGACTTCACTTGAATCGGAAACTAACTTCACTTGACTTTGATCCTAACTCACCTTTCCTTGAATCGGAATTATGAATTCAAGTTGTTCGATCACATGTTATGGGGGGGGGGGGGGATTCTTGAACGCTTAGACGTACTTTGGAGTGTCGGAAACAACTATAAATCATAGGTATAATACTTTGGAACTAGCTTGGGAAAGTGAGAAAAGGAATGGGGAAACTTGGCTGAGACTTCAAATTTCAGGTGACCAGATGGCATCTACGGAAGCCATCGACGGACCGTGGATGGACCTACGGTCCGTACTGCAGGTCCGTAGATCGTGTCAGAGATTTTCCCCAAAAATCGATTTTTTTGAAAAAAAGTCTAAGTGTTGACCTACGGTCATGACTTACGGTCCGTGGATCGATCTACGGACCGTAGGTCGGCCCCGTAGATCCATTCCCCAAAAACCAACTTATGTCTTGATCGACGGTTGACCAGTACGGACCGTCGATCGATCTACGGTCCGTAGGTCAGTCCCGTAGATGGGGATCGACAGCCCAGAACTTCTGAAATTCGATGGTGGATCAACATTTTAGGGTCATAACTCTAATAATCATAATTCTTTCAACATACCATAAGATTTCAATGAAAATATATGACCCAAACATATCTCACAACGATCAATAATTCAACAACACCACCAACAACAACTAACAACTTCACCAACTTTAACAACTTCAACAACAATTCCAATCTTTTCTCAATCATATAATAAACTAGGTGTGTGTGGTGGAAAGGATCAACCCACACAAAAAAACTCACATACCTTGGTAGGGATCACCCCCGACGAAAACCCACGATGATCTCCTTGCTTGATCTCCTCTTCTTCTCTCTTCTTCACTCTCAAGCCCTAACCTTCACTCTCTTAGAATGGAACAAAATAAAAAAATGATCCAAAGATCAGCCCTATACATCAATATAGTCCCAAAAGAATTGGCTAGGGAAAAGACTAAAATCCCCTTAATGATTCCCGGACGGATTTCCTTATCAACTGCCCAACTTTCAATGGCCATAACTCGCTCATACGGACTCGGAATTGAGCAAACTCGGTGGCGTTGGAAAGATCGTTCCGAGGGCTATGCAACCATAACTGGAAATACTTCTAACTCATCATGAGCTAGAAATTACGACTGATCAAAGTTGGCCAAAAACTCACCTTTTCCATACTTAGCCAAAATTTACCAGATTTTCAAATCCTTTCCAAAAATGAAAATTTCCAATCCTAAGCCTCTTCAAAGCTATTTCAAATTGTCGGATGTTACACCTTATTTATAAAAAAAATTGTCCTAAACAAAAAGGAAATGAAATAAGGAAATAAAACTTCTGGACGTGGCTTCGATTAACGAGACTAACCTACGGACCATGGTTAGACCTACGGTACATAGCTCCCTTCCGTAGCTTGATACTTAGAACTTTTCCACATAGGCTGGAACCTTCAACTTTCAGATTCGAATGACGGGTGTGCAGTACGGACCGTAGGTTAACCTACGGTCCGTGGGTCCCTTTCCATGGCTCCACACTTGGAACTTTTCATCAGGTATTGGAACTCCAAATCTTTTATCTCATCGACGGATGTACATGATGGCCCGTGGGTCGACCTATGCTCCATCACTGCCCTTCGTGGTTCCACACTTAGTTAGACTTCTCTGATGATCATTCCACACCTATCCATGACGGACCGTGACTAGACCTACGGTTCGTAGGTCACCTCTGTAGATGGCTATTTCTGTAGAATTTCAGCTATCATCTCTCTCGACCTCGTCCAAGCCTATTTCCTGCAAATATAACACAATAAACATTAATTCTAATATAAAATAGCGATAGACACACACAACTCTTAAGTGAAATGTATTAAAAATACTGTAAATTAACGGTATATCAATTATTTTCTTGGCAATTATATCATTCCACATTTTTTTAAATGTCTGATCAAAAGCCTTTGCTTACCCTATAAAAGAGCTACTTTTACTATTTCTTTCGATCAAAAGCTGAAGAAGAAGCTTCCAAAGTTAACAACATTCAGCGGATACTGACTCGAGAACTAGTGGAGATAAGGGACTTATACCTTGCCCTAAAATTCGATCTGGAAAACCCATGGGAAATAAAGAAAAAAATTACCAGTGATGCGATTATTGTAGGAATGCTGATGATTCCATTTATCCAGATGTTTGAATACATTCTTCGATACTAGACTTTCGACATGGCCAAAAGTTTGGAAAATAGATGCAGGGTGTGTGTTAATCTGTGGATGTAACTAAGGAGAATGTCCCTAAGAAGTATGAAGGTGGAAGTGTTTTCCTTAAGGAACAGTACACTGATGACTTTTCTCTTTCGTGCATGGAATTATTCAACAACCGCACATTGGGATTTGGTGATGAAATTGGGCTTTATTGGGATCCTAGATCTTCATGTTTAATGTTCAAATTATTTTCTCATCGAGCTTAGTGAAAAGGTCCAAGAATGTAGGACCAAAAACAGCATTCTATAAGTCTTTTGTTTAGTATTATTCTTTCATATAATTTTAATAACTATATTTGATCATGAAATTGGAATATTTGCGCTATGGAGTATGATGGTCCTTGAAGTTCCTAACAATCCCCTTTTTGTACTTGTGTTCTCATTAGTGTTCTTTTAATATGAGAAAATTCTAATTCGTGGGGTTTAATGAAATTTCACAAAGCCGTAATATTTAGTAGTTTTTATGTTCTTGAAAACCTTTTGTTTATATGCTCCTCTCCTAGAAAGTAGCTTAATGTGAGAAATAAGTTGATATACTCACAAAAATGCCTGGAAATAAGGACCTAACATGACCTAATTAAGGACCCCATTTCGCACACAAACTCAATGGTATAAGATTACCCCTAAATGATCAGGGCTTGAATCTTAAAGTTGATGGATTCCGTACAGTGTTAGACCTATGATATTTCATAACAGTTACTGATTTAGGTGTGTTGCCAAAGCACATCGAGTTAAACGTCAAGAAGGGAAGAGGAAGAATAGAACTGCATCGAAAGATATAAGATTCTCAGGGGAATGTGATTTCTAAATTGGACAGAGATGTATTAATTAAGAAGAAATTGATTTTGCAACAATATATGGTCTAAACATTTTCAATCATATGACTGAAAACTTTTGCATTAGCACAAGAATAACGCTACATTCATTCAAGTTTTTTTTTTTGGATAATCGAAGTTGCTGGCTGCTCAGTTGTTTCTTAAAATCCTAGCTAATAACTAGGTAGGAAAAAGAAGGATGAGTTCAAATCAGGCAACATGAGTTTCTGGCAGATTAATTGTTGGACATGGCCTTTAGAGACAATGCATAACCTACTAGACAAATACCTGCATTTAGCGTAAATGAGGGTTGTAAGTAAACTCCCTCAATAAGCTCATTCTTACCATAGAATGATCTTCTTGATCCATTTATGCTGACCTTTTAAGTTTAGCTAGTTCAGCCAACACATTCTCGAGGGGAAATCTCTACTTTCTATTTTTAGTCTGCAGTTTTGTCACAACATAAGTTAAACTAACAACATTAGTCATATGACTCATATCTTTGATCTTTGTGTAGAAATGAACATAAACCATCTTCATTGTCGAAGGAAACAATTTAAGAAACAAATCTGGTTTCCTCCCATCTTTTGTTAGTATTAACATATATAGAAGGTTCTTTAAGAAATTAATTATAGCTTTTATGATCCTATCTAGTCAAATTTAAAATACAATTAATAGCAGCAGTTGGAAGAATACACAACTCCATAATAGGGAACAAGAGCAAATACTTCATCAATAGATTCAAAGAAAATTTGCAATCACACAGAGCTGCATCCATACAACAATGAAATAGGAAAACATTACCTCACATGTAAAAGATCAAAGTATTAACATGTCGAAATCTTTGACACCCCCCATAAAAAATGCCATGCTTTTTAGAGGCCTGATCTGAGTTAAATTAAAACCTGCACTAGAAAGTTTTTGAGATATAATAATAACAAGAAGTTCTCTTTTCTCTTTTAATAATAAAAATAAAAGGTCTCAAGGATACTCGAGTATTTGGTTAACAGCCTCAGGATTATCGTAAAGAATGTTCCTTTGTGCATATGGTAATCCCCTGTCAAATAAATTGGTACCAAACAAAGTCAAAGCCTAACTCTCATCACAAGAAGGAAGCAACAAAGACAAGAAAAATGTAGAAAGTCAAATATGCACTCTCTTACAAAATGCAGAAATTACCACCATTTTCTCTTGGATTCCTTTCAAAATATCATCATCTTCACAATCCATCGCAACTTCACATATAAATCAAGATATTTTTATAATAAAAATTAGAATAGAATTGAAGTGTAAGTAGTCTACTCATTTTGTAAGCCATTTGGTTCTTGATTTACCAACAGAAATGTTAGTTGACTGATTCAAAAGTTAAGTGTTGTTAGTGGCAGTACTTTTAGGAATCTTTAATGTTTCCAGTTTACTAGCTCAAGGAGTCCAAATTAGTTTATGTTTTCCAGTTAGTAGGTCATGGGTAATGCTAAACTAGTGCCCTATTATTTAATTTCTCTAGGTTTGTTGCTTTCCAAGTACTATTTAAAACTTGTATCATTGTTTTCTGAAGCATAAGAAAAGATTGTGTTTTTCTCTCTGTTTCTTAATATCTTATTGGAGTAGTGGTTCATCTTTTTTGCCAACATTCTTGCTATCAGAGCTTTACTCCAGGTTAAGATCCATCCTTTCCTCAAGCATGGATTGGTATAGTAAGAGAGAAAAATAGTGAAATATTGAGAGGTTTTTTTAAAACAGAGAAATCAGACAATTTCCATGGAAAGAAATGGGACAACAGCTTCGCTGCAACTCATAATTCAAATTATTAGAGGGGAAAATTATCAGTTCTGGAGTCTAAAAATGAAGACTCTTTTAAAGTCCCAAGAACTATGGGATGTAGTTGAGACTAGAATTCAAGAAGGAAATGCAAACCAACTGAGAGAACATCGGAAGAGAGACTCAAAATATTTGTTCACGATCCAGCTAGCTCTTGATAATGAAATTTTTCCTCACATATCAGCAGTTGAGATTCCCAAACAAGCATGGGAGATCCTGAAGTAAGAGTACTTTGGAGATGATAAGGTAATTACTATTAAATTACAAACTCTCCAATGTGATTTTGAAACATTGTTCATGAATGAAAATGAATGTGTGCTAGGATATTTGCTTAGAAAAACTGCTATTGTTAATAGAATGAGATCTTATGGTGATAAACTTAATAATCAGATTGTTGTGTCTAAAGTGTTGAGAAGTTTAACCACCAAATTTGACTATGTTTTTACTGCAATTGAGGAAGCTAAGGACCTATCTACCTATTCTTTCGGTGAATTAATGAGTTTCTTGCTAGGTAATGGAGATAGGCTAAATAGGCCCCGTAAGAAAGTTCAAGAGGGCATTCCAGGTTTAGGGATAGTTTTCCTATAAGGAAAAATCAGAAAACTTCGCAGGACAAGGACATGGAAGAGGCAATTTTCGTGGTTGGGGTCGTAGTGGCAGCGACAGAGGTAGAAACTCAATTGGTGAATTTCGTCTGTACAAGAGCAATATTCAATGCCGATACTGCAAGAAATTTGGCCATAAAGAAGTTTATTGATGGATGAAGAGAAAGATGAGCAAAAGGAAGCCAATTTTACACAAAATGTAGGCGAAAAAACTAATTTATTTATGGCTAGTTCACAAATAACTGAAAGTGTGAATGTTGTGTGGTTCTTTGATAGCAGATACTCAAATCACATGTCATGTTCGAAGTCTCTATTTAGAGATCTTGATGAGTCCTGGAAAAGTGAGGTGCATCTAGGAGATGACAAACAAGTGCATGTTGAAGGGAAAGGTACAATTGAGATAAAAAAAAACTGTCCAAGGTAATGTGAAGCTTTTATATGATACGTAATATGGCCCTACTTTGGCTCATAATCTGTTAAGTGTTGGCCAATTGATGACCAGTGGCTACTCAATTATTTTTTATGATAATACATCTGACATTAAGGACAAAAAATCTTGACAATGACAAAACAAAATGTTTCCTCTTGATATTTCAAATGTTGGTAATAATGCCTTAGTTGTTAAAGGAAAGAATGAGTCTATTTTGTGGCACTTACGCTATGGACATTTGAATGTTAAGGGTTGAAACTTTTGGTTCAAAAAGATACGTTTATTGGCTTGCCAACAATCTATGAACTTGACTTGTGTGAAAGATGTATCTATGGGAAGCAAACTAGGAATTCGTTTCCAGTGGGAAAATCATGGAGGTCTACAACTTGTCTTGAACTTGTCCATGTTGACTTGTGTGGACCAATGAAATTGGAATTCCTTGGTGGAATTTGATGTTTTTTTATGTTTACTGATGATTACAACCGCTTTAGTTGGGTTCACTTCTTGAAATTCAAATCTGAACCCCTTTGAGAATTTCAAGAAATTTAAGGCATTTGTAGAGAATCAAAGTAGTAACAAGATAAAATCACTTTGTATCGATAGAGGTGGTGAATTCTTGTCTAATGATTTTAATTTGCTCTCTGATGAGAATGGAATTCTCAGGGAACTTACAGTGCCATATACACTGGAGAAAAATGGTGTGGCTAAGCAGAAGAATAGGACGGTGGTGGAAATGACTCTAAGTTCACTGCCTGATTATTTTTGGGGAGAAGTTGTTGCAACTGCTGGTTATTTCTGGATATCTCACCAACAAAGGCTATTTGGAACACAACACCTCTTGAATCTTGGAATGGTAAGATGCCTCGAGTAAGCCACTTAAGAATTTTTGGTTTTGTAGCATATGATTTGGTTAATTTTCAATCTAAGCTTGATGAAAATCTAGAAAATATAGTTTTGTTGGCTATAGTCTTCAATCCAAAGCGTATCGTCTATATAATCCCATAAGTGGCAAAGTGATTATAAATAGAAATGTTGTGTTTAATGAGGATGCAAGTTGGAACTTTAATTCTGAGAACATGATATCCAATATCTGATTGCTATCTACTGATGAAGAACATGCAGTAGATTCTGGAAATTTACCCAATTCTTTTCCTGTAAGTTCATCTGTTAGTTCATCAATTGCACCATCAACAACTTTTGCACCTGATGTGTCTTTTGTTGAGCCGATTCCACTTAGAAGATCAACAAGGGAAAATAAATTGAATCCTAAGTACTCTACTAGTGTAAATACTTCTTGTCAATTTCTTTGGCTTGTTTCAGATCTTGTTTGTTATGAAGAAGCAATAGAACAATCTGAATGGAAGAATGTTATGAATGAAGAGATGCAAGCAATTGAAAGAAACTCTACATTCGAGTTCGTTGATACACATGAAGGAAATAATGTAATAGGGCTCAACTGGGTGTTTCGAACAAAGTACAATGCTCATGGGAGCATTCAAAAGCATCAAGCTCGGCTCATGGAAAAAGGATATTCACAACAACAAGGTATAGATTTTAAAGAAACTTTTTCTCCTGTTGCACGATTTAAAACAGTGAGAGTTGTTTTGGCTTTGGTTGCACAATTATGTTTGCTCGTGTATCAATTTGATGTGAAGTCCATTTTTTTAATAGTGATCTGGAAGAAGAGATTTATGCTTCACAACCTCAGGACTTTGTTATTAATGGAAATGAGAACAAAGTCTACAAGTTAGAAAAGCTCTTTATGAGCTAAAGCAAGCTCCACGTGTGTGGTATAGTAAAATTGATTCATTCTTTCATGATAGGATATTTAGAAGAAGAGAAAATGAGCCAATTTGTACTTGAAGAAACAAAGTAATGGAGATTTTTTGGTGGTTTGTCTCTATGTTGATGATGTGAGTTACTTTTGTTCCTCAAAGTCTTTAGTTAATGATTTTAAGCCCAGTATGATGAGAAACTTTGACATGTCTGACTTGGGCTGACAGAAATATTTCTAGGAGTTTGAGGTGATCCAAGATAAAGATGGAATATTTATTTCTCAAAAGAAATAAGCAGATGATTTTTTGAAAAAATTCCAAATGATGAATTGTGAAGCAGAAGCTACACCGATGAATATCAATGAAAAGTTGCAGCGTGCAGATTGAACTGAGAAAGCAAGTACAAAATTGTTTAGAAGTTTAGTTGGTGGCTTGAATTATCTTAAGGCACACTTGACCTCACAATGCATTTTTTGCTAGTGTTGTGTCCAGATTATTGCAAAGCCCCACAAAGAAATATTTTTGTGTTGTGAAATGACTTCTTCGTTATGTGGCTGAAACAACAGACTTGGTAACTGGTATTCTAAAGCACCAACTTTCAGTTTGGTTGGCTTTACTGACATTGATTATGCAGGTTGCTTGGATGACCAAAAAAGCACTTTCGAAAGTTGTTTCAACTTTGGTTCCAGAGCTGTGACATGGAGCTAAAAGAAGCAGGAGACAGTAGCTTTGTCGACATCTGAGGCAGATTATACAACAACAAGTTTAGCAGCACGACAAGCTTTATGGCTCCGGAAACTACTTGAAGATTTTAGTTACGAGCAAACGGAGTCTACTGAGATTTGTTATAGCAAATCAGCAATTTCTATTGTTATGAATCCGTCTTTTCACAAGAGAAATAAGCACATTGATGTGCAATTCACTTTATCTGAACTTTGGTAGTTGATGGAAGAATAGTGATGAAATTCTACAACATAAACGAGCAAGTAGCGGATATATTTACAAAGTCTCTTTCTCAGGGTAAGCAAGAATATTTCAGGTTGCAGTTGGGAGTGTGTGATTTTGAATCAAGCGGAAGTGTTAGTTGACTCATTCAAAAGTTAAGTGCTATTAGTGGTAGTACTTTTAGGAGTCTTTAATGTTCACAGTTTACAAGCTCTAGGAGTCCTAATTAGTTTTTGTTAGTCAATTAGTAGGTCATGTGTTAGAGCTAAACTAGTGCCCTATTATTTCCCTAGGTTTGTTGTTTTCCAAGTACTATTTAAAACATGTATCGTTGTTTTCTGAAGCATAAGAAAAGATTAAGTTTTTCTCTCTGTCTCTTAATATCTTATTCGAGTAGTTGTTCATCTCTTTTGCCAACAAGAAAGAGACAGATGATCATCAAATGACATACATAGATTTCATTTACCCACACCAGCATGATCGCATTGACGTTCGTGTGATATTACTTCAAAAAATTTAACAGTTATTTTTTCTATATTTTTGAAGCCATAGGAATATGTTGTTTCACTTGGTGAAGAGACCAGAACACAAACATTTACTCCTAACAGAGTTGAAAGCTTATCCGTTTTTTTAACAACAAGGTATTTTTTCCTTTGCGAGAAAGTAGCAGTGCACACTTCTTCTGAATCAATCAACTCCATTTCAATCTTTAGCTTACCCCTGCTAGTTCTTTTTTCCATTGCTAAAGAAAATAATTAAAGAAGAAATTAAAAGCTATTTTGGTTGAATAATCTTGAATACCTGAACAACTTCTAGAGGAATGCAAGGGTAATTTATAGTAGGTGCAAGAGTCTATTTGTCACTTGTATTGTCATATTATTTAATATTATAATATATGAGTCTATTTGTTATGTGTATTGTCACATTATTTAATGTTTTCATAGTATGTGTCTATGTTTCATGTTTTTTATCACACTATTTAATATTTTTGTACTCTAAGACTATCTATCATGATTATTTTCACATTAATTTAATATTTTAATATTATGTGAATCTATTACTAGATTTACATATATATTGTTATATTGGGAAGAAAGACTTGAAACCACATAAAGTTATCTATATGTGATCTATTTGTCACTGGTTTGAGCCATGGATGAAGTCTCTAATGCTTGCACTAGGGTCAAAATTAATCCAAATGGTTTTTTCGCGAGACTTAAAAGTCAGACTTGTGGCTAAAGACTTTGCTCAGACTTATGGGTGGATTATTCCAACACTTTCTCTCTAGTAGCCAAGCTCACCTTTGTCCACTTGTTTATTTCATTAACTGCTTCTCAAGATTGGCCTTTGATGAGTCTGAGATTTCGACTCATTTAGGGCTTTGTTTTGATAGTTTACGTGTCCTCAAATGCTAATTTATGCTCTAAACTGATGTTAAGGCATTGATTTGCAGGTATGCAGACTAAGGAGCAAGGCAAGGACACTACCAAACAAAAAGGAGCAAACAAGCTGAAGAAATGAAGAAAGCGATCATTGCCAAGACCACTCTACGAACCGCCGAGTGGCTCTTTAGCTCACCCAAAGTTCCAGCATGCTTGCCCTAGGGAAGAACTAACTTGGAGACAGGAATGGACAGTCAGCGAATCACCGAATGACTCCGCGATGGCAACTTTTATCGCCCAAAGTTACAGCACTCAGAGGACTGATGGCCAATGCAAATTGGCGATGAAAGGGAGCAAAGGGAGGATCATCGACCTGTTCGGCGAGGTGTGATTTATTTCACCCAATTTCCTTTCAGGCCAACAATTGGGAACTATAAATTGGAATTTTAAATGAAATTTGATAAGTTCCCCGAGAGTTCTGATCCCCAAGTTTGAGAGTTGGGGTTTTCTCTTAGTTTTTGAGTTTCCATTGTAGACTTTGAGGATTTCTAAGATTAACTTTGACTAATGTATTTGATAATCGTTTTTCTCTTTTCATGATGCGTAGCTAAAACCCCAATTTGTGGGGTGTGATCATGTGTTTATTTGTCTACTTATCATATAGGTATTATTGTTTAATAATGTAATTGTTGTTTTAATGTAGGTTGTAATCATTAGTTGTGTTTTAATCTATGGATTGTAGTTACAAATGCTATTCTAGCATAGAGTTCTTGGCTTGCTTGAGAGAGAGGTTTTGGAACCAAAGCTTTTGATTAATGATTGTAGGAATTGGGTTCATATGGGTTCAGCTCGAGAGAGTAAATCCTAAACTCAATTCTACCTATCTAGCTCGAGAGAGTGGATATATTAAGGTTGTGGGTTGTTTAACTTGTTGAGCTTGTCGAGGTTCGAGAGAACTCGCCTGAACCGTAATAGTTGTTCGAGAGAAATCTATTGCACTTATAGCCTAGCCTACCCAAAATGATTCAGTAAATTATTGTTAAATTTCAATTACCCATATAGCGTAATTTGCTTATAATCGATCACATCCCGAGAAATCCTCTTAATATTGTTGGTTCCCCTATTTTCGTACTTGTTTTAGCTATTAAATGCAAATCCAAACCCCCTATCTTACATTCGTTGTCATCCCGTTAGACTTGTTTGCCTGTTTTCAATAATTTCAATTCGTATAACCGCTTAGACCACATTTGTACTTCGTATTTGAATTCGAACAATGTACCACTCCTTGTGGCTTCGACTCCAACTCTTCGTTGGATTTTATACTAGATAACGATCGTTTTTACACCTCGAATTGGTAGTGGTGTAATCTGAGTGTTAATCAAAATGGTGTCGCTACCAGGGAGTGATGTTGTTTAGAATTCTATTACTGAAGTTGAATTGTGATCTTTTTGTGTTATAGTTGAATCGACTTACTTTGTTTTGTGTTTTTATTGATTTGTTTTAAACAGAGGAAGAAATGAGTGTGAACGGGAGTAATAGTAGCCAAGTTGGCCACCAAGACAATATTGGAAATCTTAATGATGTGAATGACCCAATTCAATTAGGTGGTGTTGGTGCAATACGTCTCCCTCCTGTTGAGGGGAATGTTGTCTTTCATGTTACAAGCATAATGTTATAGCTCCTCCAAATGAATGGACTATATGTATGGCTGGCCCACGAAGATCCTCATGAGCATATTCAGAGCTTTATAGATGTATGTGGTCCGTTCTCGTTCAAGAATGTATCACAAGAATCAGTCTGTCTTCGATTGTTCCCAATCTCTTTGATGGGTGAACCTACCAAATGGTTAGCTGATTTACCAAGGAAGTCCATCACTACTTGGGATAAACTTACAACAGTGTTCTATGTAAGGTTCTTTCCCCCGTCAAAGATGATGACGCTCAGAGATAGTATCCAAGGTTTCCAACGCTTGGAGGGTGAACCAATCCACGAGACATGACGGAGATTGCAGAAGTTGGTACTTCAGTGTCCGACTCACGGACTGCCAAACCACATATTGTTACAATACTTTTGTAGGAGTCTTGACTCGGTAAACAAAGGAGTTGCTAATAAACTTGTACCCGGAGGTATAATGCAACAACCCTATGAAGTAGTGTCTCAACTCCTTGATGGCATGGATAAGATAACTAGAGCATGGTACACTTGTGAGGACCAGGTGTCTCCTCTCACTTTTAGGATGACGAAAGAGAAGACCGAGAAAGGTCAAGATAGAGACCAAAATATGGCCAAAATGATGACCCAACTTGATTTATTGTCAAAAATGTGATGGGTATTGGGTTGAAGAGTGTAAATGGTGTGTGTATTGGTGGAGCAAACCCCGAAGAATCACAATTTGAAGCATTGTACAATGGGGAAGTGAACTTCATTGCAAACGAAGAAGGAGGATTTCATTCAAATTACCCAAGGCCGGGTGGAAATCCGGGTGGGAATAAAGATGATGGATGGAGAGATTATGATAGGGAATGGCATGCCCGTAATGCTACTTGGAAGGAAAAGGATGTTGAAAAGGAAAGATATGTCTCACCTTATGAACGCCAAAAGCCTAAAGAGCAAAGAGCTGACCCGAAGAACTTTCGTACTGAAGACATGCTTGCACTCATTCTCAATAAGGTAGAAGGGTTGGACAAAGTGTTGAAAGAGATGAAGGAGGATGTTTCAACTCTCAATCAAACGGTGACTTCTCACTCAGTCTCTATTAAATAGCTTGAGACACAAATGGGTCAAATATCTGTCGTGCCATGATGTTAACTAATGCGCTTCTTGGGAGGCAACCCAAGTTTCTGATTTTTTAATTGTTGCTTTTGAATAATGGGTGTTGAATGTGCAAGTTGAAAAGTTGAAAGTTTTTGGGAAGTGGGCAATAGGCGAGTTAAAAGTCCAATTGGCGACACGCCGAAAAGGTCGGTGAGCTCGACTTTGTCCACCGTTTGAACCCTCAAATTACTACAAATTCTATAAAACTCGACGAGCCAATATACCACCCGGCACATCGCCTAGTGGTTCAGCGGGCACGACCTACTCTGCCGACTAGCGCGCAAACTGAAAGATTTTAAAGGCCAAAAGGTTTAAAATTTCTAAATCTTTTCACTTCCTACTTTTAACTCCCGCGTTATCTGAAAGGATATTAGTTCTTTCATATTTTCACATTTTTACTTTCATTTTATTGGGATCATTGCTTGGATTTATTTTGGATGTCTTTGTCGCCTAGCATTTTAAATATATTTTGTCATAAAAGGTTAGTTTGCCAAACCCCGAACTTAGTCGTAGTTGAAATCAAATGCTTGTGATGTTTTCTTTACTGATATATGTGGGTAATGACATGTTGATCATCGTATTGTAGTTTGTTTGCCTAATCTTAAATGAAATCGTGATTAATCGGCCTTAAATGATGATTCTCGTGTTGTTGCTTGTTATAATAGAGTCTAAATGATTGATTTGTGTTGAATATATGTTGGGTCTAGTAGGGTGAAGTCTGACTAACCCTGGATTGTGCCAAATGTCATATTTTTCCCTTTGATGGAGCGGTCGACGTTATTCTTAAGAACAAAAGACGTCAATTGACCAATTTTGGCAAAGTTGGGAGAAGTTTGAGTACCCCGAGGGCATGGGTATTATGGGTCTTGCTTTAATTTCATAGTGTAAGTGTTTAATTTTGATTTCGTTGGCTGCGGGTTTGATTTTGAAGAGTGAGGTGAAAAACTAGCATGAAGGGCCATTTGGCGAGCTGGGTCAAGCTCATCGAGTGGTTCGGAGGTTCACCTAAGTCCCCCTAGGTCACCCTTTATTTCTCTAGATTGTGAGTTGTTGTTCTGTAACTTTCAGCGATACGCCTCAGCTCACCGAGTTCACTCGGTGACTCACTGAAAGTTCTTCTTAATCGCCCTTTTGCGCCCCTAATTTTTTAAAATGCACTGTATCTTTCAGCGAGCTACTTTTAGTTCGCAGATTGGTGTCGGCGATCCGCTAAATGGCCCTTGATATCGCCAAACAACTTTGCATTTTTGAAATTTTTGTTCTGGAACATTCGGCGATCCTAACCTGGCTCACCAAAGTGGTTCGGCGACCCGCTGATCAGTTCGGTTAGTCTGACTCCTACAGTTTATTTTCTGAAAGTTTTCTTGATTTCTTTTCAAAGTGTGTCTACATTGTTTTTCAGGAATGTCCAGACCCAACGTTACTGGTAGAGACATGCCGCCCCAAAAGCGGGCATATGGAGTTGTTATTAATGAGAAAGCAACTACTTCCTGGGAAAAGGCGGCAAAGCTACTTCCAAAAGGGGGTAAATGCAAGGGCAAGGAGCCTGTAGTTGTGCCACCTAAGGAGGCAAGTTCAGACAGTGAGTAGGTTTACGAGACACACCTCACCACATCCGGCAGTGAGGGCGAATCTCATGATTCTCAGGCTTCTATCTCCGAGCTTGAGGACAACTAGTTATTACAGGCCAAGAGAGCGAAGCTACACTCTAAAGCTATGAACGATCCGTCTAGGATCCCAGTGCCTCCGATGCCTAACCCTTCAGCTTTAGCTCTAGAGCCTCGTCCAGCATAGACAGTAATGTAGGCACCACCAGTGAAAGGTCCTAATACCCGGTCAGTCAACTAACTAAAGGCTGAGGGTTTGAGGACCATTCTAGAGGAGAAGAAATTGTCCACAGACAGTGTGGTGGATAGGTATCTATAGGCATGGAACACTCTCAAGTTCCATAAGTTCGATATCACCAAACCGTGGGTCCCCTACATTCCTACTTGGGTCTGGGAGTTCTATTCAGCTTATGGAGACTTGGTGCCAAAAGGGAAGAAGAAGGTTAGTGCCTTCAAACTGGTAGATTTTGTGATAGTTCATGACAAGAAGGTTAAATGTCGTTGTCCAGACATCAGGCTTCAAACCGGGGTGCACTTATAATTTTATACACCAATACATTGATTTGGTCCAAAAGAAGACATTGGAGGATATTAAGGTTTGGCTGGCACCCCTTATCTCTGATGGAACCCCGAGATGGAAAGAGGCAGGTGCATAGATAAAGAGAGGGATCTAAACGTGATTGCCAGATACTGGTTAGAGTTCATCAACGGTACTACTATGCCATCCCAAAATGAATCCATCCTCAGAAACCCAAAGGTAGCATGTTTAGGGTCTATCATTGCTCACTAGAAGCTGAATCTGGGGTTATTAATTGAGCAGAATATGGCCATGAGGGCTAAGCAGAGACACACTTCGCTCCCATTCCCAGTGCTGATCACAAAGTTGTGCAGATGGGTCCGTGTTCCAGAGATAAGAAGGAGGATGTGGAGGTACACCTCTTCTACTAGCATTCGGTGTATTGAGGCTTAGTATTTACGGAATGATGTTGATCAGAGGAGGGCAACACTGGTGGATACCTCTCCGGATGTTGATGTTGAGACATTGTCGACAAAGGCAATCATGCCTAATTAGGCTAGTGGGCCCTTAGATACATCTGGACCTTACTCTTTTGTGATCCTACTACATCTGATGCACTCATTCTCCTATATCTTCTACTGCTTCTGCCTCCTGACCTCCTATCACCCAAGCGATGCTTTACAAGATGGGTTATTTAGCCCAATCTGTCGATGTATGTTCCTCCCAGGTAGAGGTTGTTGATCCTGGGATTATAGAGAGGGCTATTGTTGTTGCCTTAGCCCCTATTAGGGCTGAGATGAGGGAGTATGATGTCCAGATTGAGAGCCACAAGTTGGCATTAGATGCCCTAACTATGAGGGTAGAGGCGTGTGAGAAGGGCCAGGGTGCCACATATGTTGTCACGGCCTTGAAGGCCAACATTGTTGAGCTACATAGAGATGTAGACGAGTAGAAGTCCACTGATATGTCCACTCTTTGGCACTGTGGAGATCTCAAATGTCCCGGGCACCGATGTTCCAACTTGTTCTGATGTGTCTCCGACTACTACCGGAGATGAGACTAGAGTTGATGATGTTGTTGTTGAGTTTGAGGCTGAGACAGATGAGGAGTAGCTTGGTGTTCGTGAGGAGACAGTGTTTGAGGATCTAGTCGACTTGGAGAGTGCTATGTTTGAGACTGCTAGACAGGCATCACTCTGAGGCACTGATGCCCAGACAAAGGGAGTTATGGATATGCAAACTTCACTCTAAGCCTAGCCTGGCAGGATGATTTTCTTTGCCTCATTTTCTGTTCTTTTTTAAATTGCTTTAGTTTTAGTTGCATTTAAGGACAACTATTGCATTTAAGGACAACTATGTATTTTGTTGGTGGGTGAGATATTTCCATACCTACCTCTTTTGGGCTGTTTTGTGAATATTGGGTTGATTTTGACTGTGTTTTTATGAAAATTGGAGCTTATTGGTTTATATATCTTGGTTGTTAAATTATGGTTGTTAATAAATTGTGGCCCATTGTTTAAATTTGAAAATGATGTTGTAATGGTTTTGAACCATGTTTTAAAATTTTGCCACCCCTTTTTGTGTGTGATTATGGTTGTTCTAGTGCAAATTTGGGTGTCAATTGTGGTCAATACTGATGACTTGAATAGTGCTCTTAATTGAACAAAATGAATGTGCAGCTACGATGAGGCAAACTAAGTTACCTAGTCAATATGTGAACTTTTAGCATCTCGTGGTGACTAGCCAGTTGTCGAATGAATCTCTTGTAATGAACATTGCATGCTAGCTAGAAAGTGTGGAGTCTTCTTTGATAATTGTATCAATGCTTTGTGTGGTGAGGTTACCTTGTACATTATGCTTGATGACTGTAACGACCTGATTCCAACGTAATGGAAAAGCCAAATGGGAGAGAATTGGGGCTAGAAAACTTTTTCGTAGTATTTGGATTTTCCAAACCTAGTCCAGATTTGGATGAAATCGAAGTCCTTGAGGTGTAGGGAAATCTGGTAACAATCGGGTCAGTTGATTTTGATTTTGATTACATTAGTAGTTAGATAACTCATTATAGAACCCGTACGACTTTACAGAGTTGAATTCGAGCAAGTAAAAATCTCGAAATCGATCTAGCGTGAAGGGTATTTTCTGAGCGTCGTTGGTTAGAGGTGTGCTGTGAAATGAGGGTCTTGGAATTTTTGAAATAGCTCACTGGTTCGTGCAAGCTGCCTTGGTAGGGGTTTTTGCCGCCTTGGCGGGGCCGCTGCGACGGGGTGAGAGCCGTTGTGGCGGGTTTGACGCGACTTCAGGTCGTTTATAAACCCCTAGATGACCTTATTATGCACTTTTCGACTTTTAGAGCTAAAGAATGGACCCCAGGTAACTCCTACTCGTTTTTCACCATTCTTGAGGCTAAAGGTAAACTTTTCACTCCCCAAATCTGTTTTTTGATCTGTAGAACGTGATAGAATAGGTAAATATCAATGGGGCAGGGTTTTGATATAGATTCTAATGGTGGAAAAAGCCCTAAATTGGATATTAGGATCTTAGGTTTGGTCTAGGGTTACTAGGTTTGTTATAATCCAGATAATTAGACCTTTGATTGTTGATGCTTGCGTTAATTGTATATTTTTAGACCACAAACAAGCGAGAAGAATTCAGAAAGGAAGATTCAAGTGCCTTAGGGGATTCAAGCTTGGATTCAAGGTAGGTGATGGTGGCGATGTCATGTTAGTGTAATATATGTTTGTTATTGCTTCATTATGATGCATTTATGTATGCCAATGTTACATTATTGATTACCCTAATCGTAACTGAGAATAATTGAATAGTTGTATGCCATGAATCACCTCTTGTTGTATGATTGTGAGAATATACATTGTGATTGTGGTTTGTTGAATGGGCAGGTGTTATGATCCGACACACTAACTAGGATCGGTTGCCACGTTCTGGTATAAACATTGGATCGGTTGCCAAGTTTCGACATAAATTTGGGATCAGTTGCCACGTTCCGGCATAAACATGGGTTTGGCTGCCACGTTCCGGCACACTAACTTGGATCGGGTACTATGAACCGGTATGCTAACAGTTTGAGTTTGGGTTTGGGTTCCATGAGACGACCATTAATTGTATTGGGTTCCATGAGAGGACTATTGAATTGTGTTGTGTATCTATTTGTGATGCTTACGTTCATATCTAATGATGATTGATATTGGAAGACTATATGTTGCTCTAAATTGATAACCAATGGGTATTATTGAGAATGTGAGATGCTACATTGATCATGAAAAGACGACTAATATTGTATATGTTTGGTAAATGCATGTTTTATAATGTTGTGGTTACTTGCATGTGTTTCACTTATTGGGATAGCCGCGTGATCCTACCAGTACACTGTGGTTGTGTACTGATACTGCACTTGCTCTTTCTTTGTTGAGTACAAGGTAACTTTCGGTGGTTATTGATAGACCTCATCTAGGTGACTATTAAGCGTGACCGGATTCAAGGGTGAGCCAGTTCTTTCGAGCTACCATGGATCTTTCTTGTTTAAGTCCACTCTTTTCACACTCAGACTATTTGTTTAAGGTGTTGTTTAGTTTGGGGTTGTACCCCTTGTTCCTAGACTTGTCGTTAGTAGAGTTTTGGTACAATGACTTTCAGGTTCTAGGGGTTGTTCTTCCGCATTAGTTTGATTAGTGATTTTTTTGTTAAAACCTTGGAGTTTATGGGAACTCCATTTTTATTGATTATTTAAACATGCTTCCGTAGCTTAAAATGTGTATTACTTTGGTTAAGTTGATTAGTTGGGTTGTAGTTTTGGTTTTCCCACCGGAGGGTTAGTGTGGGTACCAATCACGATGGTCTGGGTCGTGACAATGACACCTAGAATTTTCTTCAGCTTATCACCCACAATCGGACGGTCAAACTGAGGTTGTTAATCGCACGATCGAGATGTATTTGTGATGTTTCGTGGGTGATCGTCCTACAAAATGGATAGACTGGATTCCCTGGGCTGAATTTTGCTACAATTCTTCCTACCATTCAACACTTCATGCATCTCCATTTCAAGTTGTTTATGGTCGTGAGCCTCCCCGGTTGCAATCCTACAAGGCTGGTTCATCTCGGGTTGATGCGGTAGACCAAACATTAATAAATCGAGATGTTGCCTTACAGGATATTCGAGCTAATCTTCAACAGGCGCAACACAAGATGAAAATAGTTTATGATAAGGGCCATCGCGATGTGGAATTTTCTCCAGGATCTTATGTATGGTTACGGGTGCATCCATATCGCCAAAAAACTCTAGCTAGTCATGTCTATCATAAGCTTGTACCAAAATATTATGGTCCTTCTGCAGTCTTGAGGCGCATAGGATCAGTTGCATATCATCTTGGTCTACCTGCAGGTTGCAAGCTTCATGATGTGTTTCATGTATCACTTCTTAAGTCATTCAAGGGTGAGGTACTTGCAACTCCACCTTCTCTTCCACTAGTTTAAGAGGGACGTGTTGTTCCCACCCCTTACTTTCTGCTTCGATCGCGTCTTAATCGTGGTAATTGGGAAATTCTAGTTCAGTGGTACGGCCTATTTGTTGAGGACTCTACTTGGGAGACAGTGCATCATTTTACATCTGCCTTTCCAGACTTCAAGCTTGAGGACAAGTTTTTTCTTCAGGAAGGGAGTAATGTTATTGATGCGTTTGTCGGGAAACAATACTACAGATGCAAGAATGATTAATATTTCTGAATTATTGTTTTAGTTGTTTTAGTCAATTAATATTTTTGAATTATTGTTTTAGATGTTTTAGTCTACCAGACTTTCTGAGTGGATTAGGATTCTTATTATTTTAGTTTTATACATAGGACTTTGTTATTTCTAATTTATTAGGACTCTTGCTATTGTAAACCTCTATTTAAGAGAGTTGACATTATTAATAAAATAAGTTGGATTTTATCAAGTTTTAGATATTCGAAATTTTCTCAAACAAGTTCCCAGGTCTGCAATGCCCTAAATGAATTGCAAATTTCAGCAATCATAGGCAAGTCAAGGAACAAGAATAGGGGCTTAGACCTGTCTATTGGACCTGACTTTTTGGTTAATCGTCCAGCGACTCGATCCAGAACTAAGGACCTTAACAGATGTTTAGGTTGAATAAGCCTAAATGTCTGAGCAACTTTGAAGGAACGCCAGGGTAATTCATAGTAGGTGCAAGAGTCTATTTGTCATGTGTATTGTCACACTATTTAATCTTTTCATATTATGAGGGGAAAATGCATAAGTACCCCCCAGCATATGCCCGAAATCCCTAAGACACACCTAATCTTTACTAAGGTCGAATTACCCCCCCCCCACTTATTTTATATATAATTTTCTACCCCTTTTCGGCCTACGTGGCACTATTCTTGAAAAAATTGTCAACACGTGCTGGGCCCACAAGATAGTGCCACGTAGGACGAAAAGGAGTAGAAAATTATATATAAAATAAGTTCAGGGGGGTAATAGGACCTTAGTAAAGGTTAGGTGTGTCTCTGAGATTTCGGGCATAGGTTGGGGGTACTTATGCATTTTCCCTATTATAAGTCTACTAGTTCTGGGAACATGCTTTGCACGTTTATCCCAAAAAACTTAATCTAAAAATATTGTAAATGATAAATTTGGTACACTATATGATAGGACATAATTACCAGAATAAAAGATTGTAATATAGAACAGAATGGAATTTGACTATTCATGATTCAACCAAAAACTTGAAGCACAACCCCATGTCTGATTTCACTGCTTCATTAAAATGCACTATAATAAACTCTATAGTTTTTTATTTCGCATAACAAAAAATAAAATGTGATCTCATAAAATTTACATAGAATATGAAAAAACTTCACCATATTAGTTAATGGTTTGAGGAAAAAATGAACAAAGAAAATAAAAGTAGAACCAACAGATGAATTTCTGTCATCCAATGGTGAAAGCATGACGCATTCTTGATAATAATTTATATAAGATGTTCAATAAGCAAAATTCAATATAAATTCATCTTTAGTGTTAATTATTACTCCCTCTGTCCAACAAAAGTTGTCCACTATTAACTTGACACACCCCTTAAGAAACAATAAATAATAAGGGAAATATTACTCTTGTACCTTTGACTTTATTAAATTTAATGTGTTGAAAAATGTGTTAGATGATAAATAGTATTTAATAGAAAGGGTAAAATAGACGCAAAAGGTAAATTACCTCTTGATTTTTTAAATTGAACAAGTATTGTTGGACAACTATTTTTAGTATAATGCACATCTATTTTTGGACGGATGGAGTACTAAATGGTGGAAAACAAAATGTTTGACAACATTTAGCAATTATTTAATATTTAATAGAATTTCATTAATTTATATAACTATTAATTTTTCTTTAATTAATTGTCTATATTCATCAGAAATGTGAGAAGTTTTGCATGTTATTAACAAATATCATTCTTATTATTAGGGTAAACTAAATACATGATTGGAAGAAATATGTTAAAGGGAAAATTTAACTTGCAATAAAATTATTTTATTCAAAGGTTAACCAATAAATTAACCATAATCATTTTCAATCTTTTTTACATATTAATCATATGTTATTAACTGGTCACTGTGTAACTTACAAAATGAATATGATCAATTTATGACTCTTTAACTTGCAATTAAGTTAGGAGGTGAAAAGAATGTGAAATATTTTTAATAATTAATACTTGACTTCTTCGATATTGCTTAACATTTTGAATTAGAATAGGGATAAAATGATGTTTCAACTTGTAACTTTGTGGCTTACCACTTTTAGTATTATAATATGATTTTTTTACGTGTATTGTCACATTATTTAATGTCTTCATATTACAAGTCTATTTGCCACGTGTATTGTCATATTATTTAATGTTTTTGTATTACGAGTCTATCTATCATCAGTATTTTTACGTTTATTTAATATTTCATATCATGTGAATCTATTACTAGATTTACATATATATTGCTATATCGGGATGAGATCCTTGAAACAACATAAAGTTATCTATGTGTGACCTATATGTCACCAGTTTGAGACATGGAAGAAGTCTCTAATGTTTGCACTAGGGTAGGCTATTTCCATCACACCACTTGGCGTCGGGCCTTTCCCTGGACCTATTAATACGGAATGACATTGCTTAAAAGACTTTCTTATGGGGGACAAAAAATCACGACCACTATATTTGGGGGACAAAAAATCACGACCACTATATTTGGGGGACAACATGTGAAATTTTCTAAAGTTTGATGACATATTTGATCTTTTTATTTTAAATAAATGACCTTTTAAAAAATCTCTTACATGTTTTACGTACCTTTCAGAAACAGTCTAATGATCCCTTTCGATCAAGCTGATAATCGTATGAGAAATGTCTGACTACGATCTAAAATTATGTAAGTTATTACAAACATCAGACAATAGCATATTATGGTGTATCTAAGGTTGGGAAATATATGAGTAGACATTATAGACAATCTAATATTATACGGGAGGATAATTTCTCAAGGGTTATATTTTGGGCAAAGTTTACATAAGGACAAAATGTAAATGGTAATCTATTTGATAAATAACTCAAATAAATAAGAAAAAATGACATAAATAGTCATTTATCAAGATAATGACCAACAAATATATACTCTCACCAATTTCATGCCATCAAACGTTAAAGAAGAAGCCTGCAAAGTTAACAACACATCACGAGTAAAGACTCAAGAGCTAATAGAGATAGGCCCTCCCCTGATATTCAATCTGAATACCGTGAGGCATATCAGGAAAGAGATTACCTAGGAAGAACTTACTTTTGGAAGTTGCGGATTCCATTTAGGAAGTTGAGTACCGATGACTATTCTCTATCCATCGTGAAATTGATCAAAGTTAATTTTCAAATTATTTTCTAAGGTTCGTGATTAACGAATTAGTTCTATAATTGGAATATGTGGATTCTCAAATTTATGTCTACTTTTCTGCACTTGTATTTGCAAGAAAAGATTTGTTGATACTTGTGCAAATGATTTAAGAATCAGGACCAAAAGTTGGATTTGCCCATTTAGTTACTTGACCGTGTATAAAATTCTATACCGTCGATGGATATTCGTTAAAATCATATTTTTGTCCACACTTCACATAAAATAACAATCTTGGAATTATTATCCTGAAATTAAATGCCAAAATGATACATTTTTCCTTTTTTATAACTCTTTTCTGAAATAGGTTTAAAATTTTAAAATAGTAATAATTTTCTCTGATTCCCTCTCAAAGTTGGAATAGAAAACCTAATTTGTGTTTTTATAAGGTGTTACTGCCTCTCTCTTTTTCAATGTTTTATTTTCTTGAAAATTGTATCATTCCATAGTTTCTTCGATGGCTGATCAAAGGCCTTTTCATAGCATGAAAAAGAACTTCTTTTACAATTTATTTCCATTAGAAGTTGAAGAAGAAGCTAGCAAAGTTAACAACACTCCTCATGTTGTGACTCGAGAACTAGTGAAGATAAGGGACTTATACCCTGCCCCAAAAATTGATCTGCAAAACCCATGGCAGATCAAGAAAAAGATTACCCATGACGAGATCGTTGTTGGAATGCTGATGATTCCATTTTTCGAGATGTTTGAGTACATCCTTCGATACTGGACTTTGGTCATGGCCAAAATTTTGGAGAACGACTGCAGTGTGTTTGTTGACATGTGGGATGTAACTGAGGGGGATGTCTCTAAGAAGTATGAAGGTGGAAGTGTTTGGCTCAGGAAGGTGTACAATGATGATTTTGCTCTTTGGTGCATCGAATTGTTCAGGGATTGTGGATTGGGAGATGGTGATGAAATTGGGCTTTATTAGGATCCTAGATTTTCCTGCTTAGTGTTCAAATTGCTTTCTCAGGTTGGCTCTAAGTGAAAAGGTCCAATAATTTAGGACCAGAAACAACAGAATATCATAGTCTTTGGTTTAGTATTACTTATAATTGTAATAGCTGAAGACATAATTATGAAATTGGAATTCTAGAAGTTCCCAATTTAGTCTGCGCAATTCCCTTTTTGTACTTGTGTTTTCATTCCCTATTATTATAGTGTTCCTTTAAGTTTGTATAATAGTTTAGATAGTTGTGATGTTCTTTGTCAACCTAGAAAGAAGCTTAATGTGAGATATGAGTTGATATTCTCACAAAAAATGCCTGGAAAAAAGGACCTAACATGACCTAACTAAGGACCCCATTTTGGCAAACCCTCAATGGTACAAGATTACCCCTTAATTGTTGATGGATTTTGTACAATACAGTGCAGTAAATAAGATATATATAGAAAATAAGAGTACAAAGTATTAGGGCATGTTTGAATAAAGGAATGTGATTTCTAAATTGAACAGAGATGTATTAAGTTATGACAACTAATTTTGTAACAATTTAGGGTCTAAACTCTTTCAATCATCTGACTGAAAGCTTTTGCATTAGCACAAGAATAATGCTGCATTCATTCAAGTCTCTGTTTCCATTTTTCTGCATAATCGAAGTTGCTTGATGCTCAACTATTTCTGAAAATCCTAGCTAATAACTAGAGCGAAAGAAGGATAGAAGAAGAAAGGCAACTTCAGCTCTTGAAATGTTAGTAGAGCAAAATAAATATCCATACTAGTAGAGTCCATACCTTAAATAAGGGAAAAAGAGCTTAATTCATGTGACAACTCAAGTTGTTTGATCTTGAAAGGTCTTAAAGAAAGCACATTATTTTTTAGTCCATACCTTTTCTGCATTTTTACTTGAATTTGCCGAAATCATTGATCATCTTCACACCTCAATTTTGCTGATTTGAATTTATATTGTACTTGAATTCTAGTAACCAAGTGTCTTCATTAGGTTGTTTTCTAGGCTAGTGACTGCACTAAATATAGCAAGCATATTCATGATTTTCTTGAAAATGGTATTCATTGTATGGATTTGTATCCATTGTGAAATTGATCAAGGATCGCGGATTGGGTTTTGGTGATGGAAACAGGTTATATCGGCATCCTAGTTTATTATCAAGGTTTATTTTCAAATTATTTTCTAAGGTTCATTATTAAAGAATTAGGCTTGTATTTTTTCTTTCGTACTTATGATTGGAATATCTAGATTCTCAAATTTTTTGTCTGCTTTTCTGTACTTGTATTAGCAAGAAAAGTTTGGCTGATAGTTGTGTAAACGATTTAAGAATTAGGACCAAGAAGTTGATGTATATGGAGTATGAATATATGATGGTTGTAGATACCCAAATTTTGTCTTCTTAATCTGCTTTTTGGTATTGGGAGTAAGAGTTTAGAAAGATTTTTGGCACAATCTATTATTCGATAACTAAGAGATGAGTGGTTATACAATTCAATTCATTTGTTCACTCCCTATGAAAGATCTTATGCCTCAATGCATGGTTATACAATATTGAATATCATGCTTGAATAGCTAAGATTTGAATTAGAATGAACAAAGAACTGATAACTAGAGATGGTTGTATAGTTTTGAGTATCTTGTGATAACTCGAGCAATTTGATCATAGTTTTTCCAAAATTTCTTATACTATCGTTCTTGAAAGGTCTTACAATAAGCACATTCTTTCTCACTTTGTATATTTCTTTTCATAGAACATTTTCTACGTTTCTACTTAAATTTGTTGTTATCATCGATCATCGATCATCTCAATTTTGCTAATCTGAACTGGTTTTGTACTTGTATCCTAGTCACCAAGTGTCTGCATTAGCATTCGTCATTGTAGTTCATCTAACAGAATATGCACAATAACATCAAAGAGACACTGTCTCCGAAACAGAAAAGGTTGAGTTGATATAGTTTTCTCAAATTCTCTAAATTTGTGTCCTCTTATAACATAGTTAGTTCAAATACAGAATAATCATCAATTCTCATATGTCGTAGCTTAGCAAGTTTCCAAATACTAGGTCATAGTACATTGTTTGATATGTTATTCACCACCAGAGTTTTTCAGCAAGTCTAGTGTTACAAACTTTGTTTCACTAGTTTTCTCTGTTGATTGATTTCTCCTCTAAGTTGCAAACAAGAATGGATACCTTCTTGTTAAGTGTTCTAACACGTGCCATAAGAAGGAACAATTTGTCATTCTTTAAAGACTTTTCTAATGGGGGACAAAAATTCAAGAGCACTGCATGTAGGGTACACCTTGTGTAATTTTTTGAAGTTCGATAGCGTATTTGAGCCTTTTCCCTTTAATAAATGACCTTTTTTAAAAAAAAAAATCTCATAAATGATTATGTACTGATGTGCCACAAGTTATAACAGCTTATTCTAAGAGACCAAAATAAACAATTAAAAGACTTAATAATTGTCTGGTTGTTTATGTAGAGAAGGGCAAGGCACTTAAAAGAGAGTGTTCAGGAAAAGGAAAAGAGAATTCTGGGAGAGCTCTAGCCTCTCAAATTGTAGATTATGTATTATATAACTAAAATTCATTTATGTCTTAGGATGAAATTTGTAGTATTGGCAGTGTCCTAATGATTTTTTTTTAGATTTCTTGTGTAATATCAATGTATCTGGTGTGAAATATCAATATTTGTTCCTTTATTTACTATTTCAGCAGAAAAGTCTATCAATTTGGTATTAAAGCAGTAACTTTCTGGGATAGGAAATAGAATGAAGAGACGAAATCACATATGCTTTCTTGCATTTCATTTCCACATGTATGATGTGTAAATCCATTAATTGCACCATGTAACTTTGATTCTTAAAGTAACTCATCCTTCCAAAATATATGAGTATAGACCTATATCCTGTTGTACTTTACTATACAAAACTATCTCAAAAATTCTTCTAACTAATAGAATGCAATGTGTGATGGATGTCTTGGTGGATAAAAATCAGTCAACCTTTGTACCAGGTATATTGATAAATGATAACATCATCCTAAGTAATGAACTAGTTCAAGGATATGGAAGGAGGGGTGCGTCTCCAAGATGTATGCTTAAAGTGGATATGAATAAGGCTTATGATACTATAGAATGGGCATATCTGAGACAAGGGCCCCTTTTCTGCAAAAAAAGGCCCCTCTTACACTATACTCATAAATGGCCAAACTTAGTACCCCTTTTCTGCAAAAAAGGATTGAGACAAGGGGACCCAATATCGCCTTACATGTTCATGTTGTCCATGGAGTACTTGACAAGATTGCTAAAGAAGCTGCAGCAAGAACCTGATTTTAATTTTCACCCCAAAATGTGAGAGATTGCAGATTATACCGCTAAGTTTTGCTAATAATCTTCTACTTTTTAGTAGAGGTGACAGTGGCTCAATTAAGCTGTTATATGGTATCTTCCAAGAATTTTCCTTAGGATCTGGCCTAGTTGCAAATGTTGATAAGAGATTTATTTATTTTGGAGGAGCGTCAACAACTAAACAAGCAAAAATCCTATAAGAATTGGGCTTCTCACAGGGGTACCTACCTTTTAAGTACTTAGGTGTTCCCCTAAGTACTAAGAGAGTACCATCCTTACAGTACCAACTACTGATAGATAATATAATGAATAGAGTTCAGAATTGGATGTCAATCTTATGTAGGAAAGGTTCAGCTGATAATGTATTAAAACACTATGCAGGACTTTCCTATGGACAAGAGGTGTGGATGCATCCAGAATGGTAATTTGATTGCACGGGAGCAGATGTGTAGTCCTAAAACTGCAAAGGGAGTTAATTTACTTGATGCTCAAACATGGAACAAGGCTGCAATAAGTAAGTTGCTGTGGAATTTGAGTACTAAGAAAGATTATGGGTGAAATGGGTACACATGTACTATGAGAAGCAAGGAACCTTATAGGGTGTAGCAACACCTCAAGCTTCTTGGATGGTGAGGAAAATTCTCCAAATGCACAAAGAGCTTGAGATTATTGGCTGGAATGAGGAATATATCAAGACTGACAAGTTCTCTATGAAACAATTGTATAAAGCTCTTAGAGGAGATTACCATAAGGTAGAGTGGAGAAAATTGATTTGCAATATTAATGTTGCCTGTCTAAAGTGGATTTTCATATTATACTTAGCACTGCAAAAGAGGCTTCTCACAAGGGATAGACTTGTTGCATGGGGATATGTAGAAGATATGCATTGTGCTCTATCCGAGGATGAAGATGAAAGCCATAACCACTTGTTCTTTCAATGTGTGTTCACGGCACTGGTGTGGCAAAAGGTCCTGAACTAGCTAAGAATACATAGAGAGGCTCGAGGATGGGATGAGAAATGACATTGGGTAAATACCTACTACAAAGGCAGGCAAGCAAGCAAGAGTTGAGGTTTATAAGATAGCAATGACTGCAAGTGTCTATGTTGTGTGTCAAGGGAGAAACCAATGAATTTTCCTGCGAACAACCAGAACTCCTATAATGTTATTTTATAAAGTATTTATTGAAGTTACAATTTGACTATGTCGGTAGATTTGTATAACAACAAATAAACATCTCAACTAAGGTATAGTAATATTATATTGGATTTTTAATCTTACTTACTTAGCGTGAATAAAATTATTTCACAAAACCTTGAAATGGAAATATATGTATCGCAATAGTAAATTTATCATAGCCTCATTCAAACTAAAACGAATTCTTATTATCTATAGTTATTCATGTGCCTCTAGACACATCTAGTGTAGCATTAAAAAAACAAATTCTACATCCTCTAATAACAACATAATAATATTCTTACATACAAAATTATACAGATGAGGATAATAATCAAAAATATATTTAGATTCTTGTGCCGACAAGGAGTACCCAAGGCAACTGCAGTCCTTGAAGGCAGTTTTAAAAGTAATCTAGAGGAAAGGACACTTTGTGTAACACCCTGTATCCTAGATAGACCAAAATGCAGATTTTTAGAAGTTGTAGGTGAAACCTACGGTCACCACCTATAGACCGTAGTCTGACCTACAACACATGATGTGGGTCAGTGGTTCACCGCTGCAGCCCCTCCAAAAAGCCCAGCTCAGAAAATTGGCTAAATCTCGACCCACGGATAGACCTACGGTCCGTAGGTCAGACAACGGTCTGTGGTCTGTGTCCGTGTATCAAGACTCCTTTACCCAGACTCTGATACAAACTACGATTGACCAGCATGGACCGTCGTTCGATGCACGGTCCATAGGTCTGACCGCAGATGACGGTCAGCTGCCAGTTAAAGAAAAATTATTGATTGGGTCAACTTCAAATGGCCATAACTTTTAGGGAAAATTTAATTAGGTGGCCCATGACCTATGATATGATAGATAATTGAATCCTCTTTCCAACGCCACCGAGTTTTCTAAAATCCGACCTCCGAGTGAAAAGTTATGCTCGTTTTAGTGAACCTTTCTGAGCAGACTCGACCTATGACCACAATCTACGGACCGTAGATTGAGCTACAGCCCATAGGTCCAATCCTTAGGTCACTCCGACAGTAGTTAAATTAGGGGTCTTTTGTTCTTTTGGTCTTTTCCTATTTCATTGGACCCCTAATATACGTCGTTTAGACCCTAAATCATGAGGTTTTAGTCAGTTTATGCCTAGAAACATAAGTAGAACTTATCTAAGTCAAATCATTAATCAAAACTTAGAAAAATTATAGCGTAAGAGAAGAAGAGAGGTCAAGAACCCTAGTTCAAGAATGCAGCAAGGTTCCATCAGTTTCAGCCCCAAAATCTAAAGATTTCTCCGTGGAATTCATCACTAGGTATGTGGGATTTCACTAGTGGGTTCCTTTCTCCCATTAGGTCCCTAGAATTCACTCAGATTCTTGATTTCATGATTATGAACAGACCTAGGGTTTCTAGAATTTCAACAGATCATTATGAATTAGTTATTTAAATATTCCAAATCAGATTATCATGTTATTGCTCAGTTTATTGCATAAATTTTGAAACCCTAGCTATGTATTTCTTTAGTTCTTGAATTACACATGCTAGGTCAAATATTTCAGTATTCAGTTATACATGCCTCAGTTTATAAATGCATCATTATCAGATTAATTATTGCATTCTCAGTTTTGCATGTTCAGTTTTGAGCTATCCAGTATTACAGAAATTCAGTCATAATGTTTTAATCACTTAATTAGTGTACCCATATAGTCCCAGAACTACGAGCCACGTAGGTGTAAGTCCCCTCTGTGGGCATCATTTTAGTGATCACGCCAGCATGCCTCTACACCTTTGGCCAGGTGTATTGGGTCCTCTCGATGGGGCATATACATCGTACTCCATATTTAGGTCATGTGGTTTTATGTCAGTTATTAGTAGCTCCCACAGTTCAGTCAGATTTTATTGCATTGATCATGTATCAGTATATTCAGTATTCAGTTTCAGGATGTTATAAATTGGTCACTGCATTCAGTTAGCTCAGTATTCAGTATTTATATCATGTTCACATTATTTCATTAGTTTATTACTTTGTTCAGTTATATGTTATTTCAGCTTTACTCTATCATGCATGCTCAGTACCTTTCAAGTACTGACGCATACATACGCTACATCTTCTCGTGATGTAGGTTCAAGTTCTTAGCATCCAGATCACGCTTAGATCGGTTCCCGATCTCCAGTTCAGAATCAATGGTGAGTCATCATTCTCCGAGGACAATAGTCATGAGTTTCTTTTCAGTATTTTTTTGTCCTTTAGTTTCAGTTTTGCTAGACTTAGTTGGGGCCTGTCCCAGCATGTCTAGTTAGTTAGAGGCTATTTTCATACATAGTTAGATTCATCTTAGTATTGAGTTAATATATTCTTTGTATTAAACTCAACAATTTTCATTTATCTCAATTATAGTATATGGGTATTCCCCACCCATTTCATTTTATTTATGATTTAGCTTCCGCATCAGTTTATTATTCAACTTATCTTTAGTATGCTCATGATCATGCCAGCAGGGTTAGCTTGGGATCACTTGTGGTCCTAGGTCTCGTGTCCGCGTCTCGGGGGTAGTCTCGAGGAGTGACACTTTGTGTCTTCCCAACACATGTTTTCTCAATATAGTTTAAAATGACTTTCTATATACTTTATCATCAATGACAAAATAAATAAGTGCCTCAATTGCAAGAAAGTATGTTTACCCACCTAATGCAATAAGTAATAGATATTTTATTTTATGTCAATATATATATATATACTAGTTTCTGAACACGTGCTTTGCACGTGTATCCCATATCAATCAATATAATATTTTTGAAATAACATGAATAAGAGTTTAATCTATTTATATTATATACTCATAGAATGTAGTGATAAAAAGATATGCATTGTGAAAGGCAGCAAAAATTATAATACCTTGTAAAAACATGTTATCATTGAAAGATAAACTCATGCTCATTTCAAGTAAATATAGTGTAAAGCAACAACATTACATCAAAATATACAAAAAGCTAAGGTAGAAGAAAAAATTACCAAACGAGCTGATATGGTGTGAAAAGGAATAACAAAAATTAGTTGTGTACATCATAAATCAATTGAAGAAGAAGATAACGACGACGACGACAGACCAACAAAAGAAAGAATTTTGACAATTTGTTTCTTTCTTGTATTCTCAAAAATTCTGCTACATTCTTTGAAAACACTCTATATGAAATTATACAAGCTTATTGCTACAATATAATTAAATTGGAAGCACAAAAGGTAGAACAATTTTCAAAAATATCAAATATATTAGGCAGTTGTAACGACCGGGTTCCATCATTATAAAATGCCAACGGAGGGGGGGGGGGAATTTAAGGCCAGAAAAACTATTTTGTAGTACTTGGATTTTCCTAACCTTGTCCAAATTTGGAGGAAATCAGAGTCACCAAGGTGTAGGGAAATCTAGTAACAATCGGGTGGAGTAATTATGGTTTTGATTGCATGAGTGGTTAGATAACTTGTTAAGGAATTCGTACGACATTACGGAATTGAATTTGGGTGAGTAGATCTCCGGTAATCGATCTTACCGTGAAGGATATTTTCTGAGCATTGTGGGTTAGAAGTGTGATATGGAATAGGGATTTGGAATTCTTTAAAATAGCTCTCTGTTTTGAAAATGCCGCTTTGGCGCTGTGTTTGGCCGCTCTGGCGAGGCCGCTACAGCAGGATATGGGGCGCTGTGGTGGGTACGATGAGACTTAAAATCATAGGTGAAAGATGAATAGCTCACTGGTTTGAGAATGCTGCTCTGGCGGGAATTTAGGTCGCTCTGGCACCGCCGCTAAAGCGGGGTGAGGGCTGCTGTGGTGGGCCAGACGCAACTTAATGTCGTTAATAAACCCCCAAACGACCTTATTTGTAACTTTTTGACTTTTAGAGCTAAGGAACGAACCCCAGGTGATTTCTACTCACTTTTCACCAGTCTTAAGGCAAGGTAGGTAAGTTTTTCACACCTTGAATCCATTTTTCGATCCGTAGAACGTAATCGAATGGGTAAATATTGATGGGAGAGGGTTTTGATCTTCAATCTATGGTGAAAACAACCCTAAATTGGTTAGTTGGGATCATGGGTTTGATCTAAGGTTCATAGAATTGTTATAGCTTCGGGTAATTAGCAATTGTTTGTTGATTCCCATGTTATTGTGATTGTTTGTAGACCACGAATAAGCGGAACGAATCAGAAAAGGGAAGGATCAAGTTTCTTAGGGTTTCAAGCTTCTTTCGAGATAGGTAATGGTTGTGATTCTACGTTTGTGTGATGTATAGCGTTCTTGCTTCATTATGATACTTGTATATGTATAAATGTTGCAATGTTGATCACACTTGTTGTAAATGACATAGATGAAATATCATTGCCATGAAATAATGACTTAAATGTATGATCTTGATGATGTAGTTGTGTTTGTGATTGTGGTATGTGAATGGGATTGGATTGCCACGTTCCGGCATAACTAACTTGGATCGGATTACCACGTTCCGACATAATATTGGATCGGATTTCCATGTTTTGGCATAATTATGGGATCGGTTGCCACATTCTGACATAAATATGGGATCGGATTACCATATTCTGGCATGCTAACTATTTGGGTTTAGGTTCCATGAGAGGACCAATGATGTGATGATAAATGTGGAATGCGTTGTTGATTCTTCATGTTGATGAAGTTGTATATGTTGATATATATGCATGTAATTATAATGTTGTATGACTTGTTTATGTTGCACTAGTGGGATTGTCGCGTGATCCTACCAATACACTGTAGTTGTATACTTATACTGCCACATGCTCTTATTTTTGTTGAGTATAGGGCATCTTCACGCGACTATTGACAGACCTCACTTAGAAGATCAGTGATCGTCGCTTCAAATTCAAGGGTGACCCAATTCTTCCGAGGTGCCATGGGATTCTCTTTCGTCTCAGTCCATCATTTCTGGACTTAGATATTTGTTCTAGTTAGTTGATTAGTTCATTAGTTTGGGGATGTATCCCTTCTTGTTTAGACTTGGATCATTTGTTTAGATGTTTTGGTACATTAACTTTCAGGTTCTAGGTTGTTTCTTCCGTATTTGTGTAGTATAGTTCTTCAGATTTCTTGTTGAAGTTTATGAGAACTTCATTAATTAGTTATTTAATCTATTTTCATAGTTTAAATGACTTAGTTTTTGGTTTAGTTGCTTGTTTGAGTTGTAGTAATGGTTCTCCCACCGGAAGGTTAGTGTAGGTGCCAATCACGACGGTCTGGATCGTGATAAAGTTGGCATCAGAGCCTAGGTGCGTTGATCTCGATGTACTAAAATGAGTCTAATAGAGTCTCACGGAACGGTATGGGGACGCCTTTACTTTTCTTCGAGAGGCTATAGGACTTTAGGAAATCTCAATTTTTCTCTTGTCTCCTTTCATGCAAATTGGCATCTGGCGATTCAAATTGGTATCTAACCTCCTTCATTCTTCTGTTCGCAGATGGTTAATACTAGGTATAATGGTGTTAGGCATGTAGCTCATGTCAATGCTCCACCTGAGGAATCTGCAGCGAGAGGTCGCGGTCGAGGCAGAGGTAGAGGAAGAGCTCGGGGTAGAGGCCGTGTGAGAGTAGTACCTGCTGTGAATGAGGCACAGATTGATAATGTTCCTATGAATGAGAACCCTCATGCGCATAATGAGGAGATAGAAGAGGATATTGAGGTTGGAGATGTTGAGGAAAATGGACAAGAGGCAGAGGTGCCAGTGGAGACTACGGCTGTTCCTCTCATCGATCTGGTGTTAGCTCAACAGATTATGGCGTTCTTGGAAGGGTTGGCTGGTCCTGGAGTGGTTCCATCTGCTCAAGCAACTCAAGCTCCTACTTATCCTCCTATTGCTAGAACTGTGCCCAAGACGGGTGGAAATATAGGTATTGATACTTTCTTTCATCCTTTATTAGGCTCTGTTATGACTGGGAATGGGAATGATATGTTGACTAACTTTGTGAAGCTTAAGCCTCTGGTATTTCTTGGTTCTAAGACTGAAGATGCTTATGAGTTTATCTTAGACTGTTAAGAGAGGCTGCATAAATTGGGTATTGTTCACCAACATGGGGTTTAGTTCGTGTCTTTCCAACTTCAAGGTGAGGCCAAGTAGTGGTGGAGAGCTTATATGGAGCGGAGATCTTCTACTTTACCTCCACTTACTTGGACCAAATTTCATGCTCTGTTTTTAGAAAAGTATGTGCCCAGAACTTTGAGGGATTGCAGGAAGGATGAATTTATGGCTTTAGAGCAAGGTGGTATGTCTGTGGCTTCTTATGAGGCCAAGTTCCATGCATTATCTAGATATGCTACGCAGTTAGTTACTGCTGAGGAGGAGAGGATCCGGTTATTTATTAGAGGTTTGAATTCTGAGTTGCAAGTATTATCTATTCACATGACTTCTGCAGGGAGGAGTTTTAATAAGGTGACAAACTATGTTAAGAAAATGGAGGGGGTGAGGCGAAACGGTCAAGCTAAGGCTTGGGCAAAAAGGGCTAAGAATTTGGGTAACTTTCAAGGGTCTTACTCTAAGGGGTCTGGAAGGCCAACACTTGCAGCCAAGCCAATTTAGTCTTCTATGCCCACCTCTACAGGTAACTACTCAGGAACTCTATCTCATAATTTTTAAGATAGTCAGAGTCATGCCTTCGACGGGCAGCAGACCATCTTTTGATTGTACTTCCTACAACTCTGGTGAACCTGGCCATGTGAGGAGAGATTGTCCCCACCCACGTGTGTTAGATTCTACGCAGCAGTAGCAGTCTAGAGAAGTGGTACCCGCGGGGAATAGTAATAATAGTAGAGGACGTCCACAAGGTGGGCGAAGAGGTAATCAGCGAGGCCGAAGAGGTAGAGGAAATGGTAATGGTAATGGAGGTAGGGGTAATGCGCAACCAGGCAGGGAAGTGGCTTATCAAGATGATAGAGCTCAATGTTATGCTTTTTCGGGCAAAAATGAGGCAGAGGAGTCCGACGCGGTGATCACAGGTACTATTCTTGTCTTTGATCGGATGGCTAATGTGTTATTTGATCCGGGTTCCACTTATTCTTATGTATCTGTATGATTTGCCTTCGATTTTGATATGATTTGGGATGTACTTGATGCTCTCATTCGTGTTTCTACACCGGTTGGAGAGTCAGACATAGTCACCCATGTCTATCATGCTTGTCCTATTTTCTTTATGTGTTTTCAGACTTGGGCTTATTTGGTGATTTTGGATATGATTGACTTTGACATAATCTTAGGCATGGCTTAGTTGTCCCCCTATTATGTTGTACGTAATTGTAACACTAAGTCTGTAACTCTAGAAATTCTGAGAAGGGAAAAATTAGAGTGGGAAGGGGTGTACAAGCCTAAGCAAGCTAAGATTATATCATCTATTCGGGCTAGTAAATTAGTAGAGCAAGGTTGTTTGGCTTATTTGGCTCATGTTAGGGATTTTGAGATTGAGGCTCCATCCATTGGGTCTATTCCTATGGTTTCTGAATTTAGTGAAGTGTTTCCTAATGATTTGTCTGGCATTCCTCGGAATAGAGATATAGATTTTTGCATTGATTTAGAGCCTGGTACTCGTCTCATTTCTATCCCTCCATATTGCATGGCTCCGACAGATTAAGAGAGCTTAAGGCTCAAATCCAAGACCTTCTTGATAAGAATTTATTCGTCCTAGTGCTTCCCCATGGGGTGCTCCGATTTTGTTTGTTAAGAAGAAGGATGGTAGTATGAGAATGTGCATAGATTACCGACAATTAAATAGAGTCACTATTCGAAACAAGTATCCCTTGCCTCGAATAGATGATCTTTTTGACCAATTACAGGGTGCATCAGTTTTCTCTAAGAGTGATTTGTGATCTGGTTACCATCAATTAAAAATTAGACCGAAAGATGTGCCGAAGACGACGTTTAGAACTCGTTATGGGCACTATGTGATTTTATGTCTTTTGGTTTGACCAATGCGCCTGCAGATTTCATGAGTTTGATGAATGGGGTGTTCAAGCCATTTCTTGATTCCTTTGTGATAGTCTTGATTGATGATATTTTGGTTTATTCGAAAAGTGAAGAAGAGCATGCCAACCATCTTCATACTGTTTTGGGTGTTCTTGGGAAGCAAAAGTTATATGCTAAGTTTTCAAAGTGTGAATTTTGGTTGAAATCGTTTGCATTTTTGGGACATGTAGTTTCAAAAGAAGGGGTAATGGTAGATCCTCAAAAGATTGAGGCGGTTAAGAATTAGGTTTGGCTTAGTTTTGTGACGGAAGTTAGGAGTTTTGTGGGACTCGCTAGCTATTATCGTCGATTTGTTAAGAATTTTGCTTCCATTGCTACTCACTTGACTAATTTGACCAAAAAGGAGATATCATTTGAATGGACTAAAAAGTGTGAAGAGAGCTTTCAAAAGCTCAAGACTTTTTTGACCACCTCACCTATCCTAGCATTACCGATGGAAGGTAAGGCTTTTATAGTTTATTGTGATGCTTCTCATTCTGGATTGGGCGATGTGTTAATGCGGGATAAGAATGTTATAGCCTATGCATCGTGCCAATTGAAGGTGTATGAGAGAAATTATCCAACCCATGATTTGGAGTTGGCGGTGGTAGTATTTGCTCTTAAGATCTGGCGGTATTATCTTTATGGTGTTAAGTGTGAAGTGCTTACTGATCATCGTAGTTTGCAACATGTGTTCACTCAAAAGGATATGAATTTGAGACAGCGAAGATGGATGGAGTTACTCAACGATTATGATGTGACCATTCAATACCATCCGGGTAAGGCTAATGTTGTGGCAGATGCTTTAAGTAGAAAAGCGGTAAGTATGGGTAGCTTAGCTTACTTGAGGATAACCAAGCGACCTTTGGCCAAAGAAATTCAGACCTTAGAGTCTAAGTTCATAAAGTTGGGCATCTCGGAAAGAGGCGGGGTGTTAGCTAGCATTGAAGTTAACGCCATGTTCATTGAGGAGATCAAGGCCAAACAATGTGAGGATGAAAATTTGAACGAACTCAAGGAGAAGATGGCGAATGGTAAGGCACAAGAGACCACTCTTGATGTGGATGGTGTACTCAGTGTTAAGGGGAGTATTTGTGTTCCTCGAGTTGATGACTTGATTCAAAAATTGTTGGCAGAATCTCATGGTTCGCGATATTCTATTCATCCGAGTGTGACCAAGATGTATAGAGATCTAAAACGAATTTATTGGTGGTCGGGCATGAAGAAAGACATAGTGGAGTTTGTGGCGAAGTGTCAAAATTGCCAACAAGTGAAATATGAGCATCAAAGGCCTGCAGGTTTACTTCAAAAAATGTCAATTCCGAAATGGAAGTGGGAAAGAATAGCTATGGATTTTGTGGTTGGTCTTCCCAAGACTTTGGGGAAGTTCCATTCTATTTGGGTAGTGGTTGGTAGATTGACCAAGTCAGCCTATTTTATTCCGGTAAGAATAGATTATAATGCTAAACAATTGTCTAAGATTTATGTGAAAGAGATAGTGAGGCTGCATGGAGTGACCCTTTCTATCATCTCAGATCGTGGTACCCAATTCACTTCCAAGTTTTGGAGGAAATTGCATGATGAATTGGGCACAGAACTCCCTTTTAGTACAGCCTTTCATCCATAGATGGATGGACAATCTGAAAGGACTATTCAAGTGTTGGAAGACATGTTGAGGGCATGTGTGATTGATTTTGGGGGGCATTGGGATAAATTCATACCTTTGTGTGAGTTCTCCTATAATAATAGTTATCACTCCAGCATTGATATGCCACTATTTGAGGCATTATATGGGAAGGGATGTAGATCACCCATAGGTTGGTTTGAGGCTAGAGATGTGAAACCTTTAGGGGTTGATTTAGTGAAGGATTCTCAAGATAAGGTGAGGAGTATTCAAGCTAAACTTCTAGCAGCCCAGAGTAGACAGAAGAAGTATGCGGATCATAAGGTAAAAGACATGGAATTTCAAACTGGTGAGAACGCTCTTCTTAAGGTATCACCCATGAAAGGGGTGATGAGATTTGGTAAGAAGGGCAAGTTAAATCTGTGATATATTGGTCCCTTTGAGGTTCTTGAATGTGTAGGGCCGGTGGCGTATAGATTGGCTCTACCCCCTAATATATCCAGTGTTCATCCAGTATTTCATGTGTCTATGTTGAAGATATATCATGCTGACAGAGATTATATCATTAAGTAGGACTCAATTGTGCTAGACAAAGACCTCCAATATGAGGAGGAACCGATTGCTATTCTTGATCATGATGTGTGTAAGTTGAGGATCAAGGAGATTAAGTCCGTGAAAGTTCAATGGAATCATCGTCCAGTTGAGGAAGCTACTTGGGAAACCGAGAGGGGAAATGCGAGACAAGTATCCCCAATTATTCGTCGAATCAGGTACTACATTTTTCTTTCCTTAGCCTATTTTCCTAAGTTTTGTCACTCGGGGACGAATGATGGGTAATTTGGTATCTATTGTAATGACCAGGTTCCATTATTATAGAAATGCCAACGGGAGGAAAATTTGGGGCCGAAAAAACTTTTTCGTAGTAATTGGATTTTCCCAACCTTGTCCAGATTTGGAGGAAATTGGAGTCACCAAGGTGTAGGGAAATCTGGTAACAATCGAGTGGAGTAATTATGGTTTTGATTGTATGAGTGGTTAGATAACTTGTTAAGGAATTCGTACGACTTTACGGAATTGAATTTGGGTGAGTAGATCTCCGATAATCGAAAGGTATTTTTTTAGCGTCGTGGGTTAGAAGTGTGTTATGGAATAGGGATTTGGAATTCTTTAAAATAGCTCTCTAATTCGAAAATGCCGCTTTGGCGCTAGGTTTGGCCTCTCTGGCGGGGTCGCTACAGCGGGATATGGGGCGCTGTGGCGGGTACGACGAGACTTAAAATCGTAGGTGAAAGACGAATAGCTCACTGGTTCTAGAATGCCGCTCTGTTGGGAATTTGGGTCGCTCTGGCACCACCGCTACAGCGGGGTGAGGGCCGCTGTGGCGGGCCAGATGCGACTTAATGTCGTTAATAAACCCCTAAACGACCTTATTTGGAACTTTTCAACTTTTAGAGCTAAGGAACAAACCCCAAGCGATTTCTACTCGTTTTTCACCATTCTTGAGGCAAAAGGTAACTTTTTCAGTCCCCGAATCCATTTTTCGATCCGTAAAACATAATCGAATGGGTAAATATTGATGGAGGAGGGTTTTGATCTTGAATCTATGGTGAAAACAACCCTAAATTGGTTAGTTGGGATCATGGGTTTGATCTAGGATTCATATAATTGTTATAGTTTCTGGTAATTACCGATTGTTTGTTGATTTCCATGTTATTGTGATTGTTTGTAGACTAAGAACAAACGGAACGAATCTGAAAAGGGAAGGAACAAGTTTTTAGGGTTTCAAGCTTATTTCGAGGTAGGTGATGGTTGTGATTCTTGTGTTTGTGATTGTGGTGCGCTAATAGGCTCGGATTGCCACGTTCCGGCATAATTAACTTGGATCGGTTGCCACGTTTCGACATAAATATGGGATCGGATTGCCACGCCACGGCTCACATTCCATTAAGACGAATAGGTACCCGATGCCCTAAAGGCCCTAGAGAACCAGCATGTAACCTGTGCTTAACTATGCATATAACTATGACAATCTTGTGACAAGTTCACGTAGGATTCAGCGATACGAACCAACATAAGTAAACCTAAAACTTATATACATGACTTTGCCACTGAGATCACAACTTGTTAAGATGCAACTGAACCCATATACATAAGTCTACAAAGCCTCTAAAAGATAGAAAACCTTAGAGTAGGTTGGGACAGACCCCGCTTTACTCTTAACTACGATACAATACCCAAATGAATCTACCAAGGACTCAGTAAAACTTCAAATCAATCTGGAGCTCACCAAAAGTAGCTGAGTGTCGTGTGCTCCTACTGAGGAGGTCTACTAGCTGAAGTACCTGTGCCTGCAGCATGAAATGCAGCATCCCCCCAATGAGGGACGTCAGTACGAGAAAATGTACTGAATATGTAAGGCATTAACATATATAAATAAGAGTTCGAATGAAACCGAGTGTCAATACATGTGTGCATAAATCAGAACACAAGACCACCTTTGTTAACTCTTGTGGGATCATATATGTTACATTCTTGTCTTTACCTTTCTGTGTTTTATGATCTTTATAAGGCATGTGATACGAATGACAAACTGATCAGTGGTAGAAGAGGATGACCCATGCTAGGCATTTTAACCCCTGGGATGCGGTCCTCATAATTACACAAATTGGGATAGGCCCATGCTGGGCTTTCACCCCTGAGTTGCCACCCTTTTATACAAATTGGGATCGGCCCATGCTAGGCTTTCGCACATGAGCTGCCACCCATAATTATACAAATTGCTTTACTTAGATTCTTTAATCTTTGAGATTGTTGTTTTGGTGGTCATAATCATTTTTGATATTTGGAATTACGGGCCAGTAGTAGAAGACATGAAAATAATACTTCAAGGCAGTAACAACGACATAAGGAGTTATGTAACATCAATGCATTACTGGTGAGCTTAAATGACACAATTGACATGAACTAACTAAGAGGAGGATTCACCAAACTTGCTTTTGCAAATACCATTTCTATACCAGCACATAGGAGGATAATTACACAAGTATAGAGTGGTGAACATATAATGAAGTAATTCTATACGCTAAGGGGAGGAGGAAATATTGTCAGCTATTTGAAGATCGTACGTTGCCACTATATTTCCATTACTAGGAATAGAACTTGGGAAATTCCCTTATTGATATTGATTGCAAATATCAGATTGCATGCCGAAGAATATTTAATCGAATAGCCTTACACACTTTATTCTCTGACCAATATAACTATCACGATTCAGCCTCCCCTTTTAGGTGTTAATCTGTAAGTCATGATAAACTAATATTAGCAGCTATCACACCTGAGCCTCGTAAAACAGTAACTAACTTTGACTAGTAATGAGCCCATACACCCGTTAAATAATGTGTATCAGTTCATCCTCTTTCTCTGCCCAATACACATTATATATCATTTTCCAAGATTTCCCAAGCTGCACCAACAACAATACACATAAAACAACCTCAAATATTCTTTATCATACAACCAATTATTGAACTCACCACCCCTTGAGTTCTTTTATGACAGCACACCCATAATCCCTCACTCAAACTCATACATAAGGAGGAAGAAAATGGAGCAGTCACCTTACCTCAATTTCTGCAACTTCTCCTTATAACTTGAATTTCTCTAGAACTTTAACTTCCCTTCACACTTAACCCAAAGAAGAAGAGAAAAGAATCTTAATAATTAAGGAAAGTAAGTAGTAGCTTGTGGAAACTTCTGTCTTCTACTTATAATTGAGCATGAATAACATGTTTTCTAGTCTCCCATGGGAGAATTAAGCTAAATCCATAAGTGTTTCTCTTACCTTGGTTTGCAGATATGAGGATTTCTTCAAGAACCCTACAAGGAACTTTAAGCCTGCTGTTTTAATTCTTAAGAGAAAAGAGAGAGAGAGAGAGTGCGAGTGAATTGTGAATTTTGTCTATTAAAATGAGTGAAAAGATCATCTCAAATTGGGTTTATATGAACCCTTCTTGACCATAAAAAAATAATCCTCTTGAACATCCATTTTTGGTCCATTTTCAGCCATTAATTGGTCAAGTAGGTGATGCACCTACTAGCTTTCACTTGGGCTTAACTATATTGGGCCTTGGCAGGTTTGGCTGCTAGGCTTAAATTTCATTTTCCTTTTATTTAACTTTGTTTGGGCCTCAAGTGAGTCCATTAGCAATGGCCCAATCTGATCCATAAACCTTAGCCTTTTTAACTATATCCATATAGCTCAAGTAGGTGATACACCTACTTGATCCTTTGGACTGGTCAATAAGTCAAAGTAAGTGATGCACCTACTTGTCACCTACTAGATTAGTTAAGTCAAGCAAGCAACTCACTTATTTTATTCCATTTTCTAAATGTTAATCCCTTTTGCTTTAACTTAGCACTTAACTTTACACTTTAAGCTCAATTACCACCTTACTGTCTCGAGTTTAAATACTCCCGTTGGAGTTAACTGTACACATGCTGAAACGTGCAAGGCTGACATCACCTTTTAGCTAGTTTAAACCAATGCTAATCATATAAGAAACTTGGTCCCTCACCTATACTATACGGCTATGCTAAGTATCACAAGAATAGAACAATCATAAGCATAATACGGGCTGTTACATCCTCCCCCCCCCCTTAATGGTTATCCATCCCAAACAAGTTCAAGCCTAAGTTAGTACTACTATTAATCACATTGAACATATAAACTTATACTCACTTGTTAACGCCTTAACTCAATATTTTCATCTTCCTCATCGGTCTAGAAGAGATGAGGATACTTCAATTTCATTTCTTCTTCCGCTTCCTATGTAACTTCTTCTACTTGTTGGTTCCTCCGTAATACTTTTACAGAAGCTACTTCTTTATTCCTTAACTTCCTAACTTGTCGATCCAGAATAGCAATGGGTACTTCTTCATAAGTGAGATCTCTCGTAACTTGTACATCTTTAGTAGGAGTAATACGATATGGGTCACCTACGCATTTTCGAAGCATTGAGACATGAAACAGCGGATGAACGGTTGAAAGTTCTTGAGGTAGCTCTAACTCATACGCAACTTGGCCAATTCTTCGGATAATCTTATATGGCCCTGTGTAGCGTGGACTCAACTTTCCCTTTTTACCAAACCTCATTACCTCTTTCATCGGTGACACCTTCAAGAACACCCAATCTCCTATGGAAAATTCTAGTCCTCTCCTTCTAACATCCGCATATGATTTATGTCAACTTTGAGTTGTTTCTAGCCGCTGTTGTATCACCTTCAGTTTTTCCATAGCTTGATGAACAAGGTCTAGCCCAAATAAGGTTGTTTCACCTGTTTCGAACCAGCCAATTGGGGATCTACATTTTCTACCATATAAAGCTTCATAAGGTGCCATTTTAATACTTGAATGGTAGCTATTGTTATAAGCAAATTCAATAAGCGGTAGATGATCATCCCAGCTACCCTTGAAGTCTAATACACAAGATCGCAGCATATCCTCAAGTGTTTGGATTGTACGCTCTACCTGACCGTCTATCTGGGGGTGAAAGGCTGTACTTAAATTCACTTGTGTTCCCAAACTCTTCTGAAATGACTTCCAAAAATTTGCGGTGAATTGAGCTCCTCTATCAGATATTATAGAGATTGGCACTCCATGTAGTCTAACTATCTCGTTCATATACAACCTTGCATACTCTTCAGCTGTATAAGTAGTCTTCACCGGCAAGAAGTGTGCTGCTTTGGTGAGTCTGTCAACTATTACCCACATGGTGTCAATCTTCCGAAATGATCGAGGCAAACCAGTGACAAAATCCATGTTGATCATGTCCCACTTCCAAATTGGAAGTTCTATACACTGCATATAACCTCCGGGCTTTTGGTGCTCTACTTTTACTTGTTGACAATTTGAACATTGAGCTACGAATTCCGCAATGTTCTTCTTCATGTCCCCCCACCAATACATTTCCTTCAAGTCATGATACATTTTAGTTAACCCCGGATGGACATAATATCTCGAATGATGTGCTTCCATCATAATCCTCTTTCTTAGTTCATCTACGTTAGGTACACACAAACTGTTTTGACACCAAAGTACTCCCTCTTGCGTAAGTTCAAATGCCTTTGTCATACCCTGTTGTACATTCTCCTTAAGCTGTAATAGAATAGGATCAGTGTACTGCTTCTCTTTCACTTCCACTACTAATGAGGATTCTGCCCCATTTTGCACAACAACCCCTTCGTCTGGAGATTCAAGAAGGTGAACCCCTAAGCTAGCTAGTTCGCATAGATCCTTAGTTATTCCTTGTCTTTCCATAGATTGCCCATAAGTACTTGACATTATTTTACTGCTTAAAGCATCAGCTACTATATTGGCTTTACCGGGATGATACAAGATATCAATGTCATAATCTTTTAATAGGTCCAGCCATCTTCGCTGCCTCAGATTTAGGTCCTTTTGCTTAAAGATATATTGAAAACTCTTGTGATCAGTGTATATGTCAACATGAACTCCATACAAGTAGTGGCGCCATATTTTCAAAGCAAACACAACTGTTGCTAGCTTTAGATCATGGGGTTTGGATAATTTTTCTCATGTGGCCGCAACTGCCTTGATCCATAAGCTATTACTTTACCATGCTGCATCAATACACAACCTAAGCCCACTCCCGAAGCATCACAATACACTACATAGCCTTCCGTGCCTTCTAGAAGTACCAATCCAGGTGTAGAAGTTAATTTATTCTTCAGCTCTTGGAAGCTTCTTTCACATTCATCACTCCACTGAAACTTAGTTTATTTGTGTGTTAGCTTTGTTAAGGGTGCAGCAATGGAAGAGAATCCTTCAACGAACCTTCTGTAATAACCTGCCAATCCAAGAAAACTACGGATCTCTGTAGGCGTTGTAGGTCTTGGCCAGTTTTTCACGACTTCTATCTTCTAGTTATCAACCCTTATTCCTTCATCGGATACAATATGACCTAAGAATGCCACAGATTTCAACCAGAACTCACATTTAGAGAACTTTGCATACAACTTACGATCACGAAGAATTTGTAAAACCTACCGCAGGTGATTAACATGGTCATCTTTCGATCTTGAATACACCAAAATGTCATCTATGAATACTATCACGAACACATCTAAAAATGGCTTGAACACCCTATTCATCAAATCCATAAAAGTTGTTGGTGCATTTGTTAGCCCGAATAACATGACTAAAAATTCAAAATGACCATACCGTGTTGGGAAAGCTGTCTTGGGTATATCTTTGTCTTTGACCCTCACTTGGTGATAACCCGACCTCAGGTCGATCTTTGAAAAACACCAAGCACCTTGTAACTGATCAAACAAATTATCAATTCTAGGGAGGGGATATTTGTTCTTAATCGTTACCTTATTTAACTGCCGGTAGTCGATACACATTCTTAACGAGCCATCTTTCTTGTGTACAAACAAAACTGGTGCCCCCCATGGGGACATACTAGGCCTTATGAATCCTTTTTCAAGTAAGTCTTTTAATTTCTCCTTCAACTCCCGTAATTCTGCTGGGGCCATTCTATATGGAGGGATGGAGATAGGTTGAGTATCTGGAATCACATCAATGCCAAACTCTACTTCTCGTTCTGGGGTAAACCTGGAAGATCTTCAGGAAATACATCAGGAAACTCATTCACTACCGGAATGGATTGAAGAGTTGGTGACTCCACATCTCTATTTTTCACTCTCATAAGATAGCATATGTATCCTTTGGACATCATCTTCTTAGCCTTAAGATAAGAAATAAATTTACCTCTTGGTGCCCCAATATTACCTTTCCATTCAAGGACTGCCTCTTTTGGAAAATGGAAATGCACCATCTTAGTTCGGCAATCAACCGTGGCATAACAAGAAGCTAACCAATCCATACCCATTATAACATCAAAATCTACCATTTCTAGATGAATAAGGTTAGCCAATGTATCACGATCACAAATAGTTACAATACAATTATGATAAACCCTTCTAGCTATAATAGACTCACCAATCGGTGTAGACACTTCAAATGGCTTCACTAATAATTTTGATGTTCTTTTGAACTTTTCAGCAATCAATGGAGTAACATATGATAGTGTAGACCCCGAATCAATTAATGCATATACAATATGTGAAAAAATGGACAATGTACCTGTAACCACATCCGGCGAGGCTTCTAAATTTTGTCGATCCCCTAGAGCGTATGTGCGATTCTGAACTCCACTAAAACTAGCTGCTCCCCTAGATCCTCTACCACGACCAGTAGGCATCTGTCCCCTACCCAAAGAAGGTGCTGATGATGATGATGCAACAACTGACCTAGTAGGTTGTGCCACACCACCCACAACCCTACGAGGGCAATTTTGCATCAGATGACCCGATATACCACACCAAAAATAAACGTTTATCCCAAACCTACATGCACCTAGATGATTCCTTCCACATTGTTTACAAGACTGTCGAGGAGGTCTTGATTGGCTCATACTTCCCTGCTCTTGGTACCCCGTTGTTCGTGAACCATGGCTTTCACCTCTTAGCCCAAACTAATTGCCCCTAGACTCTTGAAACCGAGGTGGGCCAGTAGTTGTAGAGTAGGAAGATGAAGGCCTGGGCAGTCTATTAAAGAACCAAGGCCTAAACTCTCCTTGGGATGGTGTAAACTGCCCCATGGATCTGGCCCTCTTAGAATGCCCCGTTTCTGACTCTTGTGTCCTTCTTCTTTGCCTTTGATCCTCTAAATTTTGCGCAAAAGCTTGCATCCTTGCTATATCCATATATTTATTCAACGAAGCAATGGTACAGTCTCTAACCAGATATGAATCTAATCTATCCACATATCGATGAACTCTATCCTCTATAGTAGCTACTACATTAGGAGCATACCTGGCCAAGAAATTAAAGTTGAGACTGTACTCTCTCACACTCATACTTCCTTGGTAGAGATTTAAGAACTGATCTGCACGGGCCTCTCAGATCTCCAATGGCAGATAATGGTCAAGGAATGCCTTTTTGAACTCTTTCCACGTAGCTGAAGGTGCAACTGCTCCCCTAAACTGCATCCAAGCTTCATATCACAATATAGCCACACCCTTTTATCTATATGTTGCTAGCTCAAGTGCTTCTTTACCACTTACATGCATAACATCCAAAGTGCGTTGGGTTTGATCTATAAAGTCTTGTGGATCTTCATTAGGATTTGACCCGGTGAATGATGTAGGGTCCAAATTAAGGAAGTCACGTATCCACGTGCCAGCTGCTCTGTCTACACCGCTAGTACCTACAACTGGACCTTCTTGCCTTTTGTCGTGGCCAGCAACTATACGAGTCAATAATTGGACTGCACTCCTCAAATCTTGCTCGGTAGCATTAATAGTGGGTTCTTGAGGTGCAGCTTCCCTCCTTAGGGGTCGGAGAAGTCTGTGATAGAGACTCATCTTGAGCCTCACTTTGAACAGCTTGATTAGGTAGTGGTTGGCTGGTCCCTTCTTGGCCAGCCACCTCTACTCGCTTACCTGTACTTTTACTCCTTCTCGTAACCAGCATCTTTGCTACAATAAAACAATTCAGAAGTTAGATATGATTCATCTACAACATTGGTTCTATCGCACGATCTAAGAAATGAAAGAAAAGAAACAACTCCAACATGTCTCATAGCCTCCTATTTATAAATGTGGTGCACAACACATCCATAAGCAAGATTCTACACAGACACGGCTTTGTAGACTCCCTAGGATGACCTGCTCTGATACCACTTTTGTCACGCCTCACATTCCATTAAGACGGACAGGCACCCGATGCTCTAAAGGCCCGAGAGAACCAGCATGTAACATGTGCTTAACTATGCATATAATTATGACAATCTTGTGAAAAGTTCACGTAGGATGCAACGATTTGAACCAACATAAGTAGACCTAAAACTTATATACATGACTTGGCCGCTGAGACCACAACTTGTTAAGATGCAAATGAACCCATATACATAAGTCTCTAAAGCCTCTAAAAGATAGAAAACCTTAGAGTAGGACGGGACAGACCCCGACTTACTCTTAACTACGATACAATACCAAAATGAATCTACCAAGGACTTAGTAAAACTCTGAATCAATCTGGAGCTCACCAAAAGTAGCTGAGTGTCGTGTGCTCCTACTGAGGAGGTCTACTAGCTGAAGTACATGTGCCTGCACCATAAAATGCAGCATCCCCCCCACGAGGGACGTCAGTACGATAAAATGTACTGAATATGTAAGGCATTAACATATATAAATAAGAGTTCGAATGAAATCGAGTGTCAATACATGTGTGCATAAATCAGAACAGAAGACCACCTTTGTTAACTCTTGTGGAATCATATATATTACAATATTGTCTTTACCTTTCTGTGTGTTATGATCTTTATAAGGCATGTGATACGAATGACCAACTGATCAGTGGTAGAAGAGGATGGCCCATGCTAGGCATTTTAACCCCTGGGATGCAGACCTCATAATTACACAAATTGGGATCGGCCCATGCTAGGCTTTCACCCCTGAGCTGCCACCCTTTTATACAAATTGGGATCGGCCCATGCTAGGATTTCGCCCCTGAGCTGCCACCAATAATTATAAAAAAAAGCTTTACTTAGATTCTTTAATCTTTGAGATTGTTGTTTTGGTGGTCATAATTATTTTTTATATTTGGAATTATGGACCAGTAGTAGAAGACATGAAAATAATACTTCAAGGCAGTAACAATGACATAAGGAGTTATGTAACATCAATGCATTTCTGGTGAGCTTAAATGACACGATTGACATAAATTGACTAAGAGGAGGATTCACCAAACTTGCTTTTGCAAATACCATTTCTATACCAGCACATAGGAGGATAATTACACAAGTATAGAGTGGTGAACATATAATGAAGTAATTCTATACGCTAAGGGGAGGGGCAAATATTGTCAGCTATTTGAAGATCGTACGCTGCCACTATGTTTCCTTTACTAGGAATAGAACTTGGAAAATTCCCTTATTGATATTGATTGCAAATATCAGATTTCATACCGAAGAATATTGAATCGAATAGCCTTACATACCTTATTCTCTGACCAATATAACTATCACGATTCAGCCTCCCCTTTTAGGTGTTAATCTGTAAGTCATGATAAACTAATATTAGCAGCTATCACACCTGAGCCTCGTAAAACAGTAACTAACTTTGACTAGTAATGAGCCCATACACCCGTTAAATAATGTGTATCAGTTCATCCTCTTTCTCTGCCCAATACACATTATATATCATTTTCCAAGATTTCCCAAGCTGCACCAACAACAATACACATAAAACAACCTCAAATATTCTTTATCATACAACCAATTATTGAACTCACCACCCCTTGAGTTCTTTTATGACAGCACACCCATAATCCCTCACTCAAACTCATACATAAGGAGGAAGAAAATGGAGCAGTCACCTTACCTCAATTTCTGCAACTTCTCCTTATAACTTGAATTTCTCTAGAACTTTAACTTCCCTTCACACTTAACCCAAAGAAGAAGAGAAAAGAATCTTAATAATTAAGGAAAGTAAGTAGTAGCTTGTGGAAACTTCTGTCTTCTACTTATAATTGAGCATGAATAACATGTTTTCTAGTCTCCCATGGGAGAATTAAGCTAAATCCATAAGTGTTTCTCTTACCTTGGTTTGCAGATATGAGGATTTCTTCAAGAACCCTATAAGGAACTTTAAGGCTGCTGTTTTAATTCTTAAGAGAAGAGAGAGAGAGAGAGAGAGAGAGAGCTAGAGTGAATTGTGAATTTTGTATGTTAAAATGAGTGAAAAGATCATCTCAAATTGGGTTTATATGAAGCCTTCTTGACCATAAAAAAATTAATCCTCTAGAACATCCCTTTTTGGTCCATTTTCTGCCACTAATTAGTCAAGTAGGTGATGCACCTGCTTATGTACATCAAGCAGCTCAAAAGGTCAAACTAGGTGATGCACCTACTAGCTTTCACTTGGGCTTAACTATATTGGGACTTGGCAGGTTTGGCTGCTAGACTTAAATTTCATTTTCCTTTTATTTAATTTTGTTTGGGCCTCAAGTGAGTCCATTAGCAAAGGCCTAATCTGATCCATAAACCTTAGCCTTTTTAACTAGATCCATATAGCTCAAGTAGGTGATGCACCTACTTGGTCCTTTGGACTGGTCAATAAGTCAAAGTAGGTGATGCACCTACTTGTCACCTACTAGCTTAGTTAAGTCAAACAAGCAACTCACTTATTTTATTTCATTTTCTAAATGTTAATCCCTTTTTCTTTAACTTAGCACTTAAATTTACACTTTAAGCTCAATTACCACCTTACTGTCTCGAGTTTAAATACTCCTGTTGGAGTTAACTGTACACATGCTGAAACGTGCAAGGCTGACATCACCTTCCGAGCTAGTTTAAACCAATGCTAATCATATAAGAAACATGGTCCCTCACCTATACTATACGGCTATGCCAAGTATCACAAGAATAGAACAAGCATATGCATAATACGTGCTGTTACAGCCAAGTTCCGGCATGCTAACTGCTTGGGTTTGGGTTCCATGAGAGGACCAATGATGTGATAATAAATGTGGAATGTGTTGTTGGTTCTTCATGTTGATGATGTTGTATATGTTGATATATATGCATGTAATTATAATGTTGTTTGATTTGTTTATGTTGCACTAATGGGATAGTCGTGTGATCCTACCAGTACATTGTGGTTGTGTACTGATACTGAACTTGCTCTTATTTTTGTTGAGTACAGGACATCTTCACGCGACTATTGATAGACCTCACTTAGAAGATCAGTGATCGTCACTTCTAATTCAAGGGTGAGTAATTCTTTTGGACTGCCATGGGATTCTCTTTCGTCTCTGTCCATCATTTCCGGACTTAGATATTTGTTCTAGTTAGTTGATTAGTTCATTAGTTTGGGGATGTATCCCTTCTTGTTTAGACTTGGATTATTTGTTTAGATGTTTTGGTACATTGACTTTCAGGTTCTAGGTTGTGTCTTCCGCATTTGTTTAGTATAGTTCTTCAGATTTCTTGTTGAAGTTTATGAGAACTTCACTAATTAGTTATTTAATCTGTTTTAGTAGTTTAAATGCCTTAGTTTTTTGTTTAGTTGCTTGTTTGAGTTGTAGTAATGGTTCTCCCATCGGAGGGTTAGTGTGGATGTCAATCACGACGGTCTGGGTCGTGACAGTAGTATTTTCATAAGAGTAGACAGACTTTTCTACAATATTATTTATTTATTGCATTATAAAGTACCATTTACTTTCTTGTATGTTTTTATCTTGAAGATTTATGTCCAACAACAATATTTATTACTAACTTACTTCTTAAGCAATAACAAATAAAAATGCAAATTAAAAAAAAGTTTGTTTGCAAATCATAAATTTCGTACGCCATTGAACCAATAATATTTTGGTATAACCATATAGATATACTCATAAAAAATTGATGACTTTTGTACTCCTAATTCTAACTTTTTAACTTAATGATTTTTTTTTACTCACCCTTTAATGTAACTTAACTACTATAACAAATTAGATATTTAATTAAAAATTAATTGAATGAAGTCAAAAAAATCGTTACACATTCATGTAATTCAAATGATAGTATTTAATATTTAAATAATTATATTTTTTATAATATTTTAATTTATGAGGGGTAAAAAACGTAATTCAACTTTGAAGTTTAAAGCTTCCACTTTTAATATATATATATATTTAAAGAGTGCGCGCGCTCCATTATGGAATGGGAATGTGATCTTAATTCATTGGTTAAGAAAAAAAATGTTACGGCAGCTTAATGATACTGAGAAAAGGAATACTCATTAATGATCTTCAAATTTATTACTGTAACATTTTTTGTGGCAAGGGGAAACTATTTTGTTAACACTTAGGACATTACTATTAATTACTCCCGCCATTCCATATTAACTTAATTTTTGAGGTGTTTCACACCCTTCAAGAAAAGTAGATTAAGACATAAATTGAACCAAGTTTTCCATTTTTACCCTTATTAATTATTATCAAATATATGATTAAAATAACTAAATATTAATTAATCACTAATTCCAATACTAACTAAGGAAAGGTAAAATTGAAAGAACACTCTAAAAATAGTCTTGAAAACTGAACAGTTAAGTTAATTTGAAAAATGAAAAATGCCTCAAAAATTAACTTAATATGGAATGGTGGGAGTATTAAATTGATTTAGTTCACAAATATTATAAATTATTTATTTTTTATAATATTTAATTAATTATTTATTCAATCACGTACGTTTCACATGTATGTCATCATACTTATTATATCAGTATAAATACTTCAGAAATACTATAATAGATGTTATACGATGAATTGCATAGAAATTAAAGTGGAAAAATATAAGCTTATATATTGGTATCAAAAGAATCTCAAAAGTAATATTCGAATGACTTCAATTATATAATTATTATAATATGTCAAGTGTCAACTTGAGAAATAATCTTTTTTTATGAGTGTAAAAATGCGGAGGCTACAATATCTTAGAAATAAGGCAAAAATTGGAAACCATGAAATTTTTTACAACCATAATGCCAATATTTAAATTTTGTGTTGTGACATATGAGTCATATACATATAAAAAATAGTTATCGAATGAGAGTAGTATTTTGTAAAAATTGTATAGAAATTCGATCAACATATGTTTTCCTTAGGCTAGCTAGTAGATCATTATCAGCTATTTGGTGAACACCTACACAAAATAGTAACTATTTGTGGTAGAAATAATAATTATTGAAATATTTAATTGATGTGTATGAATCATAATTATAAATATGTGTACCCTTCATCTACTTCACCTGATTCAAAGTTATTAATTCATGTAAAAATTATGCAAACCACATAGTGTAAGACACAAATTACCTCATATCCCTACTCTTTCATAAATTACAAAAATTCCATCTTTTTAGTAATTTTCAGATACATCAATTATGCCGTGTGATACATTATATTTGATGCAGCATTATCAGTTTGTTGCGTGATGTAAGTGATTAGAAACTGAAAATTTAATTTCATCCCCCCAAATACGCTAACATTAAACAGTCCCCCAAAATACGCCTTAATTTATTTGTTTCAAACATTTAGTTTCAGTCTATATGAAACACTAAAATAATTAGAAAATACAAATTTTGAATTGTTTATCCCTATTCGTCCAAAAAAAGCTTCAAAAACGTGGTTCATAATTTTGTTTGAAGGTGATTTTGTGAAGATTCGTAATGAATATTTCGATCTTGTTAAGGCATTCAGGAATATGGGAGAGTGAGGTTAGATACGAGCGATACAAAAGTGATGGGATAGTGGTTGGGGAAAATATTGTTAGGGTTTTGCCCTGATTTTCTTACCATAATTTAAAATTTATTTTTCCTTAAAGAAAAGACAAAACATTACCATAAATGTTTTTACTTTTCCTGAAAGGAAAATATAATATTCTTCCATATTTGAGTTATTCTTTCCTTGGAAGAAAAGTTTGAAACTCTATAAATTGAAGACCCCTCTTCTCATATAAAAAAACGCAACAATAATATTCACAATGTAGACGTTTAAGAGTTTAGTTTATGGGGAGATTTATTCTCTCTAAAGTTTATAATATTTTTCTTTTATATTAGTTTTCATATAATAATATTATGTTTTTAGTATAAGTTTTTGTTATCTGATTTATCAACTATATGATTTGCAAATTGTAAGCTTCTGCATGACGCCCAATCACCCTTCATAACCCAACAAGTGATATCAGAGCACATGGTCCAACGATCCCATGGTCCGACGATCCTATGGTTCAACGAGGTTGAAGACAAGCTCAAGATGGTTTCAAATCAATTTGTAACAAATTTGATGATAATGAAGACTTTTTGTCAAGCTACATGTGGATAAGAAGTTTCAACCATATTTTCAACATTCCTGTTGCTGCAATTTTTAAGAATAAAAACAAAATATTTTTAACCCATATATTTTAAACTTTATTTTTAACCATGGCAAGCAACAGTGACGAAGATTTTGTGAAGAACAAGATTATCATGCAATGAAGAAGACAGATCAAGCTTTGTCAAGAAAATCCAGCCAAAAGGGGAGATTGTTAGGGTTTTGCCCTGATTTTCTTACCATAATTTAAAATTTATTTTTCCTTAAAGAAAAGACAAAACATTACCATAAATATTTTTACTTTTCCTGAAAGGAAAATATAATATTCTTCCATATTTGAGTTATTCTTTCCTTGGAAGAAAAGTTTGAAACTCTATAAATTGAAGACCACTCTTCTCATATAAAAAAACACAACAATAATATCCACAATGTAGACGTTTAAGAGTTTAGTTTATGGGGATATTTATTCTCTCTAAAGTTTATAATATTTTTATTTTATATTAGTTTTCATATAATAATATTATGTTTTTAGTATAAGTTTTTGTTATCTGATTTATCAACTATATGATTTGCAAATTGTAAGCTTCTGCATGACGCCCAATCACCCTTCATAACCCAACAAGTGATATCAGAGCACATGGTCCAACGATCCCATGGTCCGACGATCCTATGGTTCAACGAGGTTGAAGACAAGCTCAAGATGGTTTCAAATCAATTTGTAACAAATTTGATGATAATGAAGACTTTTTGTCAAGCTACATGTGGATAAGAAGTTTCAACCATATTTTCAACATTCCTGTTGCTGCAATTTTTAAGAATAAAAACAAAATATTTTTAATCCATATATTTTAAACTTTATTTTTAACCATGGCAAGCAACAGTGACGAAGATTTTGTGAAGAACAAGATTATCATGCAATGAAGAAGACAGATCAAGCTTTGTCAAGAAAATCCAGCCAAAAGGGGAGATTGTTAGGGTTTTGCCCTGATTTTCTTACCATAATTTAAAATTTATTTTTCCTTAAAGAAAAGACAAAACATTACCATAAATATTTTTACTTTTCCTGAAAGGAAAATATAATATTCTTCCATATTTGAGTTATTCTTTCCTTGGAAGAAAAGTTTGAAACTCTATAAATTGAAGACCACTCTTCTCATATAAAAAAACACAACAATAATATCCACAATGTAGACGTTTAAGAGTTTAGTTTATGGGGATATTTATTCTCTCTAAAGTTTATAATATTTTTATTTTATATTAGTTTTCATATAATAATATTATGTTTTTAGTATAAGTTTTTGTTATCTGATTTATCAACTATATGATTTGCAAATTGTAAGCTTCCACATGACGCCCAATCACCCTTCATAACCCAACAAATATTTCATATGTAAATCTTATTTCAGCCATTGCAATTGAATTGAATATTGATGAATTGAAAAAAAATGTAGAGATCCAATATATTGTAGAAGGTAATTCATCTCCAATGATAATTAGGAATGATATGGGAGTGAAATTGTACGTAGAAATAAAGAAGTAGGAGGTTGGATTCAGTATGTATCCATTATGCATTGATACGTCTAGTAAAAGTGAAGAAGAGGTACAAGGTTTCAATTCAAGCAGTGGTGCAATCGTGTGTATTGAAGGTGGAAAAAGGGACGCTAATGCTCTAAGCATTGTTGAATCGAAAATTGGTGATTCCTATTACATACCAGAGATGGAGATAGCAAATTATATATCAGATACAAATATCACAAAGGTGGAGACGAAACAACTGTACAAGGATAAAGCAACTCTTGTGGCTATAATGACAAAATACAAAATAAAGAATAGCTTCAATTTTAGAGTTAAACGGTCTGATACGAAAAGGTATGTGAATGATCATTCATGTCATTATCCACTGAGTTTTACAGCTTTCACTCCACACAAATACATAAACTCAGCACGTACAGTAATTCAGCACTTATCGAACATGATGCAATATTATATTCTATAAAGTGTGTAAACAACATTGTATTATGAACAACATTTTTAAGGTATATAAGGTGTTTATGTACATGATACATACTTTTACAAACATTGTTTTAAGTTATAATAATGTAACAAGTCTTTTTTTTTATTGAAAGTATACATCAGAAGCTAACAACTAATTAATGTATATGGTATAATTGCAGCTATGTTTTAGTGTGTTATTCTGAGGATTGTTGTTGGAAATTGAAGGCGTCTGTTAGGAAAAATACGGATATATTCAAAGTAAGATACTTCAACAGTAAACATACATGTCCATTAAGAGATAGGGTATTAAGTAAGGTACAAGCTATTGTTGGGTTTATTGGTGGTGTGATAGCTCCAAAACTGGTAAATCACAATAGAAAACATACTCCAAATGATATAATTGATGATGTTAGGGAGATGTATGGTGTTGAGATTTCTTACCAACAAGCATGGCATGCTAAATAACGTGCACTAGAGTTGATAAGGGGTAATCCTGCAGATGCATATAGACATATGCCAAGATACATATATATGTTGGAAAGTGTGTATCCAAATTCATATATATGGATGCACAAATCGGAAAAAAATGAATTTATGTATCTATTCATTGCATTAAGGCCATTGAAGAGAGGGTTTGAGTTCTGTAGGTCTATTGTTGTTGTTGATGGTTCACATCTTAGTGGAGCTTACAAAGGGACGTTTGTATCCGCAAGTACGCTGGATGGGGCAAGTATGTCATGTTGTTGATTAATTTAATTTTTTTAAATAGTAATTATAAAATTATGCTACAATTATGTATCAAGTATGGTAATATTGTGGGTTTCTTGTGTCAAGGTTGCATATTACCGTTAGCTTATGAAATTGTAGACACGGAAAATGATTGTTCATGGGCATGATTCTTCACACAGTTCAAAAATGCATTTGGTGAGAGAGAAAAAATGTGTGTTGTTTCTGATAGAAATGAAAGCATAATGAAGAGTGTAAGTATATTTTATCGAAATGTTCCTCATTTTCCATGCATATGGCACATGTGGAAAAATGTTTGTACATACTTCAAGAGAAGTAGAAACACACCAAGTGATCTGTTTTATTCAATGGCCAAGGCTTATCGAAAAAAGGATTTTGAAAAATTGATGGCTAAAGTGGAAAAAGTAGATGTCAGAGTTAAGAAGTATCTTGAAGAGGCTGGGTATGAAAGGTGGTCTAGATCTCATGCAACCGTGAACAGGGGAAGAATGATGACTTCTAACATTGCGGAATGTATTAATGGTTGCCTTGTTGAGGCACGACAACTACCTCTTTTGGACTTTTTGGAAGAAGCTAGAATTCTATTTGGTTCTTGGAACTGCAAAAATAGAGAAATAGCATCTTATACAAAGGAAATATTAGGGAGGAAATTTGAAGAGATATTGATTATAGCGTCAAAATGTGCGAAAATGAAGGTACTTATACATATATCAACTATTATATATCTTGCTTAAATTTTCTTTAGATTGTTGTGTATCATGTTATGTATCAATAACTTGTAAATTATTGCAGGTTGTTGCATCTTTTGAATTTATTTTTTCAGTTTATGAAGGTGGGATAAGATACATTGTTTGCCTTGAGAGAGAATTGCTCTTGTGGTAGATTTCAATATGATGAGATACCTTGTGTGCACACAATGGATGTTTTCAAGAAGAAGATTATTAAAGATATACACCCCTACTGCTCTGATTCAATTATTGATTGGATAGGTACGACCAATCCATTCTAACTAGAAAAATAGAAAATTTGGCATTCCCATTTTCTTTTTTTGAATATCCTCCTTCCTTGGATTAGTACTATAAACCTGATGCATTAGACAAAACACATATGTAGTTCCAATGGAACCAATGCCAGACAAAAGTGATTGGACAGTTCCAGAAAGTGTTTTGGAAGAAGTTGTCTTGCCGCCAGATACAAAAAAATGCATGCTAGACCAAGGAAAAAAAGGAAGAAAAATGCAGATGAAAAGCTAACCGCAAACACGAATTGTTGTGGACAATGTGGACAATGTGGACAAGAAGGTCACAATATAAGAACATGTACTTTCTTCCCAAAAGATTCTTGATGATTATTTTTCTGGAGTACTTTGATATTTCATGTTTAATAATTCTCAAAGTGTAGCATTTGTTTCTACTGTTACACACAGATTCTGATGCAATAAATTGAATTGAAATGTTTATTAATGGGTTCTATAATTTTTGTTTGTTAAACTCTGTCAAAGTTAATTTTGTATATGTAAATATATATATATATATATATATATATATATATATATATATATTATGTATCTGATACTTACATTTATGTATCTGATACTTAAATTTTTGAAACTTTTGCATCGAAAATTCAATTAGTATCAATTGCTGAGATTTGTACCCAAAGGTATAAGAAACAACATGTAAAATTTACTAAATATGGTGAAATTGTGAAATTATATGTAATTGTATCAAGTTTAACAATATAGTATCATATGTTTAGATACTTAATAAATTCTCTTATTATGATACATAATTATTGTGTGTAAGATATATAAATTTCTTCTTGATAAATCATATTACTTAATAATATAGTATCAAGTGCTATGATTTGTACAAAATGTTGTACGAATCGTAATTTTAAAAGATATTTAATTTTTAAAAAATTAACTGGCGTGTATCACGTGTAACATATAGTATCACGATTTGTGATACATTCAAGTTTGTTATTTTGTAAGCATTTTTGTATCATGTACATAATAATTATTTTTAAAAATTCTAATGATATGTCATATTTTTCAGTCACAAAATTATCAGATACATTAATGTCATGTTTTTCAGTCACAAAATTTCATTAATGTAATTATTAACATACTTATCAGATACAATAATGTCATTATTATCACACTTATCGGATACATAATTTTCTGAACTCCTAACTGAACTGAACAAAAAATTAAAAGCAAAAATAAACAATTTTAAACCTCAAAATTCTTCTAAATTAAAAACTATATTATTAAAAGGGTAGTAAATACTCCAAAACACTAATTAATATATCTTAAAAAACAAATATGTATCAACATGTGCCTGTGAACAGGAACATAGAAAACTAACTAGCCTACATTAACAAGTTCATTTTTTGCTGTTGGATTTAAGACGCTCTTCAGCCTTGGAGGGTCATCATTGTCACGAACATATCCCGCCTTGGCCTTGTCGAGACCATACTTCCATAACTGTGTTGCATATCTTTTGCGAAGATAGTCACTTCCAAAACTATCATATGACATGTTGATTTCGTCGCTCAAAAATTCAGCAAATGCAGCTACAAACATTCCGCAATCACTAAAAAAATAAGAAGATTAATTATAAGAATGAATTAGATACAAAAATTAGAGAAAGAATGATACAATACTGGCAGGCTATCGCTTTCTTCTTGCATGATATCTTGAGCAAACTCCACATCAAACGAATGTTATGGACCCAAAAGTTCTCCGATTTTCTTTGTCTTTATATGCGTTCAATGCTGCCCAATCAGTTCTCTCTGTCTTTTCAAAGAACCCACTATCATGAAGGTGGTTTGGAAGGATTTAAGACAACTTCTTTATGTCTCCAGAATGAACTTTTTTCCTTGGTCCCGAATCTGAGTCATACACCCTTATTAGTCTTTTTCTTAAAACCACCACAGCCAACACCCAATGAAATTCTTTATCACGGTTTACTAGAATGTAAACCTCATCTACTAAATGCCATGGTAAAGCAGTAGGGATCGAAAATCCATTGATGACGTTAATGATAGACCTTTCATGAACAGATACAACAGCACCACGATCAATGTGTTCCTGTGTACTAATAATATCATTTGCAGGACTGTTATAATACCTTGTGTGTGCATTGTTGATGTGAGACTTAAACAAGCAATTGATTGTAGTGTATTTGTACTGATCTATGCTTCTTTGTTTAGACTTCTTGCATAGATAGTAAAAGATTACATCTATATGCTGCAAAATATAAAAGGCAACATAATACATAAAATCAGCACAATATGATAAAAAGTATATGATACATGGAAAAAAAATACTAAAACTAATTTGAGATTGTAACTGATACATATCCAATGAGTATCATATACATCATTATAATAAGTCTAATTAAATTTATCAAAATAATGTATATGATACCTCATCAGTCCAACATTTTTTTGGCTGTGACATAGTATAAAACCAGTTCTTGTCCAGAGGAAATGCGACAACAAAATCAATATGATCAACACCAAACAGAGCAAATTTTGCTCTATACTTGTCCTCGAGTGGTTTCCTATACATGGAAGGAATGTTTATAATCAAAAGAAGAAGAATTTTATACAACACAAAAGTAGCAAGATATATTATAAAACCGTACTTATTCACGTGTGATTTTAGGAGTCCCTTTTCAATCCACTGGGAGAACTCATCCATCAAACCTGACGACATTTGATAAAGAATGCCACATCCTTCAAATGGATGGAGTTGGCGAACATCGTCATCTATTTTCACCTTGCCTTTATCACTAGATCCAAAAGAATTCAAATACGGAGACCGTACAGTTCTTGAAGGCATCCTATTACGTGGAGCTGGAGTCTTTGTATCAGGATTATGTGCAGATTCCTTTACTTGAAGTTGGGTGGGTAGTTGACTGTCAGATAACCAATCAGCATTGCCAGTTAGTTCGAGTTGACTGATCGAACTCAATAGTTTGACATTAATTGGCTGGTTTGGAAATGCACATATAAGTGCATCTACGACAGCTTCAGTACCAGATGAAATTGAAGACGATGTGGTACAATCCTACACAATATTAGGTAATTATAAGAAAAAGGTTAAAACAAAAATAGACAACTTATCACATTTTTCAATAAACAGTTAAGAACCTTACAGATGTATCAACAAGAAATAGATTTGAAGCGTGCTTTACTAGGTTTTGCTGAAGTGTATCAACACCATGTTCATCCCCACTCAAAACCTTTGTGTCTGATTGAGGGGCTACATCTATTGCGTCATCCTAATAAATATGATATTGATTATATTATGATACATACAAAATAATAAATGTATAATGATCCAGAAAATCTATACTTACAGCTTCTTTATTAAGAACAACTTCATCAATCAAAACATGACTATGGTGTGTTGTGTGTATAACCGATGTGGCATCCTCCATAACTTGTTCCTTAAATGATGTATCATCACTCTAAACATGTTTGAAGTTAAACAACAATACACTTAAAGTATCTTCAAATGTTAGAATGATAATAAACATGATTCAATAATATTTATTTAATAAAAAGTCATTATCAATATACCATGTACAGTCACTGATACACAATAACATCAGATTGTTTATTTATAACTTTAATGATTATATAAAGTATCAAGTATGTAAATGATACACTAGTAAGAAACTTAACTGATTTTATCAATGTGTCAAATTCTAAATTGTGTGACATTAATGTATGTATGGTGTTTACGTATCAGATACATTACTTTGCAACACAGTTGATTTAAATAACATATATAAGATATATAACATATCTTAGATAAAGTATATACAATAACAATAAAATATATTATTCAAAAACTATGACAATGATACACTAATAGGATACCTGATTGAAATTACTAGTGTGTCATATTCACTATTCCAAATGGTAGATTGATATTAATGAATATAATGTGTTTATGTATCAGATGCATACCTTTGCAACATTGATTTCAGTAACCTGTTCTTCAACATCATCAGCAGATCCATCAATATCTTGATCATGAATTGAAAAATCCATGTGTATAGGTGAAATGGGTTATTGAAAGGACTGGTGAGAAGTGGATTAAGGATCAGCTTTATCTTTCTCTACAGAATCATCCACCATATATGGCATAGAAATGCCACTAATATCCTTCAAGAATCAAAAAATCAGTATAACACAAAATGAAAAGGCAAACAAAAAAGGAAAAATAATACCTTTTCACTTTTGTTATCTTTCGTGCCAACAGGTTTCATCAACTCAGAATGATTTTGTTTTATTAACTCCTCAAGATAGCCAATTTGTTGGTCAACCTATATTCAAATTACACATGTTTCAAGGAATTAAGAGTAAATAACCAGATGTATAAAACATATGATTATAATACTTCCATAACCCTTCAAGTATTGCTTCAGTCCCTATAATTGTGAATTATCAAAAATAACTTTTCGAATATTTGAATTATCAGAAACACCAGATACATTGCCAGCTTCTAACGTTGGTAAATCCGGAGTTTGAAATGGCTGATTTGGTTGCTCATCTGGTTGTGTGACTTTGGGAACATTAGTTTTATGTGGATGTACAACCTTTCTTCTCTTCGGTGGCGGGGTAGATCTTGTGCTAGAGACTCGTATTGATCTCCTTAACAATTGATCCGGAGGTTTGGATGAAAAGTCTTCAAATCCAGGAACCACTTGTGGCTACCCAACCTTAGGATTAACATTTGATGGGGCAGGTTCAGTTGGAGATACGTGACTGATATGAGGTAAATCAAGTGATGTGATTTCCTAGGCAGTTGGCTGAATATTAGCACAATTATTCTGTAAAAACAAAATGTTGAATCATGATTAGAAGCAACAAAAAATGTATCGAGAACTATAAAAAAATAAAGTAAAAAGTTGTTGATATTAATTACCTCCGTAAAAATGCTTTCCATAAACATCTCAAATTTGGGCTTTTCAGCCACAACTTTCCAATTGCATATCCTTGGAATAACATTTCGTTCTTTAACAGCTATGTCATTATCTAGCACAGACGCACATTCATATACCCATACGTTAAGTGTGTATGGCATACCATTTAAGCGATACATTTGTTTCTCAGATTTGAACTCTTGTCTAAGTGAATTCATTAACCTTGTAAAGGCCCGTTATCCCCACGGAAATTGCTGATAACTACCATCTTCAACCATTAAGAAATCTTCAATTGGAATTGCTACAGTACCAAGTTGAGATAATACAAAAGTATGAATGAAGTACGTGATAGCCATCTGAAAGGCATCATCGATGTTATCCCAACCACCCATTATGAATCGATCTACCAGCCGTTGTTTGTTTACATTATAATCAGGCCCAGGAAAATACCTCTGAACTAGCCTACTTCTTTTTGAATCTGGATATGTAAAATCTTTACTATTTCCTATACATTTCAAACCAGTAATAATCGCAAATTCTTTTATACTAAAATTCAAGATATTTCCTTTAGCATGGCGAATATGAAGTTCTCCGGCTGGATTGTCCTGCTCCACCTCTAAAAGAAGTAAACACTTGGTGATCTGACCTTGATAGTTGCATTTAGGAATATTCAGATATGGACCAAATATAGTATCCTTGAATGATTGGATACCCTCATCCCCTATTGACAACGCTAAGTCTCTTATGAAATTTGTATTGTAAGTAGAGCCAAACTTAAGGGAGTGTTTTGGAATCTGTTTAACTACATAATTCATATTCTGCAATTCAAAAAAAAGATGTTGATACTTAATAGAAACAATAAGCTTTAAAATGATACATAAAAATATAAAATTGTACTTGATACATAATTCTAACTATAGATTATAAATCAGTCAAATTGATACTTAATATAAACAATAAGCCAAATGATAGAACATTATGTTGTTCTGCAACATATGTAATCCTCTAATATGAACTTTAAACCTTCATACACTTTTGACAACAAAAAAATGACCAATAATGCTTTATCTGGTAAAATGAATAAATGATACACAAAACCAACATTTGATACATTAATAATAAATATCAACAGTTCTATCTCATTATTTAAATTTAACTTTTTGATACATGAGTCGTAATAAATAAACAAAATGTACCAAAAATTAGGATTTTGTGTCTCCAATGAAGATTTTAATCAATATACATAATAAATTTTAATTAACAATAATGTATCTACTATTACACAAAACTCATAACATGTGAATACAGAAAATTACAAAAAAAGAAAAAAAAATACATATCGTTGGTAGTGCATATCTGGATATGGCAGGGGCAACCTTTCTACCCCTTTTCTTGGGTGTTTTTGCATGTGCCTCCTTTCTAGCTTTTGACTTCTTAGAACTCTACTTAGCCATTGTTAAAGGATCATGCAAGCTCTTAGACCTGTTTTCTGCCCATTTAGGATCTTCATAATCAAAGATTCGATTAGAGTTGGGTGTGACTATTTGGGTAATCCCAATACTAAAAGACGGATGATCCATGAAGGATTAGAAAATATTAAAAAAAAAATGAAAAAAATAGTTGAAGATGAAGAGACTACCTATTTCAAACTCTTGAAACTGGTTGAATGGAGAGAGAATTAGTTTGAAATTCAAAACTGGAGTGATGAATCTGTTGAGAATATGGCGGAGATAATTTTGAAGTGGAAATCATGAGTTGTGGGTTCTTGAACAATAAAATCTGTGCAGAAATTAGAGGAGTAAATTTAGGGGTGGGCAACTAATGGGTTTGGACTTCTTCAAAATAATGTATCCGGTAGTTTAGTTTTGTGGGAAAAATAGGGATATTTGTATTTTTTTTAAATAGTAGGGAAAAATTGTGAATATGTTAACTAAGTGTGTGTATTCTAGTAATTTTTCCTTAATTTCATTGATCTACAAGTTTGACAAAAAAAACTATCACATAAGTTGTTTATATATATGATTGTATCACATATAACATTTACACTAAATTCAATGAAGGAAAAATTTTAACCATCTATCGATATATAAAAGGAGAAGAAAAATGACACGTGTCAATACCACAATTTTTTAGAATTTTTAATTTTAAATAATTTTAGATAGTCAATAATAAATAATTATTTAAATAAATATTGACACATGTCAATAATTACAATTATACTCATTTATTTAATTCTACGGTAGTTACATGTCAGCACCATAAAATATGTAAATAAATATTGACACATGTCAATAATTACAATTATACCCATTTATTTAATTCTACAGTAGTTACATGTCAGCACCATAAAATATGTAAATATGATATATATATATAAAGGAGGATCCTTAGTCCGCTGATGTGGCATGCCTCAATGATCAGGAAATCTATTTACCTATTTTCTCATATTTTTTGAGATTTTTTCCTATTTTTCTACATTAATGGCTTTTAACTAATTAAAGTTTAAAAACAGAAAGACACCATTTACAATTATAATTGCATCAGTTAACCGTTTCCTCAAATTAAGCTATAATAATTGCATACATCGTTTGGCATTCTAAATCCAAAATTAATGCCTTTCAACCGCCTCTGGAAGGTTATATTCGAGTTACCAGATGTCTCCATCGCCTCATCCTCTTTCCGAGCAAAAACAGGGTTATCCATCTCCAAGTAAACCTCAAAATTTTTGTTTTCCTTTTTTATTGTTGTAATTTCAACCTTTTCTTCCTTCTTTACAAATGTAATTTGAACGTGAATTATTTAGCATTGGAACAAAAATGATTGGCTAATATTACTCTAATTCTAATTGTGAATAGAAAAGACGTCTTATATTTATATTCTCTTTCCTAGAAATATGACAGGAAGTTCACAATGTTTTGGCACGTTCTTTCTATCGGAAGTGTGTCAGTTTTTATGGAATATTTCAGATGGGTCATTGATATCCGCATTGAAGCCCGGTTATATGTGGACTCATACATCATAAGGCTCCATTAGGACGAAAGTACTCTCTATCAAAGATTTTTTCATATCCAAAATTTGAACCGAGACCTCTGATTACGAGAATAGCGACCCCGTCCACCATAACACAACACATCGCATCTTTTCCTAATTGCTTATAAGTTTTTGCCAGTGAGTATATGTAAAAAAATATGTAAATATATGTTAAATAATGCGTATAGTCCTCTTTCCTTTTACAAAATACATAGTGTTAGTCTGCACGACCTAGTAATTTTACTGATTTTAATTTTTCGCCTAAGTGTGAAACAATTTACCTAATGTGTTCCAGCAAAGCAGTAAGGACAATAAGTAAAAACACAATATTTTTTACGTAGAAAATAGCCGGCTCAAAAGGTGTAAAAAATCACGACTTGTACCCCTACAGGATTTAACTTCAACTTCATTAAATCACTGAGCCTCCACAGTAAATAGATTACAAACTTCGCAACCTACGGAACTAACTCTAATTCCTTAGCTTCAACACAAACCTCCCAAGGTATGTGTTCCTGACTCTCCGAGTTATCACAACTTGAAGACAACACTCCTAATTCAGTTTATAACTCACTGAACTAAGATAACATCAAGACTCATTCACAAAGAAAAACTCCTAGCACATAAACTCTGTAAAAGGATCAGGTTCTTCAATGTGTTCCTTCAATGTGTTCCTTCTATGTGTTCCTTCAGTTCGTTGGTAGCACTTGCGAAGTCAATTTCTCAATTGCTCATTTTGCTCTGTAAGTGCACACTTATTCTAGACGACTTCACTTCTATTTAAGCACAATTCTTCATAGAGTTATTGTTCACTTCAAACTCCTCATTGACTTGAACTCTCTTGACTTAGAGTCCTACTTCAAGTAAGACTCCTTCTTCAATTCAAACTCCTAGCTTCTTTAGACTTCTTCTTCAAATTACATTCATTGATTCTTTTGTATTGTATTCAAACTCCAACACATCAATTCAGCAGTAACTTGAAGAGTTCTACTTTAAGTGAGACTCCTTCTTCAATTAAAACTCCTTGCCTCTTTAGATTCCTTCTTCAAATCAAACTCATTGATTATTTCTCTTCAATTCATCAGATATTTATTTCCTTGGGTTTTCTCACGAAATTAACATTATCCATTCCTTTATTTCTGCACTCTTGTATTTATTCATTTTAAAAGCTTTCCCGAATTCAACTGCTCGTGACAGTACACCTTCGGACCGTGTTGACTGACGTGTTTCATATTTCTTTGTCAATCATCAAAACTGCATAAATCCCAATAATTCCCCCTTTTTGATGATGACAAACCTCTTTTCTTTGTGCATTCAAACAATTTTATATGTTGACATTGAAGCATGAAATACTAACGTGAAACAAGTTAGTCAATGTGTTATAAACACTGCACAACTCTTATCTTCCCCCTTTTGGCATCATTGAAAAGCTATGTTAATCCTATAATATATGATCTAGATTGATCAGTTAAACTATTCATGGCCACTGGCTATCACCAAGACAATCATAAAATGACTTCATGCAACATAATAATGTATTATAGAGAGCAAGAACATGAGTCATTAAAGCAATAGATAATCATTCCATTAAATTGTCAGATAATGTTCTAAATAAGATCGAAGTCATACTGAATGAAGCAAACACTATTGAGCACTAATAAAAAAAACAAACATTGAACAAGAGTAGAATAAAACCGAAGACACTAACATTGGAAAGTGAAGAGAAGAATGGAACACTAGCAATAATTGTGTCAACCAACGAATAATTTCAGCATTTTCAACCCTTTCTTCATCAAGAACAGTCTGTAGAGCTTAAATTCTTATCTGAAGGACACATTCTTTTTTCATAAGCTGCTTGAGTAGCCTCCAATTCAGCAATTTTGTCAGTGAAAATATTACTTCAATTTTTTCTTTGGACTATCAATTTTCCTCATTGAAGCATGTAGATCAACATGGTTCATCTATTGAATAACCTCTCTTTTTTCATTTGAAAAGTCCATGCTTGGATTGAAATTGAGTATTCCTCAAAAATCACAATGGAAATCGTGTCATTTTTTTTTCATGCTAGCTCTAAGATCTTCTTTAATAATGGCATCCTCTTGACACTTATGATTTCTAGATGGGAGTTCAAGGTGGAATAGAAAAAAAAGATGTGTTTCTGGAGTTGGTTCTTCCTCATGAACTGAAAATGAGGAACTAGATTTTCCTCCTCAAATGAGAATTATATATGTACTAAGTTAAGAGCAATTTGAAGAGGACATCATCAAAAAATATCAAAAGATGTACTTTGATGAATATATGATTTAAACTTGCAAAAAAATCAAGAGAGCTAAGTGAGAGAGAACAATTTGAAAGAATAAGACTCTTGAGCTTTGCCGATTATTTTATTCTGTATTAGAACAATTAATACATGAAACATGAGTGCTCAACTGTTTCACTTTATACAATATTAACCTCCATCAATATAGAACATACCTGATAAGAGCAATTTCGTGATCATCATTGCTTGCTTTCACCGTTTCTCTGCACAATCTAATACAAAATCAGGTTAAAACAAGTCAAGGGTCTGGAATTGGGACACACAACTAAATGTGTAAGACTGAATTGAATAACATTTTAGTTTATAAAATTAAGGAGAACAATTATTCTAGCCAATCATTAAGGGGAGTTCATGCAATCTTAATCATCCCCTAGTCTAACTTATTCTTTTCATAATGCTCCCTATTTAGTGTCAAAATCCATCGATTGTTGTTTGACAAAAAACAACGTGATCCAACAACCACATACTTTTTTGGATAAATCAGTTTCAAGATTCATTGTTCCCCCTATCAATATGCCCTTAGTCTGTTCAAAAAATGAAACATGTGGTACAACGTGTTCCAATGCACGCTCATCAGTTTCACTTTAATCCTCTCTTTTTTTTTGCTTCCCCCTTACATGTGTATTAGCTCCATTTTTTTTAAATGACACTTCCTCTTTTTGTGAAGTGAGCGAAAGGAACTTTTGTTTGTCTTCATTGATGTCTCTTAAGCAAGCAATACCTATGAATTAAATCACTTGCTTCCTTTCAGCTTCACCTGCAAAATAGCTTAAGGGTTAGTCTTAGGAACCCAGACAAGCTTGGGTCCTTTCTTATGATCAAAAGGGTGAATCAGATTTCTTCTCGCCCATCTAGGCAACATGTTAGTGGACCTGTTTCTACCAACATGTATAAATCTATTTCCATTTGCCAATTTTGTATTTCTTTTTCTAAAATCATTAGCAACTAGACACTCAATAGTTGGATGACCAATTTCACCACAAATATTGCACAAATCTTCAGAGATAATTTTTTCCTTATGGAATCATATACCAGCCTTCTCATTGTGCACCCTATCACTCAATTTCTTAACAATTTTGGAGGAATTCGTCCACTATTAGACTTTTTAAGATCCATTTTTAACCTGAAAATTTCTAGGTTCAGTTTTTTCACCTTATCTTTTTTCACAGAAAAAATCAATTTTGCATTCTTTCAGATCATGTTCTAATTTGTTCTCAATATCATTTATCTTCCCTTTTTCAATAATGGACAACTTAAGAATTTCAGATTTCAAATTCAAGTTTGATGACTCAAGTTTATCAACCTATTTATTTAGAGAACAATTCTCTTCTTCAATTACAGTTTTACAGTTTTTGAGATCCATGCACTCAAATTTTTAATCTGAAAAATCTTTAAATAATTGATCTGTTTCACAGATTAATTCTTGAAAATCATCAATTAAGCTACTTATCATGCTAATTAGTTCTTTTTTTAGACAAAAAATGCATTTTTTCTTTCAAGTCAAGGATACTTACCTCAAATTTTGCTTCTTCTTCTTCCACGTGTGAATCTCCAATAGCCATAAGAGAGATCTCATCTACCTTTACATCATAAGTATGTTCTGATCCTGTTTCTTCGTGTGCGTCAATGAGAGTATCCCAAATTTGTTTTGCAGTTATGCAACTAGATATTTAGCGATACTCATCTGGTCCAAGGCCATAAATAAGAATAAACTTAGCTTTGACATTCTTTTCAAGAATCTTGAAGTCAGCCTCCTCGTATTCACTCTTTTCCTTTTGTACGCCATTATTTTCAGCATCATTCTTAGTTGGTTATTCTGGTCCATCAATAACTATATTCCAAAGTTCATAATCCTCAGCCTGAATAATAGTTCCCATCATTGCTTTCCGCCATGAGTAATATTGACCATTGAATAATGGAGGCTTGTTGATATCTTGTCCTTCACTATATCCGAGTGGAGGTGCAGAATTCATCCCGATCTTTTCTTAAGTGGATAAACTTTTAACAAGAAAACCTGCTCTGATACCAATTGTTAGTCTACATGACCTAGTAATTTTACTAATTTTAATTTTTCGCCTAAGTGTGAAACAGGTTACCTAACGTGTTCCAGCAAATAAGTAAGGACAGTAAGTAAAAACACAATATTTTTTACGTGGAAACACCTGGCTCAAAAGGTGTAAAAAACCACTACATCTACCCCTACATGATTTAACTTCAACTTCACTAAATCATTGAGCCTCCACAGTAAATAGATTACAAACTTCTCAACCTACGAAACTAACTCTAATTCCTTAGCTTCAATCCAAACCTCCCAAGGTATGTGTTCCCAACTCTTCGAGTTATCACAACTTGAAGACAACACTCCAGTTTATAACTCACTGAACTAAGATTACATCAAGACTCATTCACAAAGAGAAACTCCTAGCACATAAACTCTGTAAAAGGATTAGGTTCTTCGATGTGTTCCTTCAGTTCGCTGGTAGCACTTGCGAAGTCAATTTCTCAATTGCTCTTTTTGCTCTGTAAGTGCAAACTTATTCTAGACGACTTCACTTCTATTTAAGCATAATTCTTCATAGAGTTATTGTTCACTTCAAACTCCTCATTGACTTGAACTCTCTTGACTTAGAGTTCTACTTCAAGTAAGACTCCTTCTTCAATTCAAACTCCTAGCTTTTTTGGACTTCTTCTTCAAATTACATTCATTGATTCTTTTGTATTGTAGTCAAACTTCAACACTTCAATTCAGCAGTAACTTGAAGAGTTCTACTTCAAGTGAGACTCATTCAATTAAAACTCCTTGCCTCTTTAGACTCCTTCTTATAATCAAACTCATTGATTATTTCTCTTCAATTCATCAGATGTTTTATTTCCTTGGGTTTTCTCATGAAATTAACATTATCCATTCCTTTATTTCTGCACTCTCGTCTTTATTCATTTTAAAAGCTTTCTCGAATTCAACTGCTCGTGACAGTGCACCTTTGGATCATGTTGACTGACGTGTTTCATCTTTCTTTGTCAATCATCAAAACTGCATAAATCCCAAACACATAGTAATATTTTAGTATAGGGATTGTAGTTAATTACTAAATTGATATTGTAATGTCAAATTTGGAGCTAATGAAACCAAAGTTTGTGTCTGATAATTATAAATTGCTTAATGAAAATTATCAACTACAACACGATATTTTTTAGAAGAAAGAGTCAAATCACGTGATTTGGGAGAGGCAGTAACCAAGAAGCAGAAGATTGTTGATGTTGAGCACTACGAAGAGATGGCTGTCAAGAAGCAAGATTTGATTGATGGTGGTGAAAATCATAATCCTCGGGGGAAGAAATTTGCTTCAGCTGAGAAAGGGCAAACAAACGGATTGCAAACGAACACTTTCAACTCTTTTTAGGTGAATTGAATTTTGTTTGTTGTAAATTAGATGTTCTTTAGTAGAATTGAGTTAATTGATTGTGTTTGCCATTTTTTTTTTGACATAGAAATAATTTATCATATGGTTACTAGCTTCAAATGTAATCTTTGAGAGTAGTTCCTCTTCATGTTTTGGAGTGGGCGTATTTGTGTATTAATCTATATCTATGTAATATATATAATATAAAGGAGAAACATAGACAATGTGATGTGACACCTTTCTATGACCTCTATTTGCATTTATCTTTTTTCTCTTTTTTTTCTGAATTTTTTCCCTTTTTTTTGGTTTTTGTTTATCTTATTTTAATAAAAATTTTAAAATTGCCTAGATAATTACTCAATTAAATGATAAACTTCAATTTCCTAATTAAATTTCACGATTTTTCGATAACTCGTGTCTTTTCATTTTTTATAATTAATGAGGGTGATCTTATCTGCATATAAATTGTGTCAAAGAGTGTTTCAACGTTAAATCACAAATCACAAAGGAAAGGTAACAAACAATAAAGATTGTGTTATGGGTGTTTGATATTTAAGGTTTTCTCTTCTATGCAATTGTATGATTACAACAATTGAATATAGCATTTCTTCGTTATGATATCTTATGGGAAATCCGCATTTGCAGTTTATATATATATATATATATATATTTGTCTTCTTCTAATACACAGTACAGGAGCGTAGCCAAAATTTCAAGCTTATGAGTTTGAAATTTTGATTTTTTTATGTTATTGGATTTTAATTAAATCAATAATTTGTATAAGGTTGATAGATTTATTAAGATAAATATAGAGTTAGGATCAAAATTGCTGAATTCACTCAAACTTAACTGAAAGTCTAGCTTAGTTCTTGAATACACGTGCATAAATTTTACTGCATAGAAAAAGTTATATTTTTCTTAGTATTTGCTAGCTCTTTTATTGAACTTCATTTACCTGTATCGACATAGTGCATAGAAACAAATTGATTAGGAGTATATAGGTTTTTGTATAGTGCTTTTCTTCTCTATTGGAAATGTCTATTGATTATAGCAGCGGCGGACCCAAGATTTTAAGGTGAAGTTTAATGGGTGCTCAAACATCTGGAATGGTTAACATAGTTCCGCCCTTGGATTATAGTGCTTTAAGATCTAGTGTTATT